>NC_069466.1:10172741-10190747 GCF_026875155.1 Cherax quadricarinatus
AAGAGGTGCGGGGTTTCTAAAAGTATTATCCACAGGGCAGAGGAAGGGTTGTTGAAGTAGTCTGGGCATTTAGAGAGGATGAAACTAAATAGAATGACTTGTTGGGTGCATAAATCTGTAGTGGACGAAAGGCGGGGTAGGGAGGTCATCCTAGGAAAAGTTGGAGAGAGGGGGCTAAAAGAATGTGTGTGAGTGTGCCAGATAGAAGCGAGTGGAGATGAATGGTTTTCATGACTCCATGTGCTGTTGGAGTGAGAGCAAAGTAACATTTATAAAGGTTTCAGGAAAACAGGTTATCTGGACTTGAGTCCTGGAGATGGGGAGTACAGTGCCTGCACTCTGAAGGAGGGATGTTGATATGTTGCAGTTTTTTAACTGTAGTGTAGGCACGCCTCTAGCAAAACAGTGATGGAGTGAATGATAAAAGTGTTTCTTCTTTTTCGCGTCATCCTGCCTTGAGAGGACACGGCCGATGTGCTAATAAAAATAACAAAAAAAATTGTAATATGCGAAGCGACTAATATTTCTTTCTAGTGATGTAACAATGCTCAGTAGGATCTACCAAAGACTCATGACCAATGTAATCCTGTTTTTTTATGTTACCATTCACAGAACAAGCATGGCATGCACAATAAACTAGTTGCTCAATGTGATAATACTATGGTAATAGCTATAACCTTAATTTTTAAACGAATGGATGGATAAGTCAGTGGAAGGTCTCTGTCAGATGACCAAAAGCTCCAGTGGTGGGTCATCACATAACTAAGACCCGTGTCAGGAAACACTTGTCCTGTTTCCTGACAAATCTTACTTAACCTAACCTAGCCACCCAGGTAGCAAAGATACAACTAAAACTGATGATATTATTATATGACTAACATGAAAGCACTTTGTACCCTGGAAGCAAAGGTGAATATTCTTGCCCTCGATGATGACACTGCTGACTGCTGGTCACAGCGTCACACAGACGAGCTTTATAATAAGATTTAACCTCTGACAATAAGCTAATGAAAACTAAAGGAAAACCATACGTCTTGTATTTAACTGATTTGCCTCTATAATGAAATGCTATTTTGTTAAATTTTGATGGCTTAGAAGTTAAAAATTGTTACAAACACCTCAGGCATGTGATTAATGATACACTTGAAGATAAGAAGAATGTAAAGCTTTAACTAAATTACTTTTATCTAGTAGTATATCAAAATTGAGATATCTTAAATGTACAGTAGACCGTCATTTAGCATGAGTTTATTTGGCACGATTTGGGTATAGCATGATTGAAGAATTGCGGCACAATTTTATGTAACACGTCATATGATGAATTTAACACGGTTTAGTTTGTGGGAAGGAAAAAAAACCTTTTTCCTCAAGCGACCACCTTGTTGTGGTTCAGCAGGGGAGACCTCGCACTGTCTCCAGCCACCCCCCGAACACCACCCCACCATTCTAGCATTCGTACTTCATACGTGTCCAGTCCAACTTCTCTGCTACAAGCTTGTGATTGTGAATTGTGTTTTGATCTTTTAATTGCTATATCTTGTATCTGCCAAGCAATCATGACACCCAGAAGGTATATCAGTGTTGCTCAAAGTGGCAAGAAAAGGTGTAAGCATTTAAGTCTTAGAATTAACGAAGGAAACAAAGATATTAGACAAGACATCCTGTTGCCATAATGAAGTGTTACTTTGTACACATAAAAAGAGGTAAACAAGTTTGTGTGGCTGACTGACTGACTGACTGACTGAATGAATGACTTACTGACTGATCTGACTTGACTTACTGAATCATTTGACTGGCTTACTGAATCACTTGACTGACTTACTGAATCACTTGACTGACTGAATGACTTCAAGTGACACACTCGAGTACAACCATCAACTTCAGTGGCGAGGTGGCTAAAGCTCCTGCTTCACACATGGAGGGCCCGGGTTCGATTCCCGACGGGTGGAAACATTTCGACACGTTTCCTTACACCTGTTGTCCTGTTCACCTAGCAGCAAATAGGTACTTGGGTGTTAGTCGACTGGTGTGGGTCGCATCCTGGGGGACAAGTTTGAGGACCCCAATGGAAATAAGTTACACAGTCCTCGATGACGCACTGACTTTCTTGGGTTATCCTGGGTGGCTAACTCTCTGGGGTTAAAAATCCGAATGAAATCTTATCTTATTACCAGAACCTCTACCATCCACCTCAGCCAGTAGGGCCACAGCATAACTCTCCACTCTCTTCATAATCATCCACAAACACCAGCACCCACAATTTAAGGTAAGAAATAGTTATTTCAGTTACACTTGTAGTCTTATGCAGTAAAA
Source organism: Cherax quadricarinatus (assembly GCF_026875155.1). NCBI lineage: Eukaryota > Metazoa > Arthropoda > Malacostraca > Decapoda > Parastacidae > Cherax > Cherax quadricarinatus. Next base: position 10,175,055 of record NC_069466.1, read on the forward strand.
AGAACATAATACAGTGGACCCATGCCTTACGATATCAATCCATTCCTGAGAGCTCATCATAAGCCGAAATTATCATTAGCTGAATTAATTTTCCCCATAAGAAATAACGGAAATTAAATTAATCCGTTCCTGACACCCCAAAGTATGAAAAAAATTTTTTTTTTTACCACATGAAACATTAATTTTAATACACACACTCTGAAGAAGACATGCACAATTACTACTCTACTAAGAATAGAATACATGACACTTGCCTTTATTGAAGATCTGGTGATGATTGATGGGATGGGAGGAGGAGAGTGTGGAAGTTGTTGTTTAGAAGGGGAATCCCCTTCCATTAGGACTTGAGGTAGCAAGCCCTTTTTCGGGGTTACCTCCCTTCTTTTAATGCCACTAGGACCTGCTTGAGAGTCACTGGACCTCTGTCACACGACAAATCTGTCCATAGAGCTCCGTACCTCCCATTCCTTTAAGACTTTCCTAAACTGGGCCATAACATTATCATTGTACAGGTTGCCAACATGGCTTACAGTAGCTGTGTCAGGGTGATTTTCATCTATAAAGGTTTGCAGTTCAACCCACTTTGCACACATTTCCTTAATCTTCAAAGTAGGCAACTTCCTCAGTTTCTTTCTCCCCTCCTCCAAAGCAGTTTCCTCAGGTCTGGCCTCTTGCTGTTGAAGATGATCTTGCAGCTCATCAGTAGTTAGTTCTTCATTGTCCTCCTCCACCAACTCTTCCACATCCTCCCACTAACCTCCAATCCAAAGGAATTCCCCAATGGACTCCATAACTGGTATACGCTTCTCAGGGTTAGCCCCAAACCCTTCAAAATCCCTTTCTTCTACACATTGTGGCCACAGTTTCTTCCAAGCAGAGTTTAAGATCCTCTTAGTCACTCCCTCCCAAGCCTTACCTATAAGGTTTACACAAGTGAGGATACTAAAGTGATCTTTCCAAAACTCTCAGAGTTAATCGAGTGTCTGAGGTCACTTCAAAGCACTTTTGAAAAATAGCTTTTGTGTAGAGTTTTTTGAAGTTTGAAATGACCTGCTGGTCCATGGGCTGCAGGAGAGGAGTGGTATTAGGAGGCAAAAATTTGACCTTAATGAAGCTCATGTCTCCAGAAAGTTGCACTGCCAAGTCTGAAGGATGACCAGGAGCATTGTCTAATACCATTAGGTAATTTTTCACAGTGGGGGCAAATGCATGGTGTAACCAGCCATAGAAAAAGTCCCTAGTGACCCATGCCTTACTGTTTGCCCTCCACAGCACACACAAATTAGCCTTGAGGACATTGTTTTGCCTGAACGCTCTGGAAGCTTCAGAGTAATACACCAATAAAGACTTCACTTTGCAATCACCACTAGCATTAGCACACATCAAAAGAGTAAGCCTGTCTTTCATAGGCTTATGTCCTGGGAGTGCCTTTTCCTCCTGAGTAATGTAGGTCCTGCTTGGCATTTTCTTCCAAAACAGGCCTGTTTTGTCACAATTAAATACTTGTTCAGGTTTCAATTCTTCACTATGTACTCCTTGAATTCCTTCACGTATTTTTCAGCTGCTTTTTGGTCCGAACTGGCAGCCTCACCATGCCTTATCACACTATGTATGCCACTACAATTCTTAAATCTCTCAAACCAACCTTTTCTGGCCTTAAATTCACTCACATCACCACTAGTTGCAGGCATTTTTCTAATTAAATCATCATGCAACTTCCTAGCCTTTTCACATATGATTGCTTGAGAGAAAGCTATCTCCTGCTATCTGTTTTTCGTTTATCCACACCAATAGCAGTCTCTCAACATCATCTATCACTTGCGATCTCTGTTTTGAAAACAAAGTCGCACCTTTTGCAAGAACAGCTTCCTTGATTGCCGTTTTCTTGGCCACAATAGTAGCAATGGTTGATTGGGGTTTGGTATACAACCTGGCCAGCTCCGAGACATGCACTCCACTTTTGTAATTAGCAATTATCTCTTTCTTCATTTCCGTAGTAATTTTCCCCCTTTTTACCACAGGGTTGGCACTAGAAGCTTTCTTGGGGCCCATGGTGACTTATTTTGCAGTTACAAGCACTAAAAACACTGTGATAATATGAAATGTACCGAATGCATGCTTAGATACGACAGCGGTGGCTGGCTTGTAAACACTGCCACCCACAGGGCAGCTGAGGCCACATGTGGGACGCGGCCCGGACGAATCACGTAAGGAGAGTTTTTTATCATGAGGCGAGGCAAAATTTTTGCGTTCAAATGCTTCGTATGGCGGATTTAACATAACGCGATGGGTTCGTAAGGCGGGGGTTCACTGTACATCATAACAATGAACTACAACTACATATTCACTTTTATTTTTGCAAGATGTGGAGGCCTAAAACAAAGTTGTTTGGCTTTTTTGGGGCTCTCCAGAACGTTACCCCATTTTTCCCGTAAGTTCTTCAGTTCATCTAACATGTTTTTTTTTTACCTAACACGGTGTTTTCAGGAACATAACTACCGTGTTAACCCTTTGAGGGTCGACAGGCCCTCTCCGAGACTTGTTCTCAGGGTCGGCCAAATTTCAAAAAAAAAAAAAAAAAAAAAAAAAAAAAAAAAAAAAAAAAATTCTTATGAAACGATAGAGAATCTTTTCCCGATCATAATGACACCAAAAGTATGAAATTTGATGGAAAACTTATGGAATTATGTTCTCGTGAAGTTAGCGGTCTCGACGCTGTTTACGCATTGGCAATTTTGCCCAGTTTGAGCTCTATTTTTGGCCAATTCCAATGTACTAGTCGACAAAAATCATAACTATTTCGCTAGAACTATTTTTTCTATCGAATGAGTACAAGAAACCACCCATTTACCGATTTCAACTATCCAATAAAGTGGTCAAAATTTAGCAATTTTGCCAATTTCACACAAATTTCAAAAGTTGCCAATTTCTGAATAGGGTCCAGAATAAACAAGAAAGACATTCCTGGCACTAAAATAACAAGTTCTCTGTTCGTTAGTCACATCCCCAGGCTCCTCTTATATTTCTTTGGCTTTCCACTTTCAATTTTTATTCTCACAAAAAATAGAAGATTTACTGTTATGCAGACTACTGCATTAGTGTAGAAATGGTATAAATAATATCAGGGCACTTGTGAAAGAATATTAGACTCGCCAGTTGACGTGTACTGGACGCTTGGCGTGATTTGTTTACTTTTGAACTTTGGTAAAAATCGAACATTTCTGCTACTTTGAGCTCAATTTCAGGGCACTTTTCATTGTAAAACCAGTCAAAATCATCTCAATTTCTGTAATATGTCTTCCATTCTATAAAATGAGACCAAGAAAACTAGAATACAACAATAGATACCATATGAAAATACAGTGCAAAGTCGCTGTTTTATTCCGAAAACAGGGTCAAAGTTTATTTTTCTCATTATGCACTGTGTGCTGCAGGATTTTTTTTTATACTGCACACACTGACCACAGACCCATTCTTTCATATGTAGGCCTACCAGCTTTCTCCCACAAGATTTGAGGGCGCTAGAATTTAGGCGTACTAGTACGTCAAAAACCCTGGGTCGTAAGCTGTACTAGTACGGCTGAAACCCTCAAAGGGTTAAATGACAGTCCACTGAATTAGCACTGATACACACATATTTAAAATAAATTACTTTTATCCTAGTAATATTGTAATATCGAGATGTTTTAAATATATTAGTGCTGATACACTTAAATATTTCTTTAATGCATATTATAGGCCAGTATATGCTATCTGTCTTTGGAATAATACATATATTTTTGGTAGTTTTAATTTTATATCTTTTAGTACAGCTTTCAATAACACCTTAAAAAACATTTGAGGTCAGGTAAGATTGGTCAGGAAACAGGACAAGTGTTTCCTGACATGGGTCTTAGTAATATGATGGCCCGCAGCTGGAGCTTATGGTCATCTAACTGAGGCCTTCCACCGGCTTACCTGTCCACCTCTAAAAATTAACATTAGTCAGACACATTTGAGTTATTATACCAACCTATTCAATTAATATTATTGCTGACAGGAATGTGATGTATCACAGATACACAGTCTGTGTACCTGTAATACATCACAGTCCCTAGTTACAGGTAAAATACAGAGTTCTGTTAACAGTATTATACAACTAAATTGATCTGGTCTGGTATTTGTATATTATTTATTTAAGAAAATCACCTATTTAAAAATATTTATAATGCTGATGTGCCAAGTTAGGCTCTAGATGTCATTGTATTAGCTGGGGGTTCCGGGGATACAATGCCCCCGTGGCCCAGTCCATGACCAGGCCTCATGGTGGATCAAGGCCTGATCAACCAGGCTGTTAATGCTGACCACAAGCAATGCAATGTGCGAACTACAGTTCAACAGGTCAGGTACTGATTTTAGGTATCTGTCCAGTTCCTTCTTGAAGACAGCCAGGAGTCTACTGGCAATCATTCTTATGTATGCTGGGAGGCAGTTGAACAGTCTTGGGCACCTGACACTTATTGTGTTATTGTGCAATCCTGCTTTTCACTGGGGAGATATTGCACCACCTGCCGAGTCTTTTGCTTTAATAGGGAGTGATTCCTGTGTGCAGATTTGGGACTGGTCTGTCTAGGATTTTTCAGGTGTAAATTATGATGAATCTTTCTTGCCTGCATTCCAAGGAGTACAGATCAAGGGACTTCAAATAGTCCCAGTAACTGAGGTGCTTGATTATACTTATACAGAGAGGATTTTTTTTTAGTATTATAAGGTTTGACATTTGTTTCTAATATACTCTGCAACTTTAGGTGTATAATAAACTATACATTTATATGTTATATATGAGTGTTTTGTATCTACTTATAAAGTATTTCTGTACTAGATAAAAATATCAATTGTTACTATTACTACTACATACTGTTACTAAAAGCAACAGCAATAACTGTTGAAGAGGAATAAGTCATTCACCATCACTTGTGCACTACCCGTCTCTCCACTGACCTGTCTCATCCAGTTTAATTATATAGTTGATTAAGATGGAAATAAGAGCATAGAGAAGGTGGTGATATATTCAGTCATTACGTCAGTGCTCCAGATGACAAGTTGCAAATAAAGTTCTTATCATTTTATTGATAACACTGAATATATACTACTGTAAAATACATAGCATATCTTTTAAAAAATAATATAGAATGTCTATTGAATATGTATACAGAAAATATATTAAAACTATAGTACAGTATAGAATGTCTGCTGAAAGATATATAATATTAAGATAAGATTTCGTTCGGATTTTTAACCACGGAGGGTTAGCCACCCAGGATAACCCAAGAAAGTCAGTGCGTCATCGAGGACTGTCTAACTTATTTCCATTGGGGTCCTTAATCTTGTCCCCCAGGATGCGACCCACACCAGTCGACTAACACCTAGGTACCTATTTGCTGCTAGGTGAACAGGACAACAAGTGTAAGGAAACGTGTTGAAATGTTTCCACCCGCCGGGAATCGAACCCGGGCCGTCCGTGTGTGAAGCGGGAGCTTTAGCCACCAGGCCACCGGGCCTAAAATGGCATAAAATGTCTATAAAAAGATGGTACAGACTGTCTATTCTAAGACAGCATAGCACAAGTGGAACAATTTGCCAAGTACACATTGGATTTGATGATGATGATGATGATAATAATCTATTTCTACAGGTACATGATACAACTCATTCAGGCATAACTGACATCAATGACATACTACATAGAAAGCCCCTTGCTAAGAGAACATTTTGGGCTTTGCAAGGACGTGCATTATACATTTTATCTTACAAAAATGGTCCAGAGACGTGCAATTCACTCTAGTACACAGTATTATTCTTACCAAGTATGAAGGTAGGACTTCTCTATGAATAGATTAAATGCCCAGGACTTTCTGAGCATGTAGCATCCTCACCCCACCGACCCACCCACACCCACCCACCCACCCACACACACACACACACACACACACACACACACACACACACACATACACACACACACAGGGACAAGTTGTGGATATTACCTACCTATTTCCTCGCCATAGTAAGTGATGGGTGTCCCAGGTAACAGCAGAATCATCATGTTGAGGGCATCCACCAGATCAGTGCCTAGACGTGATGCCACACGCCCATGGTCATGGTTCCCGAGCTGGTGTACATCAATACTTTTTAGAAAAGTACACATTCAGGATACCCTAGCAAGCTTAGCTGAAAGGATTAATGAAATTCATAGAACACCAGAACCCCAAGAGCCTTCAGTGCTCTAATACCCTGGCTGGAACAATGAACATTGTGTTCTAATATCCTGGCTGGAACAAAGAACAATAATATTTTATTTGGACATGATACATAGTTGTACAAGGAATTACAGTAGTTGGGTGTACATGCCAAAAGCCCCTTGTATGCAAGGCATTATGGACAGGCTTAAAATTAACTTAAGATTAACTAAGCAATGATAGATTCAGTGGTAAAAATTACAGTAAACAATTTACAATATGAAGTACAATCGAGTATTTTAAACAATGAAATTTGAACATTTCAATTATGATGCATTATAGTTTTACAAATTTGTAGCATTACAATTAAAAACATAGTTTGATAGGGTCATGGGTTATACATTTATGAAATACAGTTGTGCAATATTTATTTAGTTTTGGGTAAGTGTTTTTTAAGAAGAGTCTTGAATTGATAGACAGTGTTTCTTTTGTATTCACAGGTAACGAATTCCAAATTTTTGGGCATTTTATGTGCATTGAGTTTTTACATAGTGCGAGATGGACACGGGGGACATCAAAGAGTGATCTGTGCCTTGTGTTATGGTCGTGTGTTCTGCTGAGGTTGGTAAGAAGTTTGAGGGGAGGGTTTATATCTGAGTTTAGTGTTCTATGTATGTAGTAGGCACAACAATAAGTATGGATGTTTTGTACAGTGAGTAAGTTCAGGGTTTTGAATATTGGTTGAGGATGCTGCCTGGAGGGGGAATTTATCATTCTGACTGCAGCCTTTTGTTGGGTAATTAATGGTCTGAGATGATTTATTGTTGTTGAGCCTAATGCAAAGATTAGATAGGTGAGATAGGGGTAAATGAGAGTGATATGAGGGAAGGAGAGCTGATTGTGGAACATAGTACTGTATCTTTGACGAAAATTCAGTGCTCTAATATTCTGGTTGGAACAAAGCTGAAAATTAATGAAATGTTGCATGTAAATAAGGTGTACTCTATATATGGTGTTGTTACCCGAGTCGCAGCTGGAAAACAGCCAGTGTTTTCAAATTACACACTCATCATTGTTATGGTAAGACAGAGATTCTATAAGCCAGTGACCATATTACTGATCAAATAATTTTTTAGTTTCAGCAATCCAGGTTCACATTTAAAGACTGCTGGGAATCACGTCAGGTGAGCACACCAGGGGAGAGGGAGCGAACACTGTAGGGAAAAGAGGGAGCAAACACGGCAGGGGGGGAGAGGAAACGAACACGGCAGAAGGGGAGAGGGAGCGAACACGGCAGGGGGGAGAGGAAACGAACACGGCAGAAGGGGAGAGGGAGCGAACACGGCAGAAGGGGAGAGGGAGCGAACACGGCAAGGGAAGGAGCGAACACGCAGAAGGGGAGAGGGAGCGAACACGGCAGAAGGGGAGAGGGAGCGAACACGGCAGAAGGGGAGAGGGAGCGAACACGGCAGAAGGGGAGAGGGAGCGAACACGGCAGAAGGGGAGAGGGAGCGAACACGGCAGAAGGGGAGAGGGAGCGAACACGGCAGAAGGGGAGAGGGAAGCGAACACGGCAGAAGGGGAGAGGGAGCGAACACGGCAGAAGGGGAGAGGGAGCGAACACGGCAGAAGGGGAGAGGAGCGAACACGGCAGAAGGGGAGAGGAGCGAACACGGCAGAAGGGGAGAGGGAGCGAACACGGCAGAAGGGGAGAGGGAGCGAACACGGCAGAAGGGGAGAGGGAGCGAACACGGCAGAAGGGGAGAGGGAGCGAACACGGCAGAAGGGGAGAGGGAGCGAACACGGCAGAAGGGGAGAGGGAGCGAACACGGCAGAAGGGGAGAGGGAGCGAACACGGCAGAAGGGGAGAGGGAGCGAACACGGCAGAAGGGGAGAGGGAGCGAACACGGCAGAAGGGGAGAGGGAGCGAACACGGCAGAAGGGGAGAGGGAGCGAACACGGCAGAAGGGGAGAGGGAGCGAACACGGCAGAAGGGGAGAGGGAGCGAACACGGCAGAAGGGGAGAGGGAGCGAACACGGCAGAAGGGGAGAGGGAGCGAACACGGCAGAAGGGGAGAGGGAGCGAACACGGCAGAAGGGGAGAGGGAGCGAACACGGCAGAAGGGGAGAGGGAGCGAACACGGCAGAAGGGAGAGAGGGAGCGAACACGGCAGAAGGGGAGAGGGAGCGAACACGGCAGAAGGGGAGAGGGAGCGAACACGGCAGAAGGGGAGAGGGAGCGAACACGGCAGAAGGGGAGAGGGAGCGAACACGGCAGAAGGGGAGAGGGAGCGAACACGGCAGAAGGGGAGAGGGAGCGAACACGGCAGAAGGGGAGAGGGAGCGAACACGGCAGAAGGGGAGGGGGAAAAGCGAACACGGCAGAAGGGGAGAGGGAGCGAACACGGCAGAAGGGGAGAGGGAGCGAACACGGCAGAAGGGGAGAGGGAGCGAACACGGCAGAAGGGGGAGGGGAGCGAACACGGCAGAAGGGGAGAGGGAGCGAACACGGCAGAAGGGGAGAGGGAGCGAACACGGCAGAAGGGGAGAGGGAGCGAACACGGCAGAAGGGGAGAGGGAGCGAACACGGCAGAAGGGGAGAGGGAGCGAACACGGCAGGGGGATAGGGAGCGAACACGGCAGGGGGAAAGGGAGCGAACACGGCAGGGGGGAAAGGGAGCGAACACGCAGGGGGGAAAGGGAGCGAACACTGCAGAGGGGAAAGGGAGTGAACACTGCAGGGGGGAAAGGGAGCGAACACTGCAGGGGGGAAAGGGAGCGAACACTGCAGGGGGGAAAGGGAGTGAACACTGCAGGGGGGAAAGGGAGTGAACACTGCAGGGGGAAAGAGAGTGAACACTGCAGGGGGAAAGGGAGTGAACACTGCAGGAAGGAAAGGGAGTGAACACTGCAGAGGGAAAAGGGAGTGAACACTGCAGGGTGGAAAGGGAGTGAACATTGCAGGGGGGAAAGGGAGTGAACACTGCAGGGGGGAAAGGGAGTGAGCCCTCTAGGGGGGAAAGGGAGTGAACACTAGGGGGGGAAAGGGAGTGAACACTAGGGAGCAGAGGGAGTGAACACTGTAGGGGAGAGAGGGAGTGAACACTGCAGGGGAGAGAGGGAGTGAACACTGTAGGAGAGAGGTAGTGAATACTGTAGGGGGAGTGAACACAGTAGGGAGAGATTGGGTGAACACTGCAGGGGAGAGAGGGAGTGAATACTGTAGGGGGAGAGGGCGTGAACACTGCAGGGGGGGAGAGGGAGTGAACACTGCAGGGAGGGGAGAGGGAGTGAACACTGCAGGGAGGGGATAGGGAGTGAACACTGCAGGGAGGGGAGAGGGAGTGAACACTGCAGGGAGGGGAGAGGGAGTGGACACTGAAGGGAGGAGAGGGAGTGAACACTAAAGGGGTAAAAGGGAGAGAACACTATAGGAGGTAAGAGGTAGTGAACACTGTAGGGGGGAGAGTGGACACTGCAGGGAGCAGAGTGGACACTGCAGGGGGGGGGGCAGAGGGAGTGGACACTGCAGGGGGGGAAGAGGGAGTGGACACTGCAGGGGGGAAGAGGGAGTGGACACTGCAGGGGGAGAGGGAGTGGACACTGCAGGGGGGAGAGGGAGTGGACACTGCAGGAGGGGGAGAGGGGAGTGGACACTGCAGGGGGGGAGAGGGAGTGGACACTGCAGGTGGGGGAGAGGGAGTGGACACTGCAGGTGGGGAGAGGGAGTGGACACTGCAGGTGGGGGAGAGGGAGTGGACACTGCAGGTGGGGGAGAGGGAGTGGACACTGCAGGTGGGGGAGAGGGAGTGGACACTGCAGGTGGGGGAGAGGGAGTGGACACTGCAGGTGGGGGAGAGGGAGTGGACACTGCAGGTGGGGGAGAGGGAGTGGACACTGCAGGTGGGGGAGAGGGAGTGGACACTGCAGGTGGGGGAGAGGGAGTGGACACTGCAGGTGGGGGAGAGGGAGTGGACACTGCAGGGGGGCAGAGGGAGTGACACTGCAGGGGGGCAGAGGGAGTGAACACTGCAGGGGGGCAGAGGGAGTGAACACTGCAGGGGGGCAGAGGGAGTGAACACTGCAGGGGGCAGAGGGAGTGAACACTGCAGGGGGCAGAGGGAGTGAACACTGCAGGGGGGCAGAGGGAGTGAACACTGCAGGGGGGCAGAGGGAGTGAACACAGCAGGGGGGCAGAGGGAGTGAACACAGCAGGGGGCAGAGGGAGTGAACACTGCAGGGGGGCAGAGGGAGTGAACACTGCAGGGGGGCAGAGGGAGTGAACACTGCAGGGGGGCAGAGGGAGTGAACACTGCAGAGGGGTAGAGGGAGTGAACACTGCAGGGGGGTAGAGGGAGTGAACACTGCAGGGGGGTAGAGGGAGTGAACACTGTAGGGGGAGTGAACACAGTAGGGGAGAGGGAATTTACATGGAGAGAGTTCCGGAGGTCAACGCCCCCGTGGCCCGGTCTGTGACCAGGCCTGATCAGAGCCTGATCAACCAGGCTGTTACTGTTGGCTGCACGCAAACCATTGTACGAGCCACAGCCCGGCTGGTCAGGAACCGACTTTAGGTGCTTGTCCAGTGCCAGCTTGAAGACTGCCAGGGGTCTGTTGGTAATCCCCCTTATGTATGCTGGGAGGCAGTTGAACAGTCTCGGGCCCCTGACACTTACTGTATGGTCTCTTTACGTGCTAGTGACACCCCTGCTTTTCATTGGGGGGATGTTGCATCTTCTGCCAAGTCTTTTGCTTTCGTAGTGAGTGATTTTCGTGGGCAAGTTTGGTACTAGACCCTCTAGGATTTTCCAGGTGTATATAATCATGTATCTCTCCCGCCTGCGTTCCAGGGAATACAGGTTTAGGAACCTCAAGCGCTCCCAGTAATTGAGGTGTTTTATCTCCGTTATGAGCGCCGTGAAGGTTCTCTGTACATTTTCTAGGTCAGCAATTTCACCAGCCTTGAAAGGTGCTGTTAGTGTGCAGCAATATTCCAGCCTAGATAGAACAAGTGACCTGAAGAGTGTCATCATGGGCTTGGCATCCCTAGTTTTGAAGGTTCTCATTATCCATCCTGCCATTTTTCTAGCAGATGTGATTGATACAATGTTATGGTCCTTGAAGGTGAGATCCTCCGACATGATCACTCCCAGGTCTTTGACGTTGGCGTTTCGCTCTATTTTGTGGCCAGAATTTGTTTTGTACTCTGATGACGATTTAATTTCCTCGTGTTTGCCATATCTGAGTAATTGAAATTTCTCATCGTTAAACTTCATATTGTTTTCTGCAGCCCACTGAAAGATTTGGTTGATGTCCACCGGGAGCCTTGCAGTGTCTGCAATGGAAGACACTGTCATGCAGATTCGGGTGTCATCTGCAAAGGAAGACACGGTGCTGTGGCTGACATCCTTGTCTATGTCAGATATGAGGATGAGGAACAAGATGGGAGCAAGTACTGTGCCTTGTGGAACAGAGCTTTTCACCATAGCTGCCTCGGACTTTACTCTGTTGACTACTACTCTCTGTGTTCTGTTAGTGAGGAAATTATAGATCCATCGACCGACTTTTCCCGTTATTCCTATAGCACGCATTTTGTGCGCTATTACGCCATGGTCACACTTGTCGAAGGCTTTTGCAAAGTCTGTATATATTACATCTGCATTCTTTTTGTCTTCTAGTGCATCCAGGACCTTGTTGTAGTGATCCAATAGTTAAGACAGACAGGAGCGACCTGTTCTAAACCCATGTTGCCCTGGGTTGTGTAATTGATGAGTTTCTAGATGGGTGGTGATCTTGCTTCTTAGGACCCTTTCAAAGATTTTTATATGGGATGTTAGTGCTATCGGTCTGTAGTTCTTTGATGTTGCTTTACTGCCCCCTTTGTGGAGTGGGGCTATGTCTGTTGTTTTTAGTAACTGTGGGACGACCCCCGTGTCCATGCTCCCTCTCCATAAGTAAGTTTATTCAGGTATACACAAATACAGTTACATAGAATTATCATACATAGCAGCATATGTGTAGAGAACCTAGGATAACCCCAAAAAGTCAGACTGAGTGACTTATTTCCATTGGGGTCCATAGGATGGTAAAAGCTCGTGATAGGGGCTTCTTGCAGTTCTTGATGAACACGGAGTTACTTGAGTCTGGCCCTGGGGCAGAGTGCATGGGCATGTCATTTATCGCCTGTTCGAAGTCATTTGGCGTCAGCATAACATAAGACAGGCTTGTGTTAACCAAATTCTGTGGCTCTCTCATAAAAAATTCATTTTGATCTTCGACTCTCAGTCTGGTTAGCGGCTTGCTAAAAACTGAGTCATATTGGGACTTGAGTAGCTCACTCATTTCCTTGCTGTCATCTGTGTACGACCCATCTTGTTTAAGTAGGGGCCCAATACTGGACGTTGTTCTCGACTTTGATTTGGTATAGGAGAAGAAATACTTTGGGTTTCTTTCGATTTCATTTACGGCTTTTAGTTCTTCCCGCGATTCCTGACTCCTATAAGATTCCTTTAGCTTAAGTTCGATGCTTGCTATTTCTCTGACCAGTGTCTCCCTACGCCTTTCAGATATATTGACCTCTTTTAGCCGCTCTGTTATTCTTTTCCGTCGCCTGTAGAGGGAGCGCCTGTCCCTTTCTATTTTGCATCTACTCCTCCTTTTTCTTAGAGGAATAAGCCTTGTGCATACATCGAGCACCACCGAGTTAATCTGTTCTAGGCATAAGTTGGGGTCTGTGTTGCTTAGTATATCTTCCCAGCTTATATCAGTTAGGATTTGGTTTACTTGGTCCCACTTTATGTTTTTGTTATTGAAGTTGAATTTGGTGAATGCTCCCTCGTAACTAATCTCATTATGTCGGTCTGGGGCTCCGCACATACGTGTCTGAACCTCAATTATGTTGTGATCTGAGTATATTGTTTTTGATATGGTGACATTTCTTATCAGATCATCATTGTTAGTGAAGATGAGGTCTAGTGTATTCTCCAGTCTAGTAGGTTCTATTATTTGCTGGTTTAAATTGAATTTTGTGCAGAGATTTAAAAGCTCGTGTGAGTGAGAGTTTTCATCAGAGCTGCCTTCTGGTGTTATTATTGCAACAATATTATTTGCTATATTCCTCCATTTTAGGTGCCTTAAGTTGAAATCCCCCAAGAGCAAGATGTTGGGTGCAGGAGCTGGAAGATTTTCCAGACAGTGGTCAATTTTTAACAGCTGTTCCTGGAATTGCTGGGATGTTGCATCCGGAGGCTTGTAGACTACCACAATGACTAGGTTTTGGTTCTCGATCTTTACTGCTAAAACTTCCACTACATCATTTGAGACATTCAGCAGTTCTGTGCACACAAGTGACTCTGCAATGTACAGGCCACCCACCCCCCTTTTGCCTGTTCACTCTGTCGCATCTGTATAGGTTGTAACCTGGGATCCATATTTCGTTGTCCAAGTGATCCTTTATGTGGGTCTCAGTGAAAGCCGCGAACATTGCCTTTGCCTCTGCAAGCAGTCCACGGATGAAAGGTATTTTGTTGTTTGTTGCTGGCTTTAGACCCTGTATATTTGCAAAGAAGAATGTCATCGGACTGGTGGTATTGTTGGTACTGGGGGGGGGATTTTTTTTTCCGGCATTAGTATCTGTATCTGTTGGTTTGGAGTGGAGGCCATAGACTATGGTTCCACTCCAGGAATGACTGGATTTGGTGTACGATTTCTGCCATTTCCTGCCAGTTTTTTTTTCTTCCTGGCACTAAAAAATCTCTCCCTCTTGAGTGGCTGTGGCTACCCAGGTTTTCCCATGGCCTGGATGTTTTGTATCTTTTTGTCCCCTTTAGATGGTGTGCCTGGCAATTTAAGTTATAGCACAGTCTTTCCTGTACTGAAGAGGGACACATTTCAGGGTGAAAAAGCTTACAGGAAGGGAGTTTGCATTTTCCTGTTGTCATATGGGCACGACATTTTCTAGGGTGGTCATAGTTGCACGTCCCATCTGTTTTTTCCAGATTTCCCATGCCTGCAGATACCAAGTGCATAGTATGTGCACAGGCTTGGTTTCCATTTGCCTTGGGTTTCTGTGACTGTATTCCCTGTTGGTGCATGTTTACCCGTCTTATTCCTATCCTCCCTAGCACCAACAAAGGAGCTCCCACCAGTTGTTTTTGGTAATATATCCTCACTATTGCTAGTGGAGTCCTCTTGTTTGCTATTTCCTGTGGTATTTCTAGTTTGCAATATTGGTTTTATCTTATCTTTGACTACACTTGATTCCCCACTACGGCTCCTGTCTCCCATGAGGTCATTTATATGCATTCCATCCTGCGTACAATTCCTGACTACCTGGACAAAATCTCCAGCTTCACCATTACTGTCTCCCAGGACAGCACCTCTAGCTTCACCATTACTGTCTACCAGGACAGCACTATCAGCCCCACATTTACTGACTACCAGGACATCACCTCCAGCCTTACAGTTTCTGACTACATGGCCAGTATCAAGGGCAGTACCATCCAGCCCAGACTTTTTATGTTCCCATCTGTTGTAGAAAGCTTCCAGGTTGTCTATGAAAGCAGCTTTGATGTTATCCTCTTTTAATACCAATGTGATATTAGTCCACAGATTTATCTCATTTGGACATACCCAAAAGCACTTCCCTGTTTTAATACTTTTTGTATCTAGTTCTTGGATATTTGCACAAGGGGCGTGACACCAATTTCCACAAAAATGACAATTTATCCATATGGAAGCCCGTTTGTTTGATTGATTGCAGACTACACAGGGCTTCAAAATTATTTGAATGGTTGAATTACTGTAATTCTACTAGCAACCTCTTGAATACTCTATTAATAACCTCCTTAAAGTGAAGCTCTAGCTATTTGTATTTCTATTTCTAACTGTACTTGTATGTTAGGACAGCTTACCGGAGTACGCTCCTGTTTTTTATTTATTGTTTGTGTTTATAAGGGCGCCTACAACCCCATCCGTTTACAGTCTGCTTTACTGTCCAATGAAACCGTTTGAAATCGGTCGAGGGGTTCGGACCAGTCGAGGGTTCGGAGCCAGTCTGATCTGATCAGTGGGTCACTTATTTAAAACGTACTGGTCGGTGATTTGGGCTAACACATGAAGGATCTACTGGAAGTTATCTACCCGAGTAATATGTGATTTGATTAATACAAAAAGTATAACTTGCGTGTTGAAGAACCGGTGATTGCTGGCAGCTCCTACAGTGACAAATGGTCGACCTCACCCCTTGTTTATCATTCACTGTATCTAGCTTTTCTAGGTTTTTTCCATCTCCACCACAATAAATGCTATATTATCACTATAGTTGACTGGTGGAAATTTTGGAGGAAGGACACTTTTTCCGTAGTAATATTTGCTTCTCGTTGTGTATATTGCGGCCGCTGGTAACTACAGGTTATATAAGGTTCACAGTATATGTCTGGTATTTCAAGAAAATAGAAACAATGAAAACACTCCC
>NC_069466.1:10191247-10220654 GCF_026875155.1 Cherax quadricarinatus
TTTTTAAAATTTTTTTTTACTGATAATGTACAAAGCCCCTTACCAGTGATTTTTTGCGAGTGAACTTGACAACTGTGTGGCCCGGCGGGAAAATCGCAAACAATCCAAAGGGTTTCGACGCTGGCACTCGCAGAGGTGAGGTGCAAGCCTTTGCGCCAATGACATCATGGCATTTCGGGGGATGACAAACGTGATTCCATTGGACACATTTCACACAAACGAAAGGGTACCCATGCAGGACAACGAGAGACCAATGAACCCATTAAAAACCCCTGCAGCTGTCAGGACACAGCCCAATATCGCTTAGTGGACAAATGTGACATGCAAGGGTTTCCAACGTTACGCAAATTATAAGTGGAACAAACTTTTTTCCTCTTGTTGATACTCATGCTAAATGCTTATAACATAACAATTTGAAGACCAACAAACACCAAAAATGGTAAATTTTGCCTTCATAATCAACAAATAATTGCAAAGTAAAAAGGACAACCCGCAATAGCCCCGCGCCCACAGACGTTCTCTTTTTGAGGCCTGTGAACTACCCCATACAACTCCCTTTCCCTACTCTGCCAGAAAAATCCAAAAGGTGTTATGTAGAGCATACCAAAAACGCCCAAAACACGCAGAGACACCGTTTTAGTGTGAGGAGTGAAGTCCCCCCCTCTGCATATACCCATTTTCAAAGGTTCCACAAGCTGCAGCAGTTCTAGAACGGGGGTTAGTACTGACATAGTATATATATTATGGAACAAAGAAATAAACTTGTTTGTATTGTTTGTTTGTGAAAACAAAGTGTATACACAAACAATAGTGATAAAGTTGTTCTTTTAAATGTTTGTAAATAATGATGTATTTTTGAACAATGCACCTTACATTGGTCCAAGGCCACATAAGTTACCTGGAAAAGAAAAAAAATTGAAAAATGCAAGAAACCTTTTTTAATAAGTAAATAAAAGAATACCGGGTGGGGGGAGCGCCGCTGTTCCTACGCCACTCAATTTCCGCAAACTTTGCGGGCCCATATCTCGAAAGTACTGATGGGAAAAATTTTTTTTTTGCTTAAAACACTATAAAAATATTCCTAAAATTTTTCAAAGAAAAAATAATTTTTTTTTTTTTGAATATTTTGGGGACATAGAAGACATTTCAGAGAGGGCCCTGAAACATCAAAGGGGTTTAAGGGGAAACTAATTTGGGCCAAAATACCCTTACCCACAAAAATCAATTCTCACCCCACGAGGAAGAGGGTAACATATGTAAGGGACCTCGTTCACCTTTCGGGAGTCCCGTACACTACAAACCCTCCATCAGCCTTTTTCACAAGGGGCACGGGGAAGCCCATGGACTAGATGACCCTCCCAACCATGCTTTAAAAAAAAATCTACTCCTGCTGAAGTAGCCCCTTTTCTTTTTTGGGTTACTCTGTAGGGGGGGAGTTTAATTGGTTTAGAGTTTCCCACATCTACATCATGGTAACCTAACGTACATTTTTTCGGCACACCCCAAAAAAAATTAGGATATGACTGTAGAAGCTCAGTTAAATTTGTTGCTTGCATTTCAGATAATCCCTTTCCATTAAAGGGCTAGGATCCTTGAGGAGGACAGAATTTGAAAGTTTAATATTAATTTCAGAGATAGAGTGCAAAGAGTCAGAGTCGTCCTCAGAGGTAGAGGACAGAGTCATTACTGGGACTTTATATGGTGTATGAAAAGCTTTTATTTGATTAATGTGGTAAGTTTTAGTTTTTGAGGTCTTATCAATGGGAGCTACCACATAATTTACATCAGATAATCTACTTACAATCTGCATAGGTCCCTAAATCTAGCTTCAAGGTGTGGCCAGGTATAGGTTCCTGCACCAACACCTTGTCTCCTGGATGGAAGGAGCGGAATTGTGCACTTCTGTCATACCTCTGTTTCATCTTGCTTTGAGCTGTCTTTAGGTTAGCCTTGGCTAACTGACGTGCCACCTGCAACCTTGAAGACGGATTGTAGAGTGTTGAGCTAACGTCTTCTCCCATCCATCCTTCTTTGAGCACCCGAAGAGGACCTCGTACATTGTGCCCAAAGATCAGCTCAAAAGGACTATACCCTGTAGACTCTTGCACCGTCTCTCGTACTGAGAACAGCAACAAAGGTAGTGATTCATCCCAGTCTGTAGGAAAGTGCATGCAAAAACTTTTCATCATTGTTTTTAATGTCTGGTGGAATCTTTCCAAGGCGCCTTGGGACTGAGGATGATAGGCAGTGGATAAGTTGTGGATTATCCCTAACCTAGTTAATACTTCCCTAAATGCTTTGGCAGTAAAGTTAGTGCCTTGATCACTTTGAATAGTTTTAGGAATGCCAAAACAAGAAATGAATTTTGTTAAAGCTTTGAGAATAGCTTTAGTATTAATACTACGCATGGGAATTGCTTCAGGGTATCTGGTTACTTTATCCATAATCGTAAATAAATACTGATTTCCAGATTTTGACCTAGGTAGTGGACCTACACAATCTATAATTAAATCTGCAAAAGGTTCTCCATCAGCAGGTATAGGTTGAAGAGGTGCAGGTTTAATGGAATGTCCAGGTTTTCCAACTTGCTGACATTCTCGGCAACACCTAATATGATTCTTCACATCTTTCTTTAATTTTGGCCAATAAAATTCTTTTGTGATTCTATACAAGGTTTTTGAAAATTCCTAAGTGACCTCCTAATGACGTATTATGAGCTATATTTAATATTTGAGGTCTATGCTTTGTTGGAACCACTAACCTGTTAAACAATTGCCGACCCTCTATCTCCTTACCAGTCTCAGTGCAGATCAAATAATCGTTTTTAACTTCATACTTGACCGGATGACCCAAAGAGGATTTACCCAGGGCTGCCTCAAAAGCAAATTTTTAAAGTAGGGTCCTTTCGTTGTTCCTCCCGGAAGGACAGTCCCTCGGGCATGGAAACAGAGACATCTGGCAATCCTGCAACCTGGGAATAGGAAGGCTTGATCGGGGTCTGTTCACTTGATTTACGAGGCTCCGGCTGGTGTGCCTCGTAAAACAACGTGGCTATTCCGAGATCGGAGTCGTCCAAGGATAGGTCAACATTCTCTCCAGACAACCCTTGGGATGTTGCCCGAGTTATGGCCAACACCGGACAAGAATTAATCATTATAGGTTCAGGACACGAACTAACAGTAGTAATGTTATTACCCAGTAATAACACTGCATCTTTCATGGGGAATCCTTTTGAGACACCTACAGTCAAGTACCCAGTGTAATATTTGCACTGTACATAAATTTTATGCAAAGGAACAGAATATATAGCTCCTCCAAATGCTTCCAATAAAACAGAGGAATGCAAAGAAGTATTCTCTGAAAGGGGTAATATTCCCTCTCTTACAAGTGAGCAATATGCTCCAGTATCTCTAAAGGTCTTTACTTTAGTTGTTTCTGAGTTTTCCTGAAGGGAAATAAGACTTTTGCAATAATAAGGGGCCATACCTTTTTCTACTTCTCTAGGGGACATGTTACTAGGGATATTAGAGATTTTCCCAATGGGTTGGGGTTTATGGGGGCAGTTGGGACTGATGTGACCTACTTTATTGCACCTGAAGCAGACGACAGGCTTGCCCTTTACCCCCTGTTGACGTTGCAAATGGTGTCGTTCTGGCTGGTGTCTCTCTGGATACTGTTGTCGAGATGCACCATGAGTAGTTTGCCTCTCCGCAGGTGGACCATATGTTGAGAAGCGTGGCTCACCAGGTGACTTAGTTGGCTGACGTAGACGTTCTCCCTCCGGCTGGCACTTCATTCTCCAAGGTTGACGATCTCTACTCATGCCAGGCTGTTGAAAAGAGAGATGGGACCGCTCGGACAAGGAGCGGTTAGTTTCGAAGGTATCAGCCAACCTGGCAGCCTCCAATGCAGTGGTTAAGTCACGATCCTGCAGAAAGACTTGAACCTCTGGTCCCACAGACTCCAGGAGGTTATCAATCAGAATAAGCTGCACCAGCTCCTCAAAGGTAGAGACACCACTTGCTTTATACCAGCTGGTAAAAGCTTTGGTTTGCTGTCTCACAAAGTCCACTAGGGATTGACCAAGCTGTCATCTGCCCAGCTTAAAATTCTTGCGGTATTTGGCTGGGATACATGTATATGCTCCCAACACTGTGGTCTTCACTACTTGATAATCAGAAAATTCAGCGTCATTTAATACTGACGTAAATTCCTGTGCCTTACCCGATAATGCTGTATGAACCAATGATGCCCAATGCTGTTCCGGCCACCTCAAGGCTCGAGCCTGATTTTCGAAGCTTTCGAAAAATTGCTCTGGTTCGGCCTCATTGAAGCGGGGAACAAACTGTACTGCTTTTTGTAAACTAAAATCATTTACAGAATGCGAAAACTGCCTCCTTTCTCTTTCCCTATCAAATTCTTCCCTTGCGAATGCTCTCTGTTCCCTAGTTTGCTAAAGATTGATTTTTGCCAGCTCAAGTGCCAACGACGCTGATTCACCTTGAGACAACCCAGCTGCACTATACTGACCATTTTGCTCCGTAGGTGTATCATCTTCCTCCTGCGAGAACATGGTAGTTTTGCCCTAGCTCCCGTAGAGGGAGGAGTCTGATGTGCCATCTCTTCTTCTATAAGTTTGTCAGCAATCAGTGAACGCAGTTGCGCAGCTGTGAGAGTGCGTTTGTATTTAATGCCAATGGAACGAGCAATTTGCCAACAACGCTGTAGGGACAATTTAGGTAGGTTATGCAAAGTATATGCCGACACCAGACATCTGACTCGTCTAGGTGGCATAAGTTATTCGCTATGCACAGTACGATTGCAGAATACCCCAACGTAACACATTAATTTGCAGAACACGCTTAGCTATGCACAGTACGATTGCAGAATACGCATACAAGCAAAGCTGACTGCAAAATTCTCCACACCGAACAGGCTAGTAACAACTGACACGCAAAATTTGTAAAGCAATGCCAGACAGCTACACTGTTCTAGAAGATTGACCGTAGCGAAGCGAGCACACCGAACAAGCTAGTAGCGAGCTGTTGAACGATCACACAATAGCAAGGCTGATCATAAAGCAACTGACACGCAAAATTTGTAAAGCAATGCCAGACAGCAAGCTGCACAATGTTCCTGCTACGAGCTTCACCCTAAACTCAACCGTTTCTCTAAGTCCAGCTCCAGCTCTCGGACAGGCTACCCATATTACAACCCAGGATTCCAAATGGCCTGTTATCCCGGGTGTAATGGGAGCAAATAAACACAGTAGAAAAAGTTCAGACTTATATTATCCTTCACCAGTTTAGAACAGCAATATGTACACTATGTACAGTGATAAGTATAGTGCACTCCACGGTAAGCAAAGCAGAAATAGAAGCCACAAGATAGCAGACCGTGCTTCAACCAGATCTAGAATGGGAATGACAAGGGCAGACAGGAGAGCGGTACCCACATAACCTCTGCGATTGCCAAAACCATCTTCTTATTGGCTAGAACCTGGTCACTAGTAGAACGACGGGGCCCCATCATCAACTCTTAGCAACCTGGTTTGCTGGTTGGGGGAGATAGCCTGTAAATGAGGGTGTGTACATGTGCCGAATAAAGGTTACGTACTCTTTGCATGCCACAGGTGTTAATGTTGCAGTTTAAAAACTGTAGTGTAAAGCAACCTTCTGGCAAGACAGTGATGGAGTGAATGATGGTGAAAGTTTTTCTTTTTTGGGCCACCCTGCCTTGGTGGGAATCGGCCAGTGTGATAATATAATAATATATATATATATATATATATATATATATATATATATATATATATATTATATATATATATATATATAAATATATATATAATATATTATATATATATATATATATATATATATATATATATATATATTTATATTATATATATATAATATATATATATATTTTATATATATATATATATATATATTATATATATATATATATATATAATACACACACACAGTGGACCCCAAGTTTCGTGATTAATCCGTTCCAGAGAGCCTGCCGAAAGTCGAAATTCACTAATCTCGAAACCATTTTTCCTCATAAGAAATAATGGAAATAAAATTAATCCGTTCCAGGCACCAAAATATTAAAATAAAATATTTTTTTCAAATTAATAAAGATTTTATACTGAAATCAATGAGAAATCAAGTACATGCATACGAAAAATAATAATAACATTACACTTACCTTTACTGAAGATTCTGGTGGATGGAAGACAGGAGGAGGGGATAGGAGGAAGGTGTACACTATTGTTTTGGAAGGAGAATCTCCTTCCATTAGGACTTTTAGGTAGCAAGTCCTTATATGGGGTTACTTCCCTTCTTTTTTTAATGCCACTGGAAACAACTTGGAGTTCACTGGACCCCTGTCGCACAAAATATCTGTCCAGACAGGTCTTTTCTGGCGTTTCTTTTAAGATTTTCCTGAAGTGGGACACAACACTGTCATTGTACATGTTGCAGATATGGCTTGTTTCAGCTTGGTCAGGGTGATTATACTTTTCAACAAAACTTTGCAACTCATTCCACTTGGCACAAATCTTCTTAATCTTTGAAGAAGGCACCTCATCCACTCCTTCTTCCTCCTCCTCTGAAGCAAGTTCCTCGGCTGTGGTCTGATGCTGTTCCAGTTGAAGCTCTTGCAGTTTGTCAGTGGTTAGCTCTTTCCTGTGGTCCTCCACCAACTCTTCCACATCCCCGTCACTCACCTCCAACCCCATGGACTTGCCAAATGCCACAACACCTTCCACAACAGGCAGAGGGTCGGCAGGGACAGGGTCTGCCTCAAACCCTTCAAAATCCCTCTGGATCGTGTTCCTCACTTTATTTACCAAAGGGCTTCCACTAGCTTTCCTTGGGTCCATTAAGACTTATTTAGCAGTTGCAAGCACAAAAAACAATGGATTATTATGAAATGTATGAACCCACGGGATGATGGTCATGTGTTGGTAAACAATGGCACACTGAGTGTGAATGGCATGGGAGACTGGCTTGTTGTGCGCAGTGATGGACAGATGGGTACCGGACGGTCGCCGAAACACGAGTCTAATCACAAAACTTGAGGCCAAATTTTGCCAAAAAAAACTCACCGAAAGTCGAATTTCACAAAAGTCAAGGCTGCTGAAACTCGAGGGTCCACTGTGTATATATACAGGTCCTCCGTTTACAAATCCGGCATCATTGGGACCTGTAGTGTGCCAGATTACTGAGTTTGCCAGATTATAGAGTGGTTAGGTTAGAATACACTTAATAAAATTAACTAACTTGACTTACACAGTTCATTGAACATTGGCAAAAATCGAACATTTCCTCCTTTGAGCTCAATTTCAAGGTACTTTTCGTCATGAAAGCAATCAAAATCATGTCTGTTTCTGTAATATATCTTCCATTCTATCAAATGAGTCCAGAAAAAAGAGAATACAAACCATAAAAACCATATGAAAATATACTGCAAAGAGGCGGCTAATGGCTGAGAACTTAACTCCCTTATTTATCGTATGTCTTTTTTATTTTTGTTGTATGTTAAGAAGCATCTTTCCATCATACATTGCCCAAGTTTCAATGAGATAGCCCAAGAAACAACTGAGAAAAAAAAATATTTACCAAAAATCATATATGGCAAGTCCAAGCCAGGTACTGGAACTGAGTCACTTTGTCTGACTTTTCTGGGTTATCCTAGGTTCTCTATACATAAGCCGCTATGTATGATAGTCTATGTAACTGTATTTGTGTATACCTGAATAAACTTATTTACTTCTAGTCTGTCAACTGAGTACAAGAAACCGCCCATTCACTTATTTCAACTACCCAATAAAGTGGTCAGAAATTGGCAATTTGGCCGATTTTACACAAATTTCAACAGATTCCAGTTTCAAAATAGGATCTGGAATAAACAATGCAGACATTCCTGGCACTAAAATAACATTTTCTCTGTTCATTAGTCACGGCTACAGGCCCCTCTTGTATTACTCGTGCTTTTCATTTGGAATTTTTATTCACAAAAAAATAGAAGATTTACTGTTATGCAGACCTGCTGCATTATTGTAATAATTGTATAAATAATGTCAAGCCATTCTTGACTCCGTACCGGAATTTAGACTGTCAGGCGGACAGGTATTGGACGGTGACATCGTTTTGTTACTCTTGAGCTTCGCTAAAGAATAGAACATTTTTGCTACTGTGAGCGCAATTTCAAGGTACTTTTCGTCATGAAAGCAATCAAAATCATATCTATTTTTGTAATATATCTTTCATTCTATCAAATGAGACCAAAAAAATGAGAAAATAACCATAACAACCATACAAAAATATACCGCTAAGCGGCCGCTAATGGCTGAGAAGTGAACTCCGCTATTTATGGTCTGATTTCTTTAATTTTTGGTGTACGTGAAGAAGTATCTTTCCATCGTACATTGCCCAAGTTTGAATAAGATAACCCAACAAACAACTGAGAAAATAATATAATAATAATAATAATAATAATAATAATAATAATAATAATAATAATATGTAATAATAACAATAATATCTTGATTTACTACACGTACATGTACAAGGTATACAGGCCTAGCTGACATCAGTGACATACTGCTGTATAGAAAGCCGCTTGTTATGCAGAGTATTTCAAGAAAATTAGGTCAGTGTCCCAGGATAACACCCACACTAGTCAACTAACACACAGGTACCCATTAATGATGGATAAACAAAAGACAACAGGTGTAAAGAAAATGCCTAATGTTTTCTACTCTGGCTGGGAATCGAATATTTACCAAAAATCATATATGGCTAACCCAAGCCAGGTACTAAAATAAGCCACATATGCTGCTATGTGTGATAATCTATAGAGAGAAAATAACTTTTTTGTTTCGGGTTTTTATGGTGCAGTATGAGTGTATATCACAGTTAGCCCTGTGTTTACACTCCGTTTTCTCTAATATAAGCCCCCAAGACAGGATAGGAGAATGGTATTTTTATACCATATCCTCTTCATACTTCCATCGAACTGCTCGGTGTTTGCCAAATATTATTCTTTCGGAGTATTTAACATGTTTAATGTTATTTATATTGTTTCTTATGTCATATTAGATCAATCGTGATGGGCAGTAAGCTGTAGTGTTGATATTAGCGTAAAAAAAAGCATATTCTCCTTTTTCATGAGACTGAGCTCATGGCTACCGACAGTGGCTTCAAAGCCACCTTATCTTTAATGGATAATGTACTGTGTAGGTGCTTTACATAATGAGAAGCATTTCTTTATTCATTGGAACCATGGCTAGGGCTAAAGTAAGCAGGTTAAACCAGTAAATGGAGAAAAAAAAATTAAAATGACTTATGCAGCAAGTAGTGCCACCAAACAGTACCAGCAGGTTGGTGTGGCGACCCCGAAATTTGAAATTAAAGCTCGCCCAAAATTAGTGCCGAATAACTGAAGGAACCCAATACTGATTGCTGGATTTGTGATGGCGGACCTGTATATATATACAGTGGACCCTCGACATTCGATACTAATCTGTTCCCGAGAGCTATCGAAAGTCGAATTAATTTTCCCCATAAGAAATAATGGAAATCAAATTAATCCGTTTCAAGATACCCCCAAAAATATGAAAAAAAAAAATTTACCACATGAAAATTAAGTTTAATGCAATAAAATAATTACAATAGCAGCAATAACAATACATTAATAACAATAGAATAATTGACACTTACCTTTAGTGAAGATCTGGTGATGATTGATGGGATGGGGGGAGGGGAGAGAGTGTCAAGGTTGTTACTGTTTAGAAGGGGAATCCCCTTCCATTAGGACTTGAGGTAGCAAGTCCTTTTCCGGGGTTACTTCCCTTCTTCTTTTAATGCCACTAGGACCAGCTTGAGAGTCACTGGACTTCTGTCACACAACATATCTGTCCGTAGAGGCCTGTACCTCTCGTTCCTTTATGACTTTCCTAAAGTGGTTCACAACATTATCAGTGTACAGGTTCCCAAACACGGCTTGCAGTAGCTGTGTCAGGGTGATTTTCATCAAAAAAGGTTTGCACTTCAAGCCACTTTGCACACATTTCCTTAATCTTTGAAGTAGGCAGCTTCTTAAATTTTCTCTCTCCCCTCCTCTGATGCAGTTTCCTCAGGTCTGGCCTCTTGCTGTTGAAGATGATCTAGCAGCTCATCAGGGGGTTAGTTCATCATTGTCCTCCTGCACCAACTCTTCCACATCCTCCCCACTAACCTCCAACCCCAAGGACTTTCCTAATCCCACAATGGATTCCTAACTGCATAGGATTCTCAGGGTTAGCCTAAAAACCCTTCAAAATCCCTTTTGTCTACACATTCTGGCCACAGTTTTTCCAAGCAGAGTTAAAGGGTCCTCTTAGTAAACTTCCCCCCAAGCCTTACCTATAAGGTTTATACAACTGAGGATATTAAAGTGATCCTTCCAAAACTCTTTTAGAGTCAGTTGAGTTTCTGGGTCACTACAAAGCACTTTTGAAACATAGCTTTTGTGTACAGTTTCTTGAATTTGGGAAAAAGACCTGCTGGTCCATGGGCTGCAGGAGAGGAGTATTAGGAGGCAAAAACTTGACCTTAATGAAGCTCATGCCCCGCAGAAAGTCGCTCTGCCATGTCTGAAGGATGACCAGGGGCATAGTCTAATACCAGGAGGCACTTAAGGTCAAATTTTCTTTTCAGTTAGGTAATTTTCACAGTGGGGGCAAATGCATGGTGTAACCAGTCATAGAAAAAGTCCCTAGTGACCCATGCCTTACGTTTGCCCTCCACAGCACACACAAATTAGCCTTGAGGACATTCTTTTGCCTGAACACTCTGGAGTTTCCCGAGTGATACACCAATAAAGCTTCACTTTGCAGTCACCCTACATTGGGACACATTAACAGAGTAAGCCTGTCTTTCATAGGCTTATGTCCTGGGGGTGCCTTTTCCTCCTGAGTAATGTAGACACTGCTTGGCATTTCTTCCAAAAAAAGGCCTGTTTTCATCACAGTTAAACACTTGTTCAGGTTTCAATCCTTCAGCCTCTATGTACTCCTTGAATTTTCCCGCACATATTTTCAGCTGCTTTGTGGTCCGAATGGCAAACTCACCATGCCTTATCACACTATGTATGCCACTACAATTCTTAAATCTTTCAAACCAACCTTTGCTGCCTTAAAGTCACTCACATCAGCACTAGTTGCAGGCAATTTCTTTACCAAAACATCAGCAACTGCCTAGCCTTTTCACAAATGATCGCTTGAGAGATGCTATCTCCTGCTATCTGTTTTTCATTTATCCACACCAATAACAGTCTCTCAACATTTCTAACATTAGCGATCTCTGTTTTGAAAACAAAATTGCACCTTTTGCAACAACAGCTTCCTTGATTGCCGTTTTCCTGCTCACTATAGTAGAGATGGTTGATTGGGTTTACTATACAACCTGGCCAGCTCTGACACACGCACTCCACTTTCTTACTTTGCAATTATCTCTTTCTTCATTTCATTAGTCATTAGCACCTTTTTTCTCGAAGGCTTGGCACTAGAAGCTTTCTTGGGGCCCATGGTTACTTATTTTGCAGAAACAAGCACCAAAAAAAGTGATAATATGGAATGTACCGAATGTATCCTTAGATGCGCGCACACTGGCTGGCTTGTAAACACTGGCACACACTGTGCAATTCAGGCTACACGTGGACACGTCTCGTATGAAACGAAACAAATCGCATCGAATGTCGGGTTTTCCATCGATGTCGAGGCGAAATTTTTGCGTTAAAATGCATCGAATGTCGGATTTATCGAATGTTGATGCCATCGAATGTTGGGGGTCACTGTATATATTATATATACAGTGGACCCCCATTTAACGATCACCTCCCAATGCGACAATTATGTAAGTGTATTTATGTAAGTGCGTTTGTACGTGTATGTTTGGGGGTCTGAAATGGACTAATCTACTTCACAATATTCCTTATGGGAACAAATTCGGTCAGTACTGGCACCTGAACATACTTCTGGAATGAAGAAATATCATTAACCGGGAGTCCACTGTATGTATATACAGGGGCCCCACTTATACGGCGGGTTAGGTTCCAGGCTACCGCCGTAAAGCGGAAACCACCATAAAGTGGAACACCCTTTTTTTCCACTTACAAATGCATACAAACACTAGATAACAAGTTTACACTAACATATATTATGTTAGCAATAGAACCAGGCATCAAAAAACAATAAAAAAGTACAATACACACACAGTGCACTCATTACTTACCTTAAAATATTTATAGTCTTAATCTAGGGTGAGACAAGTAGTATTTATTGTAAGAAATCAAGTGTGGTATGTATGGTGTCAGCCAGGCTACCATACCAGGCCACCCCACCCCACATACTATTCTATGATATTTAAGCATCCCAGAGCGATAAAATGTATATACAGTTCACTCATTACTTACCTTAAAATATTTGTAGTCTTAATGTAGGGTCAGGAGTAAGTAATGAGATAAAACAAATAAATGAGAGAGAGAAAGAATGAGTACATGAGAGAGGACAGGCGCAGAGTTATGTAAACAAACCAGGCGAACGTAAGTTTTGTAAACAAACGAAGTGTACACGTCTGGTTTGTGTACAAGTTACATTGTGTACAGGTTTGTCTCTACATTGATACGGTAGAATAAATAAAGAAGAACACTCCCATTCTCATGTACATCATTTTGAGAGAAATGATGCTCTGAGTGAAGGCAATGGAAGTAAGTCACTCTGACTTTTTTGGGTTATCCTAGGTTCTCTACACATATGTTGTTATGTATTTATGTTTATGTATCGTGTTTATTATATAATTTTGAAAAAAATATCATGGATGGATTAATGAAAATGTGTATATTAACGTAATATACAACAATTAATGATACACCGAGCTCAGACAGCGTAAACAAACTGAACAGGTTGTGGACGATCACTCGGTCAGGCGAAATAGACGGTAATTAATACGTGTCCAGTTTTAGTTCATTCATGTACATTTGTAAGAGTTTTGTGAAACTTTTACTTATAATATTTTTATTATTATTATAATTAAATCACGAAACAAATACTCTTACACTGTGTACAAGTTAGTACAGAATTATAGCTATAAAGTGAAGGCATACGAAAGGAATATTTTTCTACAGTTATCCCTAGAAAACAGGTGACGGGCTAGAGAAAACGTAATTCTTCCGACACTTCTACAAACCGTTTGGTAAACATCTCGTATATATTTGTATAAATTTTTATACTTTGTGTGCATGTATCATGTTTGTGTGTTACATAATGTGTTTCTTATAAAATTTTTGAAAAAAATATCATAGATAGATTAAGGGAAATGTCTATATTAACGTAATATGCGACATTAATGCGCCCAAGAGATTATTATTATTACTATTATTATTGCTATTTATTATTATTTTTATTATTATTATTATTATTATTATTATTATTATTATTATTATTATTATTATTATTATTATTACATCAAGAGTAGAGAGACTCTTAGTGATTTTAATGTGTACCTACATGCCAGCACAGTGTGTAAGTTTATTTAGGTACAGGTGTACACAAGTTTAATTATCAAGTACAATACATATAAAATATAAAATAACTTTAAAACACTTGAAATTTTGGAAAGTTTCCAGACATAATAAGGAGATGTGCTCAGGGAGAATGTAAACAAACTCGGTGGGCCGCTGTGACCGTATTAGAAAGACAGGTGGGGGAGCCGTATAGCGAGTTTTGGTCATAATTTGAAATGTCTGTATTAGCGGAACGCCGTAAAGCGAAACGCCGTAAAGCGGGGCCCTCCTGTATGTTAAAATATATATATATATATAGGTGCCTGTCAATCCTAAAACTCACCTACTTTCTGAGATGCTCCCCAGCCTTCAGCAATCCAAAACTCAAGGAATATGACTCCCCTCCTGAAGACCATGCTAGAGAGTGTATTGAATCTTTCCCTTGACGATGGACAGTGGTTGCAAGCCTCACTTCTGGTCATGCTTGAAGGGCTAGAGTGCACAGATCCTCCCAGATTGCTCTACCAGCTTTCCTATCCTCTTCCATAGCATCAAACGAGTTGATAAGACAAATTCTTCCCGATACCCTCAGTGACTCAGCAGGAATAGAAGACCTTAGCTATGCCATTGCCATCACCGAATGGGAGACTCTTGCTGCTCCAGCACCAAACCCTAGTGCAGCACTGGCTCACAAACAGTCAAGCTGGGATGGCCCGATTGCTGAAAAGGTGCTTGCCAACATGTCAGGACTGCGACATCAGATAGGGAAATTGCCCGTCTCCAGGCTGTGAGCGCACCTCACTCCGGGGACTTCATCCAAACAGTTCCCATATTGGCAATGGAACGCGACTCGACCCTAAGACCCTCCATATTGCAGTGGCTCTGCACCTTGCTGCCCCATTCACACAGAATATACGTGTATTTGCGGCAAAGTGCAAGCAGACCAATACGGTCTACATGGTCTTAAACTGTTCCAAAACCAA
This sequence comes from Cherax quadricarinatus, assembly GCF_026875155.1. NCBI lineage: Eukaryota > Metazoa > Arthropoda > Malacostraca > Decapoda > Parastacidae > Cherax > Cherax quadricarinatus. The sequence continues at coordinate 10,205,791 of NC_069466.1, forward strand.
GGGCTGGCATGCAAGACACAGTGAGGTCAACGACATCATTAAGAGAACCCTTGCTACAGCTGGATGCCCTGCCAAGAGGGAACCCCAATCACTAGCAGCCAACAATACCCACAACCCAGCAAACCACCCGACGGGATCACCATCTGTCCTTGGAAGAATGGCAAGCTCTTAGCTGGGACTATACCTGTGTGTCCACACTGGCTGACACCTATATCCATCACAGTGTGGGGCGACAGGGAGGAGCTGCTGACCACAGGGAGGAGTACAAGATCAGCAAGTACAGGACATTAGCCAACAGTATCAATTTGTGCCAGTGGGATCAGAGACCTTGGGATCATGGGAAAAAATGCCACACGTTTCCTTAAAGAATTGGGTTCCAGACTCATCGACACCACCAGGGACCCAAGGGCAGCCACTTTCATATTCCAGCGCCTCATCATAGCCATCCAGAGGGGAAATGCTTGCTGCATACTTGGCTCGCGTCCAGCCTCGGAGGAGCTGGAGGGAAATTCATGATCTTTGATACATTGTGCCATTGTATTCATGTTTATGTTTTTTTTTCTGCAAATGTATTCTGTTTATTAATAAAGGTTCACATAGAATATAAAATATATAGGGGGTGGTAGGAGAAGAAAATATTCAAACAGCTCCGGGGAGAACCTTGAGTTTTCCCTGAGGTACATTTATTGTCTTCTCTGAGGATGAGGTCCCCATTCCAGCTATAGAGGTGGTACTGAGGATGAGGGTCCCCATTCCAGCTATAGAGGTGGTACTTCCTATACAGTGGACCCCCGCATAACGATCACCTCCGAATGCGACCAATTATGTAAGTGTAATTATGTAAGTGCGTTTGTACGTGTATGTTTGGGGGTCTGAAATGGACTAATCTACTTCACAATATTCCTTATGGGAACAAATTCGGTCAGTACTGGCACCTGAACATACTTCTGGAGTGAAAAAATATCGTTAACCAGGGGTCCACTGTATATATAATTAAAAAAAAAAAATTATATATATGTATATACAGGAGGGCCCCACTTATACGGCGGGTTAGGTTCCAGGCTAACCGCCGTAAAGCGGAAACCGCCGTAAAGTGGAACACCCTTTTTTCCACTTACAAATGCATACAAACACTAGATAACAAGTTTACACTAACATATATTATGTTAGCAATAGAACCAGGCATCAAAAAACAATAAAAAAGTACAATACACACATAGTGCACTCATTACTTACCTTAAAATATTTATAGTCTTAATCTAGGGTGAGACAAGTAGTATTTATTGTAAGAAATCAAGTGTGGTATGTATGGTAGTCAGCCAGGCTACCTCACCAGGCCACCCCACCCACACATACTATTCTATGATATTTAAGCATCCCAGAGCAATAAAATGTATATACAGTTCACTCATTACTTACCTTAAAATATAGGGTGAGATGAGTAGTATTTATTGTAAAATATCAAGTGTGGTATGTATGGTAGTCAGCCAGGCTACCATACCAGGCCACCCCACCCACACATACTATTCTATGATATTTAAGCATCCCAGAGCGATAAAATGTATATACAGTTCACTCATTACTTACCTTAAAATATAGGGTGAGATGAGTAGTATTTATTGTAAAAAATCAAGTGTGGTATGTATGGTAGTCAGCCAGGCTACCATACCAGAGAGAAAGAATGAGTGCATGAGAGAGGACAGGCGCAGAGTTATGTAAACAAACCAGGCGAAGGTAAGTTTTGTAAACAGTGTACACGTCCTGGTTTGTGTACAAGTTGCATTGTGTACAGGTTGTCTCTACATTGATACGGTAGAATAAATAAAGAAGAACACTCCCATTTCTCATATACATCATTTGAGAAGAAATGATGCTCTGAGTGAAGGCAATGGAAGTAAGTCACTCTGACTTTTTTGGGTTATCCTAGGTTCTCTACACATATGTTGTTATGTATTTATGTTATGTATCGTGTTTATTATATAATTTTGAAAAAAAATATCACAGATGGATTAATGAAAATGTGTATATTAACGTAATATACAACATTTAATGATACACCGAGCTCAGACAGCGTAAACAAACTGAACAGGTTGTGGACGATCACTCGGTCAGGCGAAATAGACGGTATTAATACGTGTCCAGTTTTAGTTCATTCATGTACATTTGTAAGAGTTGTGAAACTTTTACCTTATAAATATTTTTATTATTATTATAATAATTAAATCACGAAACAAATAACTCTTACACTGTGTACAAGTTAGTACAGAATTATAGCTATAAAGTGAAGGCATACGAAAGGAATATTTTTCTACAGTTATCCCTAGTAACAGGTGACGGGCTAGAGAAAACGTAATTCTTCCGACACTTCTACAAACCGTTGGTAAACATCTCATATATATTTGTATAAATTTTTATACTGTGGGTGCATGTATCATGTTTGTGTGTTACATAATGTGTTTTCTTATATAATTTGAAAAAAATGTCATAGATTAAGGAAATGTCCTATATTAACGTAATATGCGACATTAATGCGCCCAAGAGATTATTATTATTACTATTATTATTATTATTATTATTATTATTATTATATTATTATTATTATTATTATTATTGCATCAAGAGTAGAGAGACTCTTAGTGATTTAATGTGTACCTACATGCCAGCACAGTGTGTAAGTTTATTTAGGTACAGGTGTACACAAGTTTAATTATCAAGTACAATACATATAAAATATACAATAACTTTGAAAACACTTGAAATTTTGGAAAGTTTCCAGACATAATAAGGAGATGTGCTCAGGGAGAATGTAAACAAACTCGGTGGGCCGCTGTGACCGTATTAGAAAGACAGGTGGGGGGAGCCGTATGGGCGAGTTTTGGTCATAATTTGAAATGTCCGTATTAGCGGAACGCCGGTAAAGCGAAACGCCGTAAAAGCGGGGTCCTCCTGTATATATATTATATATATATACACACACACTCAGTAGGTTCCACTTATATGGCAGGTTAGGTTCCAGGCTACCGCCATAAAGCGGAAATCGCCGTAAAGTGGAACACCCTTTTTTTCCCCTTGTAAATGCATACAAATACTAAATACACCTACCATCCAACTTACGACCAAGCTTGGTTCCGACCAACTGGTCATAAAGTCAAAATGGACGTAAGTCGAACCTTTGAAAATTGCCGACATACTGGGTAGGGCATAATGTCAAACTTTTCCTATATAAATTACCTACATAGTACTGTAATGTAATGTACAATCAGTATTTCATTTTTTTACCATAATTTACTTCTATTGTTATATTTTAATTATTTATGTACTGTATATAATGTACACATGGTAGTGAACTGTATTGTAAATTTTACATCACATACAGTATCATATGTTACTGTTATCTTTATGTATTGTCGACACAGTGGAATGGGAGAATACCACTATTAGTGTCATCCTGCAAGAATGTAGTATAACCTATACCCTAAGTAAAGAGAAACAACTCTGGAACATGTGTAATAAGTATCCGGCTGGGTGGCCAGGTCTGTGTTGGCTGGTTGGCTGGAGGGTGGCTGGTTGGCTGGAGGGGTGGGTGGCTGGCTGGAGGGGTGGGTGGGTGGGTGGCTGGAGGGGTGGGTGGGGGGTTGGCTGACTGGCTGGAGGGGTGGGTGGGTGGTTGGGTGACTGAATGTGGCGCTGTCTCTCTCTCTCTCCTCTCTCTCTCTCTCTCTTTTTCTCTCTCTCTTTTTTTTTTTTTTTTTTTAACACAGGGTTTGACAAGGGTTTAAAGGGTCCCTAGCTTTATTGACAAGCTATGTACAGGTTAAGGATTCCTAACTTTATTGGCAAGCTAAGAGCTGTTACCTAAAAAAACCATACCCCCGGCCGGGATTGAACCCGCGGTCATAGAGTCTCAAAACTCCAGCCCGTCGCGTTAGCCACTAGACCAGCTGAGTTTTGAGACTCTATGACCGCGGGTTCAATCCCGCCTGGGGTATGGTTTTATTTGCAATCGTGTCATTACGATTTCTTAAGTCATGTTGACGGCAGTGAAGGGACTTGAGCTAGAGTTCGTCACGGCCACGCTAGCTGGAGATTCGTCTGTAAAAACTTGCATTTGTGTCACAGAGGTGCCTGTGCTAACTTTCCTATGGTGTAGAAATATACCTAGTTGGATGAATCTTATTGTGGCTAGCTGGTCTAGTGGCTAACGCGACGGGCTGGAGTTTTGAGACTCTATGACCGCGGGTTCAATCCGGCCGGGGTATGGTTTATTTGCAATCGTGTCATTACGATTTCTTAAGTCAAGCTGTTACCTACATCAGCTCATTTGAAAGCATTTTTATTGTTATGAGACATACAAGTAGGGAACAGGATGAAGTTGGAGCCATCTGTGGGCCAGCATTTTTATGTGATCAACTGACTTTATCTCGTTGACATCATTATGCTGTACGAATGTATTCCATACTCGAGTCATCCTGGGTATATATGATCTCAGATGGAGTGATGTTCTGGAGAAGGGTACAGCCAAGTGAAGTTGCTGCTTTCTGCCCGCCTTGTGGCATAAAGCTTGTTTCACGCTGTCCTCGAAGTGGATCCAAGTGTGGTACTTCGACAATATTGGCCTTGTACATACAGTAAGGCCACCCACATCCCTCCTATGTTGAAGGCTCTCTCTCTCTCTCTCTCTCTCTCTCTCTCTCTCTCTCTCTCTCTCTCTCTCTCTCTCTCTCTCTCTCTCTCTCTCTCTCTCTCTCTCTCTCTCTCTCACACACACTCTCTCTCTCTCACACTCTCTCTCTCTCACACTCTCTCTCACTCTCTTCTCTCTCTCTCTCTCTCTCTCTCTCATCTCTCTCTCTCTCTCCCCTCTCTCTCCTCTCTCTCTCTCTCTCTCTCTCTCTCTCTCTCTCTCACAGGTACACGTAAGTCAAGTTATCATACATAGTATAAATTACCTAGATAACCCAAAAAATCCAGACCAAGTGCTATACAGTGGATCTGTGCTCCAGTGCCCTAAATTAATAATAATAATGATAAATATTATTACAATAATACATATGTACTAATATTAATAATAATAATATTAAGCTATAATATAATAATCTTGTCCACTCATTACTTACCTTAAAATATCTGTAGTCTTAATGTAGAGTGAGAGGTGAGGTAAATAAGATTAAATGAATAAATGAATGAGAGTGTAGAGGTTGGCGAGTTATGTAAACAAACGTTGTTGTTGTTGTTACCAGCCTGGACACGAATGGTTTTCTGTTCACTCTGTCAAGCCGACCAGAAAAACATCTCATACTATTTGTTAATTTATATGTTTATATGTTATGTAGCATGTTTTCTATATAATTTTGAAAAAAAAATCGTAGATGGATTAAGCAAAATGTCTATATTAACGTTTTATACACATTTAATGCGCCTCAGTGATTATTATTGTGTTATTATCATTATTAATATGGCGTCTTCAAGACCAAGTACACTCTTAATGAGTGGCTCTAAGACAGACATAAGAACATAAGAACATAAGAAAGGAGGAACACTGCAGCAGGCCTGTTGGCCCATACTAGGCAGGTCCTTTACAATTCATCCCACTAACAAACATTTGACCAACCCAATTTTCAATGCTACCCAAGAAATAAACTCTGATGTGCAAATCCCACTCAATCCAACCCATCCCACTCATGTATTTATCCAACCTAAATTGAAACTACCCAAAGTCCTAGCCTCAATAACCCAAATAGTAGACTGTTCCACTCATCTACTACCCTATTTCCAAACCAATACTTTCCTATGTCCTTTCTAAATCTAAACTTATCTAATTTAAATCCATTACTGCGGGTTCTCTCTTGGAGAGAGATCCTCAAGACCTTGTTAATATCCCCTTTATTAATACCTATCTTCCACTTATACACTTCGATCAGGTCTCCCCTCATTCTTCGTCTAACAAGTGAATGTAACTTAAGAGTCTTCAATCTTTCTTCATAAGGAAGATTTCTATGCTATGTATTAATTTAGTCATCCTACGCTGAATGTGTTTTCTAACGAATTTATGTCCATTCTGTAATATGGAGACCAGAATTGAGCTGCATAATCTAGGTGAGGCCTTACTAATGATGTATAAGCTGCCGTATGACCTCTGGACTTCTGTTGCTTACACTTCTTGATATAAATCCCAGTAATCTATTTGCCTTATTACGTACGCTTAGGCATTGCTGTCTTGGTTTAAGGTTGCTGCTTACCATAACCCCCAAGTCCTTTTCGCAATCTGTATGGTTAAGTTCTACATTATTTAACTTATAAGTGCTGGGGTTTTATGGACACTCCCGAGCTTCAGAACCTTGCATTTATCTACACTGAACTGCATCTGCCACTTTTCTGACCAAGAGTAGAGTTTGTCTAAATCCTCCTGAAGTTCCCTAACATCTACGTTTGAATCAATTATCCTACCTATCTTCGTGTCATCGGCGAATTTGCTCATATCACTAGTAATTCCTTCATCAGATCATTGATATATATTATAAACAACAACGGCCCAAGACTGATCCCTGTGGAATGCCACTTGTTTACTGATCCCCACTCGGATTTAACCCCATTTATGGACACTCTCTGCTTCCTGTCTGTGAGCCATGATTCGATCCACGAGAGCACCCTTCCCCCAATGCCACGAGCTGCTACTTTCTTCAACAGTCTTTGGTGCGGAACTCTATCAATGCCTTACTAAAATCTAAGTAAATAATATCAAATTCTTTATCGTGGTCAACAGCCTCAAAAGCTTTACTGAAGAAAGTTAATAAATTTAGTTAGACAAGACCAGCCTCTTGTGAATCCATGCTGAGTATCATTAATCAAGCTATGCTTATCGAGATGGCTTCTATAATCTCAGCTATAATTGACTCTAGTAATTTGCCTACAATTGAGGTCAGGCTTATTGGCGGTAATTTGACGGTAACGACTTGTCCCCTGTTTTAAAAATAGGAATTACATTAGCCTATTCCACATATCAGACACTACACCTGTTTGAAGAGATAAATTAAAAATATTAGTTAATGGTTCACAGACTTCCATTTTGCATTCTTTAGAACCCTTGAAAAAACCTCATCAGGACCCGGTGACTTATTTTGCTTCAGTCGGTCTATCTGCTTCACAACCATTTCACTAGTGACTGTGATGTTACATAATTTATCTTCTTCTGATCCACTATAAAAATTAATTACCGGAATATTATTAGTGTCTTCCTGTGTAAAAACCGAGAGAAAATAATTATTTAAAATCGAGCACATTTCATTCCTCTTTGTCAGTAGATGCCCATAGTTTATTTTTAAGGGGACCTATCTTATCTTCTGACTTTTGTTCTATAGATTTGGAAAAACTTTTTGGGTTAGTTTTAGAATCCCTAGCAACTTTAATTTCATAGTCCCTTTTAGCTTTTCTTATCCCCTTTTTAATGTCCCTCTTAATGTCAATATACTGATTCATAAGATGACCCTCGCCTCTTTTGATACGCCTATGAATTCCTTTCTTATGCCCTAGTAGATATTTCAGCCTATTATTCATCCATTTTGGGTCATTTCTATTTGATCTAATTTCCTTATAAGGGATAAACGTTCTTTGAGCAGCATGTATTGTGTTCAGAAAACTGTCATATTGATAGCTCTCTTCATTACCCCAGTCAACAGATAATAAGTGTTCTCTAAGCCCCAACGTAATCTGCTAAGCGAAAATCTGGGACTGTTACTGAGTTATCCCTACTATCATACTTCCATTCAATTCTAAATGTAATTGATTTGTGGTCGCTAGCACCCAGTTCCTCTGAAACTTCTAAATTATTAACAAGGGATTCATTATTTGCCAGAACTAAGTCAAGCAGGTTATACCCTTGTAGGTTCTGTCACAAACTGCTTCAAAAAACAATCCTGAACTACTTCTAAGAAATCGTATGATTCTAATTCCAGTCAAGAAATTCCAATCAATATGCCTAAAGTTAAAGTCTCCTAGAATTACTACATTATCGTGCCTTGTGGCCCTAGCAATTTCCTCCCATAGTAGTCTCCCCTGGTCCCTATCTAAATTTTGGGGACGGTATATCACACCTAAAATTAATTTTCATGCCCCTCTGAAAATTCTATCCAAACAGACTCTGTATGTGTTACTTCAGACTTAATACCCGTTTTATGCAACAGTTCAAGCGATCTCGGACATACATGCCACCCCACCCCCCTTCCCAATACTTCTATCTACTTGGAACAATTTAAAACCCTGAATGTGACATTTTGCAGTCATGTCCCGACTTTTTGAATTAAACCCACGTCTCAGTAATGGCAAATACATCAATGTTACCTGCACTAGCAACTAGTCTCAACTCATCCATCTTATTCCTAGCACTGCGACTATTTGTGTAATAAATATTTAATGACCCTCCTCTCTCTTTACCCTTCCTGCTCCTTTCTGTTATTCCACTAAACCTATTACTGTCCTTGTCAATTAGTGCCACTGGCTTTCCAATATCCACCTCATTTTGCCTATTACTAGTTCTCCTAGTACTCATGTTACTACCCTGCGACTTCACAGTTTTCCCGCCAAAACCCATACCACTAACTATTCCTAGTTTAAAGACCTAACAGCTCCCTCCACTGCATTGGCCAGTGCTCCCACCCCACACCTAGATAAGTGAACCCCATCCCTGGCATACATGTCATTTCTGCCATAGAAGAGGTCCCAGTTGTCAATGAATGTATACCGCATTTTCCTTACAGTATTTGTCCAGCCAGCAATTGACACCAATTGCTCTGGACAACCATTCATTTCCAACTCCTCTCCTTGGCAAAATGCCACATATGACAGGTTTCCCACCCTTCCTCCTAATTATCTCTATTGCTGACCTATACCTGCTAATCAGGTCCTCACTCCTACGTCTGCCAACATCGTTGCCTCCAGCACTGAGACAGATAATAGGATTGCTCCCATTACCTCTCATGATGTCATCCAGACGGCTAACAATATCCTTCATCCAGCCCCAGGAAAACACACTCTCTGTCTCCTACTCCTATCCTTCAAGCAGAATGCCCTATCCATGTACCTAATCTGGCTATCCCCAACAACAACAATGTTTTTACCTTCCTTGGCGTCATCCGTCGTGATGCTCCGAGTAGCCGACTCACATTCGCCAGGTAGCATTACACCACTTGTAGAATTAGTCAAGACGTTCTCGATGGTCTTCGTTGGGTTTCTAGGGATGTCTTACTCACGTCTGCCAATGCTTCTTGGTGCTTGTTGTGGCAATTCCCAGTAGAACACTCACATTCGTCAGGTAGCACCGAGAATGGGTTGGAAGTTTCCACGGTAGTCTTCTGGTTCACAAATAACCCGCACATAAAAGAGAGAAGCTTACGACGACGTTTCGGTCCGACTTGGACCATTGACAAAGTCACACTAACCAGAGGGGGAGCAGGACGGCTATATAATAGGCAGGAAGAGGTGGTGGTAGTAGTAGTGAAGTAGTAGTAGTAGTACAGGAATTGTATATAATACCGACAAGATGAAATTAAGACACATGCACAACACCCGGGCATCCCCAACGTAGACGCTTTGCCATCCAGCCAGCCACTGGATGGCGAAATGTCCACAACAAAGACAACCAGACGCCGCACATGTGTCTTAATTTCATCAGTAGTTGTAGTGGTAGTAGTAGAAGAAGAAGAGGTAGTAGTAGTGGTAGTGGTAGAAGTGGAAATAAGGAAGACGAGCCAGTCAAATACAAAGGAAGGAAGCACTGCAAGAGAGCTAGATGCCCACAGAGGGAGAGCAAGCGCACAGAGGTGCGTGAAAGGCTCTCTTGCAGTGCTCTCCTTCCTTTGTATTTGACTGGCTCGTCTTCCTTATTTCCCACTTCTACCACTACCACTCTACTACCTCTTCTTCTTCTACTACTACCACTACAACTACTGATGAAATTAAGACACATGTGCGGCGTCTGGTTGTCTTTGTTGTGGAAGTTTCGCCATCCAGTGGCTGGCTGGATGGCGAAGCGTCTACGATGGGGATGCCCGGGTGTTGTGCATGTGTCTTAATTTCATCTTGTCGGTATTAATATACAATTCCTGTACTACTACTACTACTACTACTACTACTACCACCACCTCTTCCTGCCTATATATAGCCATCCTGCTCCCCCTCTGGTTAGTGTGACTTTGTCAATGGTCCAAGTCGGACCGAAATGTCATCGTAAGCTTCTCTCTTTTATGTGGGGGTTATTTGTGTATCGTTCCAGTCACGGTATTGGCCCTTTTTTTGTTTTTTTAGTCTTCTGGTTTCTCGTTGTTTCTGCCTCTCCAACCGTTTTCTTGATCTTCAGTTTGGGTTTCCATGTTGCCCGGCCACTGACCAAGTTTCCCCTCTTAACCTGGGACTCACAACAGAAGGATTACTACGAATCCTTTTGTTCTCCTCCGTTAATCGCCGTATCTCCATCTTAGCAACTCTGAGCTCTTCTCTCAGCTGCTGGTAAAGTTGCTCAAGAAGGGCATCCCGGTAAAAGATTCACAGAGACACACAAACAGGTCTTCACAGCAAAACGGTCTACACATGCAGACAGAAAGACAGACACACTGGTAAAACATAAAGACACACAGGTAGACAAAGACAGACACAGGTAGACAGAAAGAGACACACAGGTAGACATAAAGACAGACACACAGGTAGACAGAAAGACACACAGGTAGACAAAGACAGACACAGGTAGACAGAAAGACAGACACACACAGGTAGAAAAGAAAGAGACACACAGGTAGACATAAAGACAGACACACAGGTAGACAAAAGACACACAGGTAGACAGAAAGACAGACACAGGTAGACAAACAGACACACAGAGATAAAAGACAGACACAGATATACAGGCAGACAGATCAGACAGGTTTATGTGCAACCTGAAAAAATAATAGAGAGTTCGAGAGTAAGAGCCTTTTTTGCCACAATCTCCAGTGCAAGATTCAGACTTCATCTTAGGGGCCATGGTTTGAAATTATTGTCCAGTTAATACAGTATGATGCGCGATAGGGGGGGTTACTCAGATGATGCTGCCTGCATGACACTTTGCCCCCGGCGAGTTTTGTCAAATATTGTACAGCAGGTCCATCAGCCGGCCCAGCCCAGCTGCCAGATGCATGGTCGTAAGTCGAGTGGACGTATGTCGAGCAGGTCGAAAGTCGGATGGTAGGTGTAACAAATTTGCACTAACATATATTAAGTTAGCAAAAACTAGGCATGAAAAATAATAAAAAGTAAAATACACACATAGTGCACTCATTACTTACCTTAAAATATTTGTAGTCTTAATCTAGGGTGAGACAAGTAGTATTTTATTGTAAGAAATCAAGTGTGGTATGTATGGTAGTCAGCTGGGCTCCCCATACCAGACCCCCCCACCTACACATAATATTCTATTACATTTAACCCACCCAGAGTGATAAAATGCATATACAGTTCACTCTTTTACTACCTTAAAATATTTGTAGTCTTAAATCTAGGGTGAGATGAGTATATTTATTGTAAGAAATCAAGTGCAGTATGTATGATAGCCAGCCAGACCACCCCACCCACACATGCTGTTCTATGATATTTAACCCTCTCAGGGTTTCCGACGTACTAGTTACGCTTACGCACCAGGGTTTTTGATGTACTTCAAGGTTTTGGTGAGGTTGGGTGACCGAAACTAATGACCATAAACCCGGTAATAGTGAGGAAAAACCCAGATGACCCTCAGCCTTTCCCCCCTTCTGCTGCTGGACCGTCTTGTTCACGTTCAGTTGTACCAGAATCAAAGGGGGAAACCCCTATTTTCCAAATCTTGACTCAGATGTGAGCATTGGGATGATAGTGATAGTGAATATGAACTACAAGCTCTTGAAAACAGTTCCAGTAGTGATAGTGAAGTGGAATATTCTCCAGTGAAGCGTCAGTATGTACGACGCTTCACTGGTAGTGTGGCCATATGCTATTCCAAGGGGAAGGAGTACATCTCGGAGTACATCCCATGGCTGTACAACAGAAACAGACAGTGAAAATGAAGATGATAGTGTTGCAATTGGGATGGAAAATGTGCATGGTGGTGGTAGTGATGGTGCCAGCCATGAGGCACTAGCAGTGGGCCATGCTGCCACTCACGCTGCCACCCATGCCGCTGCCTCAGCTGATCTACAACAAAGGCCACCATCCCCCACCCACCCACCACACCAGCCTCCACAACCACAAACTCCACAACCACCTGCCAATGTCCAGTACCCACCAGCAGACCGCACCTGGCATTGGCAGGAAGCTGCCAATTTTGTTCCAAATCCCCACCAGTTTGATGAAAGCCAAAGTGGAATATGGCCATGTAGTACACCGGGGAAAAGTGCTAGTGAACTGGAATGTTTCGAGTTATTCTTTGATGAACCCCTGATGGAAATTATTGTCAGGGAAAGCAACAGATACTACGAGTACACCATGGCAAACACAAAACTTTAATCAAAATCACGTCTACACAAGTGGAAGGAGACAACTGTGGCTGAGATGTATCTTTTCTTTGCCACAATAATGCTTATGCCACATGTGTATAAGCACAGTGTGATCTCATACTGGTCAACAGACTGCCTGATTGCAACCTCAGGTTTCAGTGATACAATGGGAGTGAATCGATTTGTGCTACTATTATGTATGCTTCACTTCTCAGACAAAACCAGGCCTGACAGAAATGACAGGTTATATAAGATTAGGAATGTGTTTGTGTATCTGAAAGAGAAATTCAATATGTATTTTTATCCCTTCAGGAAGCTTGTAACTGATGAGTCAAATTCTGTTCAAAGGAAGACTCTCTTTCAAGCAGTACATGCCAAGTATTACAACCCAGGATTCCAAATGGCCTGTTATCCCGGGTGTAATGGGAGCAAAATAAACACAGTAGAAAAAGTTTAGACTTATATTATCCTTCACCAATTTAGAACAGCAATATGTACACTATGTACAGTGATAAGTATAGTGCACTCCACGGTAAGCAAGGCAGAAATAGAAGCCACAAGATAGCAGACCGTGCTTCAACCAGCTCTAGAATGGGAATGACAAGGGCAGACAGGAGAGCGGTACCCACATAACCTCTGCGATTGCCAAAACCATCTTCTTATTGGCTAGAACCTGGTCACTAGTTGAACGACGTGGCCCCATCATCAACTCTTAGCAACCTGGTTCGCTGGTTGGGGGAGATAGCCTGTAAATGAGGGTGTGTATATGCGCTGAATAAAGGTTATGTACTCTTTGCATGCCACACCCCCACCCCGAGCAGGCTCAGGATAGGCTGCACCTCCCAGTGGTAACGTGCCGCCAGGGGACAAATAAAAGGGACCCGCCTTTCCTCTCCACCATCCAACTCTTAGATAGAGCTCAGCTTTTCTCGTGACCAAAAGCCAAACCCTAAACTTAGAGTGAGACAGCAGTCAGACAGGCACGCATAGGTCCAAGATACAGGCGGACGGTAGCCCGCATCCCCTCACTAAGAAAAAACCCCACACCAGGGGATAAAAAAAAAGAGCATGAAAAGGGGTTACCACAAATAACATCCTAACCTAATTAAAATATTATACTCTAGATAAAGAGTCTGCCAACATATTTTCTTTGCCGGGGAATATATTTAATGGAAATATTATAGGGCTGCAGCTAGCGTCCAGCGCATAAGCCTTGTTTGTGGTTCTTCATGGCTTGGGGTATACTAGAGGATTGTGATCACTGTGACGTGACCCCCTGCGATGTCTGGCCCACATAAACATCGAAATGCTCCAAAGCCAGTACCAGCGCGAGGGCTTCTTTTTCAATGTTTGAGTAAGCCCTCTGATGTGGCTGGAACTTGTGAAAAGTATGCTACAGGCTGCAACTCCTGTTCCCGATTTGTAATAGTAATGCCCCAACCCCAGACTCACAAGCATCAACCTGTAATGAAAAGGTTTTGAGAAGTCTGGAGACAAGAGAATGGGTGCAGTACACAATAATCTTTTTGCTTTATTAAAAGCAGTGTTACAGTCTGAGGTCCAATTAAAGGGACTTTGTGACTGGTAAGAGAGGTAAGAGGGGCTACAATATCTGAGAAATTCTTACAGAATCTTCGTAAAATCCTATCATGCCTAGGAAACGTTGAAGAGATTTCCTATCATGAGGAACTGGATAATCTTTAAAAGAAAGAACTTTAGCAAGTTTAGTGCAACTTTACCACTACCTACTTCATGGCCTAGAAAAGTGACAGTGGTCTGGCCAAAGGAAGATTTAGATAAATTAACTGTTTAAATGGGAACTCTTAAAGGTCTCAAACAGAGCCTTAAGTCTAAGTAGGGGTTGATCCAAGTATCAGACACCACAACAATATCATCTAGGATGCTGCCGTGCCTTCAAATCCTTTAATAGCCTGATGGATAAGTTTCTGGAATGAAGAGGGGGGAAATTTTTTATTCCCAAGGGGGTAACTGTGTATTGATAATGCCTCCTGGAATTACAAGGCAGAGATTTCCTTCGCCTTATCTGTCAAAGGTACCTGATAGTAGCCTTTAAGATCTAACTTGGACACAAAAGTAGCCTTTCCCACAAAGTCAATTATGTCATCCAGACGAGGAAGAGGGTAAGCATCTTAATTGTGACCTCGTTCACTTTTTTGGTAGTCTGTACACATACGAAACCCTCCATCAGCCTTCTTCACAAGGATGCACGGTGAAGCCCATGGACTAGATGACTCCTCCACTTAAACTGCTTTAACAAAATTCTACTTCTGCTGAAGTAGCCTTTTTTTTTCAGGATTAGCTCTGTAGGGGGAGAGTTTAATTTTGGTTTTGAGTTTCCACCCAAAACTT
>NC_069466.1:10221154-10286154 GCF_026875155.1 Cherax quadricarinatus
TAATAACAAGAATTTTTTTTGTTTCACGTTCTCTCCAAATTCTGAGATTTAACAGTCTAGATTTGAGTGCAGCAAGTCTGCCTTTTCTGTTAAACACTTCTTTCTTTGTACATACCCTTCCTCAGAATCCGTAGATCACATGAATACCAATCGATCGATCAAATTTTTTTTTTATCACCTCTATTGTGTAATCCCAATGTTGAGTCATTTGATGAGTTGTGCTATATCATACCTTGTAATGCATTACAGTTTCATTATAGTCAATTACGTTAGCTTCCATTCCAATATTTAATTATGTATGTTATAATGTTCAACTGTTGTGTACTTTGACATTGTATAGAATCAGCCCAAGCCGTACGTCTGCTGTCTCTAGTTTGTTAGCTGTACATCGGGACATACATTAGCGTCGCCGAGCTCTCAGTAGTATCAATCCCCAGTAGTACCAGTAACCACTTACCAGTAGTATGACTCACTACCAACCATCTGTGTGAATCACTGACTGTTATTCATGTTGCTGCTGACCATAGCATGTTTTTGAACGCCGCTCACCCCTAGGACCCAATTCGTGAGTCAGTCTTAGAGTTACCAGAGAAGCAGGCCAGGTGTGGTGCTCCCCACATTTACCCTCCAATATACGTACTAGAACGTCCAACGTGAGTGTTATTACCCAATCCACGTTACTGAACCCCCACATGACAGGTTGGCTGATTGGCTGGCCACCTGGCTGGCCGGCTGCTGGCGGCTTGGCTTCGTTTGTTTGTATCCATGTCTATCTCTGTGTCTGTCTCTCTCTCTCTCTATCTCTGCATATCTCTATCTGTATCTGTCACTGTGTCTATCTCTGTCTCTGTCCCCGTCTCACAGGTACACATAAATACAAGAATACATAGTGTAAATTATCTAGGATAACCCAAAAACCCAGACAAAGTGCTATACTCTGCTTGAAGATAGAGTAAATGTGATGACGTAGTCTTGTGGCTCTTTCTGAGAGAGAGCTAGATGGATAGACAGACAGGGAGCTTGACAGACAGACATGTTTGTGTACCAGCGAAAACAAAGCGAGGGCTGATGCTCATCAAATGTCAGCTCTAATCTTACCCTGTCAAGTCTTATCACCGCACCCTTGCATATGCTCATCAAATGTCTGCTCTTATCTAATGTTATCTCATCTTATCACGTCACTGTCAGGGGTGGACTAAGGCTTGTTTTTTATGCTTCAAGGGAACTTATTATGTATTATTATTATATTCTTCCACATATCCAAAACATTGCTGGGACTTATAAATACTTTGTATATATTCCAAGACAATAGTAAACAGCCAAAGCAGGTGTAAATGTCCACCTGTAAATGTGTTTGTGACAATTTGAGTACAATTTCAGTACCTAATACTAGTGTCAGAACAAAGATTGGTTATGAAACGACAAGAACTACTATAAATTGTAATTATCAGAACATAAAAATTATAAAAAACATGAAAAATAGAAAAAAAAAAAAAGGTATATCAGCAACACTTCTGCACGCGGCAGGACTCGATGTTGCTGTCACATGAGCATCCAGTGCCAACTTCTCTGCCTTATATCTCTGTAGGTACTGACCATATTTTTTTTTTTTATCCTGTAACACTTAGAAAAATGTGCTCTTTATTTTCATATAAAAAAAAAAAAAAGATTTTTTTATTTTTCAAAATATTCGGGGCACTGGGATAGTCAATATATATATACGTTTGGACGTTTACGGGTTAATGAATGAAGAAGGCACCTCCTTCACTCTCTCTTCCTCTGAAGCAAGTTCCTCAGCTACAGTTTGTTGCTGTTCAAGTTGAAGCTCTTGCAGCTCTACAGTGGTTAACTCTTTCCTGTGGTTCTGCACCAACTCTTCCACAACCTTGCCACTCACCTCCAACCCCAGGGACTTCCCCAGCGCCACAATAGTCTACAGGGTCGGCTGGGCCAGGGTCAGCCTCAAACCCTTCAAAATCCCTCTCTTGGACACAATTTGGCCAGTTTTCTCGAAGCAGAGTTCAAAGTCCTGGAAGTCACTCCCTCCCAAGCCTTACCTATAAGGCTTATGCAATGGAGGATAGTGAAGTGATTCCCCAGAACTCTCTTAGGGTCAACCGAGTGTCTGAGGTCACTTCAAAGCACTTTTGAAACACTGCTTTTGTGTAGTTTTTTGAAGTTAGAAATGACCTGCTGGTCCATGGGCTGGAGGAGAGAAGTGGTGTTAGGAGGCAAGAGCTTCACTTTTATAAAATTGAAGTCCCTAAATACTTGGTCTTCCAAGTCTGGAGGATGTGCAGGAGCATTGTCCAGTACCAGGAGGCATTGAGTGGCAATTTCTTTTCCAGGAGGTATTTTTTCACACTTGGGCCAAACACATCATTAACCCACTCTCTGAAAATTTGCCTTGTGACCCCTGCCTTATGATCAGCTTTCCACATCACACACAATGACATTGTTTTTCTCGAACACTCTGGGATTTTCCGAGTGGATACACGAGTAAAGGCTTCACTTTTGAAAAATCCCCACTAGCATTACCACACAACCAAAGAGTACGCCGGTTCTTATCATAATCCTTGTGTCCCCTGCAGTGCCTTTTCCTCTGGGTAATGTAGGTCCTGTTTGGCATTTTCTTCCAAAACAGGCCTGTTTCATCCTGAATAGAAAACTTTTTGGGGTTTGAATCCTTCACCTCCTAAGTACCCTTGGAATTCCTGCACTAAATTTATTCAGCAACACATTTGTCAGAACTTGCAGTCCTCACCATGCCTTACAACACTGAATGCCACTAGGCTTCTTAAATCTACGAAACCATCCTTTGCTGGCCCTATTCACCAATTGCGCACTTGGTTCCAGCATTTTCTTTGGCAAGATTCCCAGGCATCTGCCTTGCCCTTCTGACAACGTAATCGGACTCCACAACACTGTCCTCCCACTAATTTCTTTTTCCGTAATCTCAGTAATAATAACTAAATCTCTCCATTAATTGTGCTTCGTTGAGTTAGAAAAGTTACTCCTTTTGGCAACATTAGCATCCTTGATTTGTTCTTCTTTGCAGATGAATGTAATTGTTGGATTTAATCTTGACTGTACATCCCTGGCAAGTTCCACCCTCACTTACCACTCTCTTACCACTCTCAAACTTTTCTATCAACTTCATGTTACATTCCATGGGTTTCTCACTTTCTTTGGCCACAGAACTTTCTTTGGAGCCATGTTACTTATTTCACAGTTTGCCCTCCAAAACACACAAAACTTAATGGGAAATAAGCGGAATGTTTGGATGTATGAGCAGAACTTCCTCAGCCACTGAACGGTCAACCTTGAAGCTGTCCCCAGCCAGCAACGGACGCGTCCCAAACGGCCGATCACATAATTAACGGCTGATAACCCGGCACCGAAAAACCGGCCGCTCACCACGTGGCCAATAACAGACCGGCCGATAACCTGAGGTCCACTGTATATCATTTTAATGACATCCACAGAATGAAGTGGCTTTAAGCAACTACACAATACTGTGACCAACTGGAATTGTGGAGAAAATTAATTATTCCTCCAACCCAGGGACATAGATCATAAAAAAACATTGGCAAGAAGCCTACTGGCCCATGCAGGCCAGGGCCAAACCACATTCACTCAATATATTTACCTAACCAATATATTAACCCCTAATAGATGCAACCCCAAATCCTGAAGTGTCCTCCTGGGGTTCACAAAAAAAAAAGAAAAAATTCTATATGAACAGATAGAGAATCTTTCCGCAATTGTCAATGACACAAAAGAACGAATTTGATGAAAAACTACGGAATTACGCTCTCGCACAGTTAGCAACCCACAGCGATTTCGGCCCAGTTTGACCTATTTTCAGCTAATTCCATTGTTTTTCCAGTCGACCAAATTCCTAGCTTATTTATTTAGAACTCCATTTTTTCTATCGTTGAGTCAAGAAACTGCCCATTTACTGATCTCACTACCCAATAATGCGGTCAGAATTTGCAAATCTGCACATTTCCGAAAATAAAAATATGAACAATTTCAAAACAGGGGTCCAGAAAAACAATGCAAACATTCCTGGTCTAAAATAACATTTTCTTTGTTCAGCATCACTCCCAGCTCCTCGGATATTACTCTAGCTATCTATGTTGAATTTTTTTTATTCAAACGAAAAAAAGAAGATTTACTGGTATATGCCAGACTACTGCCATATTGTAATAAATTGTATAAAACTGCAACACCAGTCATGACTGCATATTAGAATGGCTACCTTACATTACTGGAAAAATGACAACATTTTGTTTACTTTTTGAACTCGGCAATAATCAAACATATTCCCCCTACTTGACCTCCATTTCAAGGTCTTTTCATAGTACAACCAATCAAAATCACCTCTATTTCGACATATGTTTTCCATTCTATCAATGAGACCAAGAAACGAGAATACAACAATAAATACTATAAAAGAATAAACCACAAATTCGGCATTTTATTAAAAAAAAAAAAAGTTTTTTTTTTTTTGTCATTACGCACTGCATACTGCAGAATTTATTTTAAATGGTGCACACTGACCCAACGACCCATTCCTCACATGTGGGCCTACCAGACTTTCTCCTGCCTTATTTGAAGCCTAAATTTTTTTTATGAGTACGTATATATACGTCCAAAAACGGTGGCTCGTAAGATGTATACATACGACCAAAACAGTCAAAGGGTTTAAAACTACCAAGGTTTTCAGCTTCAGTACCACTACATTAGGAGTTTGTTCAATCATCTATAATCCACCACCATCCGACTTACGACCGGGAGTTCGTTTCCGAGAAACCGTCGTAAGTTCGAACTTTAACCTACAGAATATCAACAAAACATTTTTGTAATGACTATTTA
Organism: Cherax quadricarinatus; assembly: GCF_026875155.1. Lineage (NCBI taxonomy): Eukaryota > Metazoa > Arthropoda > Malacostraca > Decapoda > Parastacidae > Cherax > Cherax quadricarinatus. The sequence continues at coordinate 10,226,036 of NC_069466.1, forward strand.
TTGTTTTATTTTGGTATTTCATGTTTACTTGACTTTTTATGTTGTTAAGTACTGTATTGTATACTGTAAGGTTTAGGATAAACACTGTGTACAACACAAATAGTTGTTTATTTCCCCAGAAATTTGGCATAACAAACACGTCATAAGTCGAATGGTCTCAAGTCCCGAGCAGGTCCGATGTCGGATGGTAGGTGATTACCAAATCTTGCTTTCCTTCTTTTCTGAATCTTAAATTTTATTCCAACTTGAAACCATTGCTGCGAGTCCTGTCTTGTTAGATATTTTTAACACATTTTCAATCCCTTTATTTATTACCCTGTTTCCATTTATACACTGATAAATCATTCGCCCCCCTCCCCTAATTCTAATGCCTTCTGGAGTGCAGATTTTAGGGCCCGCAGTCTATCCTCGGTAGGAAAGGTTTCTGATAACATGGGGATCCATCTTTTCATCCTCCTCTGTACATTTTCAAGTGTATTTAATAGATTGCCTCTTGGGGGGATAGAGCCCCCATGCCCCTGTAAAGGGTATGATCTCTTACCACATGTGAATATAAAGGGCTGGAATGTATGACAAACAGCTCAGTTCACGTATCCATTACTAAACAAGATGCAAATTGACGCATAGAATTCAGATAAGTCTGTACACTACGAGTGTCGAACCAACCACTTGAAGCTCCTGACGAAACTCTTGCTCAATTGGTACATGTAATTCAAGCTGTGCAAACCAGTTTTGGCCAGACAATTAAAAATCCAAAATACTTTGCTTCAAACTAAGAACTAAAACAAGGGTACTCCTTGATCTGAGCCAGTCGCAAATGTACAGGGACCCCCGTTTTAACGATTTTAAATCCGTGCAAGAGGGGATGTTATCGAAATCAACGTTATGTGAATGAATTTTTTATCCCATCAAAAAATAATGGAACATAAAATGAATCCGTGCAAGACACCCAAAGGTATGCAAAAAAATTGTTTTACCACATGACATATTAATTTTAATACACACACACTGAAAATAAAAAATAAAGGGGCATGCCCACTTACATGACACTTACTTCTTATTGCAGATCCTGGTGATGGATTTGATGGGAGGGAGGAGGGAGAGCATTATCTTCTACAAGTTTTAGAAGGGAAATCCCCTCCCTTAGGACTTGAGGTAAGCAAGTCCTTTCAGGTGTTCCTTCCCTTCTTCTTTTAATGCCACAAGGGCCAGCTTTCAAGTCACTGGACATTCTTCGCACAATATATCGTCCATAGTGGCCTGTACCTCTCGTTCCTTATCACTTCCCTAAAGTGTTTTCACAACATTGTCCAGTGTACAGGTTGCCAACACGGCTTGCAATAGCTGTGTGAGGGTGATTTGGTTCAGCCATAAGGGTTGGCACTTCAAAGCACTTGTGCACAGATTTGTCCTGTTATCTTTGTAGTCGGCAACTTCGTGCAAGGTTCGCTCGCCCCCTCATCTGAACCAGTTCCCAGGTCTGGGCCTCGTGCTCGAAGTTGATCCTGATGCAGCTCATCAGTGGTGTATTCTTCATTGGTCCTCCTCCACCAACTCTTCCACATCCTCCCCACTAACCTCCAACCCCAAGGGGCTTGCCCAAGGCCACAAATGGATCCGCAACTGGCAAGAATCATCTCAGGGTAACCTCAAACCCTTCAAAATTCCCTTTTGTCTACACATTCTGGCCACAGGTTCTTGTCCAGCAGAGTTGCAAGTCCTCTAGTCACTCCGCCCCAAGCCTTACCTAGAAGGTTTTAACATTGAGCGATATTAAAGTGATCTCTCCAAAACTCTCTTAAGTAAGTTGAGGTTCTGAGGTCATTACAATGCACCGTTCAAACAGAGCGTGTTGGTGACAGTGTCTGTGAAGTTGGAAATAACGCTGCTGGTCCATGGGCTGCAGGAGAGGAGGGTATTAGAGGCAAAAACCTTCACCGTAATGAGCCTACATGTCCCCATAAAGTCGCTCTGCCACGTTGTATAACATGATGACCAGGGCATTGTCCTAACACCAGAGGCACTTAAGTTCAATTCTTTTTCAGTTAGGTAAGCTTTTCACATGGGGGGCAAATGCATGGGTGTAACAGGTATAAAAAATTCCCTATGAGTATGTCTGCCATGCCTTAACTGTTTGCCCTCCTCACACACACAAATTATCCTTGAGGACCAATCTTTTGCTGAACGCTTCGGGGGATTTCAGGAGTGATACACTAATAAAGGCTTCAACTTTGCAATCACCAGTAGCCTTGGAAACACATCAACAAAGTAGCCTGTTCTTTCAGAGGCATATGTCCGGGGAGTGCCTTTTCCCTCCTGAGTAATGTAGGTCCTCTTTGGCATTTTCTTCCAGAACCAGGCCGGGTTTCAGCTCAATAAAACACGTGTTCAGTGCCATTCCTTCAGTTTCTATGTACTCCTTGAATTCCGGCCACATATTTTCAGCCGCTTTGTGGTACGAACTGGCAGCCTCACACCGATGCCTTATCACACTATGGAGCCACCTCTACGCTTCTTAAATCTCTCAAACCAACCTTTGCTGGCCTTAAAAGTCACCTCACATCATGTACTAGTTTCAAGCATTTTTGTAATGAAATCCCTCATGCACTTTTCTAGCCTTTCACATAGATCGCTGAGAGACGCTATCTCCCTGCTAGCTGTTGTTTTCATTTATTCCACACAAATAAGGAGGGCTCTCAACATCTTCCATCCGTTGCGATCTTTGTTTCGAAAACACAGTTAAAAACCTTTGGCCAAAACAGCTTCCTTGATGGGTCTATTTTGGGGTGCCATCAATAGGGAGCCGATGGCTGATTGGTGTTTCTTGTACAGCTTGACTAGGTCGGCGATACGCACTCCACTTTCAAACCTTATCAATGATCTCTTCCTTCATTTTCAATGGGAATTCTTACTCCTTAAGTGTAGGTGGACTAGAAGCTTTCTTGGGCCCATGGTCACTTATTTCCAGAAAAACACACCGGAAAACACGGTAATAATACGAAATATTCCGAGGTGTATGCCTTGGATGGGTTTCACCCCGCGGATGCGGGCTGGTAAACAATGGCACGGCGGCACATGTGAGGCGGCTGAGGGCGCACATTGGACGCGTCCGACGAAAATCGGTGAGCGAGTTTTTATTAAATCGGTATGCGCGGCACAAATTTTGTGCGATTAAGTATGCGGGAGGCGCAATAATCGCTATGGATGCCATCGTTATGCGGGGTGTTCCACTGTACTAGCATCGAACATCTGTTTACTGTATGTCAGCAGAACCCCTCTCTGAAGGGGATGGGCAGTAGGCTTGAAGGGCCGTTACAGCAAGTTTTCAGGAAGCAATGTGATGATAAGCTGATTGTGTTGAAAGAATAGGTAAAATAACTGAAGCTAACATATTGTAAAATTGCTCATGTCCGAATATCGTGCTGTTAATTTTGTCAAGTAACATAACTCAAAAAAGGCACAATACCATGACAGGACGATACACAAATAACCCACACATAAAAAAGGAAACGTCATCGTAAGCTGTCCCTCTTTTAGGGCGGGGTTATTTTTTATAATTTGTCAAGGCTGGGGACCGGAAACCCATCATAGTACTAAGGGAGAGCGCACTACTGGTACATGGCCCACAGTCAATGACCAGGCATCAAACACCTTTTATTGTACAGAACAAAAAGGCATAGAACACAGACTCCTGGACATGTCAAAGCCAGTCACAGCACAGCCCTGTGCAAGAAAATGCCAAAGGGACTAATGAATTGTACGACAGAAAGGAGGAGAATTCATTAAATTTTTTTTTTTTTTACGAACACACATGGTAAATATAATAAACTCATTGTACCTTATTCCTAGTCAGCACCTTATAGTATATCTCCTTTATAGTATATTAATAAGTATTAAAAGGACCCCAATGAAATAATCACCGACTCGAGCGTTGATTGTCCACTGATTATTTTCCTGGGTTAACCCAGTTCTCATACATCATATGCTGCTATGTATGATAATCAATGTAACTGGTAATTTGTATATACCAGAATACACTTACTTATGAAGTGGGCGGTAGGAATCCCTGGAGACCCGAGCCACCTAGCCCTGACAAAACATTGAAACATTTTCATGATCAGTTACGAACTGCATTTCCGTATGCACTGATCTCCAGAAAGATCTGTACTCGCCTAGTTGTGTGGGTTTGCAGGGGCCGAGTCACAGCTCCTGGCCCCACCAGTGCCTTGTGCACTGTGTTGTCAATTCTTCCTGCCAGGAATTGTTATGACCGTCTAGTTTGTGCTCAGTAAAGAATCCGTCATCGAGAACGAATTGCTTGACGAAGTGGTCCAGCTGAGCCGTAACCCAGACGTGGAAGTATTCGTAGCCATGGTCAGTGGGGCTGGTTTGCTGCCGTGTAATGGGTGAGCAAGTACCATGAGGGTGTTAGCTCATGTCGCTCGCCCCATAATCAAAGCATATGACAGAATAAGGCTGTTCAAATCAAGTCGCCATGTGCACGGCACTATTAAGGGTCCTGTTACAGGCACCAAGGTAAGTCATAATCCATATACCGTCACCTTTATCCATTAAGCAGCATCCGAAAGGTACATAGACGGTCAGACCAGGACGCCACCTTATAGATGGTCGTTAATCGGAGGGCATCGCCACAACCAGCAATATTTCAGGGCCATGACCTTACATATGTTTTTAAAAACATGGAAATAGAGGCATATTAAACTCTAGGTATGTACGAAACATATGTACACAACTTTTCGCACAGCCCTGGTGTACTACGACACACTTCTCCCCTCGGGAGAGGCGCGAATAAATCTAGAGCCATCAGAACTAAAAGGAAAGTATCACCCCACTTGGTGGTTTTATTATGGTCCTCAGTTTACAAAATCCCACAGGGCTACAACCCAGGGAACATTTAGCCAGTACTCCCTGGAACCTAGGTAACCTACTGATTGCCTTGCCCACCACCATGCTAAAAGCATCAAGGACCCAGCGAGTACAACTGGTCTGCCACGCCTGAGTGAGCATTGCTCTTATGTTTTTCGTGAAACAGGTATTCAAAGGAGAGAATGAAATTATCCGCATAGCTACCATGTGGGCTACGTATGTGCTCGAAGCAGGGCTGGACACATCCAGTAGTACTGGGCTCGAGGTTTGAAGCATTGGAAACCAGTGGACTAAGGCTCTCAAAATTTTTTGGCGGGCTCTCAGAGGCGTAGCTAAAATATCGCGAGAGTTGATCCCCAGCTCTTGGCGCAGTAGTTAATTGGTTAAGGGACCAACTTGTCGTGGGACGGATGCATGCATCACATCATGGGCGCAGGCGCTCACACAGGCACGCACCTGCATGGGCATGGGCGCACAACACACACATCACAGCTTTCGGAAGATAAAGTAGGAATTATAAATGGAAGAGAAGCCAGGAAAGGGCAGAATGACTGAAGCCAAACTACAAGAAGGACTACAGAGGCATGAAGAAATTCCTGGCCTGAGGATCAGTGGGACAGGAGGCACGGGCAGGGAAATCAGTAAATGAGATGGCAAAAGTGACGACAATAGTTAAGGAAGCCGAGATGTTTGTATCCAAGGGTAATAGAAATTAACAAGAAGGCCAAAGATCCCTTGGATCGCTTCCAAAGGGTTATAGCAAGGCCCAAACCAATGTGCTAGAGAAGGGAAGAAGTATAGAAGGCACAGGACCCAAGATACAAGGAAGCATCGTAGAGCAAAAAACAAGAATGCACAGATAAGAAGGGAGGCCCAATGACAATACGCACAAGGGGAGGCCCAATGACAATAAGAAAAGGGAGCCCAATGACAATACAAAATGACAGAAGGCAGCAAAAGCAAATCTTACTCGAAGCTGTTTGACAGCCAAATCAGGAGAAACAATAGTCAAGGACCAGGTAATCAGGCTGAGAAGGAAGGACGGGAGATCACAAGAAATGACCACGAAGAAAGTATTAGAGCTCAACACAATTCAAAGAAGTGTTCAACAAAGGGATACAGAAGAGACTCCGAAAGACGGTGAGGTGGGGTAAATTCGCTCAATGATTGGACAAATACATACAGCCGAGGAAGGGCATGAAGAGGCTGCTAAGCACCTTATAATTACCTCAAGGCGATGGGATGGATAACACATCTCCCTGGGTCAGAGAGAGGGAGGCAGAGGCACATGTGTGCCAACTACAACAATCTTCAACACACCTCTTGAAACAGAGGGCAACTACCTGAGTATGGAAACACAGCAAGGTAGACCCAATTTTTAAAAAAGAAGACAAGACATGAAGCACTAAATAGAGACCAGTGTCACTAACTTGTGTGTAATGCAAAGTCATGGGAGAAGATTATGCATGAAAGAGTGGGTGAGCACCTAGAAAGGGCAATGCGCTTAATGCACTGACAACCCACACGGTTTCAGGGACGGAAATCCGTGTACACAAACCTACTGGAGTTCTATGAGAGGTGCCAGCAGAAGAAAAGAGAGAGGTGGTAGACTGAACTTTTTTCTGGGTCTGTAAAAGGCATTTGATACAGTTCCACACAAGAGAAAAGTGGATAAGCCTGAAGATCCGGCAGGTATAACAGGAAAGCACTGCCATGGATCATAGTAAAGCTGTCGGAAGACAATGCATGAGCCATGTCACATGACGAGGTGGCCAGAGGGTGGCGCCTGGCTGATGATAGGGGATTCCACGGGGTCCGTCCCTAGGGCCAGTGCTGTTTCGGTGTCTGAATACACGGCGGAAAGGAATAGACTAAAAGTGTCCCTGTTTGCAGATGTGTGAAGTTGCTGAGACAAATTCAATCTGAGGAGGACCAGGGCAGAACTACTACAAAAAGGGAAACTGACCCGACTTGCAGGTCCTGGTCCAGAAACTGGCTCCCATAATTCAACCCCTCAAGTGCGAAGTCAAGAAATTGGGGAAGGCCAACGAACGACTGCAGATGGAATGGCTCTAGGACCAAAAACTGCAAACCTCACCAAGGAAAAGTATATAGGGTACGTAAAACACCAGCACATCTCCTGAGGTGCACATCAACAACCAACTAAATTGCATGCAGCACATGGACACCTAGTAAACCTAAGCATAGCATTCCAACATCTCAGTAAGGAATTGGTCAGGACCCTGCACATTGTGTATGTCAGGGGCCACATACTGAGTATGCAGCACCATTCGGAACCCACACCTCTAACCAAGCATGTCAGGAAATTAGAGACAATGCAAAGATTTTGCAACAAGAATAGTCCCCAGACTAAAAAGGCATGTCTATGAGGAGAGTTAAGGAAAATCGACTTGATGACACTGGAGGCCAGGCGAGATGGAGGACATGATAACACGTATAACATACCGAGAGAATTGTGGAAGGTGGACAAAACGGGAAGTTCCAGAGATGGGACACCCGCAAACAAGGGGTCACAAATTGGAAGATTAGAGGACTCAAATGAATCATAGGGATGTTTAGGATGTATTTTATTCAGTCACAGAGTGTTCAGGAATGAATAGTCTGGGGAAAGTGATGTAGCGGAAGCAGGATCTATACATAGATTAAGGAGGTATATTAAGGCTCATGGAGGCAGGGAGAGTGAGTTAGAAGCAGCTGTAGACGAGGTGGGGGCCAGGAGCAGTGACTGGCTCCCTGCCACACAACGAGCAAGATAACAACACACCCACACCCACACACACACACACACAGTAGGGAAACAACCCATGCGCGCGGTCACCCTTCCGTGCTCCGCGACATAAGTGTTTTTGGAGGCTACCCAAGGTGGTACTGCAAGGGCTGCTAAGTGTGGCAGGGTATGACAATCCTGAAAAGTGATATACAATTTGCCTGAGCCACTAAAGTTGGGGTTAGCCACATTTTTGTAAATGAACTAGAAAGTGATACTTGGTGTCCGACCGTTGCCATGCATCACCCAAGAAAGATCAATAAAGTGAAAACAAATGTTGACCATGGAAAAATACAGTGGAATAAGGGGACATATATAGAGAAGAATCGGATGGTGGATTCACGCCAGGACATTACATTGAGCTGGACATCTACAGCTGCTACAGCGGCATTGCAAGTACTGTATTCACCTATGCGTGGTTGTTGTCGGTGTGGGTCTTGTTTCTAATTAAACAAATTACAACAACCAAGCAGATTGTTGAATGGGCCATCATCTCCTAGTACGATAAAGACTAGGCTATCAGTACTCAATAATGGAATAGCAATTGGTAATTTATGGAACAAGGCGAGACAGGTTTCTATAAGCCTAGGTGGTAGAAAAAGTATAGATGCAGTATTGTGGGTAGGTGCAGGTCATGTCCACAGGAGGGTGTGGTTAGGTAAGGGAACACAGACTCCCCATAAGACTCCATGCACAAGATTCCACCCTACTTTTCAACACTAAATAACCACCGCCCCCCCCCCCCCCCCCCCACACACGACACACCCCTGACAATCTCTCCCTCCGTCCCCCTGATCCCCCCTGTTCTTTCACCCTCCTCCTCACCTACCTCGCCCGCTCCCATTCTCCCCCTTGCTTCTCCCTGCCTGCCTCCACTCCCCATATTCCCCCCTCAATACCACTCCCCACCCTCTCCCATTTAGCCCCTGGTTCTAACACTGCCTCCCCTACCTTCCCTCCTCCCCACACTCTGACAAACACCAACCACAAAACTAACACAGAATTAACGTAAGTTTTCATTCTGAGGCAATGAAAACAAAAAATGGGGTTGCCAGAGAAGCAGGAGGAAAACCAAGGTACAGGAGGATGGAATCGCAAAGGAAGCATTGGGCAGCAGAGCTCTGGAAAAAGGGAAACATGAATGGGAAAGAAACTAGATGAACTACTAGCATGAAATGGAAGAGTAATAGATATCGAAACCAAGAAGTGGGAGATGCAAGATCATAGCAGCAGAGGCTAGGAAACATTCGACAAGGAACTGAAAAATCTGAACGCCTAAAAACTAAAGAACCATTTTTTGAATACATCAAACTCACTTCAGTCACAAAAGGGGACTGTAGGGAGGGATGGAAGGACGAAAAACTGCATGTAACAGCCCTGTCAGAGGGGACGATAGTAATGACAGACTAAGCTATATGAGGCCTACCAGACCACAGCAGAGCCCAGGAAAGCTGAGAAGGGAAAATGACAGGAGGCCACTGAGACCAAGTACAATAAGAAATAGTGAAACAGAGAAAGAAAGTTGCAATGGCGGAAATTACATCGACTCACGTGGGAAACAAGGTATGAAGTGGGAGACATGAAAGGAAGAGGTCAGAGTCTTTGTGTATGGCTACCAAGACGTTGAAGGGGAAACCTTATACAGCAAGAAAACAGGTGAAAAAAATCAATCGAAAGCATCATAAAAGCAATATGAGGAAGATGACAATGGACCCAGATGACATGACCCAGCAGAACCTGGACAGGAAAGGGACTTTCGGGCAGAATCGTCTCGGACAGGATCCTGCAGAAGAAAGCAAGAAAAACTAAGGAGATGCCGGCATACAGGAAGGTGAAACGTGACAGCGCCAGAACACACTAAGGAACGGCAGAAACCGAGAGATGGTACAAAGGCAAAAGGAGGAAAGGAGAGAAGATGGAGAGGAAAGGAAACCCAGCCTCAGGAGGAAAGATCAACTCCAGCCTCCCACACAACAACTACAGAACCCCCCAACAGGACAACCCCGGTGCTACTAAACATTCTAACCAAAAACACCCATGCTAGATCCACTGCCCCGCCCACCTTACTACACACTCCAACCCCCCAAGCAACCAGCCCCTAGGTTTCCTTATAGGTCAGCACCACTTCCCCAACCCCAATGTACCCCCCAGACCACAGTCTAACAAAGAAGTTGGAAGGTGTTGTATCCAAATGCAGATGGAACAACAAAAAGTGCGAGTCGTGGTAGAAAGAATCAAGGAGACATCCCCAGACATAACAGCACTCGCAGAAACAAAACTCACCAGTATATAACAAACAATCATTCCCACCTGATATCAAATCCACAGGAAAGACAAGGAGAGAGGGGAGGAGGAGTTTGCACTTGCTCATTAAAAACCAGTGGGTTATGAGAAAATGGAAGGAATGATGGCATGGGCAAAAGGGACACTTAGTAGGAACAATCCAGTTTGAGGGCCATAAGGTGATAATGCAGTAATGTACAACCCACCACACAACTGCTGGAGGCCAAGAAGAAGAATACGACCCGAACATAGAGTCAATGGTTGACACACTAGCCAGGTGGCCCAGAAGGGCTCATATGGGAGGGGGGAAGCAAAGTTACTAGTTATGCTGATTTCCAATCACAATGAGACTGACAGGGAAAACCTGGATCCCATGGGTGGGTCCCAAACCATGCGAGCCAAGATGATGATGTCGTACTGGAAAAACCTCAGCATCACCAGTTTAGAGACACTACCAAGAGAAGAGTCGAGGATGATCCAGCAAGAGTAGTTCAGCTATGGAGTAAATCATGTAGAAAGGCCCCCTAGGAGCTAGTGATCATGTGGTTCCTGTGTGCTGTGACTACATATTGAGCGACAAGTGGGAGAAAGCAGCAGGAATAGATGGGAAACCCAAACTACAAAAGGGGGACTATCAGCAAGAGAACTTCCTGACTGACCTTCCGTGGGAGGAGAGACTGACAGGAAAACCAGTACAAGAAACTGATAACTATGTGACCACAAAAAGCAAGAGGCAGAGGGGAGGTTTGTTCCCAAGGGAAACAGACTAATGGGAAGACCAGAACCGAACGATTACCTTGGTTCCCCCAAAGGTGTCGGAGAGCAAAAACTAGTGTACTAGAGAATGGAATAGGGGTACCGGAAGAACAAAGGAACTCAAGAAAGGTATAAGAGAGATGAGCCGAAGAGTTGTAACAAGAAAGGTATACAATCCCGACAAAATGAAATTAACAGACATAGCAACATCTGGGTAGCTTTAATGTAGACTTTCAACCAACCATGGCTTTAATCAATAACAAATCCAGGACAATAACTTGAAGACAGTAAAACTATGTACCAAGATGAAGTAATCAGTCCCTCACCTAGGAGTAGGTGGCGACGAGCACCATAGTCCGTGGAGAATCTGAAGCAGAAGCAAGGCGCCTGACAACTTATATACTAACGTCGGTGGAATGGGACTGTATCAGACGAAGCATAGTCACTGAAAGGCGGGAGCCCCCCGTGGGAAGTAGTCCATACCCAAAGAGAAGGGTTATTGTAGAAGTAGTTGTCAGGTCCGTGAAGGTTATGTACAAGTCCTCAGAATCAAGATTCCATGATGTATTGGCAGTGTCTGACAAACTGGGGAATCCCGCCTACCAGTGACTATGGCCCTCGTTAGCTCACCCATCCCATTCCACCTGACTTAGCATCTAACGTCACGCCTCTTCTGCTCAGAATCTCCACAACTATGGTGCTATTCGCACCTACTCCTAGTTGAGGACTGATTACCTCATCTTCTGTACTTAGTTCTATCTGTCTTCAAGTTATGTCCTGGAATTTGGATTGCTAAAGCCACTGATGGCGTAAACGTCTACACTAAAGATACCCAGATGTTGCATGTGGCGTCATAATTCATTAAGCCGAAGAGCCAGAAACGAATCGCACAGATCAGAAGGGAGGCTCAGCGACAATATGAAACTGACATACACTCGAAAGTCAAGTCTGACCCAAAGCTGTGGCATAGCCAACATCAAGGAGAACACAACAGTCAAGGACCAGGTCATCAGACAGGAGGAAGGATGATGGGGGAGTTCACAAGAAAAGACCCGAGGTATGCGAGGAGCTCACACCAGATTTAAAGAGTCTTTTACAGGTGGAAACCGGTAGGACTCCAGGAAATCAGAAACAGGAGGTACACCAACAAGTGGCTGGATGAGGCACACATAACCCAGGAGAGGTGAAGCTGCTATGTGAACTTTGACACTTCAAAAACGGCGGTGGGAACCAGACATCACTCCATGGTTCCTTAGAGGGGAGCAGAAGATTGCTGTGTGGCAACTATCAAAGATCTTCAACAGCATCCCACTGAAACTGGGCAACTCCCAGAGGGTATGGAAGATGGCAAATGTAGTCCAAAAAAATTTTTACAAAAGGGACAGGACATGAAACTAAGACCTGTTGTCACTCTAATGTGTATAGTATGCAAAAGTCAATGGAGAAATCAGGCAGGAGGAAGAGTAGGTGGAGCACCTTGAAACAAACAAGTGGTCTACTTGAACAACCAGCACAGTTTCAGTGGAAGGAAAATCCAGTCCCACAAACATATCTGGAGTTTGTATGAACAAGTGACAGAAGTAAGACCAAAGAGAGGGGTGGATAGACCTGCATTTTCTTGGGACTGCAAGAGGGCCATCCACACAGTTCCTCACTACAGAAGGTTACTTGGGCAAAAGCTAGAGAATCAGGCACACCCAACAGGAAGGCACTGCAATTGATCAGAGAATACCTGACAGTGAGGCAACGAGTCATGTCGAACCAAAGGTGTCAGAGTGGGGTGCCTGTGGACTAACGGGGTTCCACAGGTCAGTCCTAGGCCCTGTTGCTGCTTTTGGTATAAGGTGAATGGGACATACCGGGAAGGATAGACTCAGAAGTGTCCTTGTTTGCAATGATAATGAAGATACTGGCAAGCCTCACAACGGTCGATGATCAGGCCGGACTACAACCAGCACCTGGCCCGTCTCCCCGCCTGGATCCCCAGCCCCTGGCTCTTTTGACTTACCCTGCAAAATGCATTCATATAGATTGGGGCCGGGGCAAGACTGCAGACCCATCTATCTAGGTGGGGCTAAAGGACTGCAACACCTCACTCAAAGAAAAAGATCTAGTGGTGCGAAACACACCGACGCACTCTCCCGAGCCACACCATCAATCAGATAACTGCAGCACGCATATGGGCGTCTGGCAAACCTAAAGGATAATCAGCGCACCGATCCCTCAGTAAGGAATCGATCAAACACTGTCAACCATTTTATGTCAGGCCCATACTGTACGTATGCCGCACCAGGGTTGGGAATCCACACCTGGGCAGCCCCTTCAAGAAATTAGAGCAAGTGCAAAGGTTTAGCAACAAGACTCGTCCCAGAAGGGGAACTGTCCCTATGAAGAAAGGTTAAGGGAACTCACCCTGACGACCTGGAGGACAGGGCGGGTCAGGGGATGCCATAACGACATACAATACTGTGGCGGAATAGACAAGGTTGGACAAAGACGGGATGTTTCCAAAGAATGAGGACACAGACACCAGCGGACCACAATTAGGAAGTTGCAAGACCGGAATGAAACAACGGCATGGTAGGACGTCATTTCTTCCGAGTTGTCGGCAGTGGAATAGCCTAACAGTGCACGCAGTGGAGGCAGGAAACCACACCTTGTTTTAAGCTGAGGTTTGCAAACGCTCATGGAGCGGGAAGAGGGCCTCGTAGCCATCCTAGAAGAGGCCGTAGGACAGGAGCTGTGACCCGAATCCCCTTGCACTCTTCGGACTCACAAACAGGCGATCTCGAAGCAGAGTTCAAAGCCGGGAAGTCACTCCCTCCCAAGCCTTACTCTTAAGGCTTATGCAATGGAGGATATGAAGTGATTCCCTCCGAATCTCTTAGGGTCATACCGAGTGCTGAGGTCCACTTCAAAGCACTTTTGAAACACTGCATTTGTGTAGTTTTAGAAGTTAAAATGAACCTGCTGGTCCATGGGCTGGAGAGAGAAGTGGTGTTAGGAGGCAAACTTCACTTTTATAAAAATTGACGTCCTAAATACTTGGTCTTCCAAGTCTGGCGGATGTGGCAGTGAGCATTGGTCCCAGTACCAGGAGGCATGTGAGTGGCAATTTTCTTTGTCCAGGAGTATTTTTTTATCTCACACTTGAGGCCAAACACATCATTAACCCACTCTCTGAAAATTTGCCTTGTGACCCCTGCCTTCACACTATTCACTTGCCACATCACACCCAATGACATTGTTTTTCTCGACCACTCTGGGATTTTTCGAGTGGATACACGAGTAAAGGCTTCACTTTTGAAAAATCCCCACTAGCATTACCACACAACCAAAGAGTACGCCGGTTCTTATCATAATCCTTGTGTCCCCTGCAGTGCCTTTTCCTCTGGGTAATGTAGGTCCTGTTTGGCATTTTCTTCCAAAACAGGCCTGTTTCATCCTGAATAGAAAACTTTTTGGGGTTTGAATCCTTCACCTCCTAAGTACCCTTGGAATTCCTGCACTAAATTTATTCAGCAACACATTTGTCAGAACTTGCAGTCCTCACCATGCCTTACAACACTGAATGCCACTAGGCTTCTTAAATCTACGAAACCATCCTTTGCTGGCCCTATTCACCAATTGCGCACTTGGTTCCAGCATTTTCTTTGGCAAGATTCCCAGGCATCTGCCTTGCCCTTCTGACAACGTAATCGGACTCCACAACACTGTCCTCCCACTAATTTCTTTTTCCGTAATCTCAGTAATAATAACTAAATCTCTCCATTAATTGTGCTTCGTTGAGTTAGAAAAGTTACTCCTTTTGGCAACATTAGCATCCTTGATTTGTTCTTCTTTGCAGATGAATGTAATTGTTGGATTTAATCTTGACTGTACATCCCTGGCAAGTTCCACCCTCACTTACCACTCTCTTACCACTCTCAAACTTTTCTATCAACTTCATGTTACATTCCATGGGTTTCTCACTTTCTTTGGCCACAGAACTTTCTTTGGAGCCATGTTACTTATTTCACAGTTTGCCCTCCAAAACACACAAAACTTAATGGGAAATAAGCGGAATGTTTGGATGTATGAGCAGAACTTCCTCAGCCACTGAACGGTCAACCTTGAAGCTGTCCCCAGCCAGCAACGGACGCGTCCCAAACGGCCGATCACATAATTAACGGCTGATAACCCGGCACCGAAAAACCGGCCGCTCACCACGTGGCCAATAACAGACCGGCCGATAACCTGAGGTCCACTGTATATCATTTTAATGACATCCACAGAATGAAGTGGCTTTAAGCAACTACACAATACTGTGACCAACTGGAATTGTGGAGAAAATTAATTATTCCTCCAACCCAGGGACATAGATCATAAAAAAACATTGGCAAGAAGCCTACTGGCCCATGCAGGCCAGGGCCAAACCACATTCACTCAATATATTTACCTAACCAATATATTAACCCCTAATAGATGCAACCCCAAATCCTGAAGTGTCCTCCTGGGGTTCACAAAAAAAAAAGAAAAAATTCTATATGAACAGATAGAGAATCTTTCCGCAATTGTCAATGACACAAAAGAACGAATTTGATGAAAAACTACGGAATTACGCTCTCGCACAGTTAGCAACCCACAGCGATTTCGGCCCAGTTTGACCTATTTTCAGCTAATTCCATTGTTTTTCCAGTCGACCAAATTCCTAGCTTATTTATTTAGAACTCCATTTTTTCTATCGTTGAGTCAAGAAACTGCCCATTTACTGATCTCACTACCCAATAATGCGGTCAGAATTTGCAAATCTGCACATTTCCGAAAATAAAAATATGAACAATTTCAAAACAGGGGTCCAGAAAAACAATGCAAACATTCCTGGTCTAAAATAACATTTTCTTTGTTCAGCATCACTCCCAGCTCCTCGGATATTACTCTAGCTATCTATGTTGAATTTTTTTTATTCAAACGAAAAAAAGAAGATTTACTGGTATATGCCAGACTACTGCCATATTGTAATAAATTGTATAAAACTGCAACACCAGTCATGACTGCATATTAGAATGGCTACCTTACATTACTGGAAAAATGACAACATTTTGTTTACTTTTTGAACTCGGCAATAATCAAACATATTCCCCCTACTTGACCTCCATTTCAAGGTCTTTTCATAGTACAACCAATCAAAATCACCTCTATTTCGACATATGTTTTCCATTCTATCAATGAGACCAAGAAACGAGAATACAACAATAAATACTATAAAAGAATAAACCACAAATTCGGCATTTTATTAAAAAAAAAAAAAGTTTTTTTTTTTTTGTCATTACGCACTGCATACTGCAGAATTTATTTTAAATGGTGCACACTGACCCAACGACCCATTCCTCACATGTGGGCCTACCAGACTTTCTCCTGCCTTATTTGAAGCCTAAATTTTTTTTATGAGTACGTATATATACGTCCAAAAACGGTGGCTCGTAAGATGTATACATACGACCAAAACAGTCAAAGGGTTTAAAACTACCAAGGTTTTCAGCTTCAGTACCACTACATTAGGAGTTTGTTCAATCATCTATAATCCACCACCATCCGACTTACGACCGGGAGTTCGTTTCCGAGAAACCGTCGTAAGTTCGAACTTTAACCTACAGAATATCAACAAAACATTTTTGTAATGACTATTTATTGTTTTATTTTGGTATTTCATGTTTACTTGACTTTTTATGTTGTTAAGTACTGTATTGTATACTGTAAGGTTTAGGATAAACACTGTGTACAACACAAATAGTTGTTTATTTCCCCAGAAATTTGGCATAACAAACACGTCATAAGTCGAATGGTCTCAAGTCCCGAGCAGGTCCGATGTCGGATGGTAGGTGATTACCAAATCTTGCTTTCCTTCTTTTCTGAATCTTAAATTTTATTCCAACTTGAAACCATTGCTGCGAGTCCTGTCTTGTTAGATATTTTTAACACATTTTCAATCCCTTTATTTATTACCCTGTTTCCATTTATACACTGATAAATCATTCGCCCCCCTCCCCTAATTCTAATGCCTTCTGGAGTGCAGATTTTAGGGCCCGCAGTCTATCCTCGGTAGGAAAGGTTTCTGATAACATGGGGATCCATCTTTTCATCCTCCTCTGTACATTTTCAAGTGTATTTAATAGATTGCCTCTTGGGGGGATAGAGCCCCCATGCCCCTGTAAAGGGTATGATCTCTTACCACATGTGAATATAAAGGGCTGGAATGTATGACAAACAGCTCAGTTCACGTATCCATTACTAAACAAGATGCAAATTGACGCATAGAATTCAGATAAGTCTGTACACTACGAGTGTCGAACCAACCACTTGAAGCTCCTGACGAAACTCTTGCTCAATTGGTACATGTAATTCAAGCTGTGCAAACCAGTTTTGGCCAGACAATTAAAAATCCAAAATACTTTGCTTCAAACTAAGAACTAAAACAAGGGTACTCCTTGATCTGAGCCAGTCGCAAATGTACAGGGACCCCCGTTTTAACGATTTTAAATCCGTGCAAGAGGGGATGTTATCGAAATCAACGTTATGTGAATGAATTTTTTATCCCATCAAAAAATAATGGAACATAAAATGAATCCGTGCAAGACACCCAAAGGTATGCAAAAAAATTGTTTTACCACATGACATATTAATTTTAATACACACACACTGAAAATAAAAAATAAAGGGGCATGCCCACTTACATGACACTTACTTCTTATTGCAGATCCTGGTGATGGATTTGATGGGAGGGAGGAGGGAGAGCATTATCTTCTACAAGTTTTAGAAGGGAAATCCCCTCCCTTAGGACTTGAGGTAAGCAAGTCCTTTCAGGTGTTCCTTCCCTTCTTCTTTTAATGCCACAAGGGCCAGCTTTCAAGTCACTGGACATTCTTCGCACAATATATCGTCCATAGTGGCCTGTACCTCTCGTTCCTTATCACTTCCCTAAAGTGTTTTCACAACATTGTCCAGTGTACAGGTTGCCAACACGGCTTGCAATAGCTGTGTGAGGGTGATTTGGTTCAGCCATAAGGGTTGGCACTTCAAAGCACTTGTGCACAGATTTGTCCTGTTATCTTTGTAGTCGGCAACTTCGTGCAAGGTTCGCTCGCCCCCTCATCTGAACCAGTTCCCAGGTCTGGGCCTCGTGCTCGAAGTTGATCCTGATGCAGCTCATCAGTGGTGTATTCTTCATTGGTCCTCCTCCACCAACTCTTCCACATCCTCCCCACTAACCTCCAACCCCAAGGGGCTTGCCCAAGGCCACAAATGGATCCGCAACTGGCAAGAATCATCTCAGGGTAACCTCAAACCCTTCAAAATTCCCTTTTGTCTACACATTCTGGCCACAGGTTCTTGTCCAGCAGAGTTGCAAGTCCTCTAGTCACTCCGCCCCAAGCCTTACCTAGAAGGTTTTAACATTGAGCGATATTAAAGTGATCTCTCCAAAACTCTCTTAAGTAAGTTGAGGTTCTGAGGTCATTACAATGCACCGTTCAAACAGAGCGTGTTGGTGACAGTGTCTGTGAAGTTGGAAATAACGCTGCTGGTCCATGGGCTGCAGGAGAGGAGGGTATTAGAGGCAAAAACCTTCACCGTAATGAGCCTACATGTCCCCATAAAGTCGCTCTGCCACGTTGTATAACATGATGACCAGGGCATTGTCCTAACACCAGAGGCACTTAAGTTCAATTCTTTTTCAGTTAGGTAAGCTTTTCACATGGGGGGCAAATGCATGGGTGTAACAGGTATAAAAAATTCCCTATGAGTATGTCTGCCATGCCTTAACTGTTTGCCCTCCTCACACACACAAATTATCCTTGAGGACCAATCTTTTGCTGAACGCTTCGGGGGATTTCAGGAGTGATACACTAATAAAGGCTTCAACTTTGCAATCACCAGTAGCCTTGGAAACACATCAACAAAGTAGCCTGTTCTTTCAGAGGCATATGTCCGGGGAGTGCCTTTTCCCTCCTGAGTAATGTAGGTCCTCTTTGGCATTTTCTTCCAGAACCAGGCCGGGTTTCAGCTCAATAAAACACGTGTTCAGTGCCATTCCTTCAGTTTCTATGTACTCCTTGAATTCCGGCCACATATTTTCAGCCGCTTTGTGGTACGAACTGGCAGCCTCACACCGATGCCTTATCACACTATGGAGCCACCTCTACGCTTCTTAAATCTCTCAAACCAACCTTTGCTGGCCTTAAAAGTCACCTCACATCATGTACTAGTTTCAAGCATTTTTGTAATGAAATCCCTCATGCACTTTTCTAGCCTTTCACATAGATCGCTGAGAGACGCTATCTCCCTGCTAGCTGTTGT
This sequence comes from Cherax quadricarinatus, assembly GCF_026875155.1. NCBI lineage: Eukaryota > Metazoa > Arthropoda > Malacostraca > Decapoda > Parastacidae > Cherax > Cherax quadricarinatus. The sequence continues at coordinate 10,245,084 of NC_069466.1, forward strand.
TTTCATTTATTCCACACAAATAAGGAGGGCTCTCAACATCTTCCATCCGTTGCGATCTTTGTTTCGAAAACACAGTTAAAAACCTTTGGCCAAAACAGCTTCCTTGATGGGTCTATTTTGGGGTGCCATCAATAGGGAGCCGATGGCTGATTGGTGTTTCTTGTACAGCTTGACTAGGTCGGCGATACGCACTCCACTTTCAAACCTTATCAATGATCTCTTCCTTCATTTTCAATGGGAATTCTTACTCCTTAAGTGTAGGTGGACTAGAAGCTTTCTTGGGCCCATGGTCACTTATTTCCAGAAAAACACACCGGAAAACACGGTAATAATACGAAATATTCCGAGGTGTATGCCTTGGATGGGTTTCACCCCGCGGATGCGGGCTGGTAAACAATGGCACGGCGGCACATGTGAGGCGGCTGAGGGCGCACATTGGACGCGTCCGACGAAAATCGGTGAGCGAGTTTTTATTAAATCGGTATGCGCGGCACAAATTTTGTGCGATTAAGTATGCGGGAGGCGCAATAATCGCTATGGATGCCATCGTTATGCGGGGTGTTCCACTGTACTAGCATCGAACATCTGTTTACTGTATGTCAGCAGAACCCCTCTCTGAAGGGGATGGGCAGTAGGCTTGAAGGGCCGTTACAGCAAGTTTTCAGGAAGCAATGTGATGATAAGCTGATTGTGTTGAAAGAATAGGTAAAATAACTGAAGCTAACATATTGTAAAATTGCTCATGTCCGAATATCGTGCTGTTAATTTTGTCAAGTAACATAACTCAAAAAAGGCACAATACCATGACAGGACGATACACAAATAACCCACACATAAAAAAGGAAACGTCATCGTAAGCTGTCCCTCTTTTAGGGCGGGGTTATTTTTTATAATTTGTCAAGGCTGGGGACCGGAAACCCATCATAGTACTAAGGGAGAGCGCACTACTGGTACATGGCCCACAGTCAATGACCAGGCATCAAACACCTTTTATTGTACAGAACAAAAAGGCATAGAACACAGACTCCTGGACATGTCAAAGCCAGTCACAGCACAGCCCTGTGCAAGAAAATGCCAAAGGGACTAATGAATTGTACGACAGAAAGGAGGAGAATTCATTAAATTTTTTTTTTTTTTACGAACACACATGGTAAATATAATAAACTCATTGTACCTTATTCCTAGTCAGCACCTTATAGTATATCTCCTTTATAGTATATTAATAAGTATTAAAAGGACCCCAATGAAATAATCACCGACTCGAGCGTTGATTGTCCACTGATTATTTTCCTGGGTTAACCCAGTTCTCATACATCATATGCTGCTATGTATGATAATCAATGTAACTGGTAATTTGTATATACCAGAATACACTTACTTATGAAGTGGGCGGTAGGAATCCCTGGAGACCCGAGCCACCTAGCCCTGACAAAACATTGAAACATTTTCATGATCAGTTACGAACTGCATTTCCGTATGCACTGATCTCCAGAAAGATCTGTACTCGCCTAGTTGTGTGGGTTTGCAGGGGCCGAGTCACAGCTCCTGGCCCCACCAGTGCCTTGTGCACTGTGTTGTCAATTCTTCCTGCCAGGAATTGTTATGACCGTCTAGTTTGTGCTCAGTAAAGAATCCGTCATCGAGAACGAATTGCTTGACGAAGTGGTCCAGCTGAGCCGTAACCCAGACGTGGAAGTATTCGTAGCCATGGTCAGTGGGGCTGGTTTGCTGCCGTGTAATGGGTGAGCAAGTACCATGAGGGTGTTAGCTCATGTCGCTCGCCCCATAATCAAAGCATATGACAGAATAAGGCTGTTCAAATCAAGTCGCCATGTGCACGGCACTATTAAGGGTCCTGTTACAGGCACCAAGGTAAGTCATAATCCATATACCGTCACCTTTATCCATTAAGCAGCATCCGAAAGGTACATAGACGGTCAGACCAGGACGCCACCTTATAGATGGTCGTTAATCGGAGGGCATCGCCACAACCAGCAATATTTCAGGGCCATGACCTTACATATGTTTTTAAAAACATGGAAATAGAGGCATATTAAACTCTAGGTATGTACGAAACATATGTACACAACTTTTCGCACAGCCCTGGTGTACTACGACACACTTCTCCCCTCGGGAGAGGCGCGAATAAATCTAGAGCCATCAGAACTAAAAGGAAAGTATCACCCCACTTGGTGGTTTTATTATGGTCCTCAGTTTACAAAATCCCACAGGGCTACAACCCAGGGAACATTTAGCCAGTACTCCCTGGAACCTAGGTAACCTACTGATTGCCTTGCCCACCACCATGCTAAAAGCATCAAGGACCCAGCGAGTACAACTGGTCTGCCACGCCTGAGTGAGCATTGCTCTTATGTTTTTCGTGAAACAGGTATTCAAAGGAGAGAATGAAATTATCCGCATAGCTACCATGTGGGCTACGTATGTGCTCGAAGCAGGGCTGGACACATCCAGTAGTACTGGGCTCGAGGTTTGAAGCATTGGAAACCAGTGGACTAAGGCTCTCAAAATTTTTTGGCGGGCTCTCAGAGGCGTAGCTAAAATATCGCGAGAGTTGATCCCCAGCTCTTGGCGCAGTAGTTAATTGGTTAAGGGACCAACTTGTCGTGGGACGGATGCATGCATCACATCATGGGCGCAGGCGCTCACACAGGCACGCACCTGCATGGGCATGGGCGCACAACACACACATCACAGCTTTCGGAAGATAAAGTAGGAATTATAAATGGAAGAGAAGCCAGGAAAGGGCAGAATGACTGAAGCCAAACTACAAGAAGGACTACAGAGGCATGAAGAAATTCCTGGCCTGAGGATCAGTGGGACAGGAGGCACGGGCAGGGAAATCAGTAAATGAGATGGCAAAAGTGACGACAATAGTTAAGGAAGCCGAGATGTTTGTATCCAAGGGTAATAGAAATTAACAAGAAGGCCAAAGATCCCTTGGATCGCTTCCAAAGGGTTATAGCAAGGCCCAAACCAATGTGCTAGAGAAGGGAAGAAGTATAGAAGGCACAGGACCCAAGATACAAGGAAGCATCGTAGAGCAAAAAACAAGAATGCACAGATAAGAAGGGAGGCCCAATGACAATACGCACAAGGGGAGGCCCAATGACAATAAGAAAAGGGAGCCCAATGACACTTGAATTTCAGGGGGTACACCAAAAGATGCCCCCCGGGGGGACACCAGAATTTCCGCCCCGGGTGGCACCAATCTCCGAGCCTCTGTTTAAAAATCCTTCCTTCCCGGGCAAGAGGGGGTAACCCTCACGATGACCCAGGGGTCATGTACCCACTCTAGCCAAGGGGAGAGAGTTATTACACTCTCTTGAATATTTGATTATGCAGCGCCACTACTTGCACTCGTGTCTGACTGGAAGCTTGGAGGGCTGGAAAACTGCAAAAACGATAGCAATGAGGATCATCCTAGGATGCCTCGTACTGCCAAAATTTTAAATATGCGGAAAGAACTTAATATTCCAAGCATTAGAGATCGTGTTACTGAAAAAAATTTATCTTATTGGGGTCAATAGCTTAGGCTACCCCATTCAAACCCCTGCACAGAAGCCCTCCAAACTTTCCTCAACACTGGTGAACATCCTTCCAGATGGATCGAAAAACCTGGAACGACCTCCGCATGAACCAGCTACATGATCTATATCAAGTTGGACAACAGAGACATTTCCCTGCTCCATGGATATTACCCCATTCCAAATACCATTCCTCCATTTCCCCCAAAATCTTCTTAAATCACAACCAAAGCTTCGTCTTGAACCCAAAACATGATGCCTTAAGCTGTATTGATAACTTATCACACAGAACAATCTTTCACAAATTATTTACGTCGATGGTTCTGTTCACCAGTCCACTGGTGCAGCTGGAAAGTGCTGCTGTTGTCACACAGAGTGATGGCTCTCATAAAGAAATTGGAGAAAGCATCAATAACTGGCCTCTACCCTTCAAACAGAACTGTTGCCATACTCCTTACACTCAAATGTGTCCATGTATCTAAGGTTGACACTTAATTGTAACTGATTCTCTGTCATCCATAAATGCTCTTAACTCATTAAGTATAAATTGGGGCATGCTTTTGTCAGAAGCCAGCATAGATATGGTAAGATTGTGGACAGTGGAGTCAGAGTGCACATGCTGTGGATTCCATTCACATTGGTCTTCAGATGCATGATAGAACTGATAAATTGGCTAAGCTGAAAGCTTTCAAAGAGGGGGTAGATTACAATTTTGGGGTTGTCATTAGCAGTTTGAGAAAAATAAACAAAAAGAACTTCAAATGAACTTTATTGACTTAAGACTTAGGGAGATTGACACAAGTCAGTCCATCTATCATCATTCCATCATGCAGGAGGAGCCACATGTCTATGGTGCATCCAACAGATAAGCAGACTCTTGGATGTCACTACTCCCCGGGCTCCGGCTGGGTTACAAGTATCTTTGGCAGGTTAATCACCCCCACCAAATGTAGACCAAACGAAATGTAAATTTGCCAGATGGACTATTGTCAAAAACCCTGCGTCATTATGTACTGGGAGTGTGATAAATTAATAAATTTAAAAAACAACTCCACTCAGAAGTTTTCAAGAAATGGCTAAGTATTTTATCCCAGTGGTATATTGCAGACCATTCTGGAGAAATACCCTGACTTTGCAGCTGAAAATAAAGCATTTACCACATGTGTGCATGTGTGTGTGTGTGTGTGTGTGTGTGTGTGTGTGTGTGTGTGTGTGTGGGTGTGTGTGTGTGGGGTGTGTGAGGGTGTGTGTGTGTGTGTGTGTGTGTGTGTTGTGGGGTGTGTGTGTGTGTGTGTGTGTGTGTGTGTTTTGTGTGTGGTGTGTGTGTTTTGTGCGCGTGCGTGTGTGTGGGTGTGTGTGAGGGTGTGTGTGCGGGTGTGTGTGAGGGGGTGTGTGTGTGTGCGTGTGTGTGTGTGTGTGTTTTGTGCGTGTGTGGGTGTGTGTGTGCTGTGTGGGTTGTGGGTGTGGTGTGTGTGTGATGTGTGTGTGGGTGTGTTGAGGGTGTGGTGTGGGTGTGTGTGAGGGTGTGTGTGTGTGGGTGTTGGTGGTGTGTGTGTGTGGGGTGTGCGTCCTTGTGTGTATGCATTATTTGTACGCTCGTGTGCACATGTCCGTGCGTGCGCCCTCGTTGGTTTTGTGCGCGCGCGCGCTAGTGTGGGTGTATGATCCACTTAATATTTGTTTTTATAACTCATTAAAATTTTGGGTGACCAGGTGTGGGACGTATCGTGGTCATTATTTTGTAATTTGTTCATGACTGTAACATGTATAGGAGTGAAGCTGATTCATTACCTCTGAACTTGCCATGATTAGTGACCAGATCTACCTGGAGTTCATTACCTTTTTAACAGTTCAGCTATCATAACTTTGGGGTCCAGTCACTGGACCATTATGTACCTTTGTAATCTTTTGACTACCGCCCACAGGAAGGGTATGGGGTGCATAAAGATATTAAACTAAAGTGTGTGTGTGGGGTGTGTGTGTGTTGTGTGTGTGTGTGTGTGTGTGTGGTGTGTGGTGTGTGTGGTGTGTGTGTGTTGTGTGTGTGTGTGGTGTGTGTGACTCACAATCAATATTTGCACCAATAATCATTACAGTTGTGACCGGGTGTGGAAGTGTGAATTGCTCATTACTCTATAATTTTTTCATGATTGTAGCCAAAATATAAACGTAAGTAACCATTCTAAGAATTCATTACCTTGTAACTTGTGAGCTCATTACCTTTGTACCTAGTTCAGCTATCAAACTTTGGGGGGCCCCGTCCCTGGACCCATTACGTACCCCTGTAATCTGTAAATACCTTTGTAACTTGTCATGATTGTGACCAGACTTACCTGGAGTTCATTACCTTTGTAAATTGTGAGTTCATTACCTTTGTAAATTGTGAGTTCATTACCTTTGTAAATTGTGAGTTCATTGCCTCTGTAACTTGCTCAGCTATCAAAACTTTGGAGTCCAGTCCCTGGACCAATTATGTACCTCTGTAATCTTTTGACTACCGCCCACAGGATGGGTATGGGGTGCATAATAAACATATTAAACTAACTTGAATATTTTAACATAAGGAAATTTACAAATTCCCACTCCATCCAAACAGTACTGAAGCAGTCATCCAAGCAGACACTAGGAAGGTCATCCAAGCTGACACTAGGAAGGTCATCCAAGCAGACACTAGGAAGGTCATCCAAGCAGACACTAGGAAGGTCATCCAAGCAGACACTAGGAAGGTCATCCAAGCAGACACTAGGAAGGTCATCCAAGCAGACACTAGGAAGGTCATCCAAGCAGACACTAGGAAGGTCATCCAAGCAGACACTAGGAAGGTCATCCAAGCAGACACTAGGAAGGTCATCCAAGCAGACACTAGGAAGGTCATCCAAGCAGTTACTAGGAAGGTCATCCAAGCAGACACTAGGAAGGTCATCCAAGCAGACACTAGGAAGGTCATCCAAGCAGACACTAGGAAGATCATTCAAGCAGACCTAGGAAGGTCATCCCAAATGACCTGGAAGGTCTCCCAAACGCATTAGAAAGGTCATCCAAGCAGGACAAGGGAAAGGGCATAAGGTTATAGGAAGGTCTCAAGCGCACTGGGAAAGGGATCCAAGCAGAACAGGAAAGTTCATCCAAACAGCATAGGAAGGTATCCAAACAGAACTGGAAGGTCATAAGAGAACTAGGGAAGGGATCCCAAAAAGAATAGGAAGGTATAAGGAATAGGAAGGACAAGGTTTCTAGGAAGGTCATAAAAGACCTAAGAAGGTATCCCAAAGACATAGGGAAGGTCATCCAAAAGACACAGGAAAATCATAGAGAATAGGAAGGTATCCAAAAGAATAGGGAAGGTCATCCAAGCAGCATAGGAAGGTCAAAGAGTTACTAGGAAGGTCATCCAACAAAAAGGAAGGTATCAAGCAGTTATTAAAAGGTTTTCCAAAAAGGGCCTAGGAAGTCATCCAAGCAGAACCAGGAAGGTCTAAGCAGTTATTAGAAAGGTTATCCCAAACGAATGGGAAAGGGATCCCCGCAGTTTTAGGAAGGTCATCAAACAATGGAAGGTATCAAGAAGACACTAGGGAAAGGGCCCCAAGCAGACATAGCAAGGTATCCAAGAGATATAGGGGTCACCAAACAAAATTTAGAAAAGGGTTTTCCCAAGCAGAATAGGAAAGGTATCAAACAGAACAGGAAGGTCATCCAAGAGTTAAGAAAGGTATCAAACAGACACAGGAAGGTATCCCAAACAGCACTAGGAAAGGGCACCAAGCAACCTGGAAGTACCGGAACAAGGAAGGTATCCAGATAGGAAGGTACCCCGAAGGCTAGGAAAGGGCATAAGCGACCTGGAAGGTCTCCCAAAAGCCCCTGGAAGGGTTTTTCAAGCGAATAGGAAGGTCATCCAAGCATTACTAGGAAGGCATCCCAAACGACACTAGGAAAGGGACCAAACAGTTATTAGAAAGGTTTTTTTCCCAAACAGAAATAGGAAGGTCATCCAAGGTTATTAGAAAGGTTATCCCAAACAGACCTAGAAAGGGCATCCCCAAAAGGGAATGGAAGGTATCCCAAACAGTAGGAAGGTTCCAAACAGAAAAGGAAGGTATCAAACAGACATGGAAATTTTTTCAAGCAGACAATAGGAAGGTCATCGAAGAGAAATAGGAAGTCATAAAAGACATAGGAAGGTATCCAAGCAGACACCCGGAAAGGGCATCCCAAAAGAAAGGGAAGGGAATCCAAACGAACTGGAAGGTCATCCAGAAGGATAGGAAGGTCATCCAAGCTTATAGAAGGTCATCCAAGAGAATAGGAAGGTACCAAACAGGGGAATAGGAAGGTAACCCGCAGACCTGAAGGTTTATCAAGCAGACATAGGGAAAGGGCATCCAAGCAGTTATAGGAAAGGGCATCCCAAACAGACATGGAGGTCTCCCCAAAAGCACTGGAAGGCCCCCCAAATGACATAGGAAGATCAACCAAACAAATAGGAAAGGGATCCAAGAGTATTAGAAAGGTTTTCCAAGAGACACTAGGGAAAGGGTTTTCCCAAAAGGCCCTGGAAAAGGGATAAGCGCATAGGGAAAGGGACAAAAGACGCTAGGAAGGTATCCAAAACTGAATAGGGAAAGGGATCCAAAAGAATAGGAAGGTATAAGCAGTTATAGGAAAGGGTTTCCCAAACGCCTAGGAAGGTATCCCAAAAGACAAGGAAGGGCATCCCAAAAGGGAATAGGAAAGGTATAAGCAAAATAGGAAGGTCATCCCGCAGTTATAGGAAGGTACCCAAACAAAACTAGGAAGGTCATAAGCAGTTATTTGAAAGGTTTTCCAAGCAGAATAGGAAGAATCCAAAAGACACCCCGGGAAAGGTCATCCAAGGAGTTTTAGAAAAATTATCCAAGCAGACATAGGAAGGTATCCCAAACAGTTATAGGGAAAGTATCGAAAAGGGCATAGGAAGGTCATCCCAAAAGACCCAGGAAGGGATCCCCAAACGAACTAGGAAGGCACCAAGAGAATAGGAAGGTATCCCCAAAAAGATATTATAAAGGTTTTTCCAAGAGCATAGGAAGGTATCAAGAAAAATAGGGAAAATTCCAACAGTTATTTGAAAGGTATCCCAAACAGCTAGGAAGGTCCAAACAAATAGGAAGGCATCCAAGCAAATAGAAAGGTATCCAAGCAGAATGGAAGGTCTCCAAAAAAAATAGGAAAAGGGCTCAAAACTGAAAGGGTTTAAAAGACATAAAAAAGGTATAAGCAGATATGAAAATATCCAAACAGAAAGGAAGGGTTTTCCAAGCAGACACAGAAGGGCATCAAGCGTTACTGAAGGGCTCCCAAAAGACACTAGGGGAAGGGATCAAGGTTATTAGAAAGGTTTATAAGCAGAACTAGGAAGGTCTCCAAAACAGACATAGGGAAAGGGATGAAAAAAGTTTTAGAAAAAGGGAACCCCAACGACATAGGGAAGGGATCCAAGCATTATTAGAAATATCCCAAAAAGGGAAATAGGTAGGTCATCCCAAACAGTTTTTAGAAAGGTTATCCAAACAAAAAATAGGGAAGGGATCAAGCGAATAGGGAAGTCATGAAGCGTTTTAGAAAGGTTATTCAAACAGACATAGGAAGGTCATCCAAACAGTTTTGAAAGGTCATCCCAAAAGACATGGTAGGATCCAAGCAGACCCTAGGAAGGTACAAGGGACACTGAAGGGCATAAGCAGAACAGGGGGTCATCCCAAAAGAAAAAGGAAAGGGCACCAAGCAGACCTAGAAGGTATCCAAAAGGATAGGAAGGGCATCCAAACAGAAATAGAAGGTTTCCATGCAGAACTAGGGGTTCCCCCCCCCCCCCCCCCCCCCCCCCCCCCCCCCCGGGGGGCCCCCCCCCCCCCCCCCCCCCCCCCCTAAATCCCAAAAGCCTAGGAAGGTCATCCAACAGAACTAGGGGTTTCCCAAACTGACCTAGGAAGGGCAAAAGCGACATAGGGAAGGGTTTAAGTGACACTAGGAAAGGGATAAGAGATAGGAAGGTCCCCCAAACGCACTAGGAAGGAAACCAAGTGACACTAGGAAAAGGGCATCCAAGCGAATAGGAAGTCATCCAAGCAGACTAGGAAGGTATCCCAAGAGAATAGGAAGGGATCCAAGGACACAGGGAAAGGTATCCCAAAAGACACTAAAGGTCAACCGCGAATAGGGAAAGGGATCCCCAAGAGTTTTTAAAAGTTATCCCAAAAGGGCCCCAAAGGAAGGTTACCAGCAGACACTAGGAAGGGTTTAAGAGAATAGGAAAATTATCCCAAAAGAACTAGGAAGGTATCCAAGAACATAGGAAGGAAAGAGAATAGGAAGGTTTTCAACAAAACTAGGAAGGGCATCCCGAGACATAGGAAAGGGATCCAAGCAAAATTATTTTGAAAAGGGATCCAACGACATAGAAAGGGCTAAGAGAATGGAAGGTCATCCCAACAGAATAGAAGGCATCCCGCAGCATAGGAAGGTATCCAAGAGGGGATAGGAAAGGTATCAAAGAGAACAGGAAGTTATTAAGCAGACATAGGAAGGTATAAGCAGTTTTTAGAAAGGTTATAAGCAGCACAGGGGTCATCCAAACAGACACTAGGGGAAAATCATCAAAAGACCCTAAAAAGGGATCCCAAACAACCTAGGAAGGGATCCCAAAAGAATAGGAAAGGGCAAAAGCAGACATAGGGAAAGGGATCCAAGCAGTTTTTAGAAAGGGGTTTTTCAAAAGACATAGGAAGGTATCCAAGCAGACAAGGAGGTCCCAAGCAGACATAGGGAAGGGATCCAAGCATTATTAGAAAGGGGTTTTCCAACAGAAATAGGGAAAGGGCTCCGCAGACAAGGAAGGTCTCCCCGCAGACACTAGAAAAATCATCCAAAAAAACATGGAAGGTTCCAAACGGGGACTAGGGGTTCCAAGGGGACACTGAAAAGGGCATCCAAGCAGACATAAAAAGGTCATAAGCGACATAGGAAAGGCATCCCAACAGACCTAGGGAAAGGGTTTTCAAACAACACTAGGAAGGTCACCAAGGTTAAGGAAGGGATCCAACAGAAAGGGAAAGGGATCCCAAAAGTTATTAGAAAGGTTACCAAGCAGACATAGGAAGGTATAAACAAACCCCAGGAAGGTCATGCAACAGTTATTAGAAAGGTTTTTCCAAGGCAGGGGTTTTTTTATCCCCCCCCCCCCGGGGCCCCCCCCCCCCCCCCCCCCCCCCCCCAACCCCAACCCCCCCCCCCCCCAAACCCCCCCCCCCCCCCCCCCCCCTTTCCCCCCCAACCCGGAGGCATCCCAAACAGATAGAAGGTCATCCCGCGACCTAGGATGTTATCCAAGCGACACTGGAAGGGCTCCCAAACAGCACTAGGAAGGGATCGCAGTTATAGGGGAAAGGGATCCAAGAGACCTGGAAGGGCATCCAAGCAGTTATTAGAAAGTATCCAAGCAGAATAGGAAGGGATCCAAGAACAAGGAAGGTTTTTCCAGAGAATAGGAAGGTTTCCCAAACAGCACAGGAAGGGTTTCCCAAAAGGGCATAGGAAGGCATCAAAAGGGCACGGGAAGGTTTTTCAAGAAACACTAGGGAAGGTATCAGAGACATAGGGGAAGGTATCCCAAACAGATTGAAAAGGGATCCCAAATAAAATGGGAAAGGGATCCCGAGAAAGGAAGGTTCCAAGCGACATAGGAAGGTATCCAAGGTTAGGGAAGGGTTTTAAGCGGCAGGAAGGATCCAAAAAGACACTAGGAAGGTTATCCAAACAGAACTAGGAAAGGGACCCAACGTTTTTAAAAGGTTTTCCAAACAGCATAGAAGGTATTAGCAGAATGAAGTATCCAAGCAAAAAGAAGGTCATAAGAGACATAGGAAGGTCATCCCAAAAGAATGGAAAAGGGATCCCAAAAGAATAAAAGGTATTTTAAGCAGACAAGGAAGGTCATCCCAAACAGACACTAGGAAAGGGCATCCAAGAATTATTTGAAGGTTATCCAAACGGGCAAGGAAGGGCATCCCAAGCAGACAAGGGGAAGGTATCCCAAACAGACATAGGAAGGATCCAAAACAGTATGAAAAGGAAACCAGAACACTAAAGGGGCTCCAGCGACTAAAAGTCTCCAAGCCAAAATAGGGAAGGTTAAACAGTTACTAGGAAGGTTTATCAAGCGACACTAGGAAGGGTTATCCAAGCAGACCAGGAAGCATCCAAGCAGAACTAGGAAGGTATCCAAGAGTATAGAAGGGATCAAGAGACACAGGAAGGCATCCCAAACAGTAAATAGGAAGGTCATAAAAAGACATAGGAAGGTCACCCAAAAGATAGGGGGTCATAAAAGCACTAAGAGGTTCCAAACAGACATAGGGAAATCATCCCAAAGTTACGGAAGGTCATCAAGATTTTAAAGGGAAGGTCATCAAAAGGGAGACCTAGAAGGGCATCCCGCAGACATAGGGAAGGGCATCCCAAAAGTTATAGGGAATTCCAACCCCAAACAGTTAACTTTTAAAGGGTCCCTAAGCAACTATAAGGTTTAAAATCCAAGCAAACCTAGAAGGGATCCAAACAGAATAGGGGGTCACCAAAACGAAATAGGGAAGGGCATCCCAAAAGTTACTTGGAAGGGGATCCCAAACAGAATAGGAAGGTCCCCCCCCCCCAAGCAGTTATAGGAAGTTTCCCAAACAGTTACTAGGAAGGTCTCCAAGCAGTTATAGAAGGTTCCCAAGCCCCGTTTCTAGGGGTCATAAGCATTTTTACTAGGAAGGGTCTCAACAAATTAGGATATAAGGTTTGGGGAAAGAGGGCATTTTTTCCCAACGCGGGTCTAAAATTTAGGAAAAACCCCAAAGGAGTTTTAATCCAGCTTACGGAATCCGCATTACACAGGTACCCTTTAAAATAAGGGTTTTAAACAAAATTTTCTTCGGCCAGAATGAAATAAAAACTGCAAACTTTTCCGGTTACTTCTGGGATTTAAAACTTTTTTCTTACTGGTTTTATCCAAGAGTTACTACTGCGAAAACATCCAAAAACATTACTACCCCATTCATGGCCAGCAGTTACACGGATCTCCCAACAGTTTAATACCGGGAAAGCGAAATAGCGACATAACATTTATACCTTTAAGAGCAAAAAAAGTGGTAAAAAACTAATATGGCCCCAATGTTTGGGGGGAGTTTGGGGACAAAGTTCGAAAGTTCTCAAAGAGCTACATTCTGAATAAAGTTTTTTTTTAAATTAATTTTTTTTGTTTTTAAATGGTTGTAGGATCCCCTTTTATGTAAATTTTTTACTATCTGTCTTTGAATTAAGTCTTAAATACCAATTGTGAATTTAATTGAGCAAACCCTGTACCTTAAAGTTAAGAGAATCATTTCTTCATCAAACAAGAAAGAGTAATTTTGAAGAAAAGGTTAAAAATATTTTAAGTTTTAAGGGTTAATGTTATTTTAAAACTATACTGGGCCAGTTTTTTTGGGGGGGGGGGGGGTTTTGGGGGTTTTTTATCGGAGTCTCGCGCCTGTTTCAATCAAATTATTGCTACTGCCTGATAAGTGGTGATCGACCTCCTGGAACACCTATCGAGATTCCTTTTTTTTGTTTTTAAAGTTAGGTCTGTCAGGAATGCCCAGTATATGTGAAGGGAGGGTGTTGAAATATCTTGGACTCTTTTTCGTACTGAGAGTCTCCTACTCCTATTTCTTGTGCAGATTTGGAACTTGACTCTGCAATATTCTCCAGATGTACACAAAATAAAAAACCGGACTTAGGAGAGGGACACTTACGACGTTTCTGTCCGACTTGGGCCGAAACGTCAAAGACACTCAGGAAGTTTACATATTTCGGGAAGAAAGGAGTAAAGACGGTGGGATAGAGTTTAAGGGTATGAGAAGGCTAAAGGTATGAGAAGGCTAAATACTGACCCAGTTGTTGGGGGGTTGTCGTGTGGTGTTGTCAGTGCCACCCTTGGAGTCAGCCCAGATGTAGTAGTCGGTGTATGGGTCCTCGCGAGCCACTGACTTTTGGAACCACTCGTGCTGGTCACTGGTGTGATTAGGTACGAAGTCCATAATCACTTTCAACCCTGAGTAGGGAGGAGAGAAGAGTAAATACAGACCTCCTGGAAGGAAACCTCCGAGGCTGCCGGAGCCACTGAAACCATAGTGAAATATGTTTAATGATATACTTACTGCCTTAGGAATATTACCCGACTCAGACTGAGAGATTTCATTACCTCACGTAAAAAATCCATCCTGTGTAATGAAACATGGTGGACAAATATAGCAAACTGTTGTTCCCACAATGTAAACGTAATATACATTAGTTACAGAACAACATGGATGTACCGATCTTTGTTTAATAAGAATGGAGGGGTAGTGGAATGGTTCATAACAAACACAAGTACACTCGCTGTGTGGAACTTACCTACTCTACATGATAAAATATTCCATGAAACATGATGTGTTTCATATATGAGGCAATGAAAGTCTGTAGACCTGAGCTGGGAGATATCAAATGGCCAATGAGAATATCGTCAGGAACTTCACTAATTGACAAGGGACTTTAACCTCTTGAATGGGTATAGTTGAGATAAAAACTGAGGACTAGTCAAAATGTAAAGATAAGTATTCAGAACAGTGTGGTAAACGTCCCATGAGATTCCATGCCAGTGTTAGTCGCCATTTTAAAAAAATGGCCACCATTCTGAAATATGTGTATACGTATATGTTGGTTGAATTACTGACAATATATAAAGTAAAAGGACACAAGTGCAACTAATGTGTCAAAGCTCCTGGAGAGCCAAACGTTGTCACAATAAAATGTCACATTAGTTGCACTTGTGTCCTTTTACTTTACATATTGAAATATTTAAAAAACTAGATAGTTGCTCCAGTGTAAGTTCTCTCCAAAATGGTATTAAATAAAAGTTGCTCAGATTTATGCCTAAAATCTTATTAGCCGAGTTAATTTTAGTTTGTATTAGGTTAATAACAAAAAAAAAACAATGTTTATTACAAAAGTATTTCCTCAGAACTGGTCTTCAAAATTATCAAATATATACAAGTTTATACTTTAAAACTGACTCGAACCTACGAACCTTAGGACAAGGTACGCAGTGCTTTAATAATCTACCCACACTGGACCAATACCTTGGCGTGTAGCATGCGCTACACGTTTGATCCAAGGCAGCCAGCTTTCAGGGAGAAGGCTTACAGCTTTTCATCTCATCCCCTGCATGCATCAGCCTTACTAGAGATTTGAACAATGCAAGGAATTCGCGAGAGGAATTCGCATGCTCTCGCGAATTCCTTGCATTGTTCAAATCTCTAGTAAGGCTGATGCATGCAGGGGATGAGATGAAAAGCTGTAAGCCTTCTCCCTGAAAGCGGCTGCCTTGGATCAAACGTGTAGCGGATGCTACACGCCAAGGTATGGTCCAGTGTGGGTAGATTGGTAAAGCACTGCGTACCTTGTCCTAAGGTTCGTAGGTTCGAGTCTCCTTCAGCCAGAGATCAGTGTTTGTGTATATTTCGCATGCTCTCGCGAATTCCTTGCATTGTTCAAATCTCTAGTAAGGCTGATGCATGCAGGGGATGAGATGAAAAGCTGTAAGCCTTCTCCCTGAAAGCTGGCTGCCTTGGATCAAACGTGTAGCGGATGCTACACGCCAAGGTATTGGTCCAGTGTGGGTAGATTGGTAAAGCACTGCGTACCTTGTCCTAAGGTTCGTAGGTTCGAGTCTCCTTCAGCCAGAGATCAGTGTTTGTGTATATTTCGCATGCTCTCGCGAAATTCCTTGCATTGTTCAAATCTCTAGTAAGGCTGATGCATGCAGGGATGAGATGAAAAGCTATAAGCCTTCTCCCTGAAAGCTGGCTGCCTTGGATCAAACGTGTAGCGCATGCTACACGCCAAGGTATTGGTCCAGTGTGGGTAGATTGGTAAAGCACTGCGTACCTTGTCCTAAGGTTCGTAGGTTCGAGTCTCCTTCAGCCAGAGATTAGTGTTTGTGTATATTTCGCATGCTCTCGCGAATTCCTTGCATATATATATATATAATATAATATTATATATATATATATATATATATATATATATATATATATAATATGTATATATTCAACAAACCAGCCGTATCCCACCGAGGCAGGGTGGCCCAAAAAGAAAAACGAAAGTTTCTCTTTTTAAATTTAGTAATTTATACAAGAGAAGGGGTTACTAGCCCCTTGCTCCCGGCATTTTAGTCGCCTCTTAAAAAACACGCATGGCTTACGGGGAAGAATTTTTCCCCCTTCCCCAGGGAATAAGGGGAAATAAACAAGAACTGGGAAAAAAATTAGCAAAAAACCCAGGGGGGTGTGTATTAAATGTTGTATATGTATGTGTAGTTTTGACCTAAGTGTAATTTAGAAGTAAAAAGACGTACCTTTTATTGCATTTTTTATGGCAGCCAAAGACACCACAATCCACCATCAGGTAAAAAAATTTACGGGCTCTCGTTTTACCTCATTTTGGAAAGGCGGTAGTACCTCCCGGGTGGGGGGCGGGTCTACCAACCTACTATACAAACCCAAATTTTAAACAAGGCAGAACAAGCCACATAGAGAGGGGAAATCTTTAGCTCTAAATCTTCTTACTCTCGTAAAATGTTTGCAAACAGCAACAGATAGAAGGTAAATTCTCTGAGGAAAGGCAAAGGTATCAATGGCAGACCAAAACCCGGGAGGGGGGGAAACCACCGCCCCCAAAAAAACCTCCCCCCCCGCCCCCCTAAACCCCCAGAGAAAGGGGGCCCGGGTGAGGGTACCACAGGGGGTGAACAGAAAACAATTAAATTTATTTTTTTTTTTTTTTTATTTATTTAAAATTTGGCACCCCTTAACAAGGTACAAAAAATACAGATAAGACAGCATCCCCAAAGCCATTTAAAATTACTAGCATACCCTTAAAACGGGCTGGTTTAAAAATTAATTTAAAAGATTAACTAAGCAAATGTTTGAAATCATTGAAAAAAACAAAAAATGTAAACAGATTCCCTATAAAGCACAAGTGGGTATTACAAAGACAGGCCCATAGGTTGTATGCATTGTTGTACATTCAGTAGAATGGATTATTCTGTTGGGTATGTTTTTAAAAAAATAATAAATTTAAAGTTGGGGGTTTTGGGTTTAACATTTATGTGATATAATTGTGAGAAACTTTTAAAGAAATAAAATTTTATAAGGTTCATTTTTATTAAAGTATTTTTTGGGTTTTTGGGGAGTAAGTGATCTTTGAGAAGAGACTTAAATTTTTAAAAACAGGTAGTGTTTCTTTTATTTTTTAAAACAGGTAAAATTTTCCAGTTTTTGGGGCCTTTTTATGTGAAATTGAGTTTTTGCATAGTTGGGGAGGGACACGGGGAACATCAAAGAGGGGTTTGTGCCTTGTGTTATGGTAAAGGTTTTCTTTTTGGGGTTGGGCAAGGAATTTTTTGGGGGGAGGGTTTAATATCAATTTTAAGTGTTCTATGTATGTAAAAAGGGCATTAAAAAAGAAAGGAGTTTTGAAAGGTGATTTGGGTTTTAGTGATTGAATTTTGGGAAAGGGTGTGCCCTATAGGGGGAAATTTTGTTTTTCTTTTCAAAACTGCAGCCTTTTGTTGGGTAATTAGTGGTCTGAGATGGTTCTTTTGTTGACCCCCCATGCAAAAATTTCCCAAAAGTTTGAAATAGGGGAAAATAAGAGGGGTGATATGGGGCCGGGGGGCGGGACTGGGGAACATAGTCCCGAAATTTTTCCCGATAGTATGCCTACAGTCTTGGGAAATTTTCTTTAGAAATTTTTTTTGTTTTAGTGTTAAAATTTTGATTTCTATTATCAAGGGGATTCCTAAAATTTTTCCCCTCGGGTTTAGCTTTGTGATGGGGAGATCCGTTTATCATTATGTTTAGAGGGAAAATCTTAGCTCGGTTACCAAACTAAAATGAATGGGTTTTTTGCCCAATGTTTTTTATCCCCCCACCCCAGGTAAATTTTTCTGTAATTTTTTTTTTTTACAGTTTTTGGCTACGTGACGGGGCTGGGGTGGGAGAAACTATGTATTTTTCCATCTGCAAATAGTGGGGGTTTGGGGAAAATTTCCCAAAGAAATTTGGTGGTCTTTTATGTATAGGAGAAAGAGAAAGGGCCAAGGACATTTCCCCCTGGGGGGAAAACCAAAATTTAAAATTGGTTGTGCAAAAGTTTTTCCCCCATTTTGCATCCCCAAAATTTTGGGCTTCTGTTGCTGGGGTTTGGGGGACTTGAGGTAGTTGAGGGAGTCCCCCTCTTTTTCCCAAAGTGTGCCCAATTTTAACGGGGGGAGAAAGTCATGGTTAACTGTATCAAAAGTTTTTAGTAAGCCCAATAAAAGACCCCAAAGGGGACTTTTTTTTTTCTCTATTGCAGTGTATATTTTTTTCTACCCATGTGTATAATAGCATCTTTAAATTTTTTTTATTTGGCCTAAATTCCAAATTGGCAGGGTTGATAGTTTGGGGAGAAAAGGGAAAGGGTAGATTCTTTTTATGAATTAATTTTTCGAAGATTTTTGAGAGGGGTGAATTTGGGGATTTGGCCTATATTTTATTCAACTCTGTTTGGTCTCCTCCTTTTTTGGTTTCCCCGGGGTGCCCCCTTGCTTTTTTGAGTACGTGGGGAAAGGTGGGGGATTCAATGGTTTTGTTAAAAAATTTTGCAATGTTTGGTGTTTGCATTTTTGTGACATTTTTTTTTGGTATAAAAAAAGGGTGGTAAGGTATCAAAATCTCCCCCCCTTGTTTTTTTAGTGTGTTTGAAAATTTAAGGGAGACTTCGTATGGGTTTTATCGGAGCTGGAACAGTGTGTTGGGGAAGTTGCCGGGGGAGGTAGTCATTTGGTGGGGTATCCTGATTTTGGGATTTTATTGGCAAGGTTTTTTTCCCTAAGTGGAGAAGAAGCCATCGGTCTATTTTGCTTTTTCCCTTGTTGGGGGGGTTTGGGGGGTTCATCTGTTTTTTGCAAATTTTTATTTCGCTATTTCGTGATAACTTTTTGTTCCTAAATTTCTGATGGGGTTTTTCCCAGGTCTTTTTTATATCCCCCTCGAAAGTTGGATAATCTGTTCTCATAATAAAATTTTTTTTTTCCCCCTTCTTATCAGGCGGGTTAGGATTGAGAAAAACTTTTGTTTGGTCTCTGGTTTTTGTGACCCATTCTGTACTTTTTTTCAAATTGGTGTTTTGATTTATGGATTTGGAATGCGGGGGTTTTTAGCCAGGGACTTTTCCCGGTCTCTTAGTGTAAATCTGTTTTTTTTTTTTAGGGCGTGCTTGTTATAGAGGTATTGGGTTTTTTTTTAAGAAAATTATTAATATTTTTGGGTAAATACCGTATAGATTTTCCTCCCTCGGTGTCCCAGTCAATTTTTTGGCACTGCGTTGTAAAATTTATTAATGGCTGCCTCAAAAGCACACTAATCAAAAATCAACTGATTTAGGGAATATGGAACAATATTACCTATGTGGTTAATACACCCCCCAAACCCAAGCTTTATGTAGCACGGAAATATTAATTTGCCCCAACCCTGTCCATCAAAACAGTTTTTTTTCCAAAAGTGCCAGTAGAGAAGGTTGCCCTAAAAAGGGATCTCACATTATATCCCTACTACCCAACATTTTTAAAATTTACCTCTCCTTAACAACTGCACTTTTTTCTTAACCCCAGAGGGAAAAGTCACTCAAACCCAATTTCCCCAGGCAAACCTCAATGGGAATAAGAAACTTCTTCTGATTTTTTTGAGTTTTTCTAGGTTTTAAACACATAATTATTTATGTAGGGAAATTTAGGTGCAACTGCAAAAGGTTACCTACACCTAAAAAACTTATGTTAAGAAACTCCCATATACTTTTTTTTACGTTAAGTTTTTTTCAAAAATTTGTGTAACTATACCGTATATGGGGCCTAACCCAAATTTACTAATACTAGGGTTTTTTCCCCCAATAGGGTTTTTCAAAGGGTAAAACGCGATCTCTGACTTTGGAAACGGGGGGGAAAACAGTCTATCAAAAAAGTTAACCCTCAAAATAAAACCAAATTTAACCCGGGAGAGCTAAAAACGGGCATGGTCTTTTTTGGCAAACCCCTTTGGTTTTCCCTTTAAAGAAATTGCAAACCCCGACGGAGGGCCCTTCCCCCAACGGACAAAAGGGTGAAAGGAAAGGGGCGGAGAACATTTTATCAAATTTACCAAATCCTCCCCAAGGCCCCTTTAAACATAATAAGCAACCCGGGGATTTTGTATGGCATCCATGCTTAAGATTGCGAAACAAATGACCCAAAAATAATTCGATTTTGTACATTCCACACTTAAATTTATAAATAAATTCAAATCAGGTTTGATGAGTGAGGATTCAATTTTTCCTTTCCAAACATAATTTTTGGGGGTAAAATACTTGAGGTGCCCCCCTTTTCTTTGCAGATGCCCGCAATACAACGTGGTTAAAAAATTGGGCTTTTTGACTCCTGACCCATCCTTACTGAGAAATTGAAATTGGGCAAATCGGGTTTAAAGTGGTTTAACCTTCTGCCCGCCCAAAAGGAAAAAGCATAGTGTGCATGAAACCTTGAAAAACACCACAAAAAATTTTTGGAAAGGGGTTTCTTTTCATCAACTTCTGTTTCCCCACTCCCCCAATTCTTTTTAAAGGGAAAATTTAAAAAAAATTTTTATAGTGAGTTTTTAAATTTTTTTCCCTCCTATCTTATTGCTGTCGGGAAACATTGCATAGTTTCCTGAGGCACAAAAATTGAAAAAAAGACTGGGGGTAATGACTTCCATCCGAAATTGGGGGTTTTTTCTGTATGGCACAAAACACACACACAAACACAAGACAAGGGGGACAAAGAGGGGATGTTCCAGAAAGGGGAAACACAGACACAAAGCCCACAATTGGAATTGAAGACCCGATAATAAAAGGGATTTTAAAGGAATTTTTTCTTCAGCCCTAGAGTATTCAGGGCCGTGAAAACCCAAAAAAAAAAGGGTAAACGTAGGGAGGGGGGAACCATGCATAGTTTTAAGGCAAGGGTATGATAAGCTCAGGGGGCGGGGAGAGAGGGGCCCCTGTAGCAATCAGCGAAGAGGGGGGGGCCGGGACTGTGACTCAAACCCCGCAACCACAAATGGGGAGAAACAAATAGGTGAGTACAAAAAGGGGGTTTGGGCAGGGGGGCGCAAACCCAATTCGGGCCCCACCTTTTCATGATCGCTACTAGGTCCTCTCTCGGTTTCCTGTCTGGTCATACCTCGTCTTAAAGCTATGGATGGCTCCTCCCCCCCAAATTTAACTCACTTGCTGGGCTATTCCATTTTCCTACGACCCCCTATGACTGAAGAAATACCCCAACATCCCTCTGACTCGCTGATTTTTCAGCTTCCCAAATTTGTGACCTTTTGGGTTTCTGTGTCCCCTTTTTAAAACAACCTGTCCCCCGTCCCACCTTATCAAACCCCCACGCAGTATTTTGTAGTCTTTTAATCAGGTCCCCCTGACCCTCCTGCCCCTCCAATGTCGCATCCGTTTTTCCCCAAAACCTTTTCTTTGTAGGAAAACCCCCCCTGAGTCCGTAACTACCCTTTTTTTGAAAACCTTTTTGCACTTTCTCAAATTTTCTTGCCCTGTTTTACCGGGTGGGGTTCCGAACGGGTGCGGCTTACCCAGAAAGGGCCTAAATGTACAAGTGTACAGGGGTCTTAAAACTTTCCTAAGTTATCGGAATGCTATTCCGGGTTTGCCGGCCCCCCATAGGGGCAGCGGGTTATCGGGGTTGTGGGGGCCCTGGGGAGACATCCCGGGTGTTAGGGTCACCCCAAGATCTTTCTCCCTTGAGCGGGTTTTGCAGTCTTGGGCCACCAAGCCTATACTCTGCCCGGGCCGGGTTTTCTTGCCCTCTCCGAATTTTCATAAAAATTGCTTTTGGCAGGGTTAAAATTTCAAGAACCATTCCCGGGACCTGTGCCCCAGCCTGTCTGGGGCCCGGGGGGAAGTCCTCCCTGATCCTCATCTGTTTTAATTCTCCCCCCCATTAACTTCACACCCATCTGCAAAAAAGGGCAACCCTCTGAGTCTATCCCTTCCATCTTGTATTCGCATAAAACCAAAAATAGCACTGGCCCCTTAGGACCGCCCCCCTTTTGGACCCCGCCCTCACAGGTGCCCACTGTGATAAACCCCACCAAAAACCCTGACTCGTTGTTGCCCCCTGTCCGGGATCCTTATCCATTGCAGTGCCCCCTTTCCGTTTTTAAAGCGCCTGTTTCCCCTAGTTTCGCACTAGTCCCCCGGGAGGAACTGTGTCGAAGGGGCCCTTTTTGCGTCCAAGAAAAAAGCCAAACAAAACCCCCCCCCTCTCTCTTTTCTTCCGGGAACCCTTGGGGCATTTAAAAATACAGGTTTTGACACAGGAAATTTTCCTTCCCTGAATTTCCCTGCTGGTTGTCCCTTTATAACTTGGGGCCGGGTTCCCAAATTTCTCCACCACCTCCCCTTATAATCTTCTTATGACTTTTCATACTATACACGTCAGTGACACTGGTCTGTAATTTAGGGCCTGTGTTTGTGTGTGTGTGTGGGGGTCGAATAGGGAAAACTTTCGATTTGGCTTAAAATAAAAACACACTCTTTCTGAAAAAACAAGCAAAAATTTTTTGCAAACCCAAAAATTTCGGGAAAAATCATTCTGAACCAAAACAAAAAAAATATATTTCATTGTGTTTGTTTATTAAATTAGGGGAAAATTATCAAAAAAATATTTAGTTGGGAAATTTGGGGTATATTTAAAATTTTGCTTGGGGAAATAAGGGGTTTGGGAAGTTTTTTAAGGGGCCCTTTTGGGACAAAAATTTTTAAAATTTTTAATTAAAAGAATTAAAAATATATATTTTTTTAAAATATAAGAGAAAAATTTTTGGGCTTAATTTTTTAAAGAGTTTTTTTGCTAAAATGACCCAAACAAAAACCATTCGGGACACATAAATATAATGACACACACACCCCACCACAGGGGGGAAATCATGCCAACAAATTAGGGAAGCGTAAAAATTCCCCGATTCCCCAGCTTGGCATCATAAAAACCGAAATGTCCAGCTGAGAAAAAAACCCAGATTTTCCCGAACCTCCCTTTAAACCGCTAACTGCCCTGATAATCCCTTAGCCCGGATTAAACACCGGGCCTTTTTCAAGGTCACCTTCAGGGGAAACCTGAGGGGGAAAACGTTTAAACACAAACCGGCCCTTCCCAAAGGGCACCTTTAGGGGGTACCTGAGGGCAAATCGGGTTCAAGGTCTCATTCAGGGAAAACCCGAGATATCAACGGTTTTTTAATGACTTGCTTTAAGATCACTTTCAGGGAACCTGGGGGTATCCCAAAGGTTTTTAAAGGGCCTAATGAAAACCCTTCGCCTGGGGGAAGGGCGGGGAAAGGGGTGGATAGAAAGGGGTGGATTTAAGGGTTTGGAAAAAAGGGTTAAAAAGCAGGTTTTTGGGGTGGGGGGCTGGATGGGGGGGGCTAAACGGATGTATGGTTAGGGTTTTTTTTTGATGATTTGGGGTGGACGGGGCCGGATGGAAGGGGTTTAAATGAAGGTTGGTTTAGGCGAGTGGGGGGGCTTGAGGGGGGGGCTGGGGTTTAAGGCTGGGTGGGGGACTGGGCGAAGACTAGTGGAGGACTGAGTGAAAGGTGGGCGAAGGACTGGGGGGATTTATTTGTCAGTTTAGGTTTGAAAGAAAGGTAGCGTAGTTTATGTGCTATGGTTTGGGGGATGGGACGTAGTTGGGGGGGGGGGGGGGGGGGGGGTACATGGTTGGGGGGATGGGGAGTGGGAGTTTTATGTAAATATGGTTGGGTGGAAAGGTAACGTAGGAAATGGACTATTTGGGGATGGTAGGCGTAGTTTATGTACTATGGTTTGGGGGGATGGTAAACGTAGTTTGGGTTTTACAAAGGGGGGATGGTAAACGTAGTTGAAAGTACATGGGTGGATGGTAGCGGATTGAATGGAAATAGGGGGGATGGTACGTAAATTGATTAAATTGGGCTGGGTGGGGTGGAAGTGTTGGGGGGATGTACTAAGGTTGGGGAATGGTAGTGTTTTTGGGTGGGCAATGGGGTTGGGGGGGGATGGTAGCGGGTTGAAAGACTTTTGGGTTTTGGAAAAGGGAGCGTTTTGTTGAAAGGGACTATGGCTGGGTGGATGGGGGTGTGGTTGAAGACAGGTTGGGGAGATTGTAGGAGTTGAAGAAAAATTTTTGGGGGGGATGGAAAACGTGGTTTATGTACTATGGGTGGAATGGGGAAACGTAGTTTTATTACATGGCTGGGTGGATGGAGTTTTTGGTTAAAGGGACTAAGGGTGGGGGATGGTTTGTGTGGTTTATGTACTATGGGGTTGGGTTAGATGGTATGTAAGTTGATGTACAATGGTTTTGGGGGATGGTAGCGGGAATTTATTTAAATATGGGTGGGTGGTAAACGTAGGGTTTATGACTATGGCTGGGTGGAATTTGGTTTGCGTGGGTTTAAAGTACTATGGCTGGGTTATGGGTTTTGGGACTACGTTTAAGGGGGGTATATGGGGGGTTTAATTTTTACTTAAATTGGGGGAAAAGTGCCCAAATTTTAAGTACGGGGGAAAAATATGACTTCACGAAATCCCTAAAATAACACGAAAATGGAAAAAATAAAAAACGTACTCCCAAAAATGGGGTTTTAATTCCCGCCCAAAAGTAGCAGCAGGGAGGGGGTAAAAAACCAAACAAACCCTTTGGGATTCCTGTGTTCACTGACCCTTTTTTGGGAAGGGGGGAACGGGGCTCGTCGAAGTCAGCCCTGGGGGCCGAAATGGGGTTGGGGTGTCTTTTTAAGTCAGGAATATCCCTAAAACCCCCAAAAATCCCCTTTATGGCAGGTGTACACTGGGACTGATCCAACGGCCCCACAAACCAACTTCGGTCCCGGGGAAACCGCCCCTTTGACATATGCCTGAAGGGGGAGCGAGGGGACTTTAGAGAAAAAAATGAAATTGGGGGGGCAATAAGAGAAATGGGAAGGGGGAAAAATGAAATTGAAGGGTAAGGGGGAAGGGGGAGAGAGAGAGAGAGGAGAGAGAAGGGTTTTGGGGGGGTGTTTGGGACCCTGGAGAAGAATTGAAATCCTTTTGGGGTGAAATTTTTACTTTCCAAACTAACCTTTAAGAAAAAAAAGTTGTAAATCCTTTCGAAAAAAGGGATTTAGGAAGCTTGCAGCACTTTCGCCGTATCTCGCATCTGCTTGACCCGTAGGGGGTTGCAAGATTCTGTAACGAGGGGACAAATTCGCCACACCTTGATATGCTCCACTTCTGGGGGGTTTTTCCTTCCCCCCCCCTCTTTATTTTAACTGCGAAAGTAAAAACAAACAAGACGTCCCATCCCCTCCGGGCCCGGGGCCCATCCTGGGTAGTCAGGGCATTTCAGCAGGGGGCCTTAAAAATAGGGGGGATTGTGGGGGGCCTTACTGTTATGTACAAGGGCCAAAAACCGTCCAAAAATAAACCCCCCGGAAATTTACTTCAGGACAGCGTGAAATAACTTTTTTGTTTAAAAAGGGGAGAAAGCAAACAACCCCACTCTGGGTGTAACCCTTTTCCAAGAACTCACTCCCCATCTGAGGTCAAAATATACCCAGGATGACTCCCAGTAAAGGAATCATTTGTAAAAGGGATAATGAAAGTCAACCCAGATAGGGCAGTTGATCCCAGGGAAAAGGGTGGCCCCACAGATGGCTCCAACTTTATCCGGGCCCCCACTTGTATGGGCCATAAAAAATAAAAATCTTTTAAAAAGAGAGGAAAGTAGGGAACAGCTTTTTAGCTTGCCAATAAAGTTAGGAATTCTTAACCGGGAAAAGCTTTTCAATAAAACTAGGGATCCTTAACCTGTCAACCCTGTGTAAAAAAGAAAAAAGAGAGAGGGTGACGTTACTGTTACATCCGCACAGCAAAAAATATGGATTAGAGTGGGGGGCCAGTATGTACTGCCCCGAGACTCAAGGGTTTTTAGGGACCCACACTTCTCAGCTTCCCACCAGCATACATCACTCCCATTTAAAAAGCTCAGCGAAAGGAACACCACAAACCAACATCGTGTTTCCTTGTCCCTCAACTGAAAAATGTTTATACTTTAATTTCGGTTTTCCCCGGGAAAAGTTAAAAACCCCCAAATACCTAAATTTAAATAAATTAAAATGGTAATAAATTAATAAATTATTTAAAACTGGGGGCCAATCCCTTTTTTAAAAGCCCGGGGGCCTCCGTTTTTGGGAAGGGAAAGGGCTGGCCTAAATCCAAGGGGGATTATTGGTATACAGAAGGAATACCTAATGTGATTTTAATTTTTTTTTTTTTTCTCCGCATTTTCGGTTTTTAATTTGAGAATTACTTTTCCTCCCCCCAAATTCCGTTTTTTTTCTCCTCCTTTTTCTCTAAATCTTATAAATTTTTTTTTGTCCCCTCTTCCTGGGGATAAAGGAAAGATATTAATTTTAAAATGAATTTTCTTTTCCTTTTATGGGATAGGTTATCCCGGAGATGGTAAATTTTTAAGTGATAGTAACTCCAACTCCCGCAGGAACGAAATCTTTTAAAGCTGCCGTAGCTGATAAACCCGGAATATCTAACATCTTTTATCCCCCACTGATGGGGCCTTTTCCTGCTGGCACATTTTCCCAAAACCTTGTTTAGGGATCCCCGCATGATTTCAATGTTACAGGGAAAAAAACAGTTACCCCTTTGTTGTCCCCTGTGTAACTATCCTTAGAACAGGGAAGCAACACACTCGTGGGATCAAATTTTGTTTTTAAAAACCCCCTAACGCTTATTTAGGTAACAAATTATGTGTACGTTAAAAATTTGTGTCATGCCTCACAGTGTTACGCCAGTGCATTCACAGTGTTTTACTCTCTATATGTACCACCTATATGTGGGTTTCAGGGGACAAATTTTTCAGCTCCTTGGGCCGCCCTTTGTTGGGCCCCTACTGGGTTCATTTTCCCCCCAAAACGAAGATCTAATCGAAACCCCTTCTTTAAAAAATCCTGTAAGGAATTTGCCTCTACCAATTTCCCCGTTCAAGTTATTCCCCTTTCCCAACCCCCTCTAAGGCGAAAAAAAAACCCTTTCCCAAAAGTCCTGTGACTCATTCCCGGATTTCCAAATACCGGATGTGCCCTTTTTGTTCCTGTTTCCCGCCTCACGAACACTGCCATTCCTTTAAAAATTTTATGTTTCCATGTTTTCCCATTTTTGTCCCTTTTTTACTTTTTAATGTAACAATCAAATCCACCAATCTCTACTCATAAAACAGACTCCCTCAACTGTTTTTTTTTAAAAATACTTTACCCGGGCTTTCCCCCACGGGGCTGCATAAAATTTTAAAATGGGCGTTTCATATGCCGTGCGCAGTCTCGTTTAACGCCCTTGCTTTGGTGTGTTTATGTACTCCCTAATTGTGGTTGCCCGGGGTTTATTCATAGCTCCTGGCCCCGTCTCTTCACGGGCGTTACAGGTCCCTCCCTCCCTGCTTCATGAGCTTTATCATACCTCTTCTTAAAGCTTGTATGGATACTGCCTCCACTACCTCCAATTGCTCCACCCTTTCCCGACAACTTTTATGGCTGAAGAAAAAACGGGCCAATATCCCCGTGGCTCGTCCCGAGTTCTCCCAACTTTTAGTTGTGACCCCTATCCCCCCTGTCAATTCCTCTCATATTTTATGTTACCAAAAGTCCCCCCCTTTTCCCCCTTCTTTTCCCGTGTTGTCAGGGTTTAAACCATCACCTCTCCTCCCTAGGACAAACCCCTTTAGTTCCGGGCTAGTCTTGGGTTTAAAACCTTTGCACTTTCTCTAAATTTTTTGACGTGGTTTTAAACCCTGTTGGGTTCCAAACGGTGCGCAAAACATCAATATTTAGCCTGTCCTTTTCTTACCAAACGCCCCTATGCTGGGAGCGTTAACCAAATAACTGCTGCTGCGCCTGCGGTGTGTTTTTGTGTGTGTACTTGCCTAAATTGGGACTCGCCTCCTCTTGTGGTTGCAGGGTTTTTGAATCCCCAGGGGTCCCTTTGGGCCCCCCTCTTCACTGGTCGCTACTAGGTCTAAAACCCCCTACTTTAAAACTAGGGTTTTAAACCAGCCTCCAAAAGCATTAAACCCCTAGATTTTTTTCCACTTTCCTGACAACTCAGTGGTTTAAGAAAAACTTCCTAACAACCTGCACTCATCTGAGTTTTCAACTTCCCCGTTTGAAACCCTTTCCCTTTCTGGGTCACATCCTGAACATTCTGTACCTTTGACCAAGTCAATTCCTCCCCCGTAATTTTTATACGCCCCTCCTTTCCTTTGATGAGTGAGGATTCAATTATGTTCCTTTCCATAACATAACTTTTGGGTACAATGACTTGAGGTGCTGCCCATTCATGCAGATGTCTGCAAGTACTAACGTGGTTAAAGATTGCATTTGACTCCTGAGCCATCCTTACTGAGTAATGATATTAGGCTAATCTGGTTTCAAGTGGTTAACCTGTCTGCCCGACCTATGGAAGAAAGCATAGTGTGCATGAGACCTTGTAAACACCGACAACAATGTTGGATGGTTCATTCATCAACTTCTGCTTCACTCTCCCAATGCTCTTGAAGACAATATTTATAGTGAGCTTTTAATTTTCCCTCCTATCTATTGCTGTCTTGCAACATTGCATAGCTCCTGATGCACGAAATTGCAAAAGATCTGGAGGTAATGACTTCCATCCGTAAGTGGCTTTTTCTGTATGTGCACACACACACACACACACACAAGACAAGGTGGACAAAGACGGGATGTTCCAGAGAAGGGACACAGACACAAGAGGTCACAATTGGAAGTTGAAGACCCAGATGAATCAAAGGGATGTTAGGAAGTATTTCTTCAGTCATAGAGTAGTCAGGCCGTGGAATAGCCTAGAAAGTGACGTAGTGGAGGCGGGAACCATGCATAGTTTTAAGGCGAGGTATGATAGAGCTCATGGGGCAGGGAGAGAGAGGACCTAGTAGCAATCAGCGAAGAGGCGGGGCCAGGAGCTGTGACTCGACCCCTGCAACCACAAATAGGTGAGTACAAATAGGTGAGTACAGTAATTGTGGTTGCAGGGGCGCGACTCATCTCGTGGCCCCACCTCTTCACTGATCGCTACTAGGTCCTCTCTCTGCTTCCTGAGCTCTGTCATACCTCGTCTTAAAGCTATGGATGGCTCCTGCCTCCACTACATCACTTGCTAGGCTATTCCACTTCCTGACGACTCTATGACTGAAGAAATACTTCCTAACATCCCTCTGACTCGTCTGAGTTTTCAGCTTCCAATTGTGACCTCTTGTTTCTGTGTCCCCTCTTTAGAACAACCTGTCTCTGTCCACCTTATCTATTCCACGCAGTATTTTGTATGTCGTTATCATGTCTCCCCTGACCCTCCTGTCCTCCAATGTCGTCAGTCCGATTTCCCTCAACCTTTCTTTGTAGGACACACCCCTGAGCTCCGGAACTAGCCTTGTTGCAAACCTTTGCACTTTCTCTAATTTCTTGACGTGCTTGACCAGGTGTGGGTTCCGAACTGGTGCTGCATACTCCAGTATGGGCCTGATGTACACAGTGTACAGTGTCTTGAACGATTCCTAAGTTATCGGAATGCTATTCTCGGGTTTGCCAGGCGCCCATATGCTGCAGCAGTTATCTGGTTGATGTGTGCCTGCGGAGACATGCTCGGTGTTATGGTCACCCCAAGATCTTTCTCCTTGAGCGAGGTTTGCAGTCTTCGGCCACCTAGCCTATACTCTGTCTGCAGTCTTCTTTGCCCTTCTCCGAACTTCATGAAATTGCATTTGGCAGGGTTGAATTCAAGAAGCCAGTTGCTGGACCATGTGTCCAGCCTGTCTAGGTCTCTTTGAAGTCCTGCCTGATCCTCATCTGATTTAATTCTCCTCATTAACTTCACATCATCTGCAAACAGGGACACCTCTGAGTCTATCCCTTCCATCATGTCATTCGCATATACCAAAAATAGCACTGGTCCTAGGACCGACCCCTGTTGGACCCCGCTCGTCACAGGTGCCCACTGTGATACCTCATCCCATACCATGACTCGTTGTTGCCTCCCTGTCAGGTATTCTCTTATCCATTGCAGTGCCCTTCCTGTTATACGCGCCTGTTCCTCTAGTTTCTGCACTAGTCTCTTGTGAGGAACTGTGTCGAAGGCCTTCTTGCAGTCCAAGAAAATGCAATCAACCCACCCCTCTCTCTCGTGTCTTCTGTAACTTTGTCATAAAACTACAGGTTTGTGACACAGGATTTGCCTTCCATGAATCCGTGCTGGTTGTCGTTTATAATCTTGTTCCGTTCCAGGTGCTCCACCACTCTCCTCCTGATAATCTTCTCTATGACTTTACATACTATACACGTCAGTGACACTGGTCTGTAATTTAGTGCCTGTGTGTGTGTGTGTGTGTGGTGTCGAATAGGTAAAACTTTCGATTTTGGCTTAAATATCAACACACTTCTTTCTGAACAAAGCAAGCAAAAATTTGTGCATGCAATAATTTCGCAAAAATCATTCTGAACCTAACGAAAAAAAATATATTTCATTGTGTTTGTTTATTAAATTATTGTAAACTTATCTAAAATATATTTAGTTGAATTAGGCTATATTAAATTGTGCTTGTTATAATAAGGTTAGGTAAGTTTTCTAAGGGTCTTTTGGTACAAAATTATTAATTTTTAAATTAACAGAATGAAAAATATATATCTTTAAACGTATAAGAGAAAATTTTAGGACTTAATTTTAAATGAGTTCTTGCTAATTGACCAATCTTACCTATTCGGTACGACATATATATAATGTACACATACACACATCGACAGGTGGAAGTCATGCCAACAGGTTAGGCAAGCGTAGAATTCCTGTATCTCAGCTTGGCACTCATACAACCGAGTGTCCAGCTGAGAAATAACCCAGATTCCAGCAATCCTCGTAATCCTGCTAACTGCCCTGATAATGCAGTTAGTAGGATTATCACCGACCTTCTTCAAGGTCACCTTCAGGGTATACCTGAGGTATCAACGTTATCACTAACCTGCTTCAAGGTCACCTTCAGGGATACCTGAGGTATCAATCTGCTTCAAGGTCTCATTCAGGAATACCTGAGATATCAACGTTATTAATGACTTGCTTCAAGATCACTTTCAGGGATACCTGAGGTATCAACGTTATTACTGACCTAATGAACCATTACGCCTGGAGGAAGGGCTGGAAGGGGGCTGGATAGAAAGCTGGATGGAAGGTTGGAAGAGGGCTAATCAGCAGGTTGGATGGAGGGCTGGATGAGGGGCTAAACGGATGTATGGTTAGATTTGTTTGATGAATGGCTGGACGACCGGATGGAAGGTTGACTGAAGAGTTGGATGAGGGTCGAGTGGAGGGCTTGAGGGAGGGCTGGGTTGAAGGCTGGGTGGAGGACTGGGCGAAGGACTGAGTGGAGGACTGAGTGGAAGGCTGGGCGAAGGACTGGGTGGATGATTTGTCAGTTAGGTTTGAATGAATGGTAGCGTAGTTGATGTGCTATGGTTGGGTGGATGGTAGCGTAGTTGATGTACTATGGTTGGGTGGATGGTAGTGTAGTTGATGTACTATGGTTGGGTGGATGGTAACCGTAGATGATGTACTATGGGTGGATGGTGGGCGTGTTGATTTTTACTATGGTTGGGTGGATGGTAGCGTAGTTGATGTACTAATGGGTGGATGGTAGGTAGTTTGATGTACTATGGGTGGTTGGTGCGTATTTGAGGGTATATGGGTGGATGGTAGCGTAGTTGATGTACTAGGCTGGTGTGGATGGTAGTGTGGTTGTTTGTACTATGGTTGGGTAGATGGTAGTGTAGTTGATGTACTATGGTTGGGTGGATGGTAGCGTAGTTGATGTACTATGGGTGGATGGTAGCGTAGTTGATGTACTATGGGTGGATGGTAGTGTGGTTGATGTACTATGGTTGGGTAGGGATTGGTAGTGTAGTTGATGTACAATGGTTGGGTGGATGGTAGCGTAGTTGATGTACTATGGGTGGATGGTAGCGTAGTTGATGTACTATGGCTGGGTGGATGGTAGTGTGGTTGATGTACTATGGCTGGGTGGATGGTAGTGTGGTTGATGTACTATGGTTGGGTAGATGGTAGTGTAGTTGATGTACAATGGTTGGGTGGATGGTAGCGTAGTTGATGTACTATGGGTGGATGGTAGCGTAGTTGATGTACTATGGTGGCTGGGGGGATGGTAGCGTGGTTGATGTACTATGGCTGGGTTGATGGCTTGGTACTACAGTTGAGTGGGTAGTATGGTAGTTGATGTACTAAGATTGGGGGAAGAGTGCCGCAGTTTTAAGTACGAATAACTATGACTCACGAAATCGTAAAATAACACGAAATGTAAAAAGTAAAAAACGTACTCAATAATGTATTCAATTCCAGCCCAGAAAGTAGCAGCAGCAGGTGTAATAACCATAACAAACTTGGTAGTTCCATGTGTTCACTGACCTCTTTGGTGGAAGGCAGAGACGAGCTCGTCGAAGTCAGCCATGGTGCCGAAGATGGGGTTGATGTCTGTGAAGTCAGAGATATCATAGCCGAAGTCCTTCATGGGCGAGGTGTACACTGGACTGATCCAGACGGCGCCCACACCCAGCTCGGCCAGGTAGTCCGCCTTAGACATGATGCCTGAGGAGGAGCGAGGAGACTCAGAGAATAATGAAATGAAGGGGCAATATAGAGAATGTAAGGAATAAATGAAATTGAAGATAAGGTAGAGGAGAGAGAGAGAGAGAGAGAGAGAGTGTTGGGAGGGTGTTGGCACCTGGAGAAGAAGTTGATATCCTTGGGGTGAAATTTGACTCCAAACTAACCATGAAGAACCATGTTGTAAATCTTGCAAACAAGGCAGTCAGGAAGCTTGCAGCACTTCGCCGTATCTCGCATCTGCTTGACAGTAGGGGTTGCAAGATTCTGTACGAGGCACAATTTACGCTCACACCTTGATATGCTCCACTTTCTTGGTTTCCCTTGCCCCCCCCCCTCTCATCTACGACTGCTAAACGAGTAGAGAACAGAGCAAGACGTCTCATCTCTCGCCTGGACCATCCTGGATAGATCAGTCATTTCAGCAGAGCCTTCAACATAGGAGGGATGTGGGTGGCCTTACTGTTATGTACAAGGCCAATACCGTCAAAGTACCACACTGGAAATTTACTTCGAGGACAGCGTGAAATAAGCTTTTATGTCAAAAAGACGGGCAGAAAGCAGCAACTTCACTCTGGCTGTACCCCTTCTCCAGAACATCACTCCATCTGAGATCATATATACCCAGGATGACTCGAGTATGGAATACATTCGTACAGCATAATGATGTCAACGAGATAGTCAGTTGATCACATGAAAATGCTGGCCCACAGATGGCTCCAACTTCATCCTGTTCCCTACTTGTATGTCTCATAACAATAAAAATGCTTTCAAATGAGCTGATGTAGGTAACAGCTCTTAGCTTGCCAATAAAGTTAGGAATTCTTAACCTGTAAAAGCTTGTCAATAAAACTAGGGATCCTTAACCTTGTCAAACCCTGTGTAAAAAAGAAAAAAGAGAGAGGATGACGTTACTGTTACATCCGCATCAGCTATAATATGGATTAGAGTGGGTGCACAGTAGTGTACTGCCTGAGACTCAAGTTATTAGCACCCACACCTCTCAGCTTCCCACTCAGCATACATCAGCTCCAGTAAACAAGCTCAGCGATGGACACCACAAACCAACATCGTGTTTCCTTGTCCCGTCAACTGAAAGTGTATATATCTTTAATTTCTGTCATCGACCGGTAATAAGTAAATAAATCAAATACATAATTAAATAAAATATATAAATAAGTATATGAATAAATTAATAAATTATTAATACTGAGGATGCCATCTCTTAAGATGACTGGTGCCTCAGTTTTGGAGAAGGGATGACTAGGCACTCAAGGTCACGTGATTATTAGGTATACAGAAGGAATACCTATATGTGATTGATTTTTTCCTTTCTCCGCATTATCGGTTATAATTTGAGAATTACTGTTCCTCCTCCAAATTCCTGTTTCTTCTCCTCCTTTTTCTCTATCTCTTATAATTTCTCTTGTCTCTCTGCTCTGAGATAATGGAAAGATATTAATTTAAACTGAATTTCTTCTCTGTATGGGATAGGTTATCCTGAGAGATGGTAATTCCCAAGTGATAGTAACTCCAGCTCTGCAGGAACGAAATCTTTGACGCTGCCGTAGCTGATGAACTCAGGAATATCTAACATCTTCATCACCCCACTGATGTCTCTAATCTCAGGCTGGCACATTTCAACACTTGTATGAGCATCCTGCATGATGCAATGTTACAGGAAAATACAGTTACCCTTTGTTGTCACTGTGTAACTATCATATAGAACAGGGAAGCAACACACTCGTGTATCAAATTTTGTTTAAAACCTCTAACGCTTATTTAGGTAAGCATATTAGTGTGTACGGTATATGTGTTTGTGTCAGTGCACTCACGAGTGTCTACGCCAGTGCATTCACGAGTGTGTACTCGTCTATATGTACTCACCTATATGTGGTTGCAGGAGACAAATCTCAGCTCCTGGTCCTGCCTCTTTGTTGGCCGCTACTGGGTTCATTCTCCCCTCGAGTCGAAGATCTAATCGTACCTCTTCTTAAAAGTCATGTATGGAATTTGCCTCTACCATTCCTCTGTTCAAGTTATTCCACTTCCTAACCACTCTAAGGCGAAAGAAATACTTTCTAACAGTCCTGTGACTCATCTGGATTTCCAAATACCGGATGTGCCCTTGTGTTCCTGTTTCCCGCCTCACGAAACACTGTCCATTCCTTTAAGAATTATATGTTACCATGTTACCCATAGTCCTTCTTACTTTTAATGTCATCAGATTCAACTCCACCAATCTCTACTCATAAAACAGACTCCCTCAACTGTTTTTTTTAAATATACTTGACCAGGTCTTCCACACTGGTGCTGCATACTTTAATATGGGCGTTTCATATGCCGTGCGCAGTCTCGTGAACGACTCCTTGCTTAGGTGTGTGTATGTACTCACCTAATTGTGGTTGCAGGGGTCGATTCATAGCTCCTGGCCCCGTCTCTTCACTGGTCGTTACTAGGTCCACTCTCTCCCTGCTTCATGAGCTTTATCATACCTCTTCTTAAAGCTATGTATGGATACTGCCTCCACTACATCCAGATTGCTCCACTTCCTGACAACTCTATGGCTGAAGAAATACGTCCTAATATCCCTGTGGCTCGTCTGAGTTCTCAACTTTCAGTTGTGACCCCTATCCACCCTGTCAATTCCTCTCAGTATTTTATGTTACCATGTCCCCCTTATCCATCCTGTCTTCCAGTGTTGTCAGGTTGAATTCCATCAACCTCTCCTCGTAGGACAAACCCCTCAGTTCCGGGACTAGTCTTGTTGAAAACCTTTGCACTTTCTCTAATTTCTTGACGTGTTTGACCATGTGTGGGTTCCAAACTGGTGCTGCATACATCAATATGAGCCTGTCCTTACTTACCAGACGCCCGTATGCTGCAGCAGTTAACCAAATAACTGCTGCTGCTGCTGCTGCGTGTGTGTGTGTGTGTGTGTACTTGCCTACTTGTACTCGCCTCCTCTTTGTGGTTGCAGGGTTCGAATCGCAGCTCCTGGCCCCTCCTCTTCACTGGTCGCTACTAGGTCTACCTCTACTTAAAGCTATGTATGTATCCAGCCTCCAATGCATTACTCTCTAGATTCTTCCACTTCCTGACAACTCTAGTGGTGAAGAAATACTTCCTAACATACCTGCGACTCATCTGAGTTTTCAACTTCCAGTTGTGACCCTTTCTTGCTGTGTCACATCTCTGAAGCATTCTGTACCTGTTGACCATGTCAATTCCTCTCCGTATTTTATACGCCCCTCCTTTCCTCCAGTGTCGTCTGGTTGATTTCCATTAACCTCTTCTCGAAGGACATAACCCCTTAGCCCCGGGACTAGTCTTGTTGCAAACCTTTGATCTTTCTCTAATTTCTTGACGTGCTTGATCAGATGTGGGTTCCATACTGGTGTTCCATACTCCAATATGGGGCTGACATCCACAATGTACAGTGTCTAGCATGACTCGATACGCAGATTTATTTATTATCACACTGGCCGATTCCCACCAAGGCAGGTGGCCCGAAAAAGAAAAACTTTCACCATCATTCACTCCATCACTGTCTTGCCTGAAGGGTGCTTTACACTACAGTTTTTAAACTGCAACATTAACACCCCTCCTTCAGAGTGCAGGCACTGTACTTCCCATCTCCAGGACTCAAGTCCGGCCTGCCGGTTTCCCTGAATCCCTTCATAAATGTTACTTTGCTCACACTCCAACAGCACGTCAAGTATTAAAAACCATTTGTCTCCATTCACTCCTATCAAACACGCTCACGCATGCCTGCTGGAAGTCCAAGCCCCTCGCACACAAAACCTCCTTTACCCCGAGGGGCTTGGACTTCCAGCAGGCATGTCGAAGCGATATTCTATTTGTGGTTGCAAGGGTCGAGTCGCAGCTCCTGCCCGACCTCTTCCCTGGTCGTGTGTGTGTTGGCTACCAGTTGTCAAAGGCCCTTGTAGATAGATACTTTGTAGTGTGTTGTGTGTGTGGGGTGTGTGTGTGTGTGTGTGTGTGTGTGTGTGTATGTGTGTGTGCGCGCGCGCGCGTGTGTGTGTGTACTCATTTGTGGGTGCAAACCTTTGCACTTTACGTGCTTGGCTAGGCGTGGGTTCCAGACTGGTGCCGCATACTCCAATATGGGCCTAACGTACACGGTGTACAGGGTCCTGAACGATTCCTTATTAAGATGTCGGAATGCTGTTCTGAGGTTTGCTAGGCGCCCATATGCTGCAGCAGTTATTTGGTTGATGTGGGCTTCAGATGTGCCTGGTGTTAAACTCACCCCAAGATCTTTTTCCTTGAGTGAGGTTTGTAGTCTCTGGCCCCCTAGACTGTATTCCGTCTGCGGTCTTCTTTGCCTTTCCCCAATCTTCATGACTTTGCACTTGGTGGGGTTGAACTCCAGGAGCCAATTACTGGACCAGGTCTGCAGCCTGTCCAGATCCTTTTGTAGTTCTGCCTGGTTTTCGATCGAATGAATTCTTCTCGTCAACTTCACGTCATCTGCAAACAGGGACACTTCAGAGTCTATTCCTTCCATCATGTTCACAAATACCAGAAACAGCACTGGTCCTAGGACTGACCCCTGTGGGACCCCGCTGGTCACAGGTGCCCACTCTGACACTTCGCCACGTACCATGACTCGCTGCTGTCTTCCTGACAAGTATTCCCTGATCCATTGTAGTGCCTTCCCTGTTATCCCTGCTTGGTCCTCCAGTTTTTGCACTAACCACTTGTGTGGAACTGTGTCAAACACCTTTGCAGTCCAATAAAATGCAATCCACCCACCCCTCTCTCTCTTGTTTTACTGTTGTCAACATGTCATAGAACTCCAGTAGGTTTGTGACACATGATTTCCCATCCCTGAAACCAATTGGTTGTTGTTGATGAGATCATTCCTTTCTAGGTGTTCCACCACTCTTCTGATAATCTTCTCCATGACTTTGCATACTATACAGTCAGTGACACTGGTCTTTAGTTTAGTGCTTCATGTCTGTCTCCTTTTTTGAAGATTGGGACTACATTTGCTGTCTTCCATGCCTCAGGCAATCTCCCTGTTTCGATAGATGTATTGAATATTGTTGTTAGGGGTACACATAGCACCTCTGCTCCCTCTCTCAGGACCCATGGAGACATGTTATCCGGCCTCAATGCCTTTGAGGTATCTAGCTCACTCACAAGCCTCTTCACTTCTTCCTCGGTTGTGTGTACTGTGTCCAGCACTTGGTGATGTGTGTGTGTGTAAGGCGAGAATTTACTTTAACCATCATTATAGGTATTGAAGTACCCTTGACTTGTGATGTACAGGTGACAAGCAGCCTTAATGACCCTCGTGTAGTCGACAAATCCAATACACCAACCAATAATTCGGGTCAGCAAGTGTTTCTTTTACTCTTGAAAAATAATCAATAAAGCACGTAATTTTATCGGCACTTAGGTAATGTACAAAGTGTTTAGCTTTATTAAAGCTTTTAAACCCCTAACTATAATAAC
The DNA here is from genome assembly GCF_026875155.1 of Cherax quadricarinatus. Lineage (NCBI taxonomy): Eukaryota > Metazoa > Arthropoda > Malacostraca > Decapoda > Parastacidae > Cherax > Cherax quadricarinatus. The sequence goes on from NC_069466.1 coordinate 10,283,000, forward strand.
AATAATAATAATAATAATAATAATCAGAACTTCAGTAGTTTACAACACAAACCAACATATATTGTCAGGCTATACACCACAAACTCTATTTCCAAGGTTAGCACACTGTGTTGTATCTAAATTTGTTGAAAAAAAAGTTATTGACTTTGACTGCACCTTGGCACATGGGGACGCCTGGCCGGCAGCGCCATCTACAAACACCAGTTAGATGATACATTACCTCGCAGGTCGCCAGTGCCGCTTTTACTCTTATCGAAGAAAGAGCGAGGATAAACTTGATAAATGACTGCCTCCTGCCACCAGGGAACCTTCTTCTTCTTGACTGTTGGTTTAAGTGAAGAAGACAAGTCGTGGTGGGGCGCTAGAGTGCGCTTTTGAGGCGAAGTCATGTCTGTCAGATCCAACCGCAGACAGTATGGCGTCTTAGTCAGGCTTCTCTGTGTACTGCTTGGCAACTCTCCAGATACTGCTCGCCTAGCAACGCTATTCATGTCTTAAAGGAATTTTCATGCATTCCTGTTTGCTGCAATGCTCTATTGTTCTCATGTTCTTGTGCAAATTATGGTTTTCACCATAGTGCATTTCACCACAATCTATCGTCCTGATATCTTGGTGTTTAAAGCTGATAGTTGCTCGTGCAACGTTATTTGCGGGTTATTTGTGTATCGTTCCAGTCACGGTATTGTGCCTTTTTTGTTATTTATGTTAGGTCAGTATTGTGTTCGGTGGGTTCAGTGTGAGAATTATTTCAGGGTTCATGGAACATCAATACTGAGTTTATACCAAAGTTCACGAAGTCAACAACGATTCATATCAGAGTTCACTAGGTCAACAAGAGTTCAGATCATGGTTCACGAGGTAGTCAACAATGTGTTTATTTCAGAGTTGGCAATATAGTCAGCTTGTGTGTGTGTGTGTGTGTGTGTGTTTTATTAAAAATATTTTTTTTAAAATAAATTTATAATATATAATTATATATATAATAGTATAATATATATATAATATAATATATAATTTTAATAATATATAATTATAAATTTTATATATATATTATATTATAAATATATATAATTATAATATAATAATATTTAATATATAATATATGTATAAATATATATATATATATATATATTATAAAATATATATTATATATATTATATATAAAAATTAAAATTTAAATATAAAATTTTTAAATTAATATATATAATATAAATATAATAAAATATAATATAATATATATATAAAAATATAAATATATATATATATAAATAAAAATAATGTTTAAAAATATATATATATAATATATATAAATATATATATTTATAATATAAAAAGAAATATATATATATAATATATATATATATATATATATAAAAAAATATATATATTAAAATATATATATATTAAATATAATTAAAATATTAAAAATTAAAAATATATATATATTATTAAATAATATATAAATATAATAAATATATATAGTAAATATATATATAATATATATATATATATAGTAAAATAATATATATATATATATATATATATATGTATAATATATATATATATAATATATATATATGTAAATAATATATATATATATATATATATATATATATATATATAATGTATAATATATAATATATATTTTATATATAATATATATATTTCTCCCGAATAGGCAAACTTGCATCTTGGTTTAAATAGCAACACTCATCTTGCCATATAGGACAAGTGAAAATTTGTGTATGCAATAATTTCGCCAAAATCATTCTAAACCCTAACAAAAAAATATATTTCACGTGTTTGTTTTAGTATTAAATTATTGTAAACAATCTAAAATAATTTAGTTGGGTTAGGCCCCAAATTAATTGTTCTTGTTATAATAAGGGTTTGGTAAGTTTTCTAAGATTCTTTTGGTGTAAAATTAAAAGTTTTTACATTAACATAATGAAAAAAATATATCTTTGAACGCATAGAGAAAATTTTAGAAAAGACTTAATTTAAATGATTCTTGCTAATTGACCAGTTTTACATATTCGGCCACGACATATAAATATATAATATTAAATATAATGTATTATATATATATTTATATTTTATATATATAAATATAAATTAAATATAATATAATATATATATATATATGTATAATATATATATATATATATATTATAATATATATATGTATAATATATAATATAATATATATAAATGTATAATAATATATATATATATATATATATTTTATATATATATAATAATATATATATATATATATATAAATATATATATATATAATTAAATATAATATATATATATATATATATTATTATATATATAATAAATATATATATATATATAATATATTATATATATATATATATATATATATATATATTATTATATATATAATAATATTATATATAATATATATATATAATATTTATATATAAAATAATATAATATATAAAATATATATATATAATATATATAATATAATATATAATATATATATATATATATATAATATAAATATATATATATGTATAATATATATATTAATATATATATATATATATATATAATATATATATATATATATAATAAATAAATATATATAATATAAATATATATATATATATATATATATATATATATATATAAAATATATTAATATAAAAATATATATATATTATATATTAATTTTTTTTTTTTTTTTTATAACACCGGCCGATTTTCCCCCCAAGCAGGGTGGGCCCGAAAAAGAAAAACTTTCACCATCATTCACTCCATCACTGTCTTGCCAGAGGGTGCTTTACACTACAGTTTTTAAACTGCAACATTAACACCCCTCCTTCAGAGTGCAGGCACTGTACTTCCCATCTCCAGGACTCAAGTCCGGCCTGCCGGTTTTCCCTGAATCCCTTCATAAATGTTACTTTGCTCACACTCCAACAGCACGTCAGTATTAAAAACCATTTGTCTCCATTCACTCCTATCAAACACGCTCACGCATGCCTGCTGGAAGTCCAAGCCCTCGCACACAAAACCTCCTTTACCCCTCCCTCCAACCCTTCCTAGGCCGACCCCTACCCCGCCTTCCTTCCACTACAGACTGATACACTCTTGAAGTCATTCTGTTTTGCCATTCTCTC
>NC_069466.1:10288654-10333255 GCF_026875155.1 Cherax quadricarinatus
GAAGAGAAATTGTGAATTGCAGAATTTTAAACACCCATCATCCTCGGCTTCACTGAATTTTGTTTAAAACTCTTCCATCTTCCTCTAATGGGGAGGCTGGGGGACTGTGAGGAGCCTCGCTGGTGGAATGACCTAGAACCTCTCCATCTAAATCCAGCACTGGCTGTACATTTTTCAAAACTGATGGACTGAACACATTGACTCTAGGCTGAGGGACTGAGTACCTCAAACTCCTCGTTATCTTCCGCCGTTCTTCTCTATTGGACTGAAGAATCTACTGGCCGGCGAAACGTTACCACAATAAAGATTTCCAAATGTTACACAAGTGTCTCATTCTTCAAAAGGCATTTTTCTTAACTCATGTCTCAGGAAGTGGAACAAGTCAGTTTCTCTCACTTTAGTAAACAATACCATCGTCTCAAGACTAGCTTCCACTCACTTTAATAAACAATACCATTGTCTCAAGACTAGCTTCCACTCACTTTAGTAAACAATACCATCGTCTCAAGACTAGCTTCCACTCACTTTAATAAACAATACCATTGTCTCAAGACTAGCTTTCACTCACTTTAATAAACCCCTCAAGGAAGGTTCCTTGATGTTGGTGAGGGGCTCTTGATTTAGGGAATTGGATCTGTGCTCCAGTTCCCCGAATTAAGCCTGAATGCCTTCCACATATCCCCCCAGGTGCTGTATAATCCTCCGGGTTTAGCGCTTCCCCTTGATAATAATAATAATAACACTCACTTTAATAAACAATACCACTGTCTCAAGACTAGCTTCCACTCACTTTAATAAACAATACCACTGTCTCAAGACTAGCTTCCACTCACTTTAATAAACAATACCATTGTCTCAAGACTAGCTTCCCCTCACTTTAATAAACAATACCATTGTCTCAAGACTAGCTTCCACTCACTTTAGTAAACAATACCATCGTCTCAAGACTAGCTTCCACTCACTTTAGTAAACAATACCATCGTCTCAAGACTAGCTTCCACTCACTTTAATAAACAATACCATTGTCTAAGACTAGCTTTTCCCCTCACTTTAGTAAACAATACCATTGTCTCAAGACTAGCTTCCACTCACTTCAGTAAACAATACCATCGTCTCAAGACTAGCTTCCACTCACTTTTAATAAACAATACCACTGTCTCAAGACTAGCTTCCACTCTAGTAAACAATACCATTGTCTCAAGACTAGCTTCCACTCACTTTAGTAAACAATATCATCGTCTCAAGACTAGCTTCCACTCACTTTAATAAACAATACCATTGTCTCGAGACTAGCTTCCACTCACTTTAGTAAACAATACCATCGTCTCAAGACTAGCTTCCACTCACTTTAGTAAACAATACCATCGTCTCAAGACTAGCTTCCACTCACTTTAGTAAACAATACCATCGTCTCAAGACTAGCTTCCACTCACTTTAATAAACAATACCATTGTCTCAAGACTAGCTTCCACTCACTTTAGTAAACAATACCATTGTCTCAAGACTAGCTTCCACTCACTTTAATAAACAATACCATTGTCTCAAGACTAGCTTCCACTCACTTAAATAGTCTTGAGACAATGATATTGTTTACTAAAGTGAGTGGAAGCTAGTCTTGAGACAATGGTATTGTTTATTAAAGTGAGTGGAAGCTAGTCTTGAGACGATGGTATTGTTTACTAAAGTGAGTGGAAGCTAGTCTTGAGACAATGGTATTGTTTATTAAAGTGAGTGGAAGCTAGTCTTGAGACAATGGTATTGTTTATTAAAGTGAGTGGAAGCTAAACAATACCATTGTCTCGAGACTAGCTTCCACTCACTTTAATAAACAATACCATTGTCTCAAGACTAGCTTCCACTCACTTTAATGAACAATACCATTGTCTCAAGACTAGCTTCCACTCGCTTTAATAAACAATACCATTGTCTCAAGAATAGCTTCCACTCACTTTAGTAAACAATACCATTGTCTCAAGACTAGCTTCCGCTCACTTTAATAAACAATACCATTGTCTCAAGAATAGCTTCCCCTTCCCCTTTAGTAAACAATTTCCACTGTCTCAAGACTAGCTTCCACTCACTTTAATAAACAATACCATTGTCTCAAGAGTAGCTTCCACTCACTTTAATAAACAATACCATTGTCTCAAGAGTAGCTTCCACTCCTTAAGTCATATTTAATGAAGAACGATTTTCAGTTAAATGTCAGTTATTTGTTATATGTGAATCCTCCTCATTAAGTGTTCTTTTTCTACCTACTTTTCTAGTAATAATTCTCTCTCTCTCCCACTGTCTCTTTCTTTAGTTCAGGCACTTCCGCTTCTCTCGTATCCACTGACGTTATTCTCTTTGTACTCCGTCTGCGTTTTACTGTTGCCTCCACTAAATAATATTCCGACATATCAGTCATTCCACTACAAACCTGCTAAGCCAGGTCTGTCCAACATTTATCCACCGATGCATATTCTAGCAAATTGCATTTACTGTGCACTGCATCATATCTCGTAAACTTGTTTATCATTTAAAATAAGTGTTGCGTATTACTGAACCACTTTCCATACATAATTCATTTAGAGGCCCCATTGGTATTTGTGCCTGACACTCCAAACTTACATAATATGCATTCAGGCCACCCACATTTATTCTCTCGCTTAGTTCAAAACTCCCTAAACATATACTCAACACGTCTCGTATTCCACTTTAATTCCGAGCCACATAATACTAGAATTTAATGACTTAAACTCTCTTCTATTTTTCCACCTTTGATAATTTAATACTGGAGTTAGTTCTTTCAGTTATAAGTAGTTTAATATCATTTACTCTCTTCCACTGAAATTCTCTAATCTCGTTTAACTTTGTTTAAGTTAGTATTGGATCATCCAACTTCTTCTCACTCACATGATTAACGAGAATAAAATGGCACAATAATGTGACTGGAACAACACACAAATAACTCGCACATAGGAGATTGAAATTTATGACTACGTCATAAAGTTCAGTCTCCTGTACTCACCTAGTTGTGGTTGCAAGGGTCGATTCATAGCTCCTGGCTCCGCTATCCTGTGTGGATTATTTCTGCATAGGATTAACAATCAACGCTCATTCCAACAACCCATCTTCAGAATTTCCTTCGTTTCACTTTCAGATATTGATGCTGAAGGAGAGGTTACTATCCCCTTGCTAGTAATGTATAGTCAACCACAGATAGACAAGTTACACGGTCCGGAGGTTAGTATCTGGCAGCTGGGATAAACACAAAACACTCGGAAATACACCTCTTGATGTATATTAACTGATAAGTAGCTTTTTCTATTTATATATACTGAGAAGTATGTGTCTGTGTATTTACGCTGACAGGTATATACCTTAGGGTGTGTAAATACTGGAGAATATCACTGTGTATACACTGTGAAACATTACCCTCTTTATAAAATGAAAACTCTCTCTCTGTATACGGTGAGAAGTTTCTCTTTGTGTATCTACACACAAAAGTCTCTCTCACAATGTATATGCACTGACAAATATTTCACCGTGGATATATGGTAAGAAATTCTCTCTCTCTCTCTGCACATATACACTGAGATGTGTATCTCTCTCGGTGAACATCCGCTCAGTACTGTCTCTCAGGACAAGTCTTGTCATGAGACCTTGCTTACTTCCCTCTTCTGTTGAAAGTCCTTCATCAGAAGAGGGTAAAAACTCTCGACCAAAGGAATTAGAGTTTTCTTCTTCCGAGCATCAAACTTGATTGCGTCTTATTTCTCAGACACTGCACGACCCATACACCTTTAGCGTTTCCACTTGAAAACAACAATAATAATAATAATAACATTATTACCATTCTTCTTCTTATATTATTATTATTATTACTAATTTTCTTGAGTTTGTAACCACATATATATACACAATGGGTAGATTAGCTATGTGATAGTATTGTGATACGTGAAATGACTAATATCCTGACGTTAGTAGTAAGCATTTTTTCTCTAGTATGACCTGATAAAAACCATTGTGGCTTCTGTTATGCTGGTTTGGTGCTCTAACTCTCACAGAATGAACTGTGGGTGCATAATAAACTCACAGGATGAGCTGTGGGTGCACAATGAACTAGCCGCTCAGGTGACACACGCTAAAAACTTGTAAGGTTACTAAGGCACTCACCTGTTATGTCTCCGATACCGTCGGGATGAGCGTCGTAGAGTGAGGGAGGATACACCTGGAACACCACGCTCGTCTTCCAGAAAGGCTCCGTGACTTCTTTATCCCGCTTCCCGTACCTGGATACCACTTAGTTTTACTACCTGACTGGCACAGTAGAACAACAACACAGAAGACACTTACAAAATACCTCAAATAACATTGTCCGTGATGGTTAGTGCTCCTGTTTTTATATCATCGTTAATGTTGAAGATGCAGTTAACAGGTTATATTAACAGGTTATATTAAGAGGTTATATTAAGAGGTTATATAAACAGGTTATATTAACAGGTTATATTAACAGGTTATATAAACAGGTTATATTAAAAATTATAATAGGTTATATTAACAGGTGTATCAAAAATTACACATTTGCCAACCATTATTTCAGCTGTGTTCCATCTGCTTCAACACGACATTTCGCAAATCTACGGCATTATCCTTCAGTGAACCACAATGTGAGAAAGAAAGAAGAGCACAAAGTGCTAAGTAGCGTCATTGATGCTACAAATGAAATTCTGGATCTAAACAATTATAGACACACTGATGAAAAAAAAAAACACGTCATAGCCTAATAACAAAACAAGGTTCTTCACTTGAAACACAAACTAGAAATATATGCTAAATATTAAGCTCATTCTTTCTCCTTATTATCAAGTCGTTCAGAGAAAACAAAAAAAGATCTGCAGTTTTCTTAAGAACTTTTATATAATAACCAAGAAACCTTTCGGATCAGTCATGGATCCCTTGCATCTTGGGTTTCATAGACTAGTTTTTATTTTCTCATCCCTTCTCAGCTTCTCTTTCTATGACCACAGTTGAGAATTAGACACATGTGCAACATCTGGGTATCTTTATTGTAGACGTTTCGCCATCCAGTGGCTTTATCAATACAAATTCCAGGACATAACTTGAAGACAGTAGTTCTACTATCTTTAAGTTATGTCCTGGAATTTGTACTGATAAAGCCACTGGATGGTGAAACGTCTACAATAAAGATACCCAGATGTTGCACATGTGTCTTAATTTCATCTTGTATACCATTCTTGTACACACACACACACACAACACACACACACACACACACACACACACACACACACATATATATATATATATATATATATATATATATATATATATATATATATATATATATATATATATATATATATATATATATATAAGTATTACTTTGCAGTGAAGCAGACGATGATGATGACGACAACACCGATGAAGAGTAAGGCGAAGAGAAACCCAAACACAGACTTATGAGCCATTTGTCTCCTGAAAGTATAAGACATATCATTATTATATTATATTATTATTATTATTATTATTATTATTATTGTGTGTCCCAAAGGTTGAACTTAAACTGCCTGAATTATTTTTTTTACTTGTTATTTTACTTTGATTTGTTCTAACTTGACAATAGTATTTCCTTCATAACAACAATCACTTCTTCAAAATTATAGGAACAATTAGCATGTGCCGGTGGTGTATTGTGCCATTCCCAGCACTGATAACTTCCAAAATCCTCTGCTGCTTGGCTTTAAACGCTCATAAAAGACGCCTCCTAATTCGATGACGGCAGATAGTGAAATTCAGCCTATCGGTACACATCTGCCAGGCCTATATGTAAATAGTTCTATTTTGTTCACATTAAATCACATTAAGTATAACTGAGGTCATCTTTCATAAATGGCTTTAGTATTTAATGGCTGATGAACTTTACAGCCAGGATGGTATTCATTAGGCTAGTGTGTGTGTGCGCGCCAATTTGCAAATTTACTCTTTAAAAAAATTGGAATCAGTGTAATCGATTACATTGTTCAGCTCGGGTGTGTTTTAAGGAGAGAAGAACTTTAGAAACCGCAAGACGTGTTCTCAGCTTCCAATTCTTTTCTTTACAATTTCAAAATGTCTTACTCGATCTGTTTCATATTTTGATAAACGAGACACTTGTGCAACATTTTGGGAATCTTCATTCCGGAAACGTTTCGCCACGCAGTGGCTTCTTCAGCCCAATGGAGAAAAAGGTGGAAGATGAGGAGGAGTTTGAGGTAATCAGTCCCTCAGCCTAAAAGGCTGTGTGTTCAGTCCATCAATCTTGACGAAAGCACTTTCATCGGTCCGACTTGAACCGTTCACAGTCACACGTCGTCGTCGTAAGCTTCTCTCTACTACGTGCGGGTTATTGTATATTGTTCCAGTCACGGTATTGTGCATTCTTCTTCTTTTCCAGTATTTAAATATTTTCAGAATCTTCCGATTTCTTCAGCCCAAAATAAATCCAAAATTTTCTCTAAAATTTCTCAGCTCTAAAAAAAAGTAAGCTTATGTAAGCTTAGCATACATAACATACAACTCATTACCAATGATCTTGAAGGAACATAGATGTTACAAACACACAAAATAACATTATGTTAAATTAATAAAACTGACACATAATTTACACAACCTAACATTAAGAGATTGTTTTCCTTGAGGGAAACACATCAGTACCGAAAGTTTCAAGCCGACCAGAAGATGCATTATCCAGTTATTGCACAGAATCCGATGCAGTTTGGGTCTGTATCATGACAGGTGGTGCATCTCACGCGCCACATGGCAGGTGGTGCATCTCACGGGCCACTTCATGACAGATGGTGCATCTCACAGATGCACCAGTGTTGTACAGTGTCGGTACTGGACTTCCAGGTTTGTACTATGGGTAAGACTATGTTAGGTATTAATGACATCTCACCCCCTGATCCCATAGCTTACCATACCTGGTGTATTACCATACCTGGTGTATTACTATACCTGGTGTTTACCTGGAGTTTACCTGGAGAGAGTTCCGGGGGTCAACGCCCCCGCGGCCCGGTCTGAGACCAGGCCTCCTGGTGGATCAGAGCCTGATCAACCAGGCTGTTGCTGCTGGCTGCACGCAAACCAACATACGAGCCACAGCCCGGCTGATCCGGAACTGACTTTAGGTGCTTGTCCAGTGCCAGCTTGAAGACTGCCAGGGGTCTGTTGGTAATCCCCCTTATGTGTGCTGGGAGGCAGTTGAACAGTCTCGGGCCCCTGACACTTATTGTATGGTCTCTTAACGTGCTAGTGACACCCCTGCTTTTCATTGGGGGGATGGTGCATCGTCTGCCAAGTCTTTTGCTTTCGTAGTGGGTGATTTTCGTGTGCAAGTTCGGTACTAGTCCCTCTAGGATTTTCCAGGTGTATATAATTATGTATCTCTCCCTCCTGCGTTCCAGGGAATACAGGTTTAGGAACCTCAAGCGCTCCCAATAATTGAGGTGTTTTATCTCCGTTATGCGCGCCGTGAAAGTTCTCTGTACATTTTCTAGGTCGGCAATTTCACCTGCCTTGAAAGGTGCTGTTAGTGTGCAGCAATATTCCAGCCTAGATAGAACAAGTGACCTGAAGAGTGTCATCATGGGCTTGGCCTCCCTAGTTTTGAAGGTTCTCATTATCCATCCTGTCATTTTTCTAGCAGATGTGATTGATACAATGTTATGGTCCTTGAAGGTGAGATCCTCCGACATGATCACTCCCAGGTCTTTGACGTTGGTGTTTCGCTCTATTTTGTGGCCAGAATTTGTTTTGTACTCTGATGAAGATTTAATTTCCTCATGTTTACCATATCTGAGTAATTGAAATTTCTCATAGTTGAACTTCATATTGTTTTCTGCAGCCCATTGAAAGATTTGGTTGATGTCCGCCTGGAGCTTTGCAGTGTCTGCAGTGGAAGACACTGTCATGCAGATTCGGGTGTCATCTGCAAAGGAAGACCTGGTGTATTACAATACCTGGTGTATTACCATACCTGGTGTATTACCATACTTTGTGTATTACCATACCTGGTGTATTACCATACCTGGTATATTACCATACCTGGTGTATTACCATACCTGGTGTATTACCATACCTGGTGTATTACCATACCTGGTGTATTACCATACTTGGTGTATTATCATACCTGGTGTATTACCATACCTGGTGTATTACCATACCTGGTGTATTACCATACCTGGTGTATTATCATACCTGGTGTATTACCATACCTGGTGTATTACCATACCTGGTGTATTACCATACTTGGTGTATTACCATACTTGGTGTATTACCATACCTGGTGTATTACCATACCTGGTGTATTACCATACCTGGTGTATTACCATACCTGGTGTATTACCATACTTGGTGTATTATCATACCTGGTGTATTACCATACCTGGTGTATTACCATACCTGGTGTATTACCATACCTGGTGTATTACCATACCTGGTGTATTACCATACTTGGTGTATTACCATACCTGGTGTATTACCATACCTGGTGTATTACCGTACCTGGTGTATTACCATACCTGGTGTATTATCATACCTGGTGTATTACCATAATTGGTGTATTACCATACCTGGTGTATTACCATACCTGGTGTATTACCATACCTGGTGTATTACCATACCTGGTGTATTACCATACCTGGTGTATTACCATACTTGGTGTATTATCTATACCTGGTGTATTACCATACCTGGTGTATATTACCATACCTGGTGTATTACCATACTTGGTGTATTAATCTATTACCTGGTGTATTACCATACCTGGTGTATTACCATACCTGGTGTATTACCATACCTGGTGTATTACCAACTTGGTGTATTATCATACCTGGTGTATTACCATACTGGTGTATTACCATACTTGGTGTATTACCATACCTGGTGTATTACCATACCTGGTGTATTACCATACCTGGTGTATTACCATACCTGGTGTATTACCATACTTGGTGTATTATCATACCTGGTGTATTACCATACCTGGTGTATTACCATACCTGGTGTATTACCATACCTGGTGTATTACCATACCTGGTGTATTACCATACTTGGTGTATTATCATACCTGGTGTATTACCATACTTGGTGTATTATCATACCTGGTGTATTACCATACCTGGTGTATTACCATACCTGGTGTATTACCATACCTGGTGTATTACCATACCTGGTGTATTACCATACCTGGTGTATTACCAAACTTGGTGTATTATCATACCTGGTGTATTACCATACCTGGTGTATTACCATACCTGGTGTATTACCAAACTTGGTGTATTATCATACCTGGTGTATTATCATACCTGGTGTATTACCATACCTGGTGTATTACCATACCTGGTGTATTACCATACCTGGTGTATTATCATACCTGGTGTATTACCATACCTGGTGTATTATCATACCTGGTGTATTACCATACCTGGTGTATTACCATACCTGGTGTATTACCATACCTGGTGTATTACATACCTGGTGTTTTATTACCATACCTGGTGTATTACCATACCTGGTGTATTACCATACCTGGTGTATTACCATACCTGGTGTATTACCATACCTGTGTATTACCATACCTGGTGTATTACCATAGCACTGGTGTATTACCATACCTGGTTTTACCATACTGGTGTATTACATACCTGGTTTACCATACCGGTATTACATCGTGTTACATATGTTATTACCATACTTATTACATCATCCTACCTGTGTATTAATTAACTCGTGTAATTCCAATGTATACATTCCTTGTATTACCATCTGTATTTTACATACTTGTATTACTACTATGTATTACATACCTTTATTCATACTTGTTCACTCATTTATAATGGTATCTAATTTATGTTAGAATTGTTTATCGACAAATCAAATAGTGTAATTATACTATAAAGATAATAACTTAATAAGTTGCACTAAATCATACTTGTAGTATTAATAACTTTCAATTATAATAATTCATTACAGTATATTTTCTTTATTTATCTATTACTAGAACATTTTACAATGTTTATGAATGCAAATATCGATCCTGATATTATCTCTGACAACGGCAATAACAATCTAAAAATAATGCCAATAATTACAGTGCCATCAGGAATATACTGTACTCAGTGCAAATAACTTATATACATATTCAATTATTATTACATTACTATAAACAATAGACACTTCTTTAAATGTTTCACTGAATGTTAAATATCATCCTGATATTATTCTTTCGGAAACCATGGCAAACATGCACTATAAAAAGTGCATCTTTGCCTACCAGGGTGTACCACGCCACAAACAACCTAGGTTCTAGCAACATAGGCGACACTAACTCTGAGATCACAATTATTGAATCACTGCTATTCACGGGAAGTGGTTGAATTTATCATTATGTAGTTCTCATCGTAAACCAGTAAAATGACATATAACATTTGACCTGAGTTTACACTAGGAAGGATTTCGGGGTCTGACGCCAACCCGCCAGACTCGTCTGATGATCCAGCCTCATGGTGGATCAGGTCTGATCAAGGACCAAGTGCTGTTTATGCTGTACAAGTCTAGTCAAAAGTTGACGACGAACACAACCGGCTGGCAGGTACTGGAGATTTAGGTGCCCTGTCAATGCCCTCTTGAGACAGCCCGGGGTCTATTGGCTAATCCCCTAATGTATGCTGGAGAGCAATGTGAACAGTCTTGGGCCCAGGACACTATTTGGTGTTGTCTCTCAGGTACACGTGGCGCCCCTGCTTTTCATCGGGGAAATGTTGTATCTCCTGCCGAGTCTTTTGCTTTCAAAGGGAGTGATTTTCGTGTGCAGGTTTGGTACCAATCCCTCCAGGACCTTCCAAGTGTATATTATCATGTATCTCTCTCGCCTGCGTTCCAGGGAATACAGATCAAGGACCTTCAACCATTTCCAGTAGTTTAGGTGCCTTATCGCACTAATGTCTGTCGTGAAAGTAAAGTTCTTTGTACACTCTCCAATGGAAATAAAGGACCCCAATGGAAATAAAGGACCCCAATGGAAATTAAATGACCCCAATGGAAATAAGTCATTCTGACATTTTGGGGTTATCCTAGGTTCTCTACACATATGCTGCTATGTATGATAATTCTATGTAACTGTATTTGTGAATACCTGAATAAACTTACTTACTAATTCCAGGTCTGCAATGTCGCCAGCCTTGAAGGGGGTCTTTAGTGTACAGCAGTATTCCAGCCTAGAGAGCACAAACGATTTGAAGAGAATTATGGGCTTGGCGTCCATAGTTTTGAAGGTTCTCATTATCCATCCTGTCATTTTCCTAGCAGATGAAGTAGATACATTGTTGTGATCTTTGAAGGCAAGATCCTCTGACATTATCACTCCCAGGTCCTTCACATTACTTTTCCGCTCTATTGTATGGTTAAAATTTGTGGTATACCCTGACACATTTTTAATTTCTTCAAGTTTTCCATATCTGAGTAGATGAAATTTCTCCTCGTTGTACTTCATATTGTTTTGAGTGGCCCATTCGAAGATTTGGTTGATGTCCGCTTGAAGTCTCGTGGTGTCTTTGATGGAGGTCACTGCCATGGTAATCCGGGTGTCATCCACAAAGGAAGACACGGAGCTATGACTTACATCTCTATGTCAGAAATGAGGATGAGGAATAGACTGGGAGTGAGTACTGTGCCTTGTGGAACAGAGCTTTTTACTGTGGCTGCCTGGGACTTTACTCTGTTTACTGTTACGCTTTGTGTTCTATTTGTCAGTAAGTTGTAGATCCATCTGCCAACTTTTCCCGTTATTCCTTTATTACGCATTTTGTGTGCTATTACACCATGGTCACACATGACTCACGAAATCGTAATGACACGATTGCAAACAAACCATACCACGGGCGGGATTGAACCCGCGGTCAAAGAGTCTCAAAACTCCAGACCGTCGCATTAGCCATTTGTGGTCACCTTCCTATGGTGTAGAAATATACCTAGTTGGACGAATCTTATTGTGGCTAGCTGGTCCAGTGGCTAACGTGACGGTCTGGAGTTTAGAGACTCTCTGATCGCGGGTTCAATCCCGCCCGTGGTATGGTTTATGGTCATGCATGTCGAAAGCTTTTGCAGTCTGTGCATACATCTGTATTTTATCCTCTACAGCATCCAGGACCTTGTCATAGTGGTCCAGTAGCTGGGACAGGCAGGAGCGACCTGCTCTAAACCCGTGTTGTCCTGGGTTGTGTAATTGATGGGTATCTAGGTGGTTGGCGATCTTGCTTCTTAGAACCCTCTCAAAGATTTTTATGATATGAGATGTTAGTGCTATCGGTCTGTAGTTCTTTGCAATTGCTTTACTGCCACCTTTGTGGAGTGGGGCTATGTCTGTTATTTTTTAGTGTGTGGGATGACCCCTGTGTCCATGCTCCCTCTCCATAAAATGCTGAAGGCATGCGATAGGGGCGTCTTGCAATTCTTGATGAACACAGAGTTCCACGAATCTGGGCCTGGGGCAGAGTGCATGGGCATGTCATTAATTGCCTCTTCAAAGTCTTCTGGAGTTAGAATAATATCCAGGATTTTGGGGATGACTCAAATTTTGGGTTTTGTTCATAAAGAATTCATTTGGATTATCGACCCTTAGTCTGGGCAGTGGCTCGCTGAACACTGAGTCATATTGGGACTTTAGTATCTCACTCATTTCATGGCTATCATCTGTGTATGTCCCATCCCGCCTAAGCAGGGGCCCAATAATGGATGTTTTTTCCCTTAGATTTGGCATAAGTATTTTTGTTTTTAATTTCTTTTATGGCTTTTAGTTCTTCCTGTGATTCCTGTCTCCTCTAAGTTTCCTTCAGCTTAAGTTCGATATTTGCAATTTCATGGACTAGTGCCTCCCTTCGTATTTCAGATATACTGGCCCCACTCAGCAGCTCTGTGACTCTTCACCTTCGTCTGAATAAGGAACATCTTTCTCTTTCTAGTTTACATATTATCTTTCTTTTTCTTAATGGAATGTGTCTTGAGATCTCAAGAACCACAGAATTCATTTTTTTTCAAGGCAAATGTTCGGATCCGTGTTGTTTAGGATACCTTCCCAGCTTGTTGCATTTAGGGCACGGTTTACAAGATCCCATTGTATGTTTTTGTTGTTGAAATTGAATTTTGTGAAGAGACCTTCATGACTGCTCACATTTTGCGGGTTCAGAGCCCTGTGCATACATGTCTGTACCTCTATTATGTTGTGATCTGAGTGCACTGTCTTTGATACAGTTATATTACGTATCAGATCGTCATTGTTACTAAAGATGAGGTCCAGCGTACTATTTGCTCTACTATTTGCTGAATTAAGGTAAATTTGGTGCAGATTTAATAGTTCGTTTGTGTGTGAATTTTCAGCTGAGCTGCCTCCCGGGGTGATCTCTGCTAAAACATTGTTTGCTATACCCTTCCATTTTAGGTGTCTCAAGTTGAAATCTCCTAGTAGTAAGATGTTTGGGGCAGGAATTGAGAGATTTTCCAGATAGTGGTCAATTTTCTCAAGTTGTCTGGAATTGTTGGGAAGTTGCATCTGGAGGCTTGTATACTACCACAATGACAAGGTTTTGGTTTTCAATCTTTACCGCCAAAACTTCAACTGCATCATTTGAGGTGTTTAGTACATACAGGCCAACCCCCCCTTGTTGCCTGTTTAGTCTGTGGCATCGGAATAGGTTATAACCTGGGATCCATATTTCGTTGTCATAATGATCCTTTATGTGGGTCTCAGTGAATGCTGCAAACATTGCATTTGACTCCATGCGCAGTCCCTTGATGTAAGGAATTTTGTTTTTTTTAGATGGCTTTAGACCCTGTATGTTTGCAAAGACAAATGTGGTTGTATTGGTGGAATTTAGGGGGGTTGTATTTGCTGGCTCTAATATCTGTTGTTCTGGAGTAAAGGCCAATGTCCATGCCTCTGCTCTAGAAGTGTTTTCAGGTGATGTAGGATTGTCATTTCTTGCCAGTCTTTTTTTTTTTTTTTTCTCCCGGCCCTAAAAAACCCCTGTCCCTGGAGAGGTTGTGGCTCCTCTCTTTCGTTTCCCATAGTCTGGCTGGTCTGTGTCTTCTAGTCTCCTTTAGATGTTGTGCCTGGCAGTATACTTTGTAGCATTTTCTTTCATGGACTGATGAGTGACACATTTCTGGGTGAAGTAAGTTACAAGAAGGGAAGTTGCACTCTTCTGTTGTCATGTGGGTGCGACATTTTGGAGCAGTCTACAGGTTACCTCACACAAATTCTTACGCATTCAGCTATAACCTAAAAAAAAATATAACTGACTCAGAGATGAATGAACACCACTTGATATCTGCTGACTGCAGTTGACTCTCAAGTAGCTGACTTCATACACACTATGAACAACTGCTGCTACTACCATCTATAACTAAGACAACAAGAATCTCAGAGACGGGTGCCTCATTACTTGACTATATCTGGACAAATACTCTATCCCCACTAAAAGCAAGGATAATCACAGATAACACCACAGACCACTACATCACCTTCCTCATAACCAACTTATGTAAACAGCTTCAAGACACCAGTAAGATCTCATTTCGACTTCATGACAAGACATCAGTCAGTAACTTTATTTCAGCATGAAGTGACACTGAATGGCAAAGAGAGTTAGCCGACAATCACAACATTGATGAACGTGTCAATTTTTTTCTTCATAAAACCCGAAACCTCTATAACCAAGATGATCACAGCTAGGAGACTAAACAGCTCACAAACAGTATCCTCAAATCCATGATAAAAAAAAATGAAAAACAATTCAAACTGGGTTTGATAATAAAAAAACAGACAAAACAATAGACGTCAATACTTATTAATCTAATTCGTAAGTCTAAACTATTATGCAAGCAGATTTAACGAAATAAAAGGGGGATATGAAAAAGACCTGGAAAACTCTCTCTGAAATCCTGGTCTCCAGAAAACTATCCAGAAACGGAGATATAAACTTAATTAAAGCAGATAAACCACACATCCAGCTTGCAGACACTGCCAACAACCTTGTCTTCTTCTCTACTATTGGATCAAAACTAGCAAGCAAAATCCCAGCCTCAAATACCCAGGTGAAAGACTGCCTTACTGGAAACTACCATAATACTCTATATCTGGCTCCTACTAATCCTACTAAAGTCTCACTCATCATCAGATCACTAAAACACAAGGGAAGAGACCAAAGTAACTTGCTACCACACATGTACAAAAAAAAAACAGCTCATGTGCTGTCACCCATTATTGGAACTCTGTTTAATAAATCATTGGAATCTTCAACCTTCCCATCAATTCTCGAGATAGCAAGGGTTACACCAATCCTGAAAGGTGATCTAACTGAACTGAACACCTACAGACCTATATTAAACTTGCCCTTACTATCTAAAATCTTCGAAAAAATAAAACATAAGCGAATTTACTCCTACCTAATAATTCACAACATACCTAACCCTTGAAGTCTGGGTTTAGGCCGAAGAAAAGTACGAATGATGCAACTATACAAATGCTCGAATTGCTATATGCAGCACTAGAAAAAAAAAAAAATATCCTCCATGGTTCTTCATAGACCTGTGGAAAGCATTTGATGCAGTGGACCACAGTATGTCTCCATAAATGGTATAATCTGAACTACTCAGCCTGCAGTCGGTGGAGTACCACAGGGCAGTGTCCTAGGCCCTCTGCTCTTTCTCATTTACCTCAACGACCTCTCCAACGCATCTCGTCTCAAACCAGTTCTATTCGTAGATGACACTACCTATGTCTTCTCCCACTCTAAACCGACTATACTTAGTGACACAGTTAATGAGCTACTAAAAATATCTAAGTGGATAACGACCAACAAACTCACTCTCAATATAGGCAAAACCTACTTCATGCTGTTTAGAACCAGAACTTTAAATATCCAGTTTAACACATTGATTAATGATTCCCCCATTACAACCACACTAAGGGCAAATGTTTAGGGCAAGACATTGACTGCAACCTTAAATTTCAGACCCACATCAAACAAATAGCCAAGGTGTCGAAAACAGTAGGCATCCTTTCCAAGATACGGTACTATGAACCATACCCCCGGCCGGGATTGAACCCGCGGTCATAGAGTCTCAAAACTCCAGCCCGTCGCGTTAGCCACTAGACCAGCTAGCCACAATAAGATTCATCCAACTAGGTATATTTCTACACCATAGAAAGATTAGCACAGGCACCTCTGTGACCACAAATGCAAGTTTTTACAGACGAATCTCCAGCTAGCGTGGCCGTGACGAACTCTAGCTCAAGTCCCTTCACTGCCGTCAACATGACTTAAGAAATCGTAATGACACGACTGCAAACAAACCATACCCCCGGCCGGGATTGAACCCGTGGTCATAGAGTCTCAAAACTCCAGCGACGGGCTGGAGTTTTGAGACTCTATGACCGCGGGTTCAATCCCGGCCGGGGGTATGGTTTGTTTGCAATCGTGTTATTACGATTTCTTGAGTCATACGGTACTATGTACCCCAAACGGGACTACTTACACTATACCATTCTCTAATCTACCCTTACCTCACCTATGGTATTTGTGCCTGGGGATATACCACGACCAATCATCTTAAACCATTAATAACTCAACCAAAATCTGCTGTGCTGATGATCACCAGTTCTTGCGCCAGGCAACACACCCCTCTGCTCTTCAAGAGTTTAAACCTACTTAATATACAAAAATTACACTCATATTATTGTGCCTACTATATGAACAGAACACTGAACTCCAATATAAACCCTCCTGTCCAACTTCTCCTTGATAGCTGCAACACAAGAGCACAACACAAGAGCACAACACAAAAGCACAACACAAGAGCACAACTCTCCGACATCCCTCGAGTCTGTCTCACTCTTTGCAAAAATGCAATGCACATAAATAGCCTCAAGATCTGGAATTCATTGCCTGAACCAGCAAAAGGTCCCCTGTCTTCAAATAAATTTAGGACTATAATTAAAAAACATCTCATCTCCCAAACTTAACTACACCAACATTCATTCAATCATTCAATCAGTTTGAAACTACTCAAGTAATCTCTGTTAACTGAAGACCACTAAATCACTCTAAAATATTTAAATACACTTAAAACTGTATTGTTGCAATATTATAATTTATACTAATTGTTATACTTTTATTAGTTTCTTCAATCTCTACTATAAACCTTAACAATTATAAGGTTTTTTTTTTTGGCTCTCTCTCAGTTGTATTAATGTAAAATAATAAAAAACTTAAAATTTACCATTCCATAACCTTTGTCTAGTTTTAAGTAGTGTGACAATATTAGTGTGGCAGAAATGCTCGGGTATGATAGTGACTTTGTGCTGGATAATTTATGTAACATGTAAACCTTACATTGTCACCTGTGCAAGGAAATAAAGTTTTTATTTGTGCCAGTAATACGTCACTCTCTGATGGTGCCAGTAATACGTCACTCTCTGATGGTGCCAGTAATACGTCACTCTCTGATGGTGCCAGTAATACGTCACTCTCTGATGGTGCCAGTAATACGTCACTCTCTGATGGTGCCAGTAATACGTCACTCTCTGATGGTGCCAGTAATACGTCACTCTCTGATGGTGCCAGTAATACGTCACTCTCTGATGGTGCCAGTAATACGTCACTCTCTGATGGTGCCAGTAATACGTCACTCTCTGATGGTGCCAGTAATACGTCACTCTCTGATGGTACCAGTAATACGTCACTCTCTGATGGGTGCCAGTAATACGTCACTCTCTGATGGTACCAGTAATACGTCACTCTCTGATGGTGCCAGTAATACGTCACTCTCTGATGGTGCCAGTAATATGTCACTCTCTGATGGTGTCAGTAATACGTCACTCTTGATGGTGCCAGTAATACGTCACTCTCTGATGGTGCCAGTAATACCTCACTCTCTGATGGTGCCAGTAATACGTCACTCTCTGATGGTGCCAGTAATACGTCACTCTCTGATGGTACCAGTAATACGTCACTCTCTGATGGTGCCAGTAATACGTCACTCTCTGATGGTACCAGTAATACGTCACTCTCTGATGGTGCCAGTAATACGTCACTCTCTGATGGTACCAGCAATACGTCACTCTCTGATGGTGCCAGTAATACGTCACTCTCTGATGGTACCAGTAATACGTCACTCTCTGATGGTGCCAGTAATACGTCACTCTCTGATGGTGCCAGTAATACGTCACTCTCTGATGGTGCCAGTAATACGTCACTCTCTGATGGTGCCAGTAATATGTCACTCTCTGATGGTGTCAGTAATACGTCACTCTCTGATGGTGCCAGTAATACGTCACTCTCTGATGGTGTCAGTAATACGTCACTCTCTGATGGTGCCAGTAATACGTCACTCTCTGATGGTGCCAGTAATACGTCACTCTGATGGTGCCAGTAATACGTCACTCTCTGATGGTGCCAGTAATACATCACTCTCTGATGGTGTCAGTAATACGTCACTCTCTGATGGTGCCAGTAACACGTCACTCTCTGATGGTGCCAGTAATACGTCACTCTCTGATGGTGCCAGTAATACGTCACTCTCTGATGGTGCCAGTAATAAAGTCACTCTCTGATGGTGCCAGTAAAAACGTCAGTCTCTGATGGTGCCAGTAATACGTCACTCTCTGATGGTGCCAGTAATACGTCACTCTCTGATGGTGCCAATAATACGTCACTCTCTGATGGTGCCAGTAATACGCCACTCTGATGGTGCCAGTAATACGCCACTCTCTGATGGTGCCAGTAATACGTCACTCTCTGATGGTGCCAGTAATACGTCACTCTCTGATGGTGCCAGTAATACGTCACTCTCTGATGGTGCCAGGGAATACGTCACTCCTGATGGTGCCAGTAATACGTCACTCTATGATGGTGCCAGTAATACGTCACTCTCTGATGGTGCCAGTAATACGTCACTCTGATGGTGCCAGTAATACGTCACTCTCTGATGGTGCCAGTAATACGCCACTCTGATGGTGCCAGTAATACGTCACTCTCTGATGGTGCCAGTAATACGCCACTCTGATGGTGCCAGTAATACGCCACTCTCTGATGGTGCCAGTAATACGTCACTCTCTGATGGTGCCAGTAATACGTCACTCTCTGATAACGCCAGTAATACGTCACTCTCTGATGGTGCCAGTAATACGTCACTCTCTGATGGTGCCAGTAATACGTCACTCTCTGATGGTGCCAGTAATACGTCACTCTGATGGTGCCAGTAACACGTCACTCTCTGATGGTGCCAGTAATACGTCACTCTCTGATGGTGCCAGTAATACGTCACTCTATGATGGTGCCAGTAATACGTCACTCTCTGATGGTGCCAGTAATACGTCACTCTCTGATGGTGCCAGTAATACGTCACTCTCTGAAGTGTGCCAGTAAATACGTCACTCTCTGATGGTGCCAGTAATACGTCACTCTCTGATGGTGCCAGTAATACGTCACTCTGATGGTACCAGTAATACTTCACTCTGATGGTGTCAGTAATACATCACTCTCTGATGGTGCTAGTAATACGTCACTCTGATGGTGCCAGTAATACGTCACTCTCTGATGGTGCCAGTAATACGTCACTCTCTGATGGTGCCAGTAATACGTCACTCTCTGATGGTGCCAGTAATACGTCACTCTGATGGTGCCAGGAATACGTCACTCTCTGTTGGTGCCAGTAATACGCCACTCTGATGGTGCCAGTAATACCTCACTCTCTGATGGTACCAGTAATACGTCACTCTCTGATGGTGCCAGTAATACGTCACTATGATGGTGCCAGAAATACTTTATTCTTTGATGGTGCCAGTAATACGCCACTTTGATGGTGCCAGTAATACGTCACTCTGATGGTGCCAGTAATATGTCACTCTGATGGTGCCAGTAATACGTCACTCTGATGGTGCCAGTAATACTTCACTCTGATGGTGCCAGTAATACTTCACTCTGATGGTGCCAGTAATACGTCACTCTCTGATGGTACCAGTAATACTTCACTCTGATGGTGCCAGTAATACGTCACTCTCTGATGGTACCAGTAATACGTCACTCTCTGATGGTGCCAGTAATACGTCACTCTATGATGGTGCCAGAAATACTTTATTCTTTGATGGTGCCAGTAATACGCCACTCTGATGGTGCCAGTAATACGTCACTCTGATGGTGCCAGCAATATGTCACTCTGATGGTGCCAGTAATACGTCACTCTCTGATGGTGCCAGTAATACTTCACTCTGATGGTGCCAGTAATACGTCACTCTCTGATGGTGCCAGTAATACTTCACTCTGATAGTGCCAGTAATACGCCACTCTGATGGTGCCAGTAATACGTCACTCTCTGATGGTGCCAGTAATACGTCACTCTCTGATGGTGCCAGTAATACGTCACTCTCTGATGGTGCCAGTAATACGGCACTCTCTGATGATGCCAGTAATACGTCACTCTGATCGTGCCAGTAATACTTCACTCTGATGGTGCCAGTAATACGTCACTCTCTGATGGTGCCAGTAATACTTCACTCTGATGGTGCCAGTAATACGTCACTCTCTGATGGTGCCAGTAATACGTCACTGTCTGATGGTGCCAGTAATACGTCACTCTCTGATGGTGCCAGTAATACGTCACTCTCTGATGGTGCCAGTAATACGTCACTCTGATGGTACCAGTAATACGTCACTCTCTGATGGTGCCAGTAATACGTCACTCTCTGATGGTACCAGTAATACGTCACTCTCTGATGGTGCCAGTAATACGTCACTCTCTGATGGTGCCAGTAATACGTCACTTTGATGGTGCCAATAATACTTCACTCTCATCGTGCCAGTAATACGTCACTCTCTGATGGTGCCAGTAATACGTCACTCTCTGATGGTGCCAATAATACATCACTCTGATGATGCCAGTAATACCTCACTCTCTGATGGTGCCAGTAATACGTCACTCTCTGATGGTGCCAGTAATACGTCACTCTCTGATGGTGCCAGTAATACGTCACTCTCTGATGGTACCAGTAATACGTCACTCTCTGATGGTGCCAGTAATACGTCACTCCCTGATGGTGCCAGTAATACGTCACTCCCTGATGGTGCCAGTAATACGTCACTCTCTGATGGTGCCAGTAATACGTCACTCTCTGATGATGCCAGTAATACTTCACTCTGTTAGGTAAGACACATATGCAACAGTTAGACAACTTTATTCCGAAACGTTTCGCCTACACAGTAGGCTTCTTCAGTCGAATACAGAAAGTAGGCAGGAACAGTAGAGATGTGAAGACGATGTAATCAGTCCATCACCCTTAAAGTCGTAGAATTTGAGGTTGTCAGTCCCTCGGCCTGGAGAAGTTCAGTTCCATAATCAGGAACTATCTGAAGATCAAGCGACAGTGCGGAGACTTAAATACTGTCGGAAGGAGAGGTGCAGGGTACTAGTAGTAGTAGTAGTAGTAGTAGTGAGAGGCAACTGAGAGGTCATGTCCCTCTCAGATCCAACCCTTCTCACTTGAAAAAGCTTGTCCAAGGTGTTTTCTGTACCAAGATGCCACGTGTTGCAGTGTCTGACAAGATGAACATCAAAAATGGTATACAATACCGACAGGTTGTTAGGTAAGACACATATGCAACAGTTAGACAACTTTATTCCGAAACGTTTCGCCTACACAGTAGGCTTCTTCAGTCGAATACAGAAAGTAGGCAGGAACAGTAGAGATGTGAATGACGATGTAATCAGTCCATCACCCTTAAAGTCGTAGAATTTGAGGTTGTCAGTCCCTCGGCCTGGAGAAGTTCAGTTCCATAATCAGGAACTATCTGAAGATCAAGCGACAGTTTCGGAGACTTAAATACTGTCGGAAGGAGAGGTGCAGGGTACTAGTAGTAGTAGTAGTAGTAGTAGTGAGAGGCAACTGAGAGGTCATGTCCCTCTCAGATCCAACCCTTCTCACTTGAAAAGCTTGTCCAAGGTGTTTTCTGTACCAAGATGCCACGTGTTGCAGTGTCTGACAAGATGAACATCAAAATGGTATACAATACCGACAGGTTGTTAGGTAAGACACATATGCAACAGTTAGACAACTTTATTCCGAAACGTTTCGCCTACACAGTAGGCTTCTTCAGTCGAATACAGAAAGTAGGCAGGAACAGTAGAGATGTGAAGACGATGTAATCAGTCCATCACCCTTAAAGTCGTAGAATTTGAGGTTGTCAGTCCCTCGGCCTGGAGAAGTTCAGTTCCATAATCAGGAACTATCTGAAGATCAAGCGACAGTGCGGAGACTTAAATACTGTCGGAAGGAGAGGTGCAGGGTACTAGTAGTAGTAGTAGTAGTAGTAGTGAGAGGCAACTGAGAGGTCATGTCCCTCTCAGATCCAACCCTTCTCACTTGAAAAGCTTGTCCAAGGTGTTTTCTGTACCAAGATGCCACGTGTTGCAGTGTCTGACAAGATGAACATCAAAATGGTATACAATACCGACAGGTTGTTAGGTAAGACACATATGCAACAGTTAGACAACTTTATTCCGAAACGTTTCGCCTACACAGTAGGCTTCTTCAGTCGAAGCCTACTGTGTAGGCGAAACGTTTCGGAATAAAGTTGTCTAACTGTTGCATATGTGTCTTACCTAACAACCTGTCGGTATTGTATACCATTTTGATGTTCATCTTGTCAGACACTGCAACACGTGGCATCTTGGTACAGAAAACACCTTGGACAAGCTTTTCAAGTGAGAAGGGTTGGATCTGAGAGGGACATGACCTCTCAGTTGCCTCTCACTACTACTACTACTACTACTACTAGTACCCTGCACCTCTCCTTCCGACAGTATTTAAGTCTCCGCACTGTCGCTTGATCTTCAGATAGTTCCTGATTATGGAACTGAACTTCTCCAGGCCGAGGGACTGACAACCTCAAATTCTACGACTTTAAGGGTGATGGACTGATTACATCGTCTTCACATCTCTACTGTTCCTGCCTACTTTCTGTATTCGACTGAAGAAGCCTACTGTGTAGGCGAAACGTTTCGGAATTTAAAATTGTCTAACTGTTGCATATGTGTCTTACCTAACAACCTGTCGGTATTTTTAAAATTTTTGATTTTCAATACTTCACTTGATGGTGCCAGTTTAAACGTCACCTCTGATGGTCCCAGAAAACGTCACTCTCGAGGTGCCAGTTAGTTATCTTGATGGTGCCAGTAATACTTCACTCTGATGGTTTTGCCAGTAAACTTCATTGAGGGTGCCTTTAAATACGTCACTCCTGATGGTGCCGGGAATACTTCATTGATGGTCCCAGTAATACGTCATTTCCGAGGGTACAGTAATCGTCATCTTGTGGTCCCAGTAATACGTCACCTTGTGGTGCCAGAAATACGTCACCCCTGAGGGTCCCAGTAAATACGTCACTCTCGTGGTCCCAGTAATACGTCACTTTGATGGTCCCATTTATACGTCACTTTGATGATGCCGAATACTTCACTTGATGGTCCAGTAATAGTCATCTCTGTGGTGCCAGAAATACGTCACCTGAAGGGGCCCAGAAATTTGTTACTCTCTGATAGTGCGTAATCTTCCTCTGATGGTGCCAGTAATTTTCATTTCTGTGGGCCTTAAATAGTCACTCTTGATGGTGCAGAAATACTTCACTTGATGGTGCCAGTAATACGCACTCTTGATGGTACCAAAATACGTCACTTTGATTGTTATAATACGTCACTCTGATGGTGCAGAAAATAGTCACTTGTGGTACGAAATAGTCACTCTTTGGGGTGCCAATATACGTCACTCTCTGATGGTCCCAGTTTTTCGTCATCTTGATGGGGCAGTAATAGTCATGATGGTGCAGTTACGTCCTTGATAGTCCCAGTAATACGCCCTTCTGGGTACCAGCAATCGTCACTCTCGCTGGTGCCATTAAT
Organism: Cherax quadricarinatus; assembly: GCF_026875155.1. Taxonomy (NCBI): domain Eukaryota; kingdom Metazoa; phylum Arthropoda; class Malacostraca; order Decapoda; family Parastacidae; genus Cherax; species Cherax quadricarinatus. The sequence goes on from NC_069466.1 coordinate 10,312,652, forward strand.
ACGTCACTCTCTGATGGTCCAGAAATACGTCACTCTTGATGGTGCCGTAATACGTCACTTTTTTGATGGTGCCCCCGTAATACGTCCTCTCTGATGGTCCCAGTTTTACGTCACCTCTAGGGGGTCCCAGTAATACGTCACTCTTGAGGTACCAGTATCGCCTCTCGATGGTACCGAAATACGTCACTCTTGATGGTACCAGTAATACGTCACTCTTGATGGTACAGTAATACTTTACTCTCTGATGGTCCAGTAATACGTATCTCTGGTGGTGCGTAATACGTCCTCTTGGTGGTGCCAGTAATACGTCATCTCTGTGGTACCAGTAATACGTCATCTTGTGGTGCAGTAATACGTCACCCCTTGATGGTGCCAGTAATCGTTATTCTGAGGAACCATAATACGTCCTTCTGATGTGCCTAATATTTCACTCTTGGGGTGCCGTAAAATCACTCTCTGTTTGGTCCCGTATATTCCTCTTGTGGTCCCAGAAATACGTCCTCTGAGGGTCCCCGTTTACGTCATCTTGTGGTCCCAAATAATACATCACTCTGAGATGCCAGTAATACCTCCCTTGTGGGCCATAAACGTCATCTCTGTGGTTTCCCTTAATACGTCACTCTTGAGGGTCCAGTAATATCACTTCTGAGGGTTTCCAGTAATACGTCTCTCTGATGGTGCAGTATTACGTCACCCCCTGATGGTGCCAGTAATACGTCCTCCCTGAGGGTGCAAGTAATCGTCATCTCTGATGGTGCGAATCGCCTCTCTGATGATCCCCTTTATATTTCACTTGATGGTCCCAGTAATAGTCACTCTTGATGGTGCCGTAAACGCACTCTTAAGGTGCCGTAATAGTTACTCTTGAGGTCCGTAATACTTCACTTGATGGTCCCCGAAATATTCACTCTGATGGTCCCATTAATACGTCATCTCTGATGGTGCCGTAATACTTCACTTTATGGTGCCAGTAATCGTCACTCTCTGATGGTCCCAGTAATACTCACTCTTGATGGTACCAGTTTTAGTCCCCTTTGTGGTGCCAGTAATACGTCACTCCCTGATGGTGCAGTAATAGTCCTCTTGATGGGCCAGTAATACGTCCTCTTGATGGTGCCAGTAAAACGTCACTCTCTGATGATGCCAGAAATATTTCACTTGTTGGTGCAGAAATACGTCCTTTTGTGGTGCCAGAAATACGTCACTCTCTAAAAGGGCCAGTAATACGTTCTCTTGGGTCCCCGTAATATTCACTCTGATGGTGCAAAATACTTCACTCTGAGGGTGCCATTAATCGCCCAATCTCTTGGTCCCAGTAATTTTTCACTCTTTGGTGCCAGTAATAGTCCTTCGTGGTACCAGTAATCGTCACTCTCTGAGGGTCCCAGTAATAGTCCTCTCTGAGGGGCCCAGAAATACGTCATCCCTGTGGGCCGTAATACGTCCTCTCTGTGGGCCAGTAATACGTCACTCTTGATGGTCCCGTAATACGTCCCTTTTGATGTGCGAAATACTTCACTCGATGGTCCCTAATGTCACTCTTGTTTGGTGCCCGTTTTACGTCACTTTGGAAGGTTGCCGTAATACGTTATCTCTGATGGTCCCAGTAATACTTACTTGATGGTGCCTTAAATACGTCACCTTGATGGTGGTAATTTCACTTGATGGTGCCAGTAATACGTCACCTCTGTGGTACCAGTAAACGTCCTCTCTGATGGTTTTAAATAATACGTCACGATGGTGACAGTAATACGTCCTCTGATGGTCCGAAATACGTCACTCTTGATGGTCCCAATAATAGTCCTCTTTTGAGGGGAAAAGTTAATACGTCACTTTTTGTGGGCAGTAATACGTCCTGTGGTGCCAAAATTCGTCCTTGATGTCCCGTAATACGTCACTCTCTGATGGTCAGCAATACGTCACTCTTGCTGGTGCCGTAATCGTACCTCTGATGGTACGTAATACGTATTTCCTGGGGTCCCGTAAACGTCATCTTGAGGGTTGCCAGTAATCGTCACTCTCTGTGGTCGAAATACGTCCTCTCTGATGGTCCAGTAATTTACTCACTTTGTGGTCCCGAATACGTCTCTCTGATGGTCCTAATACGTCATCTTGATGGTACAGTAATACGTCACTCTTGAGGGGTCCCAGTTTTCGTTATCTCTGTGGTGCCGTAATAGTCACTCTCTGGTGGTGCCAGTAATACTTTCACTCTCTGGGGTCCAGTAATGTCACTCTCTGATGGTGCCAGTAATACGTCCTTTGATGGTGCGTAATACTTCACTTCTGTGGAACCGTAATAGCACTCTTGATGGTCCCCATTTAATATTTCCCTCTGAGGGTCCCAGTATACGTCACTCTGGTGGTCCCGAAATATGTCACTCTCTGATGGTCCCGTATAGTCACTCTTGATGGTGCCAAAAATAGTCACTCTCTGTGGTGCCAGTAATCGTCATTTTTGATGGTGCCAATAATACTTCATCGTCGTGCCGAAATACGTCACCCCTTGAGGGTTTGCCAGTAATACGTCCTCTCTGTGGTGAATAATACATCCCCCTGATGGTCCCTAATACCTCCTCTCGTGGTGCCAGTAATACGTCACTTTTGAGGTGCCAGTATCGTCACCTCTGAGGGTCCCGTAATACATCACTTTTGATGGTCCCAGTAATACGTCCTTCTGTGGTCCCCAGTAAACGTCACTCTCTGAGGGTTCAGTATACGTCACTTTGATGGTCCCCGTAAACGTCCTCTCTGATGGTGCAGTAATCGTCATCTGATGGTCCCAATAATCTTCACTCTGATGGTGCAGTAATACGTCACTCTCTGTTGGTGCCGTATAGTCACTCTTGTGGTCCCCTAATACTCACTCTGATGGTGCCAGTAATACGTCATCTCTGAGGTCCCCAGTAATACGCACTCTCTGAGGGTGCCAGAAATACGTCACTCTTGATGGTGCCAGAATATGTCATCTGATGGTCCCGTAATCGTCATTGTGGGCCAGTAATATGTTATTTGAGGTGCCAGAATACGTCACTGGTCATGATATATTGAACTTTTACACAATCAAGGCCCCCATAAAGGTCTTGGATAAAGGGCCCCTTCCCCGGCTCAAGGGCACTTTCAGAAGGGGTTAAAAGTATCCAGGAAAGGGAATCACCGCCCAAATTACGTGTTTATTGTAAGCCATGTTAGTCTCGGGAGGACTGATAACTGTGACCTTTTTTTATTTTTGGGGACAGTGTTAGTACTCGTGACGATAAAAACGTGACCTACTTATTATTGCGACAGTGTTAGTACTGTGACGATGATAACTGTGACCTCATTATTATTGCGACAGTGTTAGTACTCGTGACGACTGATAACGGTGGCCTACATTATTATTGCGACAGTGTTAGTACTCGTGACGACTGATAACTGTGACCTTTATTATTATTGCGACAGTGTTGTACTCGTGAGATGTAACTGTCCCCTTTTTATTATTGCGACAGTTTTAGTACTGTGAGACTGATAATGTGACCTACATTATTATTGCGCAGTGTTTAGTACTAGTGCCCCCGATGATAACGGGGCCTAATTATTATTGCGCAGTGTTAGTACTCGTGAGCTGATAACTGTGCCCTCTTATTATTGCGACAGTGTTAGTATCGGCGCTGAAAAATGTGACCTAATTATTACTGCGACAGTGTTAGTACTCGTGAGATGAAAACTGTGCCCTACATTATTATGCGCAGTGTTAGTATCGTGACGACTATAACTGTGCCTACATTATTATTGCGACAGTGTTAGTACTCGGGGAAAAGAAAACTGTGACAAATTTTTGCGAAGTGTTAGTACTCGTGACGCTGATAACTGTGACCTACATTTTTTTTTGGGGACAGTGTTAGTATTGGACTGATAACTGTGACCTACATTATTATGGGGACAGGTTAGTACTCGTGACGACTGATAACTGTGACCTACATTATTATTGCGACAGTGTTAGTACTCGTGACGACTGATAACTGTGACCTACATTATTATTGCGACAGTGTTAGTACTCGTGACGACTGATAACTGTGACCACTTTATTCTGGACAGTTTTAGTATGTGAGACTGATAACTGGACCACATTATTGCGACAGGTTAGACTCGTGACGTGAAAACTGTGACCTAATTATTTTGCGACAGTGTTAGTACTCGTGACGACTGATAACTGTGACCTACATTATTATTGCGACAGTGTTAGTACTCGTGACGACTGATAACTGTGACCTACATTATTATTGCGACAGTGTTAGTACTCGTGACGACTGATAACTGGCCCTACTTTTATTTTTGCGACGTGTTAGTACCGTGACGACTGAAAAACTGGACTACATTATTTTTTTGCGACAGTGTTAGTATTTTACGATGATAAGTGCCTACATTTTATTGCGTAATGTTAGTACTCGGCGCTGAGGGGCCCTCTTAATTCCTTTTCCTTTCTAAAACGTGCCTTTTTCTCAAGTGATTTTCCCTCGACTTTGGACCTACATTATTATTGCGACAGTGTTGTATCGTGACGACTGTAATGTGCCCTACATTTTATTGCGACGTTTTAGTATCGTGAGACTGAAACTGTGACCTACTTTATTATGCGACAGTGTTAGTACTGTGACGATGAAAACTGTGACCAAAATTATTATTGGGGACATGTTAGTACTCGGGGACGACTGAAAAACTGTCCCCTACTTTTTTATTCGACATTTATATCGTGCGATATAACTGTGACCTATTTTATTATTGCGACGGTTAGAAACCGTGACGATGATAACTGTGCCCTACATTATTTTGCGACGGTTGTACTCGGGGCGTGAAACTGTGCCCAACATTATTATTGCGACAGGTTAGTACTGTGACGATGTACTGTGACCTACATTATTATTGCGACGTTTTTGTACTCGTGGACTGATAACTGTGCCCTAATTATTATTGCGACAGTTTTAGATGTGGACTGAAAACTGTGATACATTTTATTGCGACAGTTTGTATGTGAGACTGATAACTGTGACCTACATTATTATTGCGACAGTGTTGTACTGTGACGATGTAACTGTGCCCTAATTATTTTTTGCGACGTGTTAGTACTCGTGCGACTGAAAACTGTGCCCTCATTATTTTTTTGCGCGTGTTAGTCTCTGCGACTGATAACTGTGCCCTACATTTTATTGGACGTTTTTTGTATCTGGATGTATTATCATCCCTTGACTAAAAGTAATTTGGCAGTAACCTGCATCAGAGCCCTGTATCAAAATCTGATAAGGTCTCTCTGTATATCAAAATCGTGTATCGTCTCTGTGCTCAGAATTTTTGTACTAGCTTCATCAATTTTTTAAGAATTTATTTAATCGAAAAGTTTTCTTGTAAATTTTAAATAGACTACACAATTTTTTTTTATGTATACAATTAAATTTAGGTTGTGAAGATCTTCAACTTATTGATCCTGGACGTGAAGACTGGTTAGCGGGAGTGAAGACTAGATGTAGCGGGTGAAGAGGGATGTAGAGGACGTGAAGATGGTGTAGCAGGACGTGAAGACTAGAGTAGCGGACGTAAAGACTGGATGTAGCAGGCTAAAGACTGGTGTGCAGTACGTGAGACGGGATTGAAGGACTGAAGAGGATGTAGGGGGCATGAAGACTGGATGTAAGAGTCGTGAAGACTGGATGTGGGGGCTGAAGACTGGATGAAGCGTACTGAAGACTGGTGTAGCAGTAGTGAAGACTGGATGTGCAGTCGTGAAGACTGGAGTAGCAGTACGTAAAAGACTGGTGTGCAGGAGTGAAGATTTAGATGTCAGGACGTAAAAAGGGATGTGCGGGACGTGAAGATGGTTTGTAGCGTAGTGAAGCTGGATGTAGCAGTAGTGAAGTGGATGTAGCAGGAGGAAGACTGATTTTTTTTAGCGGGACGTAAAAGACTGGATTTGCGGGAATGAAGACTGGATGTAGCGGACGTGAAGAGGGATGAGCAGGCATGAAGACTGATTAGCAGACGGAAGACTGGTTTGTAGCAGTACGTAAAAGACGGATTTTGCAGGACTAAAGACTAATGTAGCGGCCCGGAAGGGATGTGCAGGACATGAAAGACGGAGTACAGGAGTAAAGACTGGATGTAGCAGTACGGAACCTGGATGTAGCAGTCGTGAAGCTGGATGTGCAGTAGGGAAAGACTGGTGTAGCAGAGTAAAGACTGGATGTAGCAGTATGTGAAGAGGGAAATGTAGCGGAGTGGGCTGGTGTAGCAGTACGTGAAAGACTGGATGTGCAGTACGTGAAGACTGGTGTAGAGGACGTGAAGACTGGATGTAGCAGTAGTGAAGACTGGATGTAGCAGGAGTGAAGATGGATGTGCAGTAGTGAAGACTGGTGTGCGGCGTGAAGAACTGGATGTAGCAGTCGTGAAGACGGATGTGCAGGAGTGAAGATGGATGTGCGTATTTTTAGCTGGATGTAGCAGGACGTGAAGACTGGATGTAGCAGTACGTGAAGACGGATGTAGCAGGCGTAAGACTGGATGTAGAGGCGTGAAGACTGGATGTGCGGACGCGGAAGACTGGTGTAACAGGACATGAAAGACGGATGTAGCAGGACGTGAAGAGGGGATGTAGCGTACGTGAGACTGGTGTAGCGTACGGAAGACTGGATGGCAGTGTGAAGACTGGATTGCAGTACGTGAAGACGGGTAGCAGTAGGAAGCTGGATGAAGCGGAGGTGAAGACTGGAGTAGCAGGCCGTAAAGACGGGTTTGTAGCGTACGTGAAGACTGGATGTAGCAAGACGTGAGACTGGATGTGCGGGACGTGAAGAGGGATGTAGCAGACGTGAGACTGGATGTGAGGACATAAAGACGGGATGTAGCGTACGTGAAGACTGGATGTAGCAGGACGTAAAGACGGGATGTGCGTACGTAAAGACGGGATGTAGCATACGTGAAGATGGATGTAGCGTACGTAAAGACTGATGTAGCAAAACGGAAGAGGGGAGTAGCAGTATGTGAAGATGGATGTAGCAGGACGTGAAGGCTGGATGTAGCGTAGTAAAGCTGGAGTAGCGTACGTGAAGCGGGAAAGTAGCAGGACGTGAAGCTGGAATGTAGCAGTACGTGAAGGGGATGTAGAGGACGTAAAGACTGGATTTTGCAGTCGTGAGATGGATGACGGGACGGAAGACTGGATGTAGCAGTATGTAAAGCGGTTGTAGAGGACGTGAGACTGGATGTGAGTATGTGAGCTGGATTAGCAGGACGTAAAAAGGGAGAGAAGTACGTGAAGTGGTTGTAGCAGGCGTAAAGTGGGATGTAGCAGGACGTGAAGATGGTGTGCAGGACGTGAAGACTGGTGTAGAGGAATGAAGATGGATGTGCGGAGTGAGATGATGTAGCAGTACGTAAAGCGGGATGAGCAAAAACGTAAAGATGGATGTAGCAGTACGTAAAGGGACGGATGTAGCGGAGGTGAAGACTGGATGTAGAGGGTAAAGAGGATTAGCATTTTAGGAAGATGGATGTAGCGGGTGAAACTGGATGTAGCGGGGGACGTAAAGGGATGGATGTAGCAGTACGTAAAGATGGATGTAGCAGGACAGAAGACTGGATGTAGCAGTACGTGAAGAGGATGAGCAGGACGGAAGACTGGATGTAGCAGGAGTGCAACTGGATGTGAGGACATGAAAACTGGATGTGCAGTACGTGAAGACTGGATGTAGCAGGACATGAAGACTGGATGTAGCAGGCGTAAAAGCGGATGTAGAGGAATGAAGACTGGATGTGGAGGCGTAAAGAGTGGATGTAGGGAGTGAAGATGACTTAGCAGTACGTGAGACGGGTGTGCAGTACGTGAAGCTGGATGTAGCGGGCGGGAAGCTGGATGTGCGTACGTGAAGATGGATGTAGCGGACGTAAAAGATGGATTTTGGCAGTACGTAAAGATTGGATGTGCAGGACGTGAAAAAGGAATTAGCCGGACGGAAGACTGGATGTAGGGACGTGAAACTGGTTTGTAGGGACGTGAAGATGGATGTAGCAGAGTGAAGATGGTGTAGCAGGACGTAAAGACGGTGTAGCAGTACGTAAAGATGGATGTAGCAGGAGTGAAGACTGGATGTAGCAGGACGTGAAGAGGGGATGTACGTAAGTAAAGACTGGATGTGAAGATGGATGAGAGGAATGAAGATTGTAGCATCGTGAAGACTGGATGTAGCGACGTAAGGGCTGGATGAGCAGGACGTAAAAGACGGATGTAGCAGTACGTAAAGACTGGTGTACAGACGTGAGACTGGATGTAGCATCGTGAAGACGGATGTAGCGGAGTGAAGAGGGATGTAGAGGACGTAAAAGACTGGATGTAGCGTGTAAAAGACTGGTTTGTGCGGACATGAAGACTGGATGTAGCAGTACTGAAGATGGTGTAGCAGGACGTGAAGATGAATGTGCGTAGTGAAAAATGGATGTGCAGGCATAAAGACTGGAGTGCGTACGTAAAGACGGATGTAGCAGGACAGAAGATGGATTAGCAGGACGTGAAGACTGGATTTAGCAGGACTGAAGAGGATGTGGAGGCGTGAAGACTGGATTTTGCGGGACGTGAAGACTGGACGTAGCAGTACGTAAAGACGGGTGTAGAGTACGTAAAGACTGGTGTGCAGGACGTGAAGCTGGATGTAGCGTCGTAAAGACTGGATGTACAGTCCGTGAAGATGGATGTAGCTTTCGTGAAGATTGGATGTAGCAGGACGTGAAGGAGGGGTTAGCAGTAGTGAAGAGGTGTAGCAGGACGGAAGACTGGTTTGTAGGTACTGAGAGGATGTAGCAGGACGTAAAGATGGATGTAGCAGTACGTGAAGATGGTGTAGCAGGACGTAAAGAGGGATGTAGCAGACGTGAAGACTGGATGTGCATTTTCGTGAAGACGGGATGTAGCAGGACATAAAGGGACTGGTGTAGCAACTGAAGACTGGATGTGCAGTACGTAAAGAGGGGATGTAGCGGAGTGAAGATGGTTAGCAGTACGTAAAGACTAAATTGTAGAGTACGTGAAGATGGATGTAGCGACGTGAAGATGGAGTAGCAGGACGTGAAGATGGATGTAGCAGGCGGAAGACTGGATGTGCGGACGTGAAGACTGGATGTAGCAGTACGGGGAAGATGGATGTGCAGTACGTAAAGATGGATGTAGCAGGACGTGAAGACTGGATGTAGCAGTCTTGAAGATGGATTTTAAGTACGTGAAGATGGATGTAGCAGGAGTGAAGATGGATGTAGCAGGAGTAAAGATGGATGTAGCAGGACGTAAAGCTGGTTTGTAGCAAGACGTGAAGATGGATGTAGCAGGCGTAAAGACTGGATGTAGCAGTAGTGAAGGGCTGGATGTGCGGGGCGTGAAGACTGGATGTGCATTTCGTGAAGTGGATGTAGCAGTACGTGAAGATGGAGTAGAGGACGTGAAGCGGGATGTAGCGTACGTGAAGCGGATGTGCAGGATAAAGATGGATGTGGGGGACGTGAAGCCCTGGATGTAGCAGGCGGAAGATGGATGTGCAGTAGTGAAAAAATGGTTGTAGCAGGACGTGAAGAGGATGTGAGTACGGAAGCTGGATGTAGCAGTACGTGAAGACTGGATGTAGGGACATAAAGATGGAGGTAGCAGTACTGAAGACGGATGTGCAGGACGTGAAGCTGGATGTGCGTACGTGAAGCGGATGTAGCAGTACTGAAGAGGGATGGGGAAGATGGATGTAGAAGGACTGAAGATGGTGTACAGACGTGAAGTGGTGTAGCGGCATAAAGATGGATTAGGGGGTAGGGGGAACTAGATTAGCAGGACATGAGATGGAGTAGCGACGTGAAGACGGGATGTAGCGTAATGAAGACTGGAGTGAAGCTGGATGTAGCAGGAATGAAGATGGATGTAGCAGTCGTAAAAACTGGATGTAGCAGTAGGAAGATGGATGTGAGACGGGTGTAGCAGGACGTGAGGACGGGAAATGTAGCTACGTGAGATGGATGTGCAGGACTAAAGATGGATGTAGCAGTACGTAAAGAGGATGTGAAGACTGGATTAGCAGGACGTGAAGACTGGATGTAGAAAGTAGGTGAAGATGGATGTCAGTCGGGGAGATGGAGGGAAAGACTGGTTTTAGAGGCGTGAAGACTGGATGTAGCGTACGTGAAGACTGGATGTGCGGGACGGAAGATGGATGAGCAGGACGTGAAGACAGTGTAGCAGTACGTGAAGACTGGATGTGCGGGAGTAAAAGACTGGATTTTGCAGTACTGAAGGCGGTGTAGCAGGAGTGAAAAAGGGATGTAGCAGGACGTAAAGACTGGATGTAGCAGTACGTGAGACTAGATGTGAAGAGGAGTAGCAGACAAAAGCTAGTGTAGGGACGTGAAGATGGATGTAGCGTACGTAAAGACTGGATGTAAACAGTACTGAAGATGGATGTGAAGAGGGATGTAGCGGTTGAAGAGGGATGTAGCAGTACGAGAAGACGGTTTGTAGCAGTAGTGAAGATGATGTAGCAGTACGGAAGACTTTAGGGAAAGGACTGGATGTAGCAGGACGTGAAGCTGGTGTGCGTACGTGGGGGGACTGGGGTGCAGGACGTGGACTGGATGTGCAGTCGTAAAGACTGGTGTGAAGACTAGTGTAGAGGAGTGAAGCTGGATGTGCAGTCGTGAGATGGAGTAGAGGAGTGAAGACTGGTGTAGCGTACGTGAAGACTGGTTGTAGCAGGACGTGAAGCTGGATGTAGCAGGCGTAAAGGGACGGGTGTGCATTTTTTATGAGATGTTGTGAAGACGGGATGTAGCAGTACATAAAAGACTAGTGTGCGGCCCCCGGGTTGAAAAAGGGGATTAGCATTACGTGAAGACTGGTGTGCGTACATAAGTTGGATGGAAGATGGATGGCAGGACATAAAGACGGTGTAGCAGTACGTGAAGACTGGATGTGCAGTAGTGAAGACTGGATGTAGCGGATTTGGAAGACTGGATGTGAAGATGGATGTAGCGGAGTGAAGATGGATGTGCTTTACGTGAAGACTGGAGTAGCAGGCGTGAAGATGGATGTAGCGTACGTAAAGGGGATGGATGTAAAGATGGATGTGCGGGCGTGAAGACTGGATGTGCAGTACGTGAAGACTGGATGTAGCAGGATGTGAAGATGGATGTAGAGGACAGCAGCTAGTTGTGAATCCCCTTACTGTGTTGTTGATTTCTGAGATTATAGTTCATCCTTGCTTTATATAGCCCCCTAGGCCGAGGACTGTTGACGTCATGGTTACGCTTGAGTGTGAGAGAGTCCCAGTCTCAGTCGACGCATGGGGGGCATAGAAAAAAGGGGACAGGGAAGGCTGGGTCCATTCCTTTTACCACAGTTGAAAATATGCGTTACCATCCAACAAGGAGTTTCCTTATCCATCATTCCTATCAAACCCCCACACGACAATTTGGTGGCAGCGGTGTTGGCATAAAAATTGATAATTAGCCGATTTTAGGGATTTCTTTCGACCAGCAAGGCGGCCCCCTTTCGTTCGCCCCGTAGGCCCACCTAGCCAAGCCCGTACCTCAAAAAGTTCTACCAGCCATACATTTTTCACTGGTCAGTCTTTTTGATTAGTGTTTATTGTTATTTGCATCCTCCCCAGGGGTTTTACCCGAGTTTGCAAAATAAGCCAGCTTCAAGTTGTGGTGAGGGGTCAGAAAACCTGCCTCTCCCCTCCCGCTTTGCCTCCAAGCGCTTTTCCCCCCTGCTGGTATCGTTAGAAGTTGTCAAGCTATTCTGCGTGAAAGGGTTAGATAGCCACAGCAACTAACCCCGGTGACTAACCCAAAGGGGTTTACCCAGTACTCAAGCAAGCCACGGGGGTACAGCTTACCCCAGTACCAAGCAAGATGTGGGTCAGTCTTCTCGCTTTGTGCTCAAGCTCCAACCATTCTGAATGCTTTTTCATTTTCCCGTGGTTAATTTGTTCCCTCCGGCAACAAAATCTGTGTGTTTGGGAGGCCATTTACGATATTTTGAGTTTTTTCCTATTGCGATAAGATGCAGAACAGTAGCCCCAAAAACGTTTTTAAAAAAAGCTTACTGCAGGATACCACCCCCCTAAGTCCCTTGTAAAAGATAATGGGGTGAATTTGTAATGAGTTTTGAAATTTTTTGTAATTTGTACAAGATCTTAAATCCCCTTGTTCCTCATCTCCAGCCAGCAAGGGTTAGTGAACGAACCGATAAGAAATACTTTGTCCTGGAGCCATTAAACCCCAAAGTTTAAAAAATTGGGTTTTTAAAAATCATACCAGTGTTCAAAGTGCCAAAAAATTTGCTTACAATGTTCCATAGGTGTATTCACTTTTGCATTTTTATGGTTTTAGACAAGCATTTAACCCAGAGCGTTATATTCCACTCCCAAACCAATTACAACCCTGATGATTTTGTGCAACCCTACAAGCTGGCTCAGGTGTTTTTTAGAAGAAACCGTGAACCTTCATAAACAAACAGCAGAATTTACTGGAGTTAAATGCCCTGCTAAACCCTCAAAATTAAAGAGGTTCGAGAGTAATGTGACAAAATTTTAAAAAACATCCGCAATGCCTAAGTCGATTAAAGTTGTTGGCCCTTATCGAGTTGTAGAAAATATTCTGGCAATAGTATAAAGGGTTTGAGAAATTTGTATGGTAAGTAAAGAATCCTTTAGTCATAGAATTAGTATGCGTGTTGATGTTTGTACCCGATAAAGATGCTAAAATCCCCGACCCCTGTACCCCCTACCCCAAATCTCAGTCGATATTCAACCTGAATTCGTCCCCCCTTGCGTACTCGCAAAATAATGAGAAAACCCCCAAGTATCTTTTTTAGTATCGTTAGATCTCCTCAGTCAAGGGATGTGTTAGCCCTTGCGGGAATTCGATCGTCCCAGAGATAACCCTTCTGCTTTTTTAAACCCCACCCTAGCAAATTTTTTTTTTTTAAAAGTCTAGTCTGTATAACTAGCTGTCCGAGATGAAGGAAATTGTAAATGTTTTTTATAATGATTAGTTTTTTTAGAAATTTTTTTTTCGTGTTTAATTCCCCCCTGTATTCTGAGAATTTGACGTAATGATCTGAGTGCGCACCCGTGCTTTGCTGCTAATTTCACCGTATATAATATTTTTTTTCAGAATCCGGTTTTTGAGTGCATGAATTTCAGATCGATCGATCAATTCCCTCCATATTGTACCATGATTTGTTCTTATAGTTTGTAATGCATTACGTTAAAACTGATTACGTTAACACCCATTACATAAAACTCACTTTGTTAACATCCATTATGATACCATCCATTAGTTCTAAGTTATATATGAATTTGTTATTGTATAGAATCAGCCCAGAACCACCTGCCTGTTCAGCCTATAGCATAGTAGTGTATGTCGAGACGACATACGTAACATGACCGAGCTGTCAGCATAGTTGCTGAATCCCCTTACATGTGTTGTATAGATTAACTGAGCATTATAGTATCATCCATGTGCTTTATATAGAAGATCCCTAGGCCGAGTGACTGTATGACGTCACGGGATACAGCTTGAGTGTGAGACGAGCTACCCCGGTCTCAGTCGACGCATAGGCATAGAAGAAGGCAGGACACGGCAGGCTGGGCTCCATCTCCCATTACCACAGTCTGACAATATAGCGTTACCATCCAACAAGTGAGTTTACCTTATCCATCAATCTCCTACCGAACCCCACACGACAGACGTGAAGACTGGATGTAGCAGTACGTGAAGACTGGATGTAGCAGGAAGTGAAGACTGGATGTAGCAGTACGTGAAGACTGGATGTAGCAGGACGTGAAGACTGGATGTAGCAGGACGTGAAGACTGGATGTAGCAGGACGTGAAGACTGGATGTAGCAGGACGTGAAGACTGGATGTAGCAGGACGTGAAGACTGGATGTAGCAGGACGTGAAGACTGGATGTAGCAGGACGTGAAGACTGGATGTAGCAGGACGTGAAGACTGGATGTAGCAGGACGTGAAGACTGGAAGTAGCAGGACGTAAAAACTGGATGTAGCAGGACGTGAAGACTGGATGTAGCAGTACATGAAGACTGGATGTAGCAGTACGTGAAGACTGGATGTGGACTGGATGTAGCAGTACTTGAAGACTGGATGTAGCAGTACGTGGAGACTGGATGTAGCAGTACATGAAGACTGGATGTGAAGACTGGATGTACCAGTACGTGAAGACTAGATGTAGCAGTACGTGAAGACTGGATGTAGTAGGACATGAAGACTAGGTGTAGCAGGATGTGAAGACTGGATACAGCAGGACGTGAAGACTGGATGTAGCAGGACGTGAAGATTGGATGTAGCAGGACGTGAAGACTGAATGTAGCAGGACACGAACACTGGATGTAGCAGGACGTGAAAACTAGATACAGCAGGACGTGAAGACTGGATGTAGCAGGACGTGAAGATTGGATGTAGCAGGACGCGAACACTGGATGTAGCAGGATGTGAAAACTGGATACAGCAGGACGTGAAGACTGGATGTAGTAGGACGTGAAGATTGAATGTAGCAGGACGTGAAGATTGGATGTAGCAGGATGTGAAGACTGGATGTAGCAGGATGTGAAGATTGGATGTAGCAGGACGCGAACACTGGATGTAGCAGGACGTGAAGATTGGATGTAGCAGGACGTGAAGATTGGATGTAGCAGGAACGTGAAGATTGGATGTAGCAGGAACGTGAAGATTGGACGTAGCAGGACGTGAAGATTGGATGTAGCAGGACGTGAAGATTGGATGTAGCAGGACGTGAAGACTGGATGTAGCGAGACGTGAAGATTGGATGTAGCAGGAAGTGAAGACTGGATGTAGCAGGACGTGAAGATTGGATGTAGCAGGACGTGAAAACTGGATGCAGCAGGACGTGAAAATTGGATGTAGCAGGACGTGAAGATTGGATGTAGCAGGACGTAAAGATTGGATGTAGCAGGACGTGAAAATTGGATGTAGCAGGACGTGAAAATTTGATGTAGCAGGACGTGAAGATTGGATGTAGCAGGACGTGAAGATTGGATGTAGCAGGACGTGAAAATTGGATGTAGCAGGACGTGAAGACTGGATGTAGCAGGACGCGAACACTGGATGCATCAGGCATTTTTCCACTAGATCACGGATCGCCAGGAGGCAAGGAGCTGTGAAGTCGGGGACAGGAGCTGTGAATCGATCCCTGGAACCACATGTAGGTGAGTACTAAGGCGCTGGAGAGAAGTTAGCAGCCCATAGGTCATTAGTAGTCTTGATAAACTTGGAATTTAGTTCTTTCAGGGTCCATTTGCCTCCCATGCGATGGAGACCAAGCAGCAGTACTGATGAATCAACTCCCTATACTTGTTGAACTTGCGTTTTTCACTATATCTGGAGGGTATAATCGGAGGATGTTCCGGGGGTCAATGTTCCAGCGGCCCAATCCATAACCAGGTATTATCATCCTGGTGACTGACAATGAATTAAAGGTAGGTGTTAGCAAGAACATATACACATGTATAGTTTCACACTAGCAACCTTCCGTTCTTGCTGGGAAGTAATGTGATCCCACCATGGTAGCTAGCACACCTATTTTGACTGCTGGACACTAATGTTCGAGATTCCTTTTCAGCTGGTAACTAGACTGTAACAAAACGTCTCTTGATAACCGCACTGATTTCGTTGTGTCTACCATACCATCCTCGCGAACTGGAATGGTTCAGATTATGCAGACCATATTGGTTAAATACTTACACTCTGCCACAGAGAGTGGTGGACTCGTAAATTCTTGCTCCCAGTTTGATCCCTTACAATCCACGAAAAAGTTACAGCTTTTAATAGAGTTTTTCGGTTCACTTACAGAAAATTGGGTAAAGCACTATTCAATGGCTTTGTTGTGAGGACATGAGATCTTTGTAAAGACTTGGGAGTCTAGGGTCCCAGCTGGTGACTACTGTTATTTACTGGATGGGGATGTGAAGGATCTGAGCTCTTCTTTTTGAAGTTCCCACTTTACCTACATCATAACCCATATCCAACCTCCATTCCTACACTGCAATAAATAAATGATTTCCATACCCACAATATAACCCGTATGGGCTACATTCTTCACCTTCACACTCACACTGTAACTCATACCTGCACTCTACACCGATAATGCTGCATATACCTGATCTTCATATACACACAATACAATATATATTTGACTCTCGCATCCACAATGTTACTTATATCCGACCTCCAGACACATAATATAATGTAACCCATATATAACAGATATATTCATAATGTAACCATTATCGACGTTTACACTCACAAAATACTCCCTCCCAACACACACAACAGAGCGCTGGTGGTCACCATAGCAGACATGAACAGTGATTTTAATCACAAGGAAACAGAATGGGAGAATCAGGAACCATACGAGTGTTCGAAAACCCGGAGGGCTTAAATGTTACATATGGTGATGGAAAACTTTGTGAGAACATGATAGGAAGGAGGGGAGGGAGATGAGGTAAATAAGCCACATAAAACGCCCGTTGTTTTTTAATTTTAAGCATTTTGACCACAAATGAATTTATCAATCTCATAATCAAAGAGAGAGACGAGGGAATGAACCAGCGAGACTGGCCCTTGTATTCATCCTAAGTGTTAGCGATCACATTATACTGCGTTTTAAATATCTTCTGGAAGTAAACTTGGAGGGAAACATAACAGAGGAATGCAGGGTGAAAACTGACTTGAAAAAATGTAATTGAACATGCATGAGACAATTCCTGAATCCAGTTCAGAGTAAAGGAAAGACAAGGAATACAATGAGGAGCAGAACAAGCAATGACACGAACGAAGTGTGAGGTGGAGAAACGTAATAGCAAAAAAAATGAAAAAAAAGAGAGAGGAAAACAGGGAAGTTCCCAGAACAGCCAAAAACAAGTACGAATGGTAAAAAAAGAGGCTGAGAAAAAAATTGAGGATGGCATAGCATCAGATATCAAATGTGAATCAAAGTTTCCATACAACCACAAGAGAAACAAGCCAGGAGTTAGGGGCCAAGTTAGAAGGCTGAAGAAATGACCAGTCTGCGAGCTGTTTTGAAGATTTAAGAAGGTATAGCAGTAGCATCATCCATGTGCTTTAGATACGAGACCCCTCGTAGGCCTGTGCTTTGTGTGACGTCACGGGATGCACACGAGGAGGCTCATCCCTCTGTCCCGCTCTCACTCGGCGGCAGACCATCCAGGCGTAGACAGGCAAGGCACTGGGCTCCATCCTACACCATCTCAGACTGACAATATAGCTACCATCCTACAAGTGTGTCTACTTTCAACCTGTGATATCTCCATTTAAGAACCCTTACGATAGTTAGAAGGCTGAAGAAATGACCAGTCTGCGAGCTGTTTTGAAGATTTAAGAAGGTATTCTAGAAGAAAAAAAAAAGGGGGGGGAATTACCAGAGAGTCAAAGAGAAAGAGTTCAACGAGTACTAGACGCAATACAAGAGAAGAAGTGAAGACACTACTGGTCAAGCAAGATACCTCCAACTATGTAGGTCCCGAAAAGGAGCAGAAACACTGTGTGAACCACTAGTCAAAATCTTAAACAAATCAAATGCTACAGGCAACTGCCAGAGGTGTGGAAGACAGCAGACATTATCCCTTTAGGTAGCATTATACTACGTACTGTACATGTCAGTGTCACTGACATCCACCCTGAGAGAGCCTGCTCATAAAAAACAACCAGCACAGTTATGTTAGTTAGTTTAATATGTTTATTATGCACCCCATACCCATCCTGTGGGCGGTAGTCAAAAGATTACAGAGGTACATAATTGGTCCAGGGACTGGACTCCAAAGTTTTGATAGCTGAGCAAGTTACAGAGGTAATGAATTCACAATTTACAAAGGTAATGAACTCACAAATTACAAAGGTAATGAACTCCGGGTAGGTCTAGTCACAATCATGACAAGTTACAAAGGTATTTACAGATTACAGAGGTACGTAATGGGTCCAGGGACTGGGCCCCAAAGTTTGGATGGCTGAACTAGGTACAAGGTAATGAACTCACAAGTTACAAAGGTAATGAATACTGTAAGAATGGTTACTTACGTTTATACATGGCTACAATCATGAACAAATTATAGTGTAATGAGCAATTCACACTTCCACACCCGGTCACAACTGTAGTGAGTTATTGGTGCAAATATTGATTGTTGACACACACACACACACACACATATACAAATTCACACACACACACACACACACACACACACACACATAAACACACACACACACACACACACACATACAAATTCACACACACACACACACACACACACACAAAAACACACACACACACACACACACACAAACACACACACACACACACATGCACACATGCACACATGTGGTAATGCTTTATTTACAGCTAGCAAAGTCAGGGTATTTCTCCAGAATGGTCTGCAATATACCACTGTCGATAAAATACTTTGCCATTTCTTGAACATTTCTGAGTGAGTTGTTTCTAAATTCGTTAATTTTATCACACTCCAGTACATAATGACGCAGGGTGTGACAATAGTCCATCTGGCAAAGTTTACATTTCGTTCGGTCTACATCTGGTGGTGGTGATTTAACCTGCCAAAGATACTTGTAACCCAGCCGGAGCCGGGCAGTAGTGACATCCAAGAGTCTGCTTATTTTGTTGGATGCACCATAGACATGTGGCTCCTCCTGCATGATAGAGTGATGATAGATGGACTCACTGGTGTCAATCTCCCTGAGCCTTAAGTCCATAAAATTCAGTTGAAGTTCTTTTCGTATTATTGTTCTCAAACTACTACCTGACAAGCCAAGATTGTAATCTACTCCCTCTTTGAAAGCATACACCTTAGCCAATTTATCAGTTCTATCATGCATCTGAAGACCAATGTGAGATGGAATCCACAGCATGTGCACTCTGACTCCACTGTCCACAATCCTACCATACCTATGTCTGGCTTCTGACACAAGCATGCCACAATTTATGCTTAATGAGTTGAGAGCATTTATGGATGACAGAGAATCAGTTACAATTAAACTGTCAATCTTTGATACATAGATGCATTTCAGTGCAAGGAGTATGGCAAACAGTTCTGTCTGAAGGGTAGAGGCCCAATTATTGATGCGTGCTCCAATTTCTTTAAGAGAGCCATCACTCTGTACGACAACAGCAGCACTACCAGCTGCACCAGTGGATTGGTGAACAGAACCATCAGCGTAAATAATTTGCGAGAGTGTGTGCTGTGTAACTAAGTTATCAATACAGCTTAAGGCCTCATGTTTGGCTTCAAGGCGAAGTTTTGGTTGTGATTTAAGAAGTAGTTTGGGGGGAAATGGAGGAATGGTAGTTTGGAATGGGGTAATATTCCATGGAGCGGAGAAGTGCCGCTGTTGCCTTACTTGACATAGATCATGTATCTGATTCATGCGGAGGTCGGTTCCAGTTTTTTCGATCCATCTGGAGGAGTGTTCACCAGTGCTGAGGAAAGTTTGGAGGGCTTCACAGTTATGGTCATGGAAAATACGGTCTCACAAACCTACCGGACTTTAGGACAGGGTAATAGAAGTCAGGCAGGAATGGATTGTACACATATTTTTTGACCATTAGAAGACTGTTTAAACAAGGGACTGGAAGTAAGAGGAATGACGGGGAAGGCACTAGAGTGGATCAAGGAATACACACCACACACACACACACACACACACACACACGCGCGCGTGCGCGCTCACACAGATAACCTTGTCTGTCCTTGACCAGGGACCACCAGGTTTTGGAGCCTACTCTACCTGATGCTAGCTTTCTTTTTGTGCCACCTCCCATTTGCCACCCATATGCCTACAGGCTTGCCTGTGCAAGTTCCTGTTATAGGTGGTAGGATGTCTCTTATACCTTCGCCATGCCTTGTACTTAGCCTCTTTACAACGAAAGCCAAACCAAGGCTGATCTGTAGGCTTCGTCACATATTGCCGGTGAGGAATGTGTTCTTGTTGTAGATTAAGGATGTGTCCAGTGAAGGCTTTCACTTGGTTGTCAACATCCCCTTGGAGAAGAGCGTTCGAACCGATGGTGGTGAGTTTAGAGCAAAGGGCTGGCCAATTACCTCTTTCCCATAGTCAGGTTGTGCATGTGGATTCCTCACCTCATTCTGTTGGGATCTTAAGTGTCGTAAAAACAGCCTTGTGATCAGATGATCCAACGTAGCCGAGGGGTTGACAAGTGACTATACCTTCTGCCAGATCACTCTCTAATGGGTCTTTCTCTTCATGTCTCTCTTCCATTACCCCTCTTTCTCTACCACTCACTTCCTACCTATCTTGCATACACACACACACACACACACACACACACGCACATGCCCATACTGAAGTGTGCAGCACCAGTTTGGAAACCGCACCTGGTCGGGCGCGTCAGGAAGTTAGAGTGTGTGCTGGGGTTTGCAACAAGACTAGTCCCACAGCTGGGGGGATTGTCCTGCGAAGGGGGGTTGGGGGAGGTTGGCCTGATGAAACTGGAGGGTGGGAGGGTCGTGG
>NC_069466.1:10333755-10421329 GCF_026875155.1 Cherax quadricarinatus
CGTTCACCCTTGTATGTCCCGGAGTATTTGAAATGACGTTATCATGTCCCTTCTTGCTTTTCTCTACTTCCAGTATCGTTAAAACTAGTTCATAAATTTTTTTTAAGAAGTTCCGTTTCTATTTTAGTGCCAAGCTGTGAGCGTCTGTTTGTGGCTGCTTTAGTTACAGCAGCAGAGATGTGATGGTTGTCTCTCGTCTTCTGTGGGTGTAATTACAACAATAGAGCTATGTTCACTGTGTTCCGTCTTCAGTATTTGTAATTACACAACAGCAGAGTTATGCTCGTTGTGTCCATCTTCAGTGTTTGTAGTTACAGCAGCAGAGCTATCTCTGATCATGATAACTAATGCTCACTGTTCAGTTGGTAATTAGCAATTGTAAAATTTGTAGTTGTAGCGCACATTACGTCCTCCTGGATCCTAATCCCCCAGTAAATTTGTAAACATATTTTCTAACTTTTCTTTGGACAGATCTGGGAGCCTCTTCTTGTTCTTGATGGCCATAACGAGACCTTCTAGTGTCGTAACTTGATTTTATATGTCTGCATTTGTCCTCAAACTTACAGATGTTTTCAGTCTATCGTGACAATGTCTTTAAACATACATTTTGTTTTGTACATCGTATTATTATTATTATTATAATAATAAAGAAGCACTAAGCCACAAGGGCTATACAGCGCTGCAGGGTAGGGAAGGAAGCGAGGGTATTGGGCGGTAGAAGGGGAGAGGGATGATCAGTAGGTTACAGAAAACAGCGGGGCAGGGGATAGTGTGTGTGTGGGGGGGGGGGTAGAGGGCAGCAAGAAATTGAGGTAGAAAGGGCTGAAGGTATCATCAGAGTTTGTGAAGTCAGTTGTTGTCAAAAAGTCAATGAGAGAGTCCGGATAAAAGGTGGGTCCATCAGCGAGAAGGGAAGGTAAAGAGAGAGCAGCAGAGCGAAGACGACATTGGAGGTATATTCTGCATGCTCGTTAATAAAGTGGGCAGTCTAATAGAATGTGGCTAACCGATAATGGAATCTGACAATTCTCACAGAGAGGAGCAGGGCGCCTCTCCATGAGATAACCATGAGTAAGACGAGTATGGCCAATACGAAGACGGGAGAGAGTAGTCTCCCAACCTCGACACTGGTGATAAGAAGACGGCCAGTAACCTATACTCGGTTTAATAGATTGAAGTTTGTTACCGAGCAGAGTAGACCAACGTTGTTCTCAACGGGTGTGAAGGTGGGTAGCTATTGCAGCAAAATAGTCCGTAAATGGAACACCCTATATGAAACTGATAGGTCATGTACTGCTGACCGTGCAGCAGTGTCTGCTTGTTCATTGCCCTGTACGTCAACATGACCAGGGACCCAACAAAAAACAATATCTTTATGCTTGGAAGAGATGCAGCATAGCCAAAGTTGGATACGGAGGACTAAGGGGTGAGGTGTATCAAATTTCTGTATAGCCTGTAAAGCACTAAGGGAGTCTGAGACAACCACAAATGATGACATAGGCATAGATGCAATACGGATAAGTGCTGCAAGAATGGCATACAATTCAGCAGTAAAGATACTAGCCAAAGATAGTAAATGCCCTCGTACGATGCTGTCCGGAAACACTGCTGCGAATCCTACGCCGTCAGAAGACTTAGAGCCATCTGTGTACACTGCAATGGCATGAGAATGAGAGTGGAAGTGGTCAAGAAAAAGAGAGCAGTAAGCTACCGTAGGCAGTTGGGCTTTCGAGCAAGGGAGTGAGAAAGAACAGACTCGAACAGCTGGAACTTCCCAGGGGGGTAGGGAAAAGAGAGATGCTACATGAACAGAGAAAGGTGGTAATTGAAAAGACAAGAGCGAATGTAGGTGAAGGGAGAAGGGACGGAGCAAACAGGGGCGGCGAACAAATAATGTCTACTAATATCGGTGACCATTCTATAAATGGAAGGATTGCGGAGATCATGAGAGTGTACATAGTAACGAGGCAATGGGCATCACGGCGATCGGATAAGGATGGAACGTTCGCTTCTGCATAGAGGCTCTCAACAGGGGAAGAGCGAAAAGCACCAAGGCATAAACGTAATCCTTGGTGATGAATGGGGTTAAGGCTAGAGAGAGTAGCAGGAGAGGCCGCTGAATAGATCTGGTCACCATAATCAAGTTTCGATAAAATGAGGGCGGAATGTAGGTGAAGAAGAGTTCGACGATCAGCTCCCCATGAAAGATGAGCAAGGGTTTTAAGAAGGTTCAGCCGGCTGTGACAAGTTGCCTTCAGAGAGGTAATGTGAGGTTTCCAGGATAACCTACCTGGAGTTTACCTGGAGAGAGTTTCGGGGGTCAACGCCCCCGCGGCCCGGTCTGTGACCAGGCCTCCTGGTGGATCAGCGCCTGATCAACCAGGCTGTTGCTGCTGGCTGCACGCAAACCAACGTACGAGCCACAGCCCGGCTGATCAGGAACTGACTTTAGGTGCTTGTCCAGTGCCAGCTTGAAGACTGCCAGGGGTCTGTTGGTAATCCCCCTTATGTGTGCTGGGAGGCAGTTGAACAGTCTCGGGCCCCTGACACTTATTGTATGGTCTCTTAACGTGCTAGTGACACCCTGCTTTTCATTGGGGGGATGTGCATCGTCTGCCAAGTCTTTTTGCTTTCGTAGTGAGTGATTTTCGTGTGCAAGTTCAGTACTAGTCCCTCTAGGATTTTCCAGGTGTATATAATCATGTATCTCTCCCTCCTGCATTTCCGGGGGAATACAGGTTTAAGAAAATTTCAAGCGTCCCAGTAATTGAGGTGTTCTTACTCCGTATGCGCGCCGTAAAGTTCTCTTACATTTTCTAGGTCGGCAATTTCACCTGCCTTGAAAGGTGCTTTTAGATGTGCAGCAATTATTCCAGCCTAGATAGACAAGTGACCTGAGAGTGTCATCATGGGCTTGCCTCCCTAGTTTTGAAGGTTCTCATTATCCATCCTGTCATTTTTTTCTAGCAGATGCGATTGATACAATGTTATGGTCCTTGAAGGAAAATCCTCCGACATTAATCACTCCTGGTCTTTGACGTTGGTGTTTCGCTCTATTTTGTGACCAAAAATTTGTTTTGTACTCTGATGAAGATTTAATTTCCTCATTTTTAAACCATATCTGAGTAATTGAAATTTCTCATCGTTGAACTTCATATTGTTTTCTGCAGCCCACTGAAAGTTTTGGTTGATGTCCGCCTGGAGCCTTGCAGTGTCTCCCAAATGGAAGACACTGTCATGCAGATTCGGGTGTCATCTGCAAAGGAAGACACGGTGCTGTGGCGGGACATCCTTGTCTATGTTGGTTTTATGAGGATGAGGAACAAGATGGGAGCTAGTACTGTGCCTTGTGGAACAGAGCTTTTCACCGTAGCTGCCTCGGCTTTACTCTGTTGACGACTACTCTCTGTGTTCTGTTAGTGAGGAAATTATAGATCCATCGACCGACTTTTCTGTTATTCCTTTAGCGCGCATTTTGTGCGCTATTACACCATGGTCACATTTGGGTCGAAGGCTTTTGCAAAGTCTGTATATTTTACATCTGCATTTTTTTGTCTTCTAGTGCATTTAGGACCTTGTCGTAGTGATCCAGTAGTTGAGACAGCCCAGGAGCGACCTGTTCTAAACCCATTTTTGCCCTGGGTTGTGAAAACTGAGGGGTTTTCTAGATGGGTGGTGATCTTGCTTCTTAGGACCCTTTCAAAGATTTTTATAAATATGGGATGTTAGTGCTATTGGTCTGTAGTTTTTTTGCTGTTGCTTTACTGCCCCCTTTGTGGAGTGGAGCTATGTCTGTTGTTTTAGTAACTGAGGGACGACCCCTGTCCATGCTCCCTTCCATAGGAGGGAAAAAGGCTCGTGATAGGGGCTTTTTTGCAGTTCTTGATGAACACAGAGTTCCATGAGTCGGGCCCCTGGGGCAGAGTGCATGGGCATGTCATTTATCGCCTGTTCGAAGTCATTTGGCGTCAGGAATAACATCGGATAGGCTTGTGTTAATAAAAATTTTGTGGCTCTCTCATAAAAAATTCTTTTTGATCTTCGACTCTCAGTCGGTTAGCGGCTTGCTAAAAACTGAGTCATATTGGGACTTGAGTAGCTCACTCATTTCCTTGCTGTCATCTGTGTAGGACCCATCTTGTTTAAGTAGGGGCCCAATACTGGGCGTTGTTCTCGATTTTGATTTGGCATAGGAGAAGAAATACTTTGGGTTTCTTTCGATTTCATTTATAGCTTTTAGTTCTTCCCGCGATTCCTGACTCCTAAAGGATTCTTTTAGCTTAAGTTCGATGCTTGCTATTTCTCAAAGAGGAGGCGTAGAAACCTGACTGTATCACGTTCAGGGATATGGGAGCCATAGAGGTGCAAAGGATGATCGGAGATGACAGAGCGTCTAGTGAAAGTAATTTGGTGAGCTTTGGTACTGGAAAATTTAAACCCATGTGTGGTGGCCCATTTGGAAACATGGTCGATCGCATGTTGGAGAGAAACTGTAATGAGGTGACAGTCAGCGCCTGCACATGCAATAGTGAAGTCATCAACATAGAGTGATGACCAAATATTGGATGCAAGACTAGAGGCCAAATCATTTATAGCAAGGAGAAAAAGTGTTGCGCTCAGAACACATCCCTGGGGGGACACCTTCAGCTTGGATAAAGTCTGGGGAGAGCACATTATTAACCCGAACACGGAAATGTCTGTCAGTTAAAAACTTCTTAAGGAAGGATGGTAGATTGCCTCGAAGGCCTAAGGAGTGGGCTTGGGCCAAAATATTATACCTCCAAGTTGTGTCATATGCCTTCTCAAGGTAAAAAAATATGGCAATAACTGAGTGGTTATTCGCAAAGGCATTACGAACATATGTATCCAAGTGTAGTAAGGGGTCTATGGTAGAACGGCCCTTACAAAAGCCATATTGACGAGTGGAGAGACTGTTGTGTGTCTCTAAATACCACACTAAACGTCTATTTACCAGGCGTTCCATCACTTTGCAAACTGGGACGATAGTGGGAGGCTCCATGTCCCGTAATACCCGGTTTGCGGAAAGGGAGAACAATGGCAGATTTCCACAGCTGTGGAAGAACTCCCTGTGACCAAATAAGATTGAAAAGGCATAATAGGACTGCAAGGGCTGACTAATGTAAATGTTGCAGCATACGAATATGAATGTCGTTGGGCTCAGCTGCCGATGATCAGCAAGCTGAGAGTGTTGCCTCCAGTTCCTGCAGTGTAAAAGGCACATTATACTGTTCTTCTCTGAGAAGAAAAGTCCAAGGGTGCTAACTCTCTGGCAGACGTTGAGGAAAGAAACGAGGGGCATAGACGGAGCCCCTGAGAAATACAGACCAGATGATTGCCAATTTCATTGGCAACATCTAGTGGGTTTGCTATATCAACACCGGCAACCCGCAGAACAGGAGCCGGGTCAGGAGAATATTTACCACTCAGTTTTCGTACTTTTTTCCAGACTGCACTCATAGAGGAAGCAGAGGTGATGGTGGAGACATAATCTCGCCAGCAAGTGCATTTAGCGTCACGGATGACACTGTGAGCGATCGCATGCTTCTGCTTAAAATCAAGAAGTCTCTTCGTGGTTCTACTGTACCGGTACCTGCCCCACGCTGCGCGTTTCAAACGTACTGCACAAGCACAAGCAAGAGACCACCAAGTTACACATTTATGAGAATGCCTGCCCAAAGTTTGGGGTATAGAATGAGAAGCTGTGGTTAAAACGGAGGACGAGAAGAGGTGTAAAAGCTCATCACTGGAGGACAAAGAAGGAACCTCACTAAAAACAGTTGTGAGTAAAGGTTCCAATTTGTCTGATCAAATTGCCAGCGTGGGTTACGAAGAGGTGGTGAATATGAAGGGGAAGTAAGAATGATAGGGAAATGATCGCTGTCATGTAAATCCGGGAGAACAGACCAGGTGAAGTCTAATGCGGCAGAGGAAGAGCAGACTGAGAGATCGATGCAAGAGAGAACATGAGTCCGAGGATCAAAATGGGTGTGAGTACCTGTATTTAAAACATGGAGGGGGTGGGTAGCAAGAAAAGCCTCTAACTGAATGCCATGGGAATCACAGTGAGACCCCTCAGAGGAAATGATGGGCATTAAAATAGCCAAGTAACAGAAGTGGTGGCGGTAATGACGAAACAAGAAAGGCAATATCTGGGATAGATAATGCCCGAGAAGGAGAGAGATACAAAGAGCAGAGTGTATACCACCTATGCAAGTGGATACAGGCTGCTGTGTAATGCAGCGAAGTACGAACAAATAGCTGATGGTACGGAATATCAGTGCGTAGAAGAAGGGCACTTTCATTGAAGATCCCATCAGGAAAAGGATCTGAAGAATACAATAAATTATAGCCTGAGATAGGATAGATAATGGCAGAGTGTAATTTTGGTTCCTGTAAGTAAACACCAACAGGGGAAAACTGGAAGAGCAACATCTGAAGCTCACCGTGATTACCCCTGAGGCAGCGAATATTCCACTGTAAATAGGCCATGATTGGCAACGATAAAGATACCTGAAATCCGCAGGTAAGGGTACCTATGGACTAGAGGGGTTAGAAAAGTCCACATGCGGTGGCAAAGGAAAACGTTCAAGTAGCGAAGGAACGGTGCGTGAAGAAAGGAGTTGCGCAGATGGAGAAGAGGAAAGAGAAGGAACAGAGGGTGGATCAGTGTCCATTGATGGTTTGGTCTCTGCAATATATTCAGAGATTGCTTCAAGTGTTTCGGAGTTCAGAGACGTCGTATGGGAGACAATATTGGATATGGAAGGAGGAGGAGTTTGAGTAAAGATCGGAGCTGTAATGGACTGTACCAAGGGAGGGGGGGACAAATGGGTGGAGGGAACTGGAAAAGTGTGGGAGGGGACAGAAGAGGCAGAAACCTGGGAGGTGGCAGAAGAGGAAGAAACTTGGGAGGGGACAGGGGAGGAAGGCACAGTACGAGGAGGAGGATGAACCTCCACACTGGTAACAGAGCCAGTGAAAGGGAAAGACCCAGGTACAGAGACCGGGAAGGTAAAATGTGGAGGTGGATGAAGGGAAGGAGGGGTCAAAGGAGATTTTTTGGGCCAGTGAGAAGTAGAGGGACGATTGGGAGGTGTCGTACGAGGTCTTGGCGATACCGGGTTTTGTGAGGGAGGACACGAAGTGAGGACTGACTGAGGAGTTGAAGTAGGGACATCGGAGCCTAGGACAGCAAAAGAATTAGATACAGGAGTGACTATGGGACTGGCAACTGCAGAGGAGGCTGCAGAAGATGTGACCCCAGAAGTGGGGGGACGCTTTGAAACACGAGAATAAGAAACACGGGCCAGTCTTCCTTGGAGGTGGTGATGAGAAACTGCCTTAGCATAAGGGAGACCTTCTGCTTCTTTGAGGCAACGAATTTCCCGATCATTTAAGTAGACTTGGCAACGGCGAGAGTACGAAGGGTGAGCCTCATGACAATTAAGGCAAGAGGGAGTTTGGCTGCAAGACATATAAGAATGGTCATCGGCACCACAGACTGGGCATTCGGCTATAGATCTGCAATATTTTGCTGGGTGGCCAAATCGCCAGCAATTCCTACACTGTTGTGGTATAAGGATCACCTTCCGAACTTGTAACCGATGTCCTGCTACATAAACAGAGGATGGGAGTTCATGGCTGTCAAAAGTTAAATGAGCCACATTGCAAGGGTATCGTCTTCGCCCGCGGGCAGGAAGAACATAAGTGTCTACCTTGAGAATTGGTAGATCTTGGAGTTCCAGCTGTTCGAGAATGTCAGTGCCACATGTCTGGAAATTCTGTTGGACTATGGTATGGGGCAGAATAACAGTACCACTACAAGAATTGAGGGATTGATGCTTTTCAATAGTGATAGGAATAGTATCGATATGTGAAAGAAGAGAAAGATCATGAGCTTGGGTAGAATTCTGGACTGTGATGATGCGCGTACCACTCTTAAGAGCATGAAAGGAAATATCTCTACCAACATGGCATAGGAGCGCTTTGCCAATACTATGGTCGGAAAGATAGGCAGTAGAAGAAGTCGGTCTTCATGTAAAGAATTTAGTCCATTGTGTGGTCCGAAACTGAGTGTGGAGAGGAAGTGCATGACATGTCGGTCTTTTCTGAGTAGAATGGGAAGGTAAGGAAGTAACATCATTAGAAGATTGTCGTTGACGTTTAGAAGTGGGACCAGAGTCGGTCCGGCGTGGGACGGGCTGGCGATTCGAAAATCGCCGCACCATAGAGGGAGAAGCCAGAAGCATAGTTGAAGGAGAGCGGAGGTCAGACAAATCGAAGGAGTCAGTGGAAGCCCCGGTACCTGAAGCGGGTGAGGAAACAGCACCAGCAAGAGGTACAGGGGACTTAGGAATGTCCGAAGAGTGGCCAAAAGACGAGGCGAGGTCAGAACGGGGTGTGGTAACAATAAGGGGCCCGGGGGTAGCAGGGTCATGGAATGGGTACTCCATGGTTAGGTTACTTCTTTCTTTTTGCTTTTAAGAAAAAAAAAGAAAGAAGAAAAGAAAATAAAAATAAAAAAAGAATAAAATAAGGGGGGACTGGGGAGGGATAGTTCCTAGGAGAAATGAAAGGGCCAGAAATCTCCCTCCGGCCCAAGAGGACCTCAGCACTGCAAGTAGCGCAGATGCAGCATGGAACTCGTGCCATACCCTACCCATCATGCCAGTAAACCAGCAATCCAGGATAGCAACAAAACATCTGCCGAGCTACCTCGGTGGACAAAAGAGAGCGCGGCCAGATATCTACCACAAAGCATACCTCCTTCGGCCACCATCCCTGGAATCCAAAAGGTGGCTTCCAGACATACATCCATCGCCCGAAAGACACCCAAAGCCACCCTCTGGGATACTGGAGAGGGATCGGGACATCCCCAGGCAATCCAGATCCCACGGCAAATACTCCACCACCAAGAACCTCAACGGAATGGGATGGACCCCGGTACCCTTTCCCCTACCTAGGAACTAGCGCGCCTGTGGGAAAAAATCCCAAAGGCCAAAAAGGAAGGGCAAAAGGGAGGGGTGGGGAGGAGGAGGAGGAAAGGAAAAAGAGGAGGATGGGGAGGATGGGATAGGGAAGGGAGGATTGGGGGGTAATTAGGTTCGGTCTGAGGAAGGAGACCGACAGGTCTAATTCCTCAGACCAAGAGCCTCTTCACCATGCCAAGGAGCCCCCCTTGAAGAGGTTGTACATCGTAGTCATAGTTTTACTTAGTCTTTCTCTCCTTTATGTCTATCAGGTACAATCCCTTAAGCTTATTCTAGCAGAATATTAATAACATCTCTGGAAACAGTCTGGGCGCAAACCTTTGGCCCTTTGAGATTGTGTAAGTGCCTAAACAGGTTGAAATTTCCTCGCTGGGGCTTCAGTCTTCACGATGATCATTTATATGCTGAGAAAATCATTACAACTCCCCTATCTTGGTCGTGGAAGCTCTGAAGTCTGCTAGTCATGCATGTCCTAATGAAGTTATGTATCATATTTGTGGATCTGATATGTTTGGTGTAGTGTTAACATTCATATCCTTTACTTTCACTATTATTTGAAGTCTTTCTCTCCTAGTCTGTGGCATGCAAAGAGTATGTAACCTTTATTCGGTGCATGTACACACCCTCATTTACAGGCTATCTCCCCCAACCAGTGAACCAGGTTGCTAAGAGTTGATGATAGGGCCCCGTCGTTCAACTAGTGACCAGGTTCTAGCCAATAAGAAGATGGTTTTGGCAATCGCAGAGGTTATGTGGGTACCGCTCTCCTGTCTGCCCTTGTCATTCCCATTGTAGAGCTGGTTGAAGCACGGTCTGCTATCTTGTGGCTTCTATTTCTGCTTTGCTTACCGTGGAGTGCACTATACTTATCACTGTACATAGTGTACATATTGCTGTTCTAAATTGGTGAAGGATAATATAAGTCTAAACTTTTTCTACTGTGTTTATTTGCTCCCATTACACCCGGGGTAACAGGCCATTTGGAATCCTGGGTTGTAATATGGGGGCCTGTCCGAGAGTTGAGCCGGACTTAGAGAAACAGTTGAGCTTAGGGTGAAGCTTGTACCATATGTTTGGTGTAGTGTTAACATTCATATCCTTTACTTTCACTATTATTTGAAGTCTTTCTCTCCTAGTCTGTACGCTATTTTTTTATATACCATGATTGATATTCAATTACACATTATTGGGCCATTCACGAGGCGTGTAAAGATCTCTATGCATTTCATGACTGCTTCCCTTGGTTGTTATAAATTTTTTTTATCATATCATGGTGCCTTTCTACCATCTTCTGGGCTACTTTGCTTTCTACTTATTTGTTTCCCATTGTATTTATGTTACGAAAATCACCATACCCCCCACACTCCCTACTGAGAAATGCAGCAGTTAATACTATTTTTCTCTCTCCATTCTCATTTGTATTAGATAAGAAGAGCTCAGAAATTTATGACCAATTACAAGCACTGCGATTTTATAGTCAGTATCGCATTTATAAATAATGCACTGTCACTCTAGTGTAAACTAGATGTATCATGGTAGCTACACCATCAGAGAAAGGTATCCCAGTGAAGAATGAAAGCGACACTTGCGTAACAGTTTAATACAGAGAAAAACGGTGAAAGATGAGGAGGAGAATGAAGTAATCAGTCCCTCAGCCTGGAGTCGATGTCCTCAGTCCATTAGTCTTTGAGAAATATACAATATATGCTCGGAGAAGTGGCTTATATAGTGCAGTCAGGTGAATAGAAACTGGAGGAGGCGGAGTCACCCGTGGACAAATCCACTAGTTTAAGTAGGTCATGCCTGTAGGTTAGGCAAGTGAAGAATTCCCTGTAGGTTAGGCAAGTGAAGAATTCCCTGTTTACCTGGAGTTTACCTGGAGAGTTCCGGAGGTCAACGCCCCCGCGGCCCGGTCTGTGACCAGGCCTCCTGGTGGATCAGAGCCTGCTCAACCAGGCTGTTACTGTTGGCTGCACGCAAACCAACGTACGAGCCACAGCCCGGCTGTATCAAGATTCCAAGATTTGGCAGCATCTGACAGATGTCAAACACTTCAACACCATCGCAGGCTAACGTGGCACTAAGTTCTGAGTGTTATGAGTGCCAGGTGGAAATGGAAATGGAGTAGGAAAAGGAGTAGCAGAAAATGGGACTTCAGAAAGAGGGAAAATAAATGAATATTAAACAAAAAGAAGAGCAATGGGAATGGGAGCTGGAAAGCAAAACTGTACAGGAAGGAATGGAAGTAATATAAACAAAGTACCAAAATAAAAAGGAGAAATTTGTACCAAGCCTGAAGCAATGATACAAGAAAAAAACCAGTGGTTCAACCAGGAATGCAGAGAGGCCACTGGAGAGAGAAAGAGAACTTAAGAGAGAAACATAGGAAATCAAACCACAGAAAATCGAAAAGTAAATATAAGAGCTAGAAACGAATATGCGAGAGGTAACCTGAAGGACATTCTGAAAGACTGAAACACAACCAAAGTTACTTTACAGCCACATCAGAAAAGAAGACAACTGTGAAGCAGCAGGTGATAATGCTGAAGAAGGAGGTTAGAACGCTGACGGAGAGTGACAGAGAAGCATTCAAAAAGTTCGGGAAAAGATTTAAGGAGGTCATTAGACAAGACAGTAGAGAGCTACCAGAAGGTTCAGTAGTTAGACCTGAGTAACAGGTAACAGAAAGAATACTGAGCAACAAGAGAAGTACTAAAACTAAGTGACAGGACCAGATAATATATTTCCATGGGTTTTGAGAGAATAAATCATTCTCTCAAAGAAAAATATGACGAGGGAAAATTCGAAAGGATACACCTGGAAATCCAACATTCACATCCAACACATATCTAAGAAATTTTCCAAAATTGTGGACATTCTATGAAAAATATGTTACTTTGTTCCCTAAAAAAATAACTCACTCTGTACTATCCACTAATCTGTCCTAACCTCACTTATGGTATTTATGCTTGGAATCTACTGTAGCAAATCACCCAAAACCCATTGTTGCCCAACAGAAATCAACTGTCTGAGTAATCACCCTTTTAGGTTCCAGACAGCACACACTCCGCTAGTCAACAGTCTCAACCTACTGAACATACATTACGTCCACACTTACTGCTATGCATTTTGTGTGTGTAATATATATATATATATAATATATATATATATAATATATATATAAGTCAGTTCCTGATCAGCCGGGCTGTGGCTCGTACGTTGGTTTGCGTGCAGCCAGCAGCAACAGCCTGGTTGATCAGGCGCTGATCCACCAGGAGGCCTGGTCACAGACCGGGCCGCGGGGGCGTTGTGTGTGTGTGTGTGTGTGTGTGTGTGTGTGTGTGTGTGTGTGTGTGTGTGTGTGTGTGTGTGTGTGTGTGTGTGTGTGTGTGTTTTGTGTGTCGTGCCGAATAGGCAGAACTTGCGATCTTGGCTTAAATATATATATATATATTATATATATATATATATGATACTCAGAACGACCTTCAGCTCTGCGTTCCGACTCTTCCTGGAGAGCTGCACCACAACACGTAAGCACAATACAAGCAATAAATACCTCTCTGATATATCGTGTGTTATACTCAACCTAGACAGAAACTCTTCCAGAAGATGAAAAAAGTTTCCCCGTCAGTCACCTGTTTCAAAAGCACTGTCAAAAAACCACCTCATAAATCTGACTTAACCCTTACCTAGATACTTTTTGGACTACAGAGAAGCATTTGATACAGTACCATACCTAAGATTAATCTAGAGACTGGAGGAAGAGATTGAGTTAAAAGACAGTGCTACAGTGGGTCAGGGAGTACCTGAGGGATAGAAAGGAGAGTAACAATAAGGAATAAGACATCAGAGTGGGAGAGGGTAACGGGTAGTATTTTGCAATGATTAGATCAAGGAGTGTTGTTATTCCTAGGCGAGAACGAGGAGAATATTGATGATTTTCAGGAAGACGTTATGCTTGTTATGCTGAGCATTTCGGGCAAATTAGGTCGGTTGTGTCCCAGGATGCGACACACCAGTTGACTAACACCCGGGTACTCATTTCACTGATGGGTGAACATGGACAACATACCTGATAAAGAATGTAAAGAAGCTTGAAGATGTCTGAATGTTTGCAACCTGGTTAGTATTCTAATTTCTAAGCTTATACTGGACGCTGGTAAACATTATGCAATAAAGTTTTCTCTACTTCAGATCTGTTACAGTGGTTTTGGTATATCTCTCTCTCACATGACGACAGCTGAGAGATAACAGCTTTGTCCTCCTCCAGGTCATTACCACTTCCTCAAAATAGCCTAAAGATCCTCACTTATCATTTTCTCAAGACATGGCAAATATCTTCAGGAGTCTCATTAAAAACATTCTTATGGTGTATTTAGACGACTTATCCGTTATGTTACAAGAAGTGGAGATACATATAGGGAGACTGACTTCGTCAATGAGTAGGCTCACCCTTAAAGTCTGTACACAATACGTTTGTCCTGACGTACACCGTCTGACAGTGTGCGGACACAATACGTCTGTACTGACGTACACCATCTGACAGTATGCGGACACAATACGTCTGTCCTGACGTACACCGTCTGACAGTATGCGGACACAATACGTCTGTACTGACGTACACCATCTGACAGTATGTGGACACAATACGTCTGTCCTGACGTACACCAACTGACAGTGTAAGGCCAGACAGATACACTGAACAAAAAAAAAAATAACACAAACTGTATACATTGTTTTTGTAAATGAAGTCCATGTGGACACAGTAACGGGCGCATGACTGACGAAATGTCTCCTTGAAGGGCTGGAGCAGTGTATAACAATTAGTGAGTGACGGCAAGGAGTGTGTGTGATGCAAGTGACAGTCCCATGACCCGTTATATTGTTAAGACAGAGAGGGACAAGTCAGGTTACTGTGACGTCAAGCTTAAGCTGAACCACCAACATAACACTGAGATCCTGCTGCTTGCTCAACACCAGAAATACAAGAAGACAGACAATACCAGCAACACAATATGACTGACAACAAGAGCAACACAATATGACTGACAACAAGAGCAACACAATATGACTGACAACAAGAGCAACACAATATGACAGAATAACACAATATGACTGACAACAGCAGCAACACAATATGACTGACAACAACAGTAACACAATATGACAGAGAATAACAAAATATGTTATCAGTCATCTTGTGTTACTGCTGTTGTCAGTCACATTGTGTTGCTGTTGTCAGTCATATTGTGTTGCTCTTGTTGTCAGTCATATTGTGTTCTTCTCTGTCATATTGTGTTGCTTTTGTTGTCAGTCATATTGTGTTATTCTCTGTCATATTGTGTTGCTCTTGTTGTCAGTCATATTGTGTTCTTCTCTGTCACTCTTAATTCTATTTTACCCAAATAAAATTTATTATTATCGGATCTAAGCTCACCTCGTGTGACGTCACTTTCTTTTGTGGCGTTTATGGAGTGTATGTTGGTGGCCTGCATCACACACACACACACACACACACACACACACACACACACACACACCACACACACACACACACACACACACACACACACTGGGACAATAACAAATGCAATCTTCCCACCTGGATATCAGATCCTCAGGAAGGATAGAAGGAGCAGAGGGGGAGGAGGGGTTGCACTGCTAATTAAAAACCGGTGGGGTTATCAAGAAATGGAAGGAATGGACGAGATTGGAGAAAGGTAGGTACAGTTCAGTCAGGGGAACATAAGGTAGTCATTGCAGTGATGTATAACCCACCACAGAACTGCAGGAGGCCAAGAGAGGAATATGAGTGCAACTAGCTGAGGTGGCAAGAAAGGGTCACTCGGGTAGAGCGAACTTACTGGTTATGGGCGACTTCAACCACAGGGAGATTGACTGGGAAAACCTGGAGTCACATGGGGGTCCCAAAACATGGAGAGCCAAGATGATGGATGTGGTACTGGCAAACTCATGCACCAACATGTTAGGGACACTACTAAAGAGAGAGAAGAGGGGAGGATGAACCAGCAAGACTGGACCTTGTGTTCACCCTGAGTAGCTCGGACATTGAGCACATCACATATGA
Source organism: Cherax quadricarinatus (assembly GCF_026875155.1). NCBI lineage: Eukaryota > Metazoa > Arthropoda > Malacostraca > Decapoda > Parastacidae > Cherax > Cherax quadricarinatus. The sequence goes on from NC_069466.1 coordinate 10,348,858, forward strand.
AAGGCCCCTTGGAGCTACTGACCACGTGGTTCTGAGCTTTGAATACATCGTGGAGCTAAAAGTGGAGAGGGTAATAGGAGTAGAAAGGGAAAAGCCAAACTATAAAAGGGGCGACCACACAGGAATGAGGACCTTCCTGTAGGAGGTTCAGTGGGAATGGGAGTTGGTAGGAAAGTCAGTAAACGAAATGGACTTTGTAACAACAAAATGCAAAGAGGCAGAGGAAAGGTTTGTTCCCAAGGGTAACAGAAATAATGGGAAGAACAGAACGAGCCCTTGGTTTACCCGAAGGTGTAGGGAGGCAAAAACTAAGTGCTCTAGAGAATGGAAAAATTAAAGAAGGCAAAGGACTCAGGAAAATAAAGAGATTAGTCGACGAGCCAGAAACGAGTATGCAAAGATAAAAAGGGAGGCCCAGTGGCAGTAGGAAAATGACATAGCATCGAAAGTCAAGTCTGATCCAAAAATACTTTACAGCCATATCAGGAGGAAGACAACAGATAAGGACCAGGTAATCAGGCTGAGGAAAGGAGGTGGGGAGCTCACAAGAAATGACCAAGAAGTATGTGAGGAGCTCAATATCAGATTTCAGGAAGTATTTACAGTGGAGGCTGAAGGGACACTGGGAAGACAAAAGAGTGGGGATACGCCAACAAGGGATATACCAACAAGTGTTGGATGAATTACACACAACTGAGGAGGAAATGAAGAAGCTCCTAAGTGATCTTGATACTTCAAAGGCAGTGGGACTGGACAACATCTCTCCATGGGTCCTTAGAGAGGGAGCAGACACACTATGTGTGCCACTAACAAAAATCTTCAACACTTCCCTTGAAACTGGGCAACTAACTGAAGTATGGAAGAAGGCAAATGTAGTCCCCAAATTTAAGAAAGGAGACAGAAATGAAGCACTAAACTATAGACCAGTGTCACTGACGCGTATAGTATGTAAAGTCATGGAGAAGAATATCAGGAGGAGAGTGGTGGAGCACCTGGAATGGAACAAGATTATAAACGGCAGCCAGCACAGATTCATGGAAGGCAAATCCTGTGTTACAAACCTACTGAAGTTTTATGACAAGGTAACTGAAGCAAGACAAGAGAGGGAGGGGTGGGTTGATTGCATTTTCTTGGACTGCAAGAAGGCCTTCGACACAGTTCCTCACAAGAGATTAGTGCAGAAGCTAGAGGATCAAGTATGTATAACAGGAAGGGCACTGCAGTGGATAAGAGAATACCTGACAGGGAGGCAACAGCGAGTCATGGTACGTGATGAGATATCACAGTGGGCGCCTGTGACGAGCGGGGTTCCACAGGGTTTAGTCCTGGGACCAGTGCTATTCTTGGTATATGTGAATGAGATGATGGAAGATATAGACTCAGAAGTGTCCCTGTTTGCAGATGATGTGAAGTTAATGAGGAGAATTAAATCAGATGCGGATCAGACAGGACTACAAAGAGACCTGGACAGGCTGACTCCAAGAATTTAACCCCGCTGAATGCAAAGTCATGAAGATCGGGAAAGGGCAAAGAAAACCGCAGACAGAGTATAGGCTAGGTGGCCAAACCTCACTTACAGAGAATGATCTTGGGGTGAGTATAACACCGAGCACGACTCCGCAAGCTCACATCAACCAGATAACTGCTGCAGCATATGGGCGCCTGGCAAACCTGAGAACAGCGTTCCGATACCTTCGTAAGGAATCATTCAAGACACTGTACACTGTGTACGTCGGACCCATACTGGAGTATGCAGCACGAGTTAGGAACCCACTCCAGATCAAGCACGTCAAGAAATTAGAGAAAGTGCAAAGGTTTGTGACAAGGTTAGTTCCAGAGCTAATGGGAATGTCCTATGAAGAAAGGTTAAGGGAAATCGGCTTGACGACACTGGAGGACAGGAGGGTTAGGGGAGACATGATAACTACATACAAAATACTGCGTGGAATAGATAAGGTGGGCAGAGACAGGATGTTCCAGAGATGGGACACAGAAATAAAGGGTCACAATTGGAAGTTGAAGACTCAGATGAGTCAAAGGGATGTTAGGAAGTATTTCTTCAGAGTTGTCAGGCAGTGGAATAGCCTAGAAAGTGACGCAGTGGAGGCAAGAACCATACATAGTTTTAAGACGAGGTTTGATAAAGTTCATGGAGCGGGGAGAGAGGACCTAGTAGCAATCAGTAAAGAGGCGGGGCCAGGAGCTATAACTCGATCCCTGCAACCACAAATAGGTGAGTACAAATAGGTGAGCACAGACACACACACACACACACACACACACACACACACACACACACACACACACACACGGAACAAGAATATCTTATAAACAGTTCAGTATAGATATATAACAGAGTATAATACAATTTAATATTTACAATATGAAAGAAATAACCAAACAACAAAAATAATATACTTTGTTATTACTTTCATTATATAAATATTAAGTACATTTATAGTTAAGCTGTTTGTTATAATTTTCTACATAAATGTTTCAATTTTGGTTCTGAAATTTCAAGTTTAACTTCATCTTATTTAAAATATGTTAGTTCTATGTTAAGGTACGTAAATTTAACTCTGCAGTAGATCATTATATATGCTAAATTATTTTAACTGATGTTAGTTGCTAGAATTTTAACTGGTATGATTATATTAATATTTTAAAATGTTCTTTAATATCATTGTAATACATTTTTATATTCTGAGTTGGATATAATTATTAGATGTTGGACACAGCGCGGGATCTGAGTTTTAATACTGAACATTCCTTTCCCAAGTGCAACTTCAATTTTTAACGTGCGTACGTGTGTGTACTCACCTAGTTGTGGTTGCTGGGGACGAGTCACAGCTCTTGACCCCGCCTCTTCACCTGGCCGCTACCCGGTCACCCTTCCCGCTCCGTGAGTTTTATCATACCTCTTCTTAAAGCTATGTATGGATCCTGCCTCCACTACATCACTACCCAAGCTATTCCACTTCCTGGCAACTCTGTGACTGAAGAAATACTTCTTAACATCCCTGTGGTTCATCTTAGCCTTTAGCTTCCAACTATGACCCCTCGTTGCTGTGTCCCATCTCTGGAACATCCTTTCTCTGTCCACCTTGTCTATACCTCTCAGTATTTTATATGTCGTTAACACATCCCCCCCAACTCTCCTGTCTTCCAGTGTCGTCAGGTCGATTTCCCTTAACCTCTCCTCATACGACATACCCCTTAGCTCTGGGCCTAGTCTTGTTGCAAACCTTTCACTTTCTCTAGTTTCTTTACGTGCTTGGCTAGATGTGGGTTCCAAACTGGTGCCGCATACTCCAATATGAGTCTAACATACACAGTGAACAGGGTCCTGAACACTTCCTTATTAAGATGGTAGAATGCTGTTCTTAGGTTTGCCAGGCGCCCATATGCTGCAGCAGTTATTTGGTTGATGTGCGCCTCAGGAAATGTGCCCGGTGTTATATTCACCCCAAGATATTTTTCCTTGAGTGAGGTTTGTTGTCTCTGGCCCCCTAGACTGTGCTCAGTCTGCGGTCTTCTTTGCCCTTCTCCAATCTTCATGACTTTGCACTTGGTGGGGTTGAACTCTAGGAGCCAATTGATGGACCAGGCCTGCAGCCTGTCCAGATCCCTTTATAGTTCTGCTTGGCCCTCGTCCGATTGAATTCTTCTCATCAACTTCACATCATCTGCAAACAGGGACACTTTGGAGTCTATTCCTTCCGTCATGTCTTTCATAAATACCAGAAACAGCACCGGTCCTAGGACTGACCCCTGTGGAGCCCCACTCGTCACACGCGCCCACTCTGACACCTCGCCATGTACCATGACTCGCTGATGTCATCCTGACAGGTATTCCCCGATCCATTGTAGTGCCTTCCCTGTTATCCCTGCCCGGTCCTCCAGTTTTTGCACTAATCACTTGTGTGGAACTGTGTCAAACGCCTTCTTACAGTCTACGAAAATGCAATCTACCCATCCCTCTCTCTCTCTCTTCTCTTACTGCTGTCACCCTGTCATAGAACTCCAGAAGGTTTGTGACACAGGATTTTCTATCCCTGAAATCGTGTTGGCTGTTAACCTCATTCCTTTCTAGGTGTTCCATCACTCTTCTGATAATCTTCTCCATGACTTTGCATACTATACATATCAGTGACACTGGTCTGTAGTTTAGTGCTTCATGTATGTCTACTTTTTTTTAAAAATTGGGACTACATTTGCTGTCTTCCATACCTTAGGTAATCTCCCTGTTTCGACAGATGTGTTGAATATTGTTGTCAGGGGTACACATAGTGCCTCTGCTCCTTCTCGAAGGATCCATGGAGATATGTTATCCGGCCCCATTGCCTTTGAGGTATCTAGCTCGCTCAGCAGCCATTTCACTTCTTCCTCAGTTATATGCACTGTGTCCAACACTTGGTGTACACCACCTCTCTGTCTTTCTGGAGCCCCTTCTGTCTCCTCTGTAAACATTTCTTTGAATATCTTGTTGAATTCCCCACATACTTCGCAGTCGTTTCTTGTGATCTCTTCTCCTTCCTTCTTTAGCCTGATTACCTGGTCCTTGACTGTAGTTTTCGTCCTGATGTGGCCGGTGGCCTGGTGGCTAAAGCTCCCGCTTCACACACGGAGGGCCCGGGTTCGATTCCCGGCGGGTGGAAACATTTCGACACGTTTCCTTACACCTGTTGTCCTGTTCACCTAGCAGCAAATAGGTATCTGGGTGTTAGTCGACTGGTGTGGGTCGCATCCTGGGGGACAAGATTAAGGACCCCAATGGAAATAAGTTAGACAGTCCTCGATGACGCACTGACTTTCTTGGGTTATCCTGGGTGGCTAACCCTCCGGGGTTAAAAATCCGAACGAAATCTTATCTTATCTTATCTTACAACAGCTTCGGGTCAGATTTGGCTTTCGCTGCTATGTTATTTTCATATTGTTGGGTCTGTGCACATCGTATGCCACTGCAAGAAGGGCTGTGTAAAGTGTTATAGGCGTAAAAAACAAAAACATGGGGTTTAAGGCACAGCTTTGTACATGTGAAGGGGAATGATCGCCAAGGATCAGTGATCAGAAGAATCAGATTTTTCACGACTATGGTGCTCTTTGCATCAACTCCAAGGCTGAGGGACTCGTTAGCTTAATTTAGGTTGGGTTAAACTGGGTTTGGTAAGGTTGAGTAAACCTGTGTCATGTTATGGCGCAGGCATGTTCTGAGTGGCGACACCAGCCAGTGTGCCATGTTCTGCGTGGCGACAACAGCCAGTGTGTCATGTCATGGCGCAGGTATGTTTTGAGTGGCGACACCAGCCAGTGTGTCATGTTATGGCGCAGGTATGTGGCGACACCAGCCAGAGTGTCATGTTATGGCGCAGGTATGTTCTGAGTGACAACGCCAGCCATTGTGTCATGTTCTGAGTGGCGACACCAACCAGTGTGTCATGTTCTGAGTGGTGACACCAACCAGTGTCATGTTCAGAGTGGTGACACCAATCAGTGTGTCATGATCAGCGTGGTGACACCAGTCAATGTGTCATGTTCGGAGTGGTGACACCAGTCAGTGTGTCATTATCAGCGTAGTGACACCAGTCACTGTGTCATATTCAGAGTGGTGGCACCAGCCAGTGTGTCATGTTCCGAATGGCGAAATGAGCCGATGTGTCACGTTCTGATGTGCGTTACCAGCCAGTGTGTCATGTTATGGCGCAGGTATGTTCTGAGTGGCGACACCAGCCAGTGTGTCATGATATGGGTGGTGACACCAGTCAGTGTGTCATGTTCAGAGTGGTGACACCAGTCAGTGTGTCATGTTCAGAGTGGTGACACCAACCAGTGTCATGTTCTGAGTGGTGACACCAGTCAGTGTGTCACATTCAGAGTGGTAACACCAGCCGGTGTGTCATGTTCGGAGTGGTGACACCAGTCAGTGTGTCATTATCAGCGTAGTGACACCAGTCACTGTGTCATATTCAGAGTGGTGGCACCAGCCAGTGTGTCATGTTCCGAATGGCGAAATGAGCCGATGTGTCACGTTCTGATGTGCGTTACCAGCCAGTGTGTCATGTTATGGCGCAGGTATGTTCTGAGTGGCGACACCAGCCAGTGTGTCATGATATGGGTGGTGACACCAGTCAGTGTGTCATGTTCAGAGTGGTGACACCAGTCAGTGTGTCATGTTCAGAGTGGTGACACCAACCAGTGTCATGTTCTGAGTGGTGACACCAGTCAGTGTGTCACATTCAGAGTGGTAACACCAGCCGGTGTGTCATGTTCTGAGCGGCGATACCAGCCAGTGTGTCATGTTATGGCGCAGGTATGTGGGGACACCAGCCAGAGTGTCATGTTATGGCGCAGGTATGTTCTGAGTGACAACGCCAGCCATTGTGTCATGTTCTGAGTGGCGACACCAGCCTGTATGTCATGTTCTGAGTGGCGAAACAAGTCAGTGTGTCATGTTCTGAGTGGTGACACCAGTCAGTGTGTCACGTTCAGAGTGGTGACACCAGTCAGTGTGTCATGTTCAGAGTGGTGACACCAACCAGTGTCATGTTCTGAGTGGTGACACCAGTCAGTGTGTCATATTCAGAGTGGTGACACCAGCCACTGTGTCATGTTCTGAGTGGCGAAACCAGCCGGTGTGTCATGTTCTGAGTGGCGACACCAGCCAGTCTGTCATGTTCAGAGTGGTGACACTAGCCAGTGTCATGTTCAGAGTGGTGCCACCAGTCATTGTGTCATGTTCAGAGTGGTGACACCAGTCAGTGTGTCATGTTCAGAGCGGTGACACCAGTCAGTGTGTCATGTTCAGAGCGGTGACACCAGTCAGTGTGTCATGTTCAGAGTGGTGACAATAGCCAGTGTCATGTCCTGAGTGGTGACACCAGTCAGTGTGTCACGTTCAGAGTGGTGACACCAGTTAGTGTGTCATATTCAGAGTGGTGACACCAGCCAGTGTGTCATGTTCTGAGTGGCGACACCAGCCAGTCTGTCATGTTCTGAGTGGCGACACCAGCCAGTGTGTCATGTTCAGAGTGGTGACACTAGCCAGTGTCATGTTCAGAGTGGTGCCACCAGTCATTGTGTCATGTTCAGAGTGGTGACACTAGCCAGTGTCATGTTCTGAGCGGTGACACCAATCAGTGTGTCATGATCAGCGTAGTGACACCAGTCACTGTGTCATGTTCAGAGTGGTGACATCAGCCAGTGTGTCATATTCAGAGTGGTGACACCAGCCAGTGTGTCATGTTCTGAGTGGCGAAACGAGCCGATGTGTCACGTTCTGATGTGCGTTACCAGCCAGTGTGTCATGTTATGGCGCAGGTATGTTCTGAGTGGCGACACCAGCCAGTGTGTCATGTTATGGGTGGTGACACCAGTCAGTGTGTCATGTTATGGGTGGTGACACCAGTCAGTGTGTCATGTTCAGAGTGGTGACACCAGTCAGTGTGTCATGTTCAGAGTGGTGACACCAGTCAGTGTGTCATGTTCAAAGTGGGGACACTAGCCTGGTTACCTGGAGGTTATTCCGGGGATCAACGCCCCCGCGGCCCGGTCCACGACCAGGCCTCCCGATGGATCAGGGCCTGATCAACTAGGCTGTTACTGCTGGCCGCACGCAGTCCAACGTACGAGCCACAGCCCGGCTGATCCGGCACTGACTTTAGGTATCTGTCCAGCTCTCTCTTGAAGGCAGCCAGGGGTTTATTGGCAATTCCCCTAAAGCTTGATGGGAGGCTGTTGAACAGTTTTGGGCCCCGGACACTTATGGTGTTTTCTCTTAGTGTACCAATGGCGCCCCTACTTTTATTGCGGCATTTTGCATCGCCTGCCCAGTCTTTTACTTTCGTAGGGAGTGATTTCTGTGTGCAGATTTGGGACCATTCCTTCCAAGATTTTCCAAAGTGTAGATTATGATATATCTCTCCCTCCTGCGTTCCAACGAGTACAAGTCAAGTGGTTCCAAGCGTTCCCAGTAGTTAAGGTGCTTGACAGAACTTATACGTGCAGTAAAGGATCTCAGTACACTCTCTAAATCTGCGATTTCACCTGCTTTGAATGGAGATGCTAATGTACAGCAGTATTCCAGCCTAGAGAGAACAAGTGATTTGAAAAGGATCATCATGGGCTTGGCATCTCTCGTTTTGAAAGTTCTCATTATCCATCCTATCATTTTCTTTACACGTGCGATCGTGGCACTGTTGTGATCCTTGAAAGTGAGATCCTCAGACATTACTACTCCCAGGTCCCTTACATTATTTTTCCGCTCTATTGTATGGCCGGAGTCAGTAGTATACTCTGTTCTAGTTATTATCTCCTCCAGTTTTCCATAACGGAGTAGTTGGAATTTGTCCTCATTGATTATTATTATAATCAAAAAGAAGCGCTAAGCCACAAGGGCTATACAGCGCTGCAGGGTAGGGAAGGAAGCAAGGGAATTGGATGGCAGAAGGGAGGGGGGATGATCAGCAGGTTACAGAAAACAGCGGGGCAGGGGATAGTATGGGGTAGAGGGTAGCAAGAGATTCAAGTAGAAAGGGCTGAAAGTATCAGAATTTGTGAAGTAAGTCAGTCGTTGTCAAAAAGTCAATGAGAGAGTCCGGATGAAAGGTGGGTCCATCAGCGAGAAGGGAAGGTAAAGAGAGAGCAGCGGGGCGAAGACGACGACAGAGGTAAATTCTGCGTGCTCGTTGATAAAGTGGGCAGTCCAACAGAATGTGGCTGACTGATAATGGAGCTTGGCAATTCTCACAGAGAGGAGCAAGACGCCTCTCCATGAGATATCCATGAGTAAGACGAGTATGGCCAATGCGAAGACGGGAGAGAGTAGTTCTCCCAACCTCGACACTGGTGATAAGAAGACGGCCAGTAACCTATACTCGGTTTAATAGACTGAAGTTTGTTGCGAGCATAGTAGACCAACGTTGTTGCCAAAACGGGTGTGAAGGTGGGAAGATATTACAGCAAAATAGTCCGTACATGGAATACCTCTATAAGAAACTGGTAGGTCATGTACTGCTGACCGCGCAGCATGTGTCTGCCTGTTCATTGCCCTGTACGTCAACATGACCAGGGACCCAAACAAAAAACAATATCTTTATGCTTAGTAAAGATGCGGCGTAGCCAAAGTTGGATACGGAGGACTAAGGGGTGAGGTGTATCAAATTTTTGTATAGCCTGTAAAGCACTAAGGGAGTCTGAGACAACCACAAATGATGACACAGGCATAGATGCAATACGGATAAGTGCTGTAAGGATGGCATATAATTCAGCAGTAAAAATACTAGCTGAAGATAGTAAATGCCCTTGTACGACGCTGTCCGGAAACACTGCTGCGAATCCTACACCGTCAGAAGACTTAGAGCCATCTGTGTCCCACAGCAATGGCATGAGAATGAGAGTGAAAGTGGTCAAGAAAAAGAGAGCGGGAAGCGACCGTAGACAGTTGGGCTTTCGAGCAAGGGAGGAGAAAGAACAGACTCGAACAGCTGGAACTTCCCAGGGGGGTAGGGAAAAAGTGAGATGCTACATGTACATAGAAAGGTGGTAGTTGAAGAGAAGACAAGAGCAAATGAAGGCGAAGAGAGAAGGGACGGAGTAAGCAGGGGCGGCGAACAAATAAAGAATGTCTACTAATATCAGTGACCATTCTATAAATGGAAGGATTGCGGAGATCATGAGAGCGTACATAGTAGCGCAGGCAATGGGCATCACGGCGATCGGATAAGGATGGAACGTTCGCTTCTGCATAGAGGCTTTCGACAGGGGAAGAGCGAAAAGCACCAAGGCATAAACGTAATCCTTGGTGATGAATGGGGTTAAGGCTAGAGAGAGTAGCAGGAGATGCCGCTGAATAGATCTGGTCACCATAATCAAGTTTCGATAAAATAAGGGTGGAATGTAGGTGAAGGAGGGTTCGACGATCAGCTCCCACGAAAGATGAGCAAGGGTTTTAAGAAGGTTCAGCCGGCTGTGACAAGTTGCCTTCAGAGAGGTAATGTGAGGTTTCCAGGATAACCTACGATCAAAGAGGAGGCCCAGAAACTTGACTGTATCACGTTCAGGGATACGTGAAGCCATAGAGGTACAAAGGATGATCGGAGATGACAGAGCGTCTAGTGAAAGTGATTTGGTGGGTTTTAGTGCTGGAAAATTTAAACCCATGTGTGGTGGCCCAATTGGAAACACGGTCGACTGCATGCTGGAGAGAAACTGTAAGGAGGTGACAGTCAGCGCCTGCACAGGCCCAATAGCGAAGTCATCAACATAGAGTGATGACCAAATATTTGATGGAAGACTAGAGGCCAAATCATTAATAGCAAGGAGAAAAAGTGTTGTGCTCAGAACACATCCCTGGGGGACACCTTCAGGTTGGATAAAGTCCGGGGAGAGCACATTATTAACCCGAACACGGAAATGCCTGTCAGTTAAAAAGTTCTTAAGGAAGGATGGTAGATTGCCTCGAAGGCCTAAGGAGTGGGCTTGGGCTAAAATATTATACCTCCAAGTTGTGTCATATGCCTTCTCAAGGTCAAAAAATATGGCAATAAACTGAGTGGTTATTCGCAAAGGCATTACGAACATACGTATCCAAGCGCGTAAGGGGTCTATGGTAGAACGTCCCTTACGAAAGCCATATTGACGAGTGGAGAGACTGTTGTGTGTCTCTAAATACCACACTAAACGTCTATTTACTAGACGTTCCATTACTTTGCAAACTGCACTGGTAAGAGCAATGGGACGATAGTGGGAGGGTTCATGTCCCGTAGTGCCTGGTTTGCGGAAAGGGAGAACAATGGCGGATTTCCACAGCTGTGGAAGAACTCCTTGTGACCAAATAAGATTGTAAAGGCGTAATAGGACTGCAAGGGCTGACTGATGTAAATGTTGTAGCATACGAATATGAATGTCGTCGGGCCCAGCTGCCGATGATCGACAAGCTGAGAGTGTTGCCTCCAGTTCTTGAAGTGTAAAAGGCACATTATACTGTTCTTCTCTGAGAGAAGAAAAGTCCAAGGGTGCTAACTCTCTGGCAGACTTTGAGGAAAGAAATGAGGGGCATAGATGGAGTCCCTGAGAAATACGGACCAGATGATTGCCAATTTCATTGGCAACATCTAGTGGGTTTGCTATATCAACACCGGCAACCCGCAGAACAGGAGCCGGGTCAGGAGAATATTTACCACTCAGTTTTCGTACTTTTTTCCAGACTGCACTCATAGAGGAAGCAGAGGTGATGGTGGAGACATAATCTCGCCAGCAAGTGCGTTTAGCGTCACGGATGACACGGCGAGCGATCGCACGCTTCTGTTTAAAATCAAGGAGTCGCTCTGTGGTTCTATTGTACCGGTACCTGCCCCATGCAGCCCGTTTCAACCGTACTGCACGAGCACAAGCAGGAGACCACCAAGGCACGCATTTCTGAGAATGCCTGCCCGAAGTTTGGGGTATAGAATGAGAAGCTGCGGTGAAAACGGAGGACGAGAAGAGGTGTAAAAGCTCATCGATGGAGGACGAAGAAGGAACCTCTTTAAAAACAGTCAGGTGTGAGTAAAGGTTCCAATTTGCCCGATTAAATTGCCAGCGTGGGGTGCGAAGAGGTGGCGAATATGAAGGGGAAGTAAGAATGATTGGGAAATGATCACTGTCATGTAAGTCCGGGAGAACAGACCAAGTAAAGTCTAATGCGGCGGAGGAAGAGCAAACTGAGAGATCGATGCAAGAGAGAGTATGAGTCCGAGGATCAAAATGGGTGTGAGTACCTGTATTTAAAACGTGGAGGGGGTGGGTGGCAAGAAAAGCCTCTAACTGAATTCCTCGGGAATCACAGTGAGACCCTCCCCAGAGGAAATGGTGGGCATTAAAATCACCAAGTAACAGAATCGGTGGCGGTAATGACGAAACAAGGAAGGCAAAATCCGGAATAGATAATGCCCGAGAAGGAGAGAGATATAAAGAACAGAGCGTATACCACCTATGTAAGTGGATACGGGCTGCTGTGTAATGCAGCGAAGTATGAACAAATAGCTGATGGTACGGAATATCAGTGCGGAGAAGAAGGGCACTTTCATTAAAGGTCCCATCAGGAAAAGGATCTGAAGAATACAATAAATTATAGCCTGAGATGTGAGAAATAACAGCAGAGTGTAATTTTGGTTCCTGTAAGCAAACACCAACAGGGGCAAACTGGGAGAGTAACATCTGAAGCTCACCCCGATTACCCCTGAGGCCGCGTATATTCCACTGTAAATAGGCCATGATTGGCAATGATAAAGATACTTGAAATCCGCAGGTAAGGGTTCCTACGGACTAGAAGGGTTAGAAAAGTCCACATGCGGAGGCAGTGGAAAATGTTCAAGCAGCGAAGGAACGGTGCGCTGTGAAGAAAGGAGTTGCGCAGATGGAGCAGAGGAGAGAGAAAGAGCGGAAGGTGGATCAGTGTCCATTGATGGTTTGGTCTCTGCAATATATTCAGAGATTGCTTCAAGTGTTTCGGAATTCAGAGATGTCGTATGGGAGACAATATTGGGAATGGTAGGGGGAGGATGAGTAAAGATTGGAAGTGTATTGGACTGTACCAAGGTAGGGGGGGGCGAAAGGGTGGAGGGAACTGGAGAAGCGTGGCAGGGGACAGAAGAGACAGGAACCTGGGAGGTGGCAGAAGAGGAAGAAACTTGGGAGGGAACAGGGGAGGAAGGTACATTACGAGGAGGAGGGTGAACCTCTGCACTTGTAACTGAGCCAGTGAGAGGGGAAGAACTAGGGACAGAGACAGGGAGGGTAAAATGAGGAGGTGGAAGATGGGTAGGAGTGTGTTACCGGACCTTTTTTTGACTTTTGAGAAGTAGAGGGACGATTGGGAAGAGGTGTCGTACGAGGTCTCGTCGATACTGAGGGTTGTAAGAGAGAACTCGAAGAAGCGAGATTAGACTGAGGCGTTGAAGTAGGGACGTCTGAGCCGAGGACAGCAAAAGGATTAGATACAGGAGTGATTATGGAGAGGTAACCACAGAGGTGGGTGTAGAAGATGGGATACCAGAAGTGGGGGGACGTTTTGAAACACGGGAATAAGAAACACGTGGGAGTCTCCCTTGGAGGCGGAGATGAGAAACTGCCATGGCATAAGGGAGACCTTCTGTCTCTTTGAGGTAACGGATTTCCCGCTCGTTTAAATAGACCTGACAACGGCGAGAGTACGAAGGGTGAGCCTCATGACAGTTAAGGCAAGAGGGAGATCGATTGCAAGACGTATTAGAATGGTCATCGGCACCACAGACTGGGCATTCGGCGATAGATCTGCAATATTTCGCTGGATGGCCAAATCGCCAGCAATTTCTACACTGTTGTGGTGTAGGGATCACCTTTCGAACTTGTAACCGATGTCCTGCTATATAAACTGAGGATGGGAGTTCTCGGCTGTCAAAAGTTAAACGAGCCACATTGCTAGGGTATCGTCTCCGCCCACGGGCAGGAAGAACGTAAGTGTCTACCTTGAGGATTGGGAGATCTTGGAGTTCCAGCTGTTCTAGAATGTCGGTGCCACATGTCTGGAAATTTTGTTGAACTATGGTATGGGGCAGAATAACGGTACCACTACAAGAATTGAGGGAATGATGTTTTTCAAGGGTGACAGGAACAGTATCTATATGGGAAAGACGAGAGAGCTCACGAGCCTGGGTAGCATTCTGTACGGTAATGATGCGCGTACCGCTCTTAAGAGCATGAAAAGAAATATCTTTACCAACATGGCGTAGGAGTGCCTTGCCAATACTATGGTCAGAAAGATAGGCAGTAGAGGAAGTTGGTCGTAAAGTGAAGAATTTAGTCCACTGTTCAGTCTGAAACTGAGAGTGGAAAGGTAGTGAAGGACGTGTCGATCGTTTCTGAGAAGAACGAGAAGGTGAAGGTGGAGAAGTATCATCAGCAGGTAATTGTCGTTGACGTTTAGGCGTGGGACCAGAGTTGGTCCGACGTGGAACGGGGCGGCGATTTGAAAATTGCCGCACCGTAGAGGGAGAGGCCGGAAGCATAGTCAGAGGAGAGCGAAGGTCTGATAAATCGAAGGAGTCAGTCGAGGCCTCAGTACCTGAAGCGGGTGAGGAAACAGCACCGGCAATAGGTACAGAGGCATGAGGAATGTCTGAAGAGTGGTCCAAAGACGAGGCGGGGTCAGAACGGGGTGCGGTATCAAGAAGGGGCCCGGGGGTACCAGGTTCATGGACTAGGGCTGCCATGGTTAGGTTACTTCTTTCTTTTTGTTTTTAAGAAAAAAAAAGAAAGAAGAAAAGAAAATAAAAATAAAAAAAAGAAAAAAAAAAGGGGGGACCGGGGAGGGATAGTTCCTAGGAGGAATGAAAGGGCCAGAAATCTCCCTCCGCGCCCAAGAGGACTCGACACCGCTAGTAGCGCAGATGCAGCATGGAACCCGTGCCATACCCTACCCTTCATGCCAGTAAACCAGCAATCTGGGATAGCAACCTCACATCTGCCGAGCTACCTCGGTGGACAAAAGAGAGGGCGGCCGGATATCCGCCACAAAGCATACCTCCTTCAGCCACCACCCCCGGAATCCGAAAGGTGGCTTCCAGAGATACACCCGTCGCCCAAAAGACACCCAAAGCTACTCCGGGATACCGGAGAGGGATCGGGACATCCCTAGGCAATCCAGATTCCACGGCAAACTACGCCACCGCCAAGAAACCTCAACGGAATGGGATGGACCCCGGTGTCCTTTCCCCTACCTAGGAACTAGCGCGCCTGTGGGAGAAATCCCAAAGGACAAAAAGAGGAAGGGCAAAAGGGAGGAGTGGGGAGGAGGAGGAGGAGGAAAGGAAAAAGGGGAGGATGGGGAGGATGGGATAGGGGAGGGGAGATTGGGGGGTAATTAGGTTCGGTCTGAGGAAGAAGACCGATAGGTCTAATTCCTCAGACCAAGAGCCTCTTCACCACGCCAAGGAGCCCCCCTTGAAGAGGTGTCCTCATTGAACATCATATTGTTTACCGTTGCCCACTGGAAAACTTTGTTTATATCTTCTTGGAGGTTAACCGCGTCCTCGTGCAGCCTCATGCAGATCCTCGTATCAACTGCAAAGGATGATACGGTGCTGTGGTGTATATCTCTGTTTATGTCTGATATGAGGATAAGGAATAAGATGGGGGCGAGTACTGTGCCTTGTGGAACAGAGCTCTTCACTATGGCAGCCTCCGATTTAACTCTGTTGACCACTACTCTGTGTTCGATTTGTTAGGAAGTTGAAGATCCATCTCCCCACTTTCCCAGTTATTCCTTTAGCACGTATTTTATGGGCTATTACGCCATGATCGCATTTGTCAAATGCTTTTGCAAAGTCTGTGTATATTACATCTGCATTCTGATTTTCTTCCAGTGCATCCAAGGCCATGTCATAGTGATCCAGTAGTTGTGAGAGGCAGGAGCGACCTGCCCTGAACCCATGTTGCCCTGGATTGTGAAGATTTTGGGAATCCAGGTGATTTGCAATCCTGCTTCTTAGCACTCTTTCAAAGATTTTTATGATGTGCGACGTCAGAGCTATTGGTCTATAGTTCTTAGCTAATGCTTTGCTGCCACCTTTATGGAGTGGGGCTATATCCGTTGTTTTAAGTGACTGTGGAATTTCACCCATGTCCAAGCTCCTCCTCCATAGTGTACTTAGGGCACGCGAGAGGGGTTTCTTGCAGTTCTTAATGAAAACAGAGTTCCACGAGTCTGGGCCCGGGGCTGAGTGCACAGGCATGTTGTCAATGGCTTTTTCGAAATCTATCGGAGTTAGGGTAATGTCGGAAATCTGGCATACATTTATGGAGTTTTGAGGCTCATTCATGAAGAAATCATTTGGGTCGTCGATCCTCAGACCGATTAGTGGTTCACTAAACACAGAGTCGTACTGGGATTTCAATATTTCACTCATTTCCTTGTTGTCATCTGTGTAAGTCCCATCCTGTCTGAGTAAGGGCCCGATACTAGATGTGGTATTTGCCTTGTTTTTGGCATATGAAAAGAAATATTTAGAATTACTTTCAATTTCACTAATAGCTTTAAGCTCCTCCTGCCTCTCCTGGTTCCTGTAAGAGTCATTTAGCTTAAGTTCGATAGTTTCCACTTCCCTGGTCAGCGCCTCCTTTCGTGTATCAGATATTCTAGCCAGTGTCATGTTCAGAGTGGTGACACCAGCCAGTCATGTTCAGAGTGGTGACACCAGTGAGTATGTCACATTCAGAGTGGTGACACCAGCCAGTATGTTATGTTATGGCGCAGGTATGTGGGGACACCAGCCAGAGTGTCATGTTATGGCGCAGGTATGTTCTGAGTGACAACGCCAGCCATTGTGTCATGTTCTGAGTGGTGACACCAACCAGTGTGTCATGTTCTGAGTGGCGACACCAACCATTGTATCATGCTATGGCGCAGATAGGTTCTGAGTGGCGACACCAGCCAGTGTGTCATGTTCTGAGTGGCGACACCAGCCAGTCTGTCATGTTCTGAGTGGCGACACCAGTCATTGTGTCATGTTCAGAGTGGTGACACCAGTGTGTCATATTCGGAGTGGTGACACCAGTCAGTGTGTCATTATCAGCGTAGTGACACCAGTCACTGTGTCATGTTCAGAGTGGTGACATCAGCCAGTGTGTCATGTTCTGAATGGCGAAACGAGCCGATGTGTCACGTTCTGATGTGCGTTACCAGCCAGTGTGTCATGTTATGGCGCAGGTATGTTCTGAGTGGCGACACCAGCCAGTGTGTCATGTTATGGGTGGTGACACTAGTCAGTGTGTCATGTTCAGAGTGGTGACACCAGTCAGTGTGTCATGTTTTGAGTTGTGACACCAGTCAGTGCGTCATGTTCAGAGTGGTGACACCAGTCAGTGTATCATGTTTTGAGTTGTGACACCAGTCAGTGTGTCATGTTCAGAGTGGTGACACCAACCAGTGTCATGTTCTGAGTGGTGACACCAGTCAGTATGTCACATTCAGAGTGGTAACACCAGCCAGTGTGTCATGTTCTGAGTGGCGATACCAGCCAGTATGTCTTGTTCTGAGTGGCGAAACAAGTCAGTGTGTCATGTTCTGAGTGGAGACACCAGTCAGTGTGTCACGTTCAGAGTGGTGACACCAGTTAGTGTCATATTCAGAGTGGTGACACCAGCCAGTATGTTATGTTATGGCGCAGGTATGTTCTTAGTGGCGACACCAGCCAGTGTGTCATGTTCTGAGTGGTGGCACTAGCCAGTGTGTCATGTTCTGAGTGGTGACACCAGTCAGTGTGTCATGTTCTGGGTGGTGACACCAGTCAGTGTGTCATGTTCTGGGTGGTGACACCAGTCAGTGTGTCATGTTCTGAGTGGTGACACTAGCCAGTGTGTCATGTTCTGATGAAATTTATGTCAGTGCTCTTCCACCATGAATATTGTTACAACAACAGTACCACCACCACCACCAACAGTACCACCACCAACAACAGCACCACCACCAACAGTACCACCACCACCAGCATCACCACCACCACCAACAGTACGACCACCACCACCAACAGTACCACCACCACCAACAGTACCACCAACAACAACAGTACCACCACCACGAACAGTACCACCACCACCAACAGTACCACCACCACCAACAACAGTACCATCACCGCCAACAGTACCACCACCAACAACAGTACCACCACCAACAACAACAGTACCACCACACCACCACCACCAAGAGCACCAACAACAACAGTATCACCACCGCCACCAACAACAACGGTACCTCCACCAACAACAGTACCGCCACCACCACCAACATCAGTACCACCACCACCACCAGTACCACCACCACCACCACCAACAACAGTACCACCACCACCACCAGTACCACCATCACCACCAACAACAACAAAACACCACAAACACCAACAGCACCTACAGCATCACAAATAACAACAACAGCACCGACCAACAATAACACCACCGCCACCAACAAACACCACACAATAACACCACCGCACAACAACAACACCAAAATAACACACCGCACCAACAACACACCCCAACAATAACACCACCGCCACCATAACACACGCCACAACAATAACACCACCGCCACCAACAATAACACCACCGCCACCAACAATAACACCACCGCCACCAACAATAACACCACCGCCACCAACAATAATCCACCGCCACAATAAACACCGCACCAAATAACACAACAATGACAATAAAAATAAGAACATCAAGAACAAGAACAATAACAGCAAGAACAATAACAATAACAGCAAGAACTATAATAACATGAACAATAATAACACCAACAATAACAACACCAACAATAACATCAAGAACAATAGCACCAACAATATCAAGAACAATAACAATAACACCAACAATAACATCAAGAACAATAACACCAATAATAACATTAAGAACAATATCAAGAACAATAACAATAACACTAGCAATAAAAACGCCAACAATAACAACAATAGCAACAACAGCACCACCAACACGAACAGCAGTAACAACAACACCAACACCAACAATAACAACAGCAGCAATAACAACAACAGCACCCCCCCCAACAACAACACCCCAATATTAAAACCACCACCACCACCACCACCACCACCACCACCACCAACACCACCACCACCACCACCAAATTAACAACAGCAATATCAACAACAAAACAACAGCACCAACAACAGTAACAAACATACCAACAAAACAACAACAACAGTAACAATAACTCACCCAGCCACAAGCCAGGCCATTGTTGTGTGGTCCAGGGAAGCACCAGCGCCACTGACTGCTTGATGGCTGGGCAGGGCGGGTGGCACCCCAGCAGGGTGGGTGGCAGCCCATCAGAGCAAGTGGCAGCCCATCAGGGCAGGTGGCTGCCCAGCAGGGTGGGTGGCATCCCAGCAGAGTGGGTAACTGCCCAGCATAGCAAGTGGCTGCCCAGAAGGGCGGGTGGCTGACCAGACAGGCAGGTGGCACCCCAGCAGGGCAGGTGGCACCCACAGCAGGGCGAGTGGCTGCCCAGCAGGGCGGGTGGCAGTCCAGCAGGGCAGGTGGCACCCCAGCAGAGTGGCTGGCAGACCAGTAGGGTAGGTGGCTGCCCAGCAGAGTGGGTGGCACCCCAGCAGTGTGGGTGGCAGCCCAGCAGGGTGAGTGGCAGCCCAGCAGAGTGGGTGGCAGCCCAGCAGAGCGGTGGCAGCCCAGCAGAGCAGGTGGCAGCCCAGCAGTGTGGGTGGCAGCCCAGCAGGATGAATGGCACCCCAGCTGGGTGGGTGGCAGCCCAGCAGGACAGGTGGCTGCCCAGCAGAGGGGGTGGCAGCCCAGCCCTCATTTGTAACTGATGTAGCAGTTCCCAATGTTATGCCCATACTGCTCTTTTGGTTCTTTGGACTGTTTCAGCTTTTTTAGTGGCTTCTAGCTCCCATTTCTTACTCTCTTCAGCTATCCTCTCTTCCAATTTCTTGCTAAGCTCTTCTAGCTTTTTTCCCCACTCTTCTTCCCTTTTCATGAGCTCTGACACCTATTCCTCCCTCCTAGGCTCAACCATAAGCCCCCTGGTTCTCTGTCCTGCTCTTTGGCAACCCATTTTCTTTTGTCACCACAGAAAGAACTTGTGTGCTTTTGTGTGGTCATTTGTGATGTGTGTTCGTGTGTACTCACCTATTTGTGGTTGTAGGGGTCAAGTATTAGCTCCTGGCTCTGCCTTTTCACTGACTGCTACTAGGTCCTCTCTCCCTGCTCCACGAGCTTCATCAAACATCGTCTTAAAACTATATATGGTTCCTGCCTCCACTATGTCACTTTCTAGGCTATTCCACTTCCTACAACTCCATGGCTGAAGAAATACTTCCTAATATCCCTTTGACTCACAGGAGACTTCAACTTCCAATTGTGACCCCTTGTTTCTGTGTCCCATCTCTGGAACATCCTGTCTTTGTCCACCTTGTCAATTCCTCGCAGTATTTTATGTCGTTATTGTGTCTTCCATGACCCTTCTGTCCTCCAGTGTCGTTAGGCCGATTTCCCTTAACTTTTCTTTGAAAGACAGCCCCCTTAGCTCTGGGACTAGTCTTATTGCAAACCTTGGCACTTTCGCTGTTCTTTTGACATGCTTGACCAGGTGTGGATTCCAAACTGGTGCTGCATATTCCAATATGGGCCTGACGTATATGGTGTACAGTCTTGAATGATTCCTTACTGAGGTATTGGAATGCTATTCTTAGGTTTGCCAGACGCTCGTATGCTGCAACAGTTATCTGATGTGCATCTCAGGAGATTTGCTTGGTATTATACTCACCCAAGATCTTTTTCCTTGAGTGAGGTTTGCAGTCTTTGGCCACCTAGACTATACTCTGTCTGCACTCTTCTTTGCCCTTCCCTGATCTTCATGATTTTGCATTTGGCAGGGTTAAATTCAAGGAGCCAGTTGCTGGATCAGGCTTGTAGCCTGTTCAGGTCTCTTTGTAGTCCTGCCTGATCCTCGACTGATTTAATTCTCCTCATTAACTTTACATCATCTGCAAACAGGGACATTTCTGAGTCTATCCCCTCCATTATTCAATTCAATTCAATTCAATTCAATTCAATTCAAATTCAATTCAATTCAATTCAATTCAAAGTTTATTCTCTATAAGGATTACAATGCTGAGTTAACAGAAATTTGGTTATTGTGTGGTTTACATGTAGTAAAATTGTGATTACAGAGTGTACCACTAGAACGCTTAGCATGGCTAGGCATTTCGGGCAGACTTAGTTTTATTCTTAATTGTAAAATATTACAAATTATGAGGTAAGTTGGTATTATGGCTAAGTGACTAAATACTAGTTTGTGAGTTTAGCAATGTGAATGCTTTTGTTTTGGCACAGTAACATAGTTTCAGTATTGGAGTATCATAGGATCATTATTTTAAGATTGAGATTAATATTTCTGTTTATGGTCAAATGAGTGAGTGTAAGTGTGAACCACCAGGTGGTATTCGTGTAGTTAGTTGACGGGGTGTATCAGGGAGATAAGATGTTTTCTAATGGTAGTTTGAAGGTGATGAATGTGTCTGCAGTTCTAGAGTTCTCAGTAGGGTATCCCAGATTTTAGGGCCTTTGACATACATTGAATTTTGTAAAGGTTTAGTCGGACACGGGGAATGTCGTAGAGATGTTTGTTGTCTGGTGTTATGCCTGTGGGTTCTGTCACAACTATCAAGAAAGCGTTTTAGGTCAAGGTTGATATTAGAGTTTAAGGCCCTGTAGATGTAGATTGCACAGTAGTAAGTGTGGATGTACTGAACTGGGAGTAAGTTTAGGTCTATGAAGAGTGGGGGGGTGTGTTGCCAGGGATGGGATTTAGTGATTATTCTTACTGCAGCTTTTTGTTGGGTTATTATTGGCTTTAGGTGTGTTGCTGCAGTTGATCCCCAAGCACAAATAGCATAGGTGAGGTATGGATAAATAAGTGAGTGGTATAGTGGAATAACATTCACATATACCAAAAACAGCACAGGTTCTAGGACTGACCCCTGTGGAACCCCGCCCATCACAGGTGCCCACTCTGACACCTCATCATGTACTCTGACTTGTTGTTGCCTCCCTGTCAAATATTCTCTGGTCCATTGTGGTGCCTTTCCTGTTATGCATGCTTGATCCTCTAGCTTTTGCATTAAACTTTTGTGAGGAACTGTGTCAAAGGCCTTCTTGCAGTCCAAGAAAAATGCAGTCTATCCACCCCTCTCTCGTGTCTTCTGTTACCTTGTCATAAAACTCCAGTATGTTTGTGACACAGGATTTTTCTTCCCTGAAACTGTGCTGGTTGTCGTTTATAAGCTTGTGTCTTTCTAGGTGCTCCACCACTCCT
Organism: Cherax quadricarinatus; assembly: GCF_026875155.1. Classification (NCBI taxonomy): domain Eukaryota; kingdom Metazoa; phylum Arthropoda; class Malacostraca; order Decapoda; family Parastacidae; genus Cherax; species Cherax quadricarinatus. The sequence goes on from NC_069466.1 coordinate 10,370,726, forward strand.
CCTGATGATCTTTCACATGACTGCATACTTAACAAATCAGTGACACAGGTCTGTAGTTTAATGCCTCATGTCTATCTCCTTTCTTAAAAACTGGGACTACATTTGCCATCTTCCATACATCAGGTAGTTGCCCAGTTTCAATGGATATGTTGAAGCTTTGTTAGTGGCATACACAGCATCTCTGGTACCTCTCTAAAGACCCACTGAGATGTGTTGTCTGATCCCACCACCTTGGAGGTATCAAGTTCCCATAGCAGCTTCTTCACCTCCTTGGTTGTGTGTATTTCATCCAGCACTTGTTGGTGTACCTCCCTATTCTGAATTCTTGGAGTCCTTCCTGTCTCCACTGTAAATACTTCTTTAAATCTCATGTTGAGCTCCTCACATACCTCTCGGTCATTTCTTGTGAACTCCCCACCTTCCCTCCTCATTCTGATTACCTGGTCCTTGACTGTTGTTTTCCTCCTGATGTGGCTATGCAACAGCTTCGGGTCGGACTTGACTCTCGATGCTATGCAATTTCGTATTGTTGCTGAGCCTCCCTTCTTAACTGTGCACATTTGTTTCTGGCTCTTCACCTATTCTCTTTATTTTCATATGTGTGAGAGTGTGTGTGTGTGTGTGTGTGCGTGTGTGTGTGTGTGTGCACTCACCTATTTGTACTCACCTATTTGTGGTTGCTGGGGTCGATTCATGGCTCCTGGCCCAGCCTCTTCGCTGATTGCTACTAGGTCCTCTCTCTCCATGTCTCATGAGCTTAATCATACCTTGCCTTAAAACTATGTATGGTTCCCGCCTCCACTACGTCACTTTCTAGGCTATTCCACGACCTGACTACTCTATGACTGAAGAAATGCTTCCTAACATCCCTTTGATTCATCTGAGTCTTCAACTTCCAATTGTGACCTCTTGTGTCTGTGTCCCTTCTCTGGAACATCCTGTCTTTGTCCACCTTGTCTATTCCGTGCGGTATTTTATATGTCGTTATCATGTCTCCCCTGGCCCTTCTGTCCTCCAGTGTCATCAGGCCAATTTCCCTCAACCTTTCTTCGTAGGACAATCCCCTTAGCTCTAGGACTAGTCTTGTTGCAAACCTTTGCACATTCTCTAATTTCTTGACGTGCTTGACCAGGTGTGGATTCCAAACTGGTGCTGCATACTTCAGTATGGGCATGTACTCACCTATTTGTACTCACCTATTTGTGGTTGCAGGGGTCGAGTCTTAGCTCCTGGCCCCGCCTCTTCACCGGTTGCTACTGGGCCCTCTCTCTCCCCACTCCATGAGCTTTATCAAACCTCGTCTTAAAACTGTGTATGGTTCCTGCCTCCACTACGTCATTTTCTAGGCTATTCCACTGCCTTACAACTCTATGACTGAAGAAATACTTCCTAATATCTCTCTGACTCATTTGTGTCTTCAACTTCCAATTATGGCCTCTTGTTTCTGTGTCCCCTCCCTGGAACATCCTGTCTTTGTCCAACTTGTCTATTCCATGCAGTATTTTATATGTCGTTATCATGTCTCCCCTGACCCTCCTTCCTCCAGTGTCGTCAGGCCGATTTCCCTTAATCTTTCTTCATAGGACATTCCCCTTAGCTCTGGAACTAACCTTGTCGCAAACCTTTGTACTTTCTCTAGTTTCTTGACGTGCTTTATCAAGTGCGGGTTCCAAACAGGTGCTGCATACTCCAGTATGGGCCTGACATACACGGTGTACAGTGTCTTGAACGATTCCTTACTAAGGTATTGGAATGCTGTTCTCATGTTTGCCAGGCGCCCATATGCTGCAGCAGTTATCTGATTGATGTGTGCTTCCGGAGACATGCTCGGTGTTATACTAAACCCCAAGATCTTTCTCCTTGAGTGAGGTTTGCAGTCTTTGGCCACCTAGCCTATACTCTGTCTGTGGTCTTCTGTGCCCTTCCCCTATCTTCATGACTTTGCATTTGGCAGGATTAAATTTGAGAAGCCATTTGCTGGACCAGGTGTCCAGTCTGTCCAGGTCTCTTTGAAGTCCTGCCTGGTCCTCATCAGATTTAATTCTCCTCATTAACTTCACATCATCTGCAAACAGGGACACTTCTGAGTCTAACCCTTCCATCATGTCGTTCACATATACCAAAAATAGCACTGGTCCTAGGACCGACCCCTGTGGGACCCAGCTCGTCACAGGTGCCCACTGTGATACATCATTACGTACCATGACTCGTTGTTGCCTCCCTGTCAGGTATTCTCTGATCCATTGCAGTGCCCTTCCTGTTATATGCGCCTGATGCTCTAGCTTCTGCACTAATCTCTTGTGAGGAACTGTGTCAAAGGCCTTCTTGCAGTCCAAGAAGATGCAATCAACCCACCCCTCTCTCTCGTGTCTTACTTCTGTTATTTTATCATAAAACTCCAGAAGGTTTCTGACACAGGATTTGCCTTCCATGAATCCGTGCTGGTTGGCATTTATACTCTTGTTCCGTTCCAGGTGCTCCACCACTCTCCTCCTGATAATCTTCTCCATAACTTTGCATACTATTATGTCAATGGCACAGGTCTATAGTTTAGTGCCTCTTTTCTGTCTCCTTTTTTAAAAATGGGAACTACATTTGCTGTCTTCCATACCTTAGGTAGTTGCCCAGTTTCCAGGGAAGTGTTGAAGATTGTGGTAAGTGGCATGCACAACATATCTGCTCCCTCTCTAAGGACCCATGGGGAGATGCTGTCCGGTCCCATTGCCTTTGAGGTATCCATGTCCCTTAGCAGTTTCTTCACCTCCTCATCTGTATGTATGTCGTCCAACACTTGTTGGTGTATTCCTTGCTGGTGTCCCCATCTGATCTGTCCCCCCAGAGTCCTTCCTGTCTCTACTGTAAATACTTTCTTAAATCTCGTGTTGAGCTCCTCACATACCTCTTGATCGTTTCTTGTGAGTTCTCCACCTTCTTTCCTCAGCCTTATCACCTGGTCCTTGACTGTTGTCTTCCTCCTAATGTGGCTATACAGTAGTTTCGGGTCAGATTTGACTTTCGATGCTATGTCGTTTTCATACTGTCGCTGGGCCTCCCTCCTTATCTGTGCATACTCGTTTCTGGCTCTTCTACTAATCTCCTTGTTTTCCTGGGTCCCATGCCTCCTGTACCTTTTCCATTCTCTGTTCCACTTAGTTTTTGCCTCCCTACACCTTCGGGTAAACCAAGGACTCGTTTTGGTCTTCCTATTATTTCTGTTTCCCTTGGGAACAAACCTTTCCTCTGCCTCCTTGCACTTTGTTGCCACATATTCCATCATCTCGTTTACTGATCTTCCTACCATTTCTCTGTCCCACTGAACCTCCTGCAGGAAGTTTCTCATACCTGCGTAGTCCCCCCTTTTATAGTTTGGCCTGTCCCCTTCAGTTCCTGTTACCTTCTCCACTTGTAACTCTACTATATAATCAAAACTTAGAACCACATGATCGCTAGCTCCAAGGGGCCTCTCGTAAGTGATGTCCTCAATGTCTGAACTGCTCAGGGTGAACACAAGATCCAGTCTTGCTGGCTCATCCTCCCCTCTCTCTCTGGTTGTGTCCCTGACATGTTGATGCATGAGGTTTTCAAGTACCACATCCATCATCTTGGCTCTCCATGTTTCGGGACCCCCATGTGGCTCCAGGTTTTCCCAGTCGATCTCCCTGTGGTTGAAATCGCCCATTACCAGTAACTTTGCTCTGCTCGAGTGAGCTCTTCTTGCCACCTCAGCCAGTGTGTCCACCATCACCCTGTTGTTTTCTTCGTACTCCTCTCTTGGCCTCCTGCAGTTCTGTGGTGGGTTATACATCACTCCAATGACTACTTTATGTTCTCCGGACTGAATTGTACCTACAATGTAGTCTCTTTCTCCAATCATGTCCATGCCTTCCATTTCCTCAAATCCCCATCGGTGTTTTATGAGCAGTGCAACCCCTCCTCCCCCTCTACTCCTTCTGTGTGTGTGTGTGTGTGTGTATGCAAGATAGGTAGGAAGTGAGTGGTAGACAAAGAGGGGTAATGGAAGAGAGACATGGAGAGAAAGACCCATTAGTGAGTGATCTGGCAGAAGGTATAGTCACTTGCCAACCCCTCGGCTACGTTGGATCATCTGACCACAAGGGTGTTTTTACGACATTTAAGATCTCAACAGAATGAGGTGTGTGTGTGTGTGTGGTGTGTGTGTGTGTGTGTGTGTGTGGTTGTGTTGTGTGGTGTGTGTGTGTGTGTGTGGTGTGTGTGTGTGTTTTAGTTACCATTTGGTCCTAGGCACATGTCGATTAGACACTAGACCTGTTGTATGTGCATGCGAGTGTATGTGTGTGTATATGTATGTTAGTGTGTGTGTGTGTGTGTGTGTGTGTACTCACCTATTTGTACTCGCCTATTTGTGGTTGCAGGGGTCGAGTCACAGCTCCTGGCCCCGCCTCTTCGCTGATTGCTACTAGGTCCTCTCTCTCCCTGCCCCATGAGCTCTATCATACCTCGCCTTAAAACTATGTATGGTTCCCGCCTCCACTACGTCACTTTCTAGGCTATTCCACGGCCTGACTACTCTATGACTGAAGAAATACTTCCTAACATCCCTTTGATTCATCTGAGTCTTCAACTTCCAACTGTGACCTCTTGTGTCTGTGTCCCTTCTCTGGAACATCCCGTCTTTGTCCACCTTGTCTATTCCGTGCAGTATTTTATATGTCGTTATCATGTCTCCCCTGACCCTCCTGTCCTCCAGTGTCGTCAGGCCGATTTCCCTCAACCTTTCTTTGCAGGACAATCCCCGTATCTCTGGGACTAGTCTTGTTGCAAACCTTTGCACTTTCTCTAATTTCTTGACGTGCTTGACTAGGTGTGGATTCCAAACTGCTACTGCATACTCCAGTATGGGCCTGACATAAATGGTATACAGAGTCTTAAACGAATCCTTACTGAGGTATCGGAACGCTATCCGTAGGTTTGCCAGGCGCCCGTATGCTGCAGCAGTTATCTGATTGATGTGCGCCTCAGGAGATATGCTCGGTGTTATACTCACCCCCAGGTTTTTTTCCTTGAGTGAGGTTTGCAGTTTTTTTCCCATCTAAACATATTGTGTCGGGGGGTTTTTCTTTCCCCTTTCCCCAATTTTCCCATGATTTTTGCTTTGGCGGGGTTTAAAATTAAAGGGACCCATTTTCTGGACCGGGCTTGTGCCTGTCCGGGTTCTCTTTGTAGTCCTGCCTGATCCTATCCGATTTAAATTCTTCTCATTAACTTCGCACCCAAATTCCAAACAAGGACCTTCCGAGTCACCCCTTTCAGTTATTCGTTCACCTAACCAAAAAACAGCACAGGCCCCTAGGACTGACCCCTTGGAACCCCGCTTGTCACGGGCGCCCACTCTGACACCTCGTCGGTACCATAAACTCTTGTTGCCTCCCGGGTTTACCTGGATTTTACCTGGAGAGATTTTCCGGGGGTCAACGCCCCGGGGCCCCGGTCTGGGACCAGGCCCCCCTGGGGAAACAGCCCTGACCCAACCCGGGCTGTTGCTGCTGGCGCCCCGAAAAAACCAAAACGTACGAGCCCCCCCCCGGGCTGTCAAACCGCCTTTGGTGTTTTTGTCCAGCCAGCTTGAAGACTGCCAGGGTCTTTTGGTTTAATTTCCCCCCTTATTGTGCAGGGGGGCCTTTTTGAACATTCCCCCGGTCCCCTGACATTTATTGTAGGTCCCCTTAAAACCGTGCCAAGTGACCCCCCCCCTGTTTTTTCTTTGGGGGGGATGGTGCATCGTCTCCCAAAGGTCTTTTGTTTTGGGTAGTGAGGGGTTTTTTCGTGTGCAAGTTCGGAAATTTAGTCCCTCTGGGTTTTTTCCCAGGTGTATAAAACATGTATCCCCTTCCCTCCTGCGTTCCGGGGGGGAATACAGGTTTAGAAACCTCAACCCTTCCCAAAATTTTGAGGTTTTTTATCTCCGTTATGCCCCCGGGAAAGGGTTCTCTGAAACTTTTTCTAGGTGGGGCAATTTCACCTGCCTTGAAAGGTGCTGTTAGAGTGCAGCAAAATTCCAGCCTAGATAAAACCAATTTGACCTAAAGGGAGTGCCCCATATGGGTTTGGGGCCTCCCTATTTTAAAGGGTTTCCTTTAAACCATCCTGTCATTTTTCTAGCAGATGCGTTTTGATACAATGTTATGGTCCTTGAAGGTGAGATCCTTCCGACATAACACTCCCAGTTTTTGACTTTTGGTTTTTCCCCTCTATTTTGGGGCCCAGAATTTGTTTTGTACTCTGATGAAGTTTTAAAATTTCCTAAATTTTTTACCATATCTGAGTAATTAAAAATTTCTCATCGTTGAACTTCATATTGTTTTCTGAACCCACTGAAAGATTTGGTTGATTTCCGCCTGGAGCCTTTCAGTGGGCTGCAATGGAAGAAAACTGTCAGGGAGATTCCCGGGGGTCCCTCTGCAAAGGGAAAACACGGGGCTGGGCTGACATCCTTGCTATGTCGGATATGAGGATGGGGGAACAAGATGGGACTAGACTGTGGGCCTTTTGGGAAAAGAGCTTTTTCAAACCCAAACTGCCCCGGACTTTAAATCTGTTGACGGGCTACCCCTCTGTGTTTCTGTTATGAGGAAAATTTTAGATCCAAACGACCAACTTTTTCCCCTTTTTTCCTTTTTGCGCCCCATTTTTTGCCTTTTTTACGCCATGGTCACACTTGTCGAAGGCTTTTTTCAAAGTCCCCTTTTATATACATCTGCAAATTTTTTTTGGGCTTCTAACATTTTTGGACCTTGTCCCTAGTGATCCAGTAGTTGAAAGACAGGAGGACCCGTTCTAAAACCCTGTTGCCCTGGGGTTTTGGGAACTGATGGTTTTTTAATGGGGGGTGACTTTCTTTTTTAGGACCCCTTTTAAAGAAATTTTTGATAAAGGGATGTTATTTCTATTTGGGCCCTTTTTTTCTTTGCTGTTGCTTTTAAATGCCCCCTTTGTGGAGTGGGGCATGTCGTTGTTTTTAGTAAAAGAGGGACGACCCCCGTGTCCATGTCCCCTCCATAGGATGGAAAAAGGGTTTGTTTATAGGGGCTTCTTGCCGTTCTTGATGAACACAGAGTTCCTGATCTGGCCCTGGGGGGAGGTGCATGGGGATGTCATTTATCCCCCTGTTTGAATTTATTTGGCGTCAGGATAACAACGGAAAAGGCCCTTTTGGGTTTAAACAAATTTTTTGGGGGTCTCTCAAAAAAAATTCATTTTGATCTTTTGACCCCCTCAGTCTGGTTTTCGGCTTTTCAAAAAAATGAGTCCTATTGGGACTTTAGTAGCTCACTCATTTCCCCTTTCTGTCATTCTGTTTTAGGACCCATCTTGTTTAAGTAGGGGCCCCAAAACTGGACGTTTTTTCTCGATTTTTTATTTGGGATAGGAAAAAATACTTTGGGGTTTTTTTCGATTTCATTTATGGGTTTTAGTTTTTTTCCCCCCCGAATTTCCCACCCTAAAGGATTCTTTTAAACTTAAATTTTCATGCTTGCTTTTTCTCTGCCCCTGTCTCCCTGGCATTTCTGAAAATTTTGACCTCTTTTAGCCCCTGTTTTCTTTTCCGTCGCCTGTAAAGGGAGCCCTGTCCTTTTTTTTTTTAAACATCTACTCCTCCTTTTTTTTAAGGGAATAAGCCTTTGCAACATCGAGTGCCACCGAGTTAATCTGTCTAGCATAATTTGGGTCTGTGTTGTTTAGTATACTTCCCAGCTTATATGGGTTAGATTTGGTTTATTTGGGTCCACTTTATTGTTTTTGTTATTGAAGTTGAATTTGTGAATGCCCCCCCCGTGACTATCTCATTTTGTCGGTCGAGGCTCCACCATACATTTTCCTGAACCCAATTTTTTGTGAATTATATTTTTTTGTATGGTGCTTTTCTTATCAACATCTTTGTTAGTAAAGGGAAAGGTCTAGTGTATTCTCCTCTAGTATTTCTATTTTTCTGGTTTAAATTGAATTTTGTGCGATTTAAAAGCTCGTGTGGTGTGATTTTTCACAAGCTGCCTCCGGGTTTTTATTACGCAACAAATTTATTTGCTATTTTCCTCCATTTGGGTCCTTAATTTGAAATCCCCCGGGAAAAGTGTTGGGTGCAGGAGCGAAGTTTTTCCAGACAGGGTAAATTTTTTAACAGCTTTCCTGAATTGCGGGGATGTTGCATCCGGGGCTTGTAGACACCACAAGACTAGGTTTTGGTTCCGACCTTTACGCTAAAACTTCCACACTCTTTTGAGGCATTAAGCATTCGGCAAACAAGTGACCTGAAATGTACGGGCCAACCTTCAGGAAATTTTTACCATGCGTCCCTTTTTCCTGTTATTTGCCTGATCCTCTAGCTTTTGCAGCCCCTTTTGTGAGGAACTGTGTCGAACCCCTTCTGCAGTCCAAAAATAGCACCCCGACCCACCCCTCCCCTTCTTGTCTTACTTTTTCACCTTGCATAAACCAGTAGGTTTGTGCCCAAAAAAAATTTTCCTTCCCAAAACCGGCTGGTTGTAAATTATACTTTTTCTTTCCAGGCCCCCCCCAACTCCCCCCTTTGAGATCTTCTCCATGATTTGCATACTATACACTTATGATACAGGTCTTATTTAGGCCTCATGTCTGCCCTCCCTTTTTTAAAAAATTTGGGGACTACTTTTGCCATTTTCCAACCTCAGGAGTTGCCCAGTTCAAGTGATGTTTAAACTTTTTAATGGCTCACACAATATTTCTCTCCCTCTTTAAAAACCCATGGAGAGATGTTTTGTTGGTTCCACCGCCTTTGAGGTGTCAAGTTCGCATGCAGCTTCTTTACCCCTCCTGGGTTTAAAGTATTCACCACCTTGCGGGGGTGCCCCCCTGTTTTGATTTCCTGGAGCCTACGGGTTTTCCCCTTAAAAAAACCCCTTTAAAAACTTGTGGACTCCTAAAATACCCTTTGGGCGTTTCTTGTGAATTCCCCCTCCCCTTCCCCCAGTCTTTTACCTGGGCCTTGACTGTTGTTTTCCTCCTGATGTGGCGTACAAAAGCTTCGGGCAGTCTTTTCTTTTGATGCTATGTCATTTTCATATTTTCTCTGAGCCTCCCCTTTTATCTTGCATATTCCCTTTCTGGCTCCTTTTGGCTGATTTTTTATTTTCCGATTCCTTCTTCCTACCTTTTCCCTTCTCTAGTACAACCTATTTTTGCCTCCCTACACTTTGGGGAACCAAGGACTCGTTCTGTTCTTCCCATTATTTCTGTTTCTCTTGGGAACAAACCTCTCTTCTGCCTCCTTGCATTTTGTTGCTACATAGTCCATCGTTTCTTGTACTGGTTTTCCTGTCAGTTCCCTCTCCCACTGAATGTCTTGAAGGAAGTTCCTCATGCCTGAGTAATTCCCCCTTTTGTAGTTTGGTTTTTCCCAGCCTATTCCTGCTACTCTCTCCACTTGGAGCTCAACTATGTAGTCTAAGCACAGAACCACATGATCACTACCTCCCAGAGGCCCTTCATACATGATACCCTCGATGTCCGAACTACTCATGGTGAATAGAGGTCCAGTCTTGCTGGTTCATCCTCTCCTCTCTCTCTGGTAGTGTCTCTAACATGTTGATGCATGAGGTTTTCCAGTACCACATCCATCATCTTGGCACTCCATGTTTCGGGACCCCCATGGGGCTCCAGGTTTTCCCAGTCAATCTCCTTGTGACTGAAATCACCCATAACTAGTAACTTTGCTCCTCCCATGTGTGCTCTCCTGGCCACCTCGGCTAGTGTGTCGATCATTGCTCTGATGCTCTCATCATATTCTTCTCTTGGCCTCCTGCAGTTCTGTGTGTGCGTGTGTGTGTGTGTGTGTGTGTGTGTGTGTGTGTGTGTGTGTGTGTGTGTGTGTGTGTGTGTGTGTGTGTTGTGTGTGGTGTGTGTGTGTGTGTGTGTGTGTGTGTGCATACTCACCTAGTACTCACCTAGTTGAGGTTGCAGGGGTCGAGTTCAAGCTCCTGGCCCCGCCTCTTCACTGATCGCTACTAGGTCACTCTCCCTGAACCGTGATTTTTATCATACCTCTGCTTAAAGCTATGTATGGATCCTGCCTCCACTACATTGCTTCCCAAACTATTCCACTTACTGGCTACTCTGTGGCTGAAGAAATACTTCCTAACATCCCTGTGATTCATCTGTGTCTTCAACTTCCAACTGTGTCCCCTTGTTACTGTGTCCAATCTCTGGAACATCCTGTCTTTGTCCACCTTGTCAGTTCCTCTCAGTATTTTGTATGTCATTATCATGTCCCCCTTATCTCTCCTGTCCTCCAGTGTCGTCAGGTTGATTTCCCTTAACCTCTCCTCGTAGGACGTGTCTGTGTGTGTGTGTGTGTGTGTGTGTGTGTGTGTACTCACCTAATTGTGCTCACCTAATTGTGGTTGCAGGGTTCGAGACTCAGCTCCTGGCCCCGCCTCTTCACTGATCGCTACTGGATCCTCTCTCTCTCTGCTTCCTTAGCTTTGTCATACCTCTTCTTAAAACTATGTATGGTTCCTGCCTCCACTACTTCACTTGCTAGGCTATTCCACTTGCTGACAACTCTATGACTGAAGAAATACTTCCTAACGTCCCTGTGACTCGTCTGAGTCTTCAGCTTCCAGTTGTGACCCCTTGTCCCTGTGTCCCCTCTCTGGAACATCCTATCTCTGTCCACCTTGTCTATTCCCCGCAGTATCTTGTATGTCGTTATCATGTCTCCCCTGACCCTTCTGTCCTCCAGTGTCATCAGTCCGATTTCCCTTAACCTTTCCTCGTACGACATTCCCTTGAGCTCTGGGACTAGCCTTGTTGCAAACCTTTGTACTTTCTCTATCTTCTTGACGTGCTTGACCAGGTGTGGGTTCCAGACTGGTGCTGCATACTCCAGTATGGGCCTAACATACACAGTGTACAGTGTTTTGAACGATTCCTTATTAAGGTATCGGAACGCTATTCTCAGGTTTGCCAGGCGCCCGTTTGCTGCAGCAGTTATTTGGTTGATGTGTGCCCCCGGGTGATGTGTGGGTTTTAAATGGTCACCCCAAGGTCTTTCTCCCTGTCTGTGTCTTTGTCCACCTAGCCTATACTCTGTCTGCGGTCTTCTTTGCCCCTCCCCAATCTTCATGACTTTGCATTTGGCGGATTGAATTCGGGGAAGCCATTTTGCTGGACCACATGCCCAAAGCCTGTCCAGGTCTCTTGCAGTCCTGCCTCATCCTCGTCCGATTTAATTATTCTCATCAATTTCACGTCATCTGCGAACAGGGACACTTCAGAGTCTATTTCCTTCCATCATGTCGTTCACATATATAAAAAATAGCACTGGTCCTAAACTGACCCCTGTGGGCCCCCGCTCGTAACAGGCGCCCACTGTGATACCTCTTCACGTACCATGACTCGTTGCTGCCTCCCTGTCAGGTATTCCCCTATCCTTGCAGTGCCCTCCCCTTTTTACGTGCGCCTGATCCTCCAGCTTCTGCACTAATCTCTTGTAGGGAACTGTGTCAAAGGCCTTCCTGCAGTCTAGGAAAACGCAATCTACCCACCCCTCTCTCTCGTGTCTTACTTCTGTTCCCTTTCATAAAATTTCCAGGAGGTTTGTGATACAAAAATTTGCCTTCCATGAACCCATGCTGGTTTTCATTTATAATCTTGTTCCTTTCCGGGTTTGTTCGACCACTCTCCTCCTGTAATCTTCTCCATGACTTTGCACACAATACATGTCGGGACACAGGCCCTGTATTTTTGTGCCTCGTTTCTGTTTCCTTTCTTAAATATGGGGACTACATTAGCTGTCTTCCATTTCTCAGGTAGTTGCCCAGTTTAAAGAGATGTGTTGAAGATTGTGGTTAGAGGCACACACAGCATCTGTGCTCCTTCTCTAAGGACCCATGGGGAGATGTTGTCCGGTCCATCGCCTTTGAGGTGTCAAGGTCACTTAAGAGCATCTTCACCTCCTCCTCAGTTGTTCGTATGTCATCCAAACACTTGTTGGTTTATTCCCTCTTGATGTTCCCTTCTGTGCTGCCCTTCCCACAGCCCTTTTCCTGTCTTCAAACTGTAAAAAACTTCCTTAAATCTCCTGTTCAGCTCCTCACATACCTCCTGAAAATTCTTGTGAGTTCTCCACCTTCTGTCCTTAATCTAAATCACCTGGTCTTTGACTGTTGTCTTCCTCCTGATGTGCTATAAAACCCATTTTTTGGGTCAGTCTTGATTCTCGATGCTATGTCATTTTCAACTGTTGCTGGGCCTCCCTCCTTACCTGTGTGTACTCATTCCTGGCTCTGCGACTGATCTCCTATTTTCGTGTGTTCTCTGCCTTCTGTACTTTTTTCCATTCTCTGTTGCATTTTGTTTTTGCCTCCTTAAAACGTCGGGTAAAACCAGGGGCTCGTTCTGGTCTTCCTGTTGTTACTGTTGCCCTTGGGAATAAACCTTTCCACTGCCTCCTTGCATTTTGTTGTTAAAATATTCCATCATTTCATTTACTGGCTTTCCTGCCAGTTCTCTGTCCCACTGGACCTCCCGCAGGAAGTTCTTCAGCCCTATGTAGTCCCCTCTTTTATAGTCAGGCTTTTCCCATTCAACTCCTGTTATTCTCTCCACTTGCAGCTCTACTATGTATTCAAAGCACAGAACCACGTGGTCGCTAGCTCCTAGGGGACTCTCATACTTGATGTCCTCAATATCTGAGCTGCCCCAGGGTGAACACAAGGTCCAATCTTGTGGTTCATCCTCCCTCTCACTCTGGTAGTGTCCTTAACATGTTGGTGCATGAGGTTTTCCAGCACCACGTCCAACATTCCGGCTCTCCTGTTTCGGGACCCCCATGTGACTCCGGTTTTCCCAGTCAATCTCCCTGGGTTGAAATCCCCCATAACCAGCTTTGCTCTGCTGGAGGTGAGCTCTTCTTGCCACCTCAGCAAGTGTGTCCCCCATTGCTCTGTTGCTCTCTTCATATTCCTCTCTTGGCCTCCTGCAGTTCTGTGGTGGATTATACATCACTGCAATGACCACTTTGTTTTCCCCCACACTGAAGTGTACCTGCTATGTAGTCTCTTTCTCCCGTCTCATCTATTCCCTTCCATTTTCTCGAATTTCCATCTGTTTTTTACGAGCAGAGAAACCCCCACCCCCCCCCCGGGCCCCTTCTATCTTTCCTCATGATCTGGTATCCTGGTGGGAAGTTTGCATATGTTGTCTCCATGAATTTTGTTTCTGTAACTGCTATGATTCTAGGGACTTCTCATGATTCTTTCTTGCAATTCCCATTTTATTCGTTAATCCTCTGCATTTGTGTACCAAACCTTTTCAACTTCTGTTCTAATTTCTGTAACTGTGGTGCGGGGGGTGGAAACAGCGGGATCGGTGTGTGATGGTTGGTTTGGATTGTCGTTGCCTTGGGGGTGTCGTGGCTGGAGTCCTTCTGCAGGTGTTTCTGGGGGGTGCGCTTGTCCTTCCATTTGATCCTGGATTATTTGTTTCTCCTTTTTCATTTCCCCCCATTTCTCCTTTCGTTTTGGAACTCTTTCATTGTCTTCCTTTCGCCCTGTGTTCTGTCTCGATCGAGGTAACTCACTCCAGAACTCCTGCTTGCCTCTCAGCCGTGCTTTCTCCTGCAGGATCATGGTTTGGGTTTATTCTGCCTTGAAAATTACTTTGAGAGGCCGATTCCTTTTCTTTGGAACCACCCAATTCTCCGAAAATTTGCACCTGGGTCATGTCCCCCTCGCCTATCACCTTCATGATATCTTCAAAACGCTTTTTTCTCCTCCTGCTTTCTTTCATCATAAGTTTCCCCTTTAGCTTCGTCTAGCCCATAGACAAACATGGATCTTTCCCTTTCCACTTCCCACTGTGACTCCCATTGCATCCTCTGATGTGTTTTAGTTCCTTCCCATGGAGTGTTCCTTCCTTCAGTCCCTTCCCTAGTTATTGCCCCCATGCTTCTTGGTTTATCCTTCCTGCTCACCTGCTCCTGGCCCCCACAGGTATCTGGTAAGGTCCTTGCACATGTCCTAGTTCCTTCAAAGTCTTCTAACCTCTCATTCTGTCCCAGTGTGCTCCCTGTTTTTTGTTTTGGTCCCCCCTGTGGGTTTGGGCAGGACCTCTGCATACAGTTAGTTTCCATGCTTCCTTCAGACCTGTTGTCTGTGTTTGATGTAGCCCTTGCCGATGCTACTTCTGTAATATCTTTGTCTCTGTGCTGTTTCAGATGTCTCAGCTCCTCTTCTAATCTCTCTATCTTGATTTCTGCTGCTGTGGCCTGTTGCTTCCACCTTCTGCATTCTGTGCTAACCTCTCTTCCATCTTCCTTTCCAGCTCTCTAGTCTCCTTCCCCAGTCTTCCTCCCTTTTTTGAGCTCTACCTCCCAATTCCTCCCTCCCAGATTCGTCTTGGAGCCCCTTGTCCTCATCCTGGTTATGGGGAGGGGAATAGATGGTTAGTAAAAGGGGATGGATGGGTTGTGGGGGGAGGGGGAGGATGGTTATTGGAGGGGTAGAGATAGTTGGGGGAGGGGGTTAGATGGTTTGAGGGGGAGAGGGATGGATGGTTATGGGGGAGGGGGAGGATGGTTTGGAGGGAGGGGGGGGTAGTTGGGGGGGTTTTGGGGGGTTTGGGGGAGGGGTAGGTGGCTAAGGTGAGGTGGGTTTGGGAAGGGGGAGAGGTGGTTAGGGAGGGGGGGGACGTGTTTGTGGGCAAGTGGGGAGGGTGTGGGGGTGTGTGGTGTGTATGTCATTTTGTTTTACATGTGTGTGTGTGGTGTGGTGTGTGTGTGGGTGTGTGTGTGTGTGGTGTGTGTGTGTGTGTGTTTTGTGTGTGTTTGTGTGTGGTGTGTGTGTGGTGTGTGTGTGGTGTGTGTGTGTGTTTTGTGTGTGGGTGTGTGTGTGTGTGTGTGTGTGGTGGTGTGTGGTGGTGTGTGTGTGTGTGGTGCATGTGTGTGTGGTGTTGTGTGTGTGGTGGTGTGTGTGTGGGGTGTGTGTGGTGTGTTGATGTGTGTGTATGTGTGTATATGTGTGTAAAGTGTGTGTGTGTGTGTGGTGTGTATGTGTGTGTGTGTGTATGTGTTTATGTATGTATGTGTTGTATGTATGTGTGTGTGTATGTGGTGTAGTGTGTGTGTGTTGTGTGTGTGTGTGTGTGTTGTGTGTGTGTGGGGTGTGTGTGTGTGTGTGTGTTTTGTGTGTGTGTGTGTGTGTGTGTGTGTGTGTCTACCCTTTGTGTGTGTGCTTGGTGTGAGGGAGGGAGGGTTAGGGGGGGTAGGTTGTGTGGTTGAAAGATCCGTCGTGTAGGCACAAATTTTGTCTCATTTATCTTTCCCAATTATCTACTCTCTCCACTTATTGCCCTTTCTGGATTTACGTATTAATTGTTGCTGGTTAATATCATTTTCCTTGGTTCACATTGAGAGAGGACTTTCCCAGCTTCCTAAGTATTCTTACTGCTAATAACTACCGGTAGTAACACTGCCTGTGTGCGTGTGTGCGTGTGAGTATGTGTGTGAGAGAATCTTGTGTGGTGTAATGACTGGCCGCAACTTCTTGTGACCTGACACAACCCTCCTGGGACCTACCCTAGCACTGTCTTTTCAATGTTGCCCTTAAAAGCTTGTCCCACCTACCTTCTCACACTCGTCAACACTATATTCTCTATGTCTATGCTATTTCTATTCTAAATCTGGTAATAGCTTGCAGGAGTGAGTGACCAGTATCAAACAGTATGCAAGGCCAGCCAGGGCCGTCAACATGCAAACCACAAATAGGCGAATAAACTTGTGGTGACAGTTGCCAGCTGCTGATGACGAAGTCGTCGTCGTAGGCCTTAAATCCCTATTTTGGAGATCCTTCACCCGTGATGATTATAACCATATATTCTCATACATCCCGCTTCCTCACGCGATTTCACTCTTCACTGATGATAGTATACACTTCACATTATATACACTTCACTTTATATGAATAATGGCACACAACTTGTGTGTGTGTGTGTGTGTGTGTGTGTGTAGGTGAGTGTGTGGAGGTGGTTGTTGGACAAAGGGAGAGGGGGAGAGGGATAGAAAGTGGGAGGGAGAGACAGGGGGGAAAAGCAAAGGGAGGAAAGGGATAGAGAGTGGGAGGGGGAGACAGGGGAAAAGCAAAGCGGGGAGGGAGAGGTAGAAATAGGGGAAGGGACAGGTAGAAATAGTGGGTGTGTGTTTGGGTGTGGCTGGATGTATGTATGGATGTGTTTGGGTGAGGGTGTTTTTGTGTGTTTGGGTGTGGGGTTTGGATGTGTGCTTCAGTATTGTGTGTGTGTGTGTACTCACCCACCTGCACTCACACACTTGCGGCTGCAAGGACCAAGTCACAGCTGCTGGCCCCGCCCCCCCACCGACTGCCACTAGGTCCCCCCTCCCCCTGCTCCATGAGCTCCATCAAACCCCACCCCAAAACTATGTATGGTTCCCGCCTCCACTACGTCACTCTCCGGGCTACTCCACCTCCTGACAACTCCGTGACTGAAGAAACACTTCCAAACACTCCCCTGCCCCACTCATCCGAGTCTCCAACCTCCAACCGTGACCCCCCACTTCTGCGTCCCATCTCCGGAACATCCCGTCCCTGTCCACCCCGTCCATTCTGTGCAGTATCCTATATGTCGTTATCATGTCTCCCTCGACCCTCCCACTCTCCAGTGTCATCAGGCCAACCTCCCCAACCCCACTTTGCAGGACAATCCCCTTAGCTCTGGGACTAGTCTTGTTGCAAACCTTTGCGCATTCTCTAATTTCTTGACGTGCTTGACAAGGTGTAGATTCCAAACTGGTGCTGCATACTTCAGTATGGGCATGTGCGTGTCTGTGTATGTGTATGCAAGATAGGTAGGAAGTGAGTGGTAGAGAAAGAGGGGTAATGGAAGAGAGACATGGAGAGAAAGACCCATTAGTGAGTGATCTGGCAGAAGGTATAGTCACTTGTCAACCCCTCGGCTACATTGGATCATCTGATCACAAGGCTGTTTTTATGACACTTAAGATCCCAACAGAATGAGGTGAGGAATCCACATGCACAACCTGACTATGGGAAAGAGGTAATTGGCCAGCCCTTTGCTCTAAGCTCACCACCACCGATTCGAATGCTCTTCTCCAAGGGGATGTTGACAACCAAGTGAAAGCCTTCACTGGACACATCCTTAATCTACAACAAGAACACATTCCTCACCGGCAATATGTGACAAAGCCTACAGATCAGCCATGGTTTGGCTTTCATTGTAGAGAGGCTGCTACTGCTAAGTACAAGGCATGGCGAAGGTATAAGAGACATCCTACCACCTATAGCAGGAACCTGCACAGACAAGCCTGTAGGCATATGGGTGGCAAATGGGAGGTGGACATAAAAAGAAAGCTAGCATCAGGTAGAGTAGGCTCCAAAACCTGGTGGTCCCTGGTCAAGGACAGACAAGGTTATCTGCCTGATGAACTCATTCCACCTCTAAATCGACAGGATGGGACCACCTCTACTAGTAGTCAAGAGAAAGCGGACCTCTTTGCCGAACACTTTGCTACCAAAATGCAAGTTCCTGATCCAGCAAGGGACCCTCCTTGGCTAGCTGCAAGAACTGTGTCAAAACTGTCAGTAGTGACAATAAGGCAGGAGGAGGTGCATTTCCTTCTTAAATCGCTTGACCAAGAAAAGGCTGTGGGTCCAGACAAGTTGAGCCCAAGATTGCTGAGATGTACAGACCACCTAGCAGCACCTCTAACTCGCATCTTTCAGCACTGCCTAGTACAGTGTAAAATGGCCCTCTCTGTGAAAGGGGGGGAAAATGAAAGCCCTTTGTTTGCAAAAAGGGACCCAGAGCAAAAAAACCCACCCAAACTTAGACCAGTGTCCCCCTTCAAATCATTAAGAATCCTTGAGAAAATTTAAATTCAAGACAAATGACAAAAATTTTTTTTGACTCCCACTCCTATTTTTGTGCCCCTCTTTATGGCTTGGGAAAAGGTTACTCTGCTGCTAAATTGTTTTTAAAACCCTTCTACTAAGTGGCCCCAAGTCAGGGGTTTAAAACCCAAAGGTCAGCTGTGGGGTTTACCCACGGGACATTGCTGGGGCTTTGACCGGGTTGTTGGGGGCCCACCAGTGCCTCTTAGCAAAATGCAAGCCTGGGAATTGCGGGCCTCTACGCTATGTCTCCCCATTTGACTACCTTCTTTGGTAGATCTCTTTAAAGCCCCATAACAAGACAAAGATCACAAACAGCCGGGAAAGAGGGATAGGTGGGTTTTGGAACTTTCAAATAAAGGGGAAAAACAATGCCGATGGTGAAAACCTCTTAAAAATCGCTAGTGTCCCTACTTAGATAGGGCCCCCAGTGCTGACGGCCCCGTTCGGGGGCAGGAAAAAATATCAGGCTGGAACAAAATAAGAGATCTTTTTAAGGCTAAACTTTAAACCCCAGAAAAAGCACCAAAAATTACGGGGAAACGCCTGCAGTCTTGAAAAAATGTACTATTGGCCAGAGGAGGAGAGGGTACATGATTATTCAGTGGCCCCCGCTTAATTTTGGGCCTCAGGGAACGTTAAAATCCCCCTTTGCAAATACATTTTAAACGTTTTAAAATTTTCCCTCCCCCCTAGCGTTTAAAAAACTCGCTCCGCAAATTGTCCGAGACGTGTCCATGTGCGCCGAGCCGCCTCATTTGGGTTTCCCCCGGGGTGGTTTGGGTTTCCCCCCCAAAAGCCCCCCCACGGCAACCCAAAGCTTTCAATCGGGAAAACTTTTATATTATTACAGCTTTTTTTAGTGATTTCATTTGAAAAAATAAGTGACCATGGGCCCCAAAAAAGGCCCAAACCCTACGGAAAAAAAGGGTGAGAATTATAGGGGATTTGAAAAAAAGGGAGATCATTGCCTAAGTATGAAAGTGGAAGGGTTTGTCCCCGGGGGCGGGCCCCGGGTTTAATACACAAAAAACCCCAATAAAACCCATCCTACTTTTGGGGCCCCGGGGAAAACGGCAATCAAAAAAAGGGGTTCTTGCTAAAGGTGCAACTTTGGTTTCAAAACGAGATCGCAAGGGGATAGAAGAGGGTTGAGGGGGATGTTATTGGTGTGGATAAAACCGAAAAAAACGGGTTTTTAACCAGGGTAGCATCTCTAAAGGACATAAGTGAAAAGGCTGGGGAATTGCATGAGGTTTAATTAAAAAAAATGCCTGAAACCCAGTGATGTGTGAGTAAAATTAAGGCCAGAAAAGGGTTTTGGTTTGAGAGTTTTAAAGGGAAGGGGTAGTGCATACTTAGTGTGTTTAAAGGCAGGGTTTGGGCTGCCGTTCGGACCACAAAGCAATAAAAAAATATGTAAATGAATTAAAGGGAAAGTAATAGACAGCGAAGACTGAAACCTGAAAAAGGGGTTTAATTGTGCAAAAACAGGTTTGTTTTGGAAGAAAAAAAAATTTGAAAGGGGGACCTACTTTAAACTCAGGGGGGGAAAAGGCACCCCCAAGGACTTTAAGCCAATTGAAAGACAGGCTTACCCCTTTTTTAATGTGTGCCAATGCTAGTGGGGGGATTGCAAAGTGAACCCTTTATTGGTGTATCACTTGAAACTCCAAAAACGTTCAGGAAAAAAGAATATCCTCAAGGTAATTTGTGTGTGCTGGGAGGGCAAAAAGGGGGGCATGGGTCACTGGGATTTTTCTATGATGGTTACATTTTTGCATTTGCCCCACGGGGGAAAAAATTACAAATTTAAAAAATTTAAATTAGACCAATTTTCCTTCCGGGGTTTTTACCCCAAATCCCCCTGGTCACCCAAAGCCCTTGGAAGAGTGATTTGTGGGGACATAAAGCTTCATTAAGTAATTTTTTTCCCTTTCCCAATACCCCCCTTCCCCTGCACCCCCAAGGGACCCGCAGGCATTCCCAAATTTCAAAAAACTTTACAAAAAAGCTCTTTTTGGGAAAGGGTTTGTTTTGTAGTGCCCTCAGAAACTCAATTGACTCTAAGAGATTTTTGGGAGAGACCCATTTTTATAATTCCCAATTGTGAAAACCCTTATAGGAAAGGGCTTGGGAGGGAGTGATAAGAGGCCCTTGAATTTGTTTTGGAAGAAACTGGGGCCCAGAATGTGTAGAAAAAAGGGGGATTTGAAAGTTTTTGAGGCAAAACCCCCGGGGGGAAGTGTTGCCGGGAAAATTGGGGCTTTGGGGGAAAGGGTCCTTGGGGTGGAGGTTAGTGGGGAGGATGGGGGGAAGATTTTGGTGGGGGAGGACAATGAAGAACTAACCACTGATGAGCTGCTAGATATTTCAACAGCAAGGGGCCCAAAACCTGAGGAAACTGTTTTGGAGGGGGGGAAAGAGAAAAATTTAAAGAAGTTGCCTACTTAAAAATGGGGCCCTTAAACCCTTTAAAAAGGGTTTCCAGGTTTATTTATTTTTTATTTTTATTTTTTTAAAAAATTTTTGTGCCACTACAGGGTTTTACAAAAAATACAGAAAAGGGGCCAGTTTTTGCCCCCAAACCCATTTTAAACTATGCATAGCATTAGGGTGTTTAAAATTTAATTTAAGATGAACTAAGAAAATGAAAACATCGGTGAAAAAATTTTTAATGTAAACAGATTTTTTTAAAGCACAAGTGGTATTACAAAGAAAAGGTCATAGGGTTTGTTGCATTTTTTGTTCTTTCAGTAAATGGATTTATTCTGTTAGGTGTGTTTTTAAAAAAAAAATAAAAAAAGTTAGATTGGGTTTTGGGTTTTAAACATTTATGTGAAAAATTTTTGTGAAAAAAATTTTAAAAGATTTTCCCAATTTATAAGGTTCAGTTATTCGGGATTTATTTGGTTTTGGGTGATTTAAGTGATCTTTGGAAGAGATTTGGAATTTAAAACAGGTAGTGTTTTTTTTAAAATTTTTAAACAGGTAAGGGAGTTCCAGATTTTGGGGGCCCTTTTATGTGTTTGGAGTTTTTGCTTAGTGTGAGATGGACACGAGGAACACCCAAAGGTGTTTGTCCCTTGTGTTAGGGGCATGGGGGGTTCGTTTTTTTAAATATCTTAAAGTACTTTAAAAAAAAATGTGACCCGGTCTTTTTTGTTTTAAAATTTTAAAAAAACGTGAAAAAAAACTTTTATTACATGTTTTTTTTTTTGGTATTTTTTGAAAATATGAAAAAAAAAAAGTGGCCCCTACTTTTTTTAGCAATACAAATTTGAACGTCGTTTTGTTTGGCCCTTTAAGGTTTAAAAGGGGGCCCAAACCTTCATGGATGAAAAATCACCTTGGACAGCTTTTTTGCAAGCCGTGCTGGTGACTATTACATGAAAATTGTTGTAAAAACCACTTTAGGAATGTCATAAAGGAACGAGGGGCCCAAGGCCTCTATGGCAAAATATTTTGTGGGGAAAAAGGCCCCAGTGATTTCTGAAGGGGTTTTGTAGGGGCCTTTTAACCCTTTCAGGGCCCTTTTCCGTAGTTTACTTTTCCAGGGCCCAAAACCTTTAGATCTACATCATGATTCAGCTCACTCTGTAAACTGTGGGGTGGTACATTTGGGCCCAATATGAGAGAATACATCATGTGGTATGTGAGCACTACTTTAAAAAAGATCCTGCGACATGTGTATGAGAGAAAAAAACTAAAAAGGCTTGTTTTTTCGTTAAAAAAAGCGACTTTCCCAGTTTTTTTTTCGTATTTTTTTTTATATTTTGTATTTGCGATTTTTTTTGGGTCTTTTGATAAAAATGGAAGCATATTAAGAAATAAAAATGATTTTGTTTGGGTTTTAGCCGGGAAAATGGTTTGGGGAAACTGAGCTCAAAGCAGCAGAATGTTAAATTTTTCCCTATATTAAAGGGAGTAAAAAAACGCCCTCACACTTTCAAATACACCCCGCGGGGGGGTTTAAATATGCTTTTAAACAAATATGGTGATGATTTTTTTAAAATTTTTAAACAGTATTGCATAACTGTAAATCTTCTTTTTTTTGGGTTGGAAAAAAAAATTCTTTATGTGAAAAAAAAAAAAATAAAAATGGAATTTATTTGAAAACCCTCAAAAAACATAACAAATGAACGGGGAAAAATGTTAGTTTAGTTCAGGAATACCTACATTGTTTATTCTGGACCCTTTTTTAAAATTTGGGAATTTTTTGAATTTTGTTTTTAAATTTGGGCCCAAAATTAAAAATTTTCCCGATCACTTTAATTTTTTGGTTGAAACAGTTGTTTTGGCGAAATTTTTTTTGTGCTCGTCGATAAAATAGAAGAAATTATAGGGGAAATAGCTAAAAAATTTGGTTTTGACGGGAAAAAACGTAATTGGCCTAAAAGGGGGGTCGAAATCGGCAAAATCCCCAAAATTTCTTTAAATATCGCTGACCCCCATAAAAAATTCGCAAGAGCAAATTTCGTAAATTTTTTTCCATCAAATTTTTTTTTTTTTGTTTTTTTTTCCTTCAAAAAAAGATTCCAAACCATTTCATAAGAAAAATAAAAATTTTTTTTTTTTTTTTTAAATTCTTGGCCCACGGGGCCCCATTTCAATTTGGGCCCTTTTGGGGACCCTGAAGGGAGGGTTAAAAAAAGGGAAGGGAAGAAACCCCCGGAAAAGGATTGACACCTCAAGTCCCTAAGGGAAAGGGGGAAATTCCCCCTTTTTAAAAAAAAGGGGGGACCATCAAACATTTTCCCCCCCCTTTCCCTTTTCCCATCAATCTTACCAGTTCTTAAATTAAAAGGTGGGTTTGTCTTTGAAAAACTGTGCTTGTCTTCTTCGGGTTTTGTGTGTTTTAAAAATTTAATATTTCATGTGGGTAAAAAAAAAAATTTTTTTTATTTTTGGGGTTTGTCTTGTACAGATTAATTTGATTTCCATTATTTTTTAAAGGGGGAAAAAATTAATTAACCAAACCCGATAATTTCCCCTTTAACATTGACCCTTCTCGGAAGGGCCTTAATAGCGTTATGCGAGGTTTCCACTGATACCGGGAAAAGGTTTCAAGGGTTGGCCCCTAAATCTGCAACGGCCAAAAAAACATTTTGGGTGAGAGACATGGGAGGAAGGGGAAAAAAAAACCCCTTGGGAGCAGTGGGCGCGGTGGGACAAAAAAGGAATAATTGTATCAAACATCGGGGGGGCCCCAGCCCTTTTCAACATCTTACCAGAAGTATCAGAAACATGCTGGAACGGTGTTGAACCCTTCAATGGGAAAATTGGGCCAATATCTTCACCAGGTCCCCAGATCAACCGGCTGTGATGGATATGTGGGGCAGCGGGGCCTCCAGCGGGCAACAGCCTGGTTAAACCGGGGCGAGCCCCAGACGAGCCTGGCCCATGGGCCGGGGGTTTAGAGGGGTTTGATTACTCTCGAAATTCTTCAAAAAATTTTCAAATTTTTCTAAGGGGTTTGCCCCTCAAAAGGAATGAATCGCAATTGGGGCATCTTTTCTGGGGCAAATGTTCCCCCAAAAGGAAATGTACCCGGGGGCCCTTGTTTTGGAATGGGCTACTTCAATGACCTTCTTCATCTTATCCCCGAATCCCTGATTTTGCAGCAAGTGTACATGACATTCCTTTATTTAAGAGAAGAAAAACCCGCTTGGTCTAAGTACTTTAAACCAGCTAAGAGCTATACGGTTGGGGAAATTAAAAGGCAAGAAACATTTTCACCCGAGGAAAAAATAAAAGGGTGATCTCTAAGCCCAGATGGTAAATTTCCGGTGCAGTTGTAAAGGAAAGAATGGGGGGGGTGTTGGCCCCCTGGGGAAAAAGTTTGATATCCTTGGGGTGAAATTTGACTCCCAAAATGACACGAAAAACCCGTTGTAAAACTTTCAAACAAGGCAGCCAGGAAGCTTACAGACTTCGCCCTATCGTGCATCTGTTTTACAGCAGAGGTTACAAGATTTTGTCGGGCACAAGTAAAATCACGCCTTGGTATGCTCCCTTTCTTGGTTCGCCCCCGCCTTCCCCCTTTTTAAACTGCGGGCTTGATAGGTAGAGGGAAAAAGAGAAAAGTCTCATCTCTCGCCTGGACCCATTTGGATAAAACTGGGCATTTCAGCCAGGCCCTTTAAAACAGGAGGGAAAGGGGGTGGGCCCTTTCTGTTATGTACAGGGGCCCAAAATTGTCAAAAATACCCAATTGGCTCCACTTCGAGGACAGCTAGAAGAAAACTTCGTACCACAAAATGGACAGAAAGAGCAACTTCCCCCCGGCTGTACCTTTCTTTCCCGAAAAATCATTTCATTTGAGATCAATTATCTCCAGGGGTGACTCAAATCTGGAAAAGCATTCCCCAGATTTTTGAATCAGCAAGATTTAAAATCGTTTAAAATAATAAAATTTTTTTTTTGGGGGGGGGCATGATACATAGTTGTACAAGGAATTATGTAGTTGGGGTATGCAGTGATTTTTGTTTCAGGAAAAAAATTTAAATTAAGGGTTAAAATAAGGCCCAAAGAAGTTTTTGGTTTGGGAAAAATTACAATAAACAATTTAA
Source organism: Cherax quadricarinatus (assembly GCF_026875155.1). Lineage (NCBI taxonomy): Eukaryota > Metazoa > Arthropoda > Malacostraca > Decapoda > Parastacidae > Cherax > Cherax quadricarinatus. The sequence continues at coordinate 10,395,240 of NC_069466.1, forward strand.
AAAAATATTTAAGTACAACTGAGTATTTTTTAAAAAATGAAAATTTTAAAAATTTCAAAATTTGAGCATTAAAAGGTTTTTACAAATTGTAGCCCTTACAATTAAAAAAAATAGTTTTTAGGGTTATGGGTTTTACCCTTTTGAAAACAGTTATTTAATATTTTTTTTAAATTTTGGGGGGAGGGGGTAGGGTTTTGTTTTTTTAAAAAAGTTTTGGGTTTGATTTCAAGTGTTTCTTTTATTTCACAGGTTTAAAGAAATTCAAAAATTTTTTGGGGTTTTTATGGGCAAAATTTAGTTTTTACATAGTGAGGGGATGGGCACGGGGGGGGACATCAAAGGGGTGTCTGTGCCCTTTTGTTTAAAGGTCGTGTTTTTTGCTGAGGGTGGTAAAAGAAATTTTTAGGGGGGGGTTTATAACTGAGTTTTGTGTTCTATGTATGTAGTAGGCACAATAATAAGGGATGGATGTTTTGTACAGTGGGGTAAGTTTTAAAAGTTTTGAATATTTATGGAAATATGCTGTGGAGGGGGGAAAATTTTTCCCTTTTGGGTTTCAGCCTTTTGTTGGGGGAATTAATGGTTTTGGGAAAGATTTAATTTTTGTTTAATCCCCTGCACAGTTTCCATAGGTAAGATAGGGGAAATGAGTGATATAAAGCGTTGATCAAAGAAAATGTTTTGGGCCCCAAATGGCTCTAACTTCATCCCGTTCCAAAACCTTTTGTGTTTCCCTAACCCTTTAAATTTCTTTCAAATGAGCTTTATGTTTGAAACAGCTCTAGCTTGTCAAAAAAGTTAAAAATCCTTAAATTTTATATTGCTTGTCAATAAAAAAAAGGAATCCTTTAAACCCAACCTTGTCAAACCCTGTATAAAAAAAAAAAGAGTGAGAAAGAAAGAGGGAGAAGAGCAAACGAGGTGAGAGAGAGAGAAAGAGGGGGGAAAATGTTTTAAATTGAAAGGGGAAGAGAGATGGGGGGGAAAAAAAGGGGGGAGGGGGGGGGAGAGGGGTGGGGGAAGGCACAAAGGGGGGTAAAAGGGAGAAAAAAATGGGGGGAGAGAGGAAGGGGAAAAAGGGGAGAGGGTGGGGGGGAGCAGAGAAGGAAAAGGGCAGGGGAAATCCCAGTCACTATTAGGTGTCAATTGGCCTGTGTGATGTGGGATATTTTTTTTTAATTTTTTTTTTATTTTTTTTTTATTTTTTATTTTATAATTTTTTTATATTTTTTTATTATATTTTTTTATATTTTTATATTTTTTTTATTTATATTTTATTTTTTTTTTTAATTAATTTTTATATATTTTATATATTTTTTTAATTTTAAAAATTTTTTTATATATTTTTTGGTTATATTTAATATTTTTTTTTTGATTTTTGATTTTTTTATTATTTTTTTAGATTTATATTTTATATATTTTTAAAAGGATATTTTTATAATTTTTTTATATTTTTAGAATTTTATATATTTTATATTTTTTTATAGATAAAATTTTTATATATTTTGATTTTTTAGAAATTTTTTTAAAAAAATTTTTAATATTTATTTTTTAATATATATATATATTTTTAATTTTTTTATAATATATTAAAATATATATATTTATAAAATATATATTTTTTATTTTTTTTAATATATATTTTTAAATAAAATTTTTTAATTATAGATTTATATTTATATATTTTTTATAAATTTATATTAAAAATATATTTATATTTATTAAAATATATTATATATATTATATTTATAATTATATATTTATATTTTATATATATATATATAATATTTATATATAAAATATATATATTTTTTTATTTTTATATATATATTATTTTTATATATATATTTTTATATTTTTATTTAAAATTTTTTTTTATATATATTTTTTAAAATTTATTTTATTTTTTATATATTATATTTTTTATATATATTTTTTATTTTTTTTATATATATATATTTATATATATATATATATTTTTTTATTTTTTTTATTTTATTTATTTTATATAGATATTTTAATTTTTATTTTTTATATTTATATATATTATATATTATATATATATATATATTTTTATATAATTTTATTTTTTTTATATATATTTTTTTATTTTTATATATAATTTTTATTATATATATTATATATATATTATATTTTTTTTATATATATATTTTTTTTATATATATATTTTATATATATATATAATATTTTATTTATATATATAATTTTATATATTTTTATTTTATATTTTATTTTAAAAATTTTTATATATTTATTTTATATTTTTATATATTTTATTTTTAATATATTTTATATATATTTTATATTTTTTATATATATATATAAAATTTTTATATATATATATATATTTTTATATATTTATATTCATTATATTTATATAAAATTTATATATTATAAATATATTATTTATATATTTTAATTTTATATTTAATATATATATATATTTAATTTATATTATTATATATAATTTTATTATATATATTTTTATATTTTTATTTATATATTTATATAATTTATATATTTTATATATATAATATATATATTTATATATTATATATTTTATTTATATTTATATTTAATATAATATATTTTTATATATATTTATTTTTATATATATATATATAATTTATATATATTTATATATATAATTTTATATATTTTTTATATATATATTTATTATATTTTTTTTATATATATTTTTTATATATAATTTTTTATATATTTATATATATATTTATATATTTTTATATATATATAAATAATAAATTTTAATAATATTTTGTTTTAATTATTTAAAATTTTAATATTTTAATTATTTTTTTGAAATATAAAATTTATTAATATTTTTAAAAAAATTTTAAATATATAAATATTTATAAAAATTTTTTTAATCACTTTTAAAATTTTATATTTATATAAAATTTATATATATTTATATTTTTATATTATATTTTTAAAATATAAAATATATATATTTATATATATTTTTTTAAAGGGGCAGGGAAACCCCCCAAACGGGTTACCTGGGGAATTTGGGAAAAGTAAGTGTATTAAAATGTTAAGTTTCATTTAAAAAAGTATTTTGGTTTGGGAAGGTTTAAAAGGAGTAAAATTTTTAAATTTTTCTTTTTGGGAAAAAATTCGGTGGGGGTGGCCCCCTTTAACATAAAGGAAAAAAAAAAAAAAAAATTATTATTTTTATATATTTTATATATATATTATATATTATTTTTTATATATAATTTATCTTTTATAATTCCCCCCCCCAATTTATATATTTTATATATAGTATTGGGTTTAAAATTTAAAAAAAATTTTTTTATTTTTTAAAAATACATGGGGTTCCCCCCAAGGAGGGGGTTTGGCCCCCAAAAAAAAGGGAAAACACCCTTTTTCCCCCTGCTTTGGGGGGTGTTTTTAAGTTTTTTCTTTTTCCGGGCCACTGCTTCCTTGGTAATCCCGGGCCTGGGGTTTTGAAAAAAAAAAAAAATTTTAAATTACTTTTTTATTAAAAGAATAATATTAAAAATATTTTTATTCTTTATAAAATAAAAATTTAGGGAAGTTAAATTTTTAAAAAATTTATTAATTTTAAATTTTTCCCCTAATTGTTTTTTTATTTTTTTTTCACTGGGCCATTAAACCAACCCCCAAAGGGCCCGGGTTGGCCCCCGAAAAAAAAAATTTGCAAATATTCACCCACACCTTTTCCAGAATGCTTTGATTCCCCCAGTTTTTCCCGAACATTTAACCCCCCTCCCTTCCCCCCTTTGGCATTGGGATTCCATTCCAACAATTTCCCCCTTTTCCGGGTTCCCCCTCCCCAAGCTCCCGTGCTCCACCTTTCCGGCCTTTTTATCAATTTTGTTCCTTTACTTCCCATAAAACCCCGGGGACGCCCTCCCTTCTGGAAACTTCCAACCCCCCTCCAACCCAAAAATTTTAATTTACCCCCCTTTTTTCCTCCAACCCTTTTTGGATCCCTTAAACCCCTTTTCCGTATTCAAATTTATTTTTTTCCCCTTTTTAATACCCTTTTCCTCCAATTCCCCTCAAAATTTTCCGAACCCCCAAAACACGTGTCATCAGCAAAGAGCAACTGTGACAACTCCCACTTCATGTGTGATTCTTTATTTTTTAACTCCATGCCTCTTGCCAAGACGCTCACATTTACTTCTCTTACAACCCCATCTATAAATATATTAAACAACCACGGTGCCCATCACACATCCTTGTCAAAGGGCCCTATTTTTATGGGAAATTTAATTTCCCTTTTTCCTACATACTCTAACTTGAGCCTCACTACCCTCGTAAAATACTCTTCACTGTTTTCAGTAACCTACCTCCTATACCATACACCTGCAACATCTCCCACATTGCCCCCTACCCACCCTGTTAACCCCTTTCTAAATCCATAAATGCCACAAACCTCTTCAGCCTTATCTAAATACTGTTCACTTATGTTTCACTGTAAACACCTGGCCCCACACACCCCCTACCTTTCCTAAAGCCTCCTTGTTCATTGCTATCCTATTCCCGTCTTACTCTTAATTTTTTTCAATAATAACTCTACCATACACTTTACCAGGTATACTCAACAGACTTATCCCCCTATAATTTTTTGCACTCTCTTTTGTCCCCTTTGCCTTTATACAAAGGAACTATGCATGCTCTCTGCCAATCCCTAGGAAACTTACCCTTTCCATCATTTTTTAAAATTTATTGCACCAACCACTCCAAAACTATATCCACACCTGCTTTTACATTTCTATCTTTATCCCATCAATCTCGGCTGCCTTACCCCCTTCATTTTACCTACTGCCTCACGAACTTCTCCCACACCCTCAACTGGCTCTTCCTCACTCCTACAAGATGTTATTCCTCCTTGCCCTATACACGAAATCACAGCTTCCCTATCTTCATCAACATTTAACAATTCCTCAAAATATTCCTCCATCTTCCCAATACCTCTAACTCTCCATTTAATAATTTCCCCCTCTCCTATTTTTAACTGACAAATCCTTTATTCTCTGGCTTCCTTAACTTGTTAATCTCACTCCAAAACTTTTTCTTTTTTTTCAACAAATTTGTTGATAACATTCACCCACTCTCTCATTTGTTCTCTTTTACATTGCTTCACCACTCTCTTAACCTCTCTCTTTTTCTCCATATACTTTTTCCCACCTTGCATCACTTCTACTTTGTAAAACTTCTCATATGCTAACTTTTTCTCCCTTACTACTCTCTTACATCTTCATTCCACCAATCGCTCCTCTTCCCTCCCGACCCACTTTCTGTAACCACAAACTTCTGCTGACACTCTAACATTACATTTTTAAACCTACCCCATTCCTCTTCAACACCATTGCCTATGCTCTCATTAGCCCATCTATCCTCCAACAGTTGTTTATATCTTATCCTAACTGCCTCCTCTTTTAGTTTATAAAAACCCTTTACCCTCTCTTCCCTGATGCTTCTATTCTCCTTGTATCCCATCTACCTTTTACTCTCAGTGTAGCTACAACTAGAAAGTGATCTGATATATCTGTGCCCCTCTATAAACATGTACATCCTGAAATCTACTCAACAGTCTTTATTTTACCAATACATAATCCAACAAACTACGTCATTCACCCTACATCATATCTTGTATACTTATTTATCCTCTTTTTCTTATATGTATTACCTATAACTAAACCCCTTTCTATACAAAGTTCAATCAAAGGGCTCCCATTATCATTTACACCTGGCACCCCAAACTTACCTACCACACCCTCTCTAAAAGTTTCTCCTACTTTAGCATTCAGGTCCCCTACCACAATTACTCTCTCACTTGGTTCAAAGGCTCCTATACATTCACTTAACATCTCCCAAAATCTCTCTCTCTCCTCTATATATGTATGTATGTGTGTGTGTGTGTGTGTGTGTGTGTGGTGTGTGTGTGTGTGTGTGTGTGTGTGTGTGTGTGTGTGTGTACTCACCTAATTATGGTTGCTGGGGTCAAGACTCAGCTCCTGGCACTACCTCTTCACTGACTGCTACTGGGTCCTCCCTCTCCCTGCTCCAGAGTGTATAGTGGACCCTCGTATTTTGTACGGCTCGAAAGTCGTAATTTTCGGTAATCTTAACTTTTTTTTTTCATCAAAACATCGACTTGCGAATCGTCGTTTGACTCGCAAATAGTCATTCATCCCAGACGCATACTCACAGCCATAAGCCGCCTCACACTCCCTTCCCAGCCAGTGTGGCATTGTTTACCAGTGAGTGACCATCCCCTCACATATTCATATGAAATATTCCATAATATTCCATATTAAATAAGCTACCATGGCTCCAAAGAAAGCTTCTAGTGCCATGCCTTTGGTAAAGAAGGTGAGAAATACGACTGAATTCAAGAAAAACATCACTGAACAATATGAAAGTGGCATACGTGTGGCCGAATTGGCCAGGATGTATAAGAAACCCCATACACCCATAGCTTCCATCGTGGTCAAGAAAAAGGAAATCAAGGAAGCTGTTGTTGCAAAGGGGGTAAATATGCTGACAAAAATGAGACCGCCAGCACTCGAAGATGTTGAGAAGTTATTGTTGGTGTGGATCAACAAGAAACAATTAGCAGGAGATGGTCATATGCAGTCACTTATTTGTGAAAAGGCTAGACATTTGCATGACGATCTCGTAAAGAAATTGCCTGAAACGAGTACTCATATTTGTGAATTTAAGGCCAGCAAAGGCTGGTTTGAGGGATTTAAGAACTGTAGTGGCATACACAGTGTGATAAGGCATGGCGAGGCTGCCAGTTTGGACAAAATTGCAGCTACAAAATTCATAAGTGAATTCAAGGAGTACATACAGACTGAGCAATTAAAACCCCAACAAGTGTTCAATTGTGATGAAACAAGCCTCTTTTGGAAGAAAATGCCAAAGAGGACCTATATTACTCAGGAGGAAAAGGGACTGCCAGGACACAAGCCTATGAAAGACAGGCTGATGCCGTTACTAGTGTACCATTCTGAAAATCCCAGTGTGTTCAAGAAAAACAATGTCATGAAGAATAAATTGTGTGTGTTTTGGAAAGCTAATAATAAGGCATGGGTCACGAGGGAAATTTTCGTCAAGTGGTTCAATGAAGTGTTTGGCCCTAGTGTGAAGAATTACCTCCTGGAAAATAAATTGGATCTCAAGTGCCTCCTGCTAATGGACAATAGACCTGCTCACCCTCCAAACTTGGATGACGTAATTCTGGAAAAGTTTGGGTTCATCACAGTAAAGTTCTTGGCCCTTAACCCCTTGACTCTCACAACCCCCAATCCTGAGGTTTCTCCTGGTGTAGCAAAATTTCCCCCAAAAAAAAAAAAAAAAAATCTTATGAAATGATTCGTTGTGGTCCTCCACCAACTCTTTCACATCCTCCAAACTCACATCCAACCCCATGGAACTCCCCAATGCCACAACAGATTTCACAACTGACATAGGCTCATCAGGGTCAGCCACAAACCCTTCAAAATCCCTCTTGTGGATACAATCTGGACACAATTTTCTCCAAGCAACAAAAGCTTCCTTGATTTCCTTTTTCTTTGCCACGATGGAAGATATGGTTGTATGGGGTTTCTTATACATCCTGGCCAGTTCGGCCACATGTACGCCACTTTTGTATTGTTCAATGATGTTTTTCTTAAATTCAATCATATTTCTCACCTTCTTTACCAAAGGCTTGGCACTAGGAGCTTTCTTTGGAGCCATGGTAGCTAATTTAGCACTTGCAAGCACTAAAATGAATGGAATATTATGAAATATTTCGTATGAACAAGTGAGGGGACCATCGCTCACTGGTAAACAATGGCACACTGGTTGGGAAGGGAGGCCGAGACAGCTCAGAGCCGTGAGTATGCGTCCAGGACAAACGACGATTAGCGAGTCAACTGAACATTTGCGAGCCAATGTTTGGACAAAAATAGCGTGACGATTTCTGAAAAGGACGACTATCGAGCCCGATGATTATCGAGGGACCACTGTACAAGCATATACAGTGAAACCTCTACTTACGAGTTTAACCCATTCCATGACCTTGCTCGCATCTGGATTTGTTCGTTTGTAGAGTCAATTTTCCTCATTTAAATTAACCGAAATGGAATTAATTCGTTTCAGTGGAATTCCAGGCACAACAAAATACTTCAATAATTTCCCTAATATCAACTCTATGGATTATTTATCTATCATAATTCATGTAATATGACATAAACAATATTAATAACATAGAAACATGATATATACACTAGAAAGAATAAAATACATATCATTATGTATGTGGCTAGTAGTGGGTACAGCGGCCATTGTTGTTGTCGGTGGGGTTTGTAGGGCCACCACACTGGCCCTTCCTGCTCCTGACTACATGTGTAGAGAACCTAGAATAACCCAAAAAAGTCAGTGACTTATAAGTGCTACACTCTTAATGCTACACTTAATTGCTACACTGTTAATGTTACATTTAGACTCCATGACGAGGCCTCAGTAAGGAAGTTCACAGCTGACCTAGAGACTGTTGATTGGCCTACAGAATTCTCCAAGGCCAATGGTATTGATGACTGGACAGACATCTTTCTTAACAAATTACTTAGACTATACAACAAACATTGTCCTATAAAAACAAAACAGATCACAAACAAATGGCTTGGTTGCCCATGGCTAACCAGCACCATTCTGAAATCCATTGACAAGAAACACCAATATGAAAAGCAATATAGACAGGGCTTAATACACAAAGATACTCTTAAACACTATTCATCAGCTCTCACCAAAGAAATAAAAAAAGCCAAACAACTATACTACTCCAGTAGATTCACAGAAACTAGAGGAGATATAAAAAAGACCTGGAAAACACTCTCTCAGATTCTAGGGACCCACAAACTGAGAAAAACCAAGAATATTGTCCTAACTAAACCTAATGAAACACCACTACATCCCACTGACACAGCTAACAAGATAAACGACTTCTTCTCAAACATAGGATCTAATCTCGCCAGTAAAATCCCACATACCAATGCCCATGCCGGGGACTACCTAGATGGAAATTTCCCTAATTCCTTCTATCTTGCACCAACTGAGCCCACGGAAGTCATTGAGATCATAAAGTCACTTAAAAATAACTCGGGGAATCTGTCTTATGTCCCACCATTACTGTACAAGCGAGCGGCCCATGTCCTTTCGCATGCTATTTCATTACTTTTTAACAAGTCAATAGAGACTAGCACCTTCCCGAAACTACTCAAGATGGCAAGGTTACACCAATACATAAAGGTGGTGACCCTACAGACTTAAACAACTATAGGTCAATATCTAACTTACCATTGCTATCCAAAATCTTTGAGAAACTCGTGCACAGGAGACTGTATTCATTTATAACGACTCAAAACATACTCAACCCCTGCCAGTTTGGATTCAGGAAAAATAAAAGCACTAATGATGCAATCATAAAAATGCTAGATCTGCTTTACACAGCATTGGAAAATAAGGAATATCCACTAGGAATTTTTATTGACCTAAGAAAAGCTTTTGACACAGTAAACCACGAAATCCTACTCCACAAACTTGACCACTACGGTATAAGAGGCCATGCGCTTGCTTATTTCAAATCTACATTACTAATAGGTATCAGTACGTCACATTAAAGACACAGCATCAGCAACATGGCCACTTGATACTGGAGTTCCACAGGGAAGTGTCCTTGGTCCCCTGCTCTTCCTCATATACATCAATGATCTTCCAAACGTATCCCAACACCTGAAACCCATTCTCTTTGCTGATGACACGACTTATGTCATCTCTCACCCTAATCTTGCCACCCTCAACACCATTGTGAATGAGGAGCTGATTAAAATATCGACTTGGATGACAGCCAATAAACTTACGCTTAACACTGACAAAACTTACTATATTATGTTTGGTAGCAGAGCAGGAGATGCATATATTAACATTAAGATTGACAACACTCCAATTACCAGAAATAATGGGGGAAAATTCCTAGGCTTATACCTTGACAACAACCTGAATTTCAGCACCCATATCCAGCATATAGCCAAAAAAGTATCCAAAACGGTTGGGATCCTCTCCAAGATACGATACTACGTGCCGCAAAATGCCCTTCTCACACTATACCACTCACTTATTTATCCATACCTCACCTATGCTATTTGTGCTTGGGGATCAACTGCAGCAACACACCTAAAGCCAATAATAACCCAACAAAAAGCTGCAGTAAGAATAATCACTAAATCCCATCCCTGGCAGCACACCCCCCACTCTTCAAAGATCTAAACTTACTCCCAGTTCAGTACATCCACACTTACTACTGTGCAATCTATATCTACAGGGCCTTAAACTCTAATATCAACCTTGACCTAAAACGCTTTCTTGATAGTTGTGACAGAACCCACAGGCATAACACCAGAAACAAACATCTCTATGACATTCCCCGTGTCCGACTAAACCTTTACAAAAATTCAATGTATGTCAAAGGCCCTAAAATCTGGAATACCCTACCTGAGAACTCTAGAACTGCAGACACATTCATCACCTTCAAAACTACCATTAGAAAACATCTTATCTCCCTGATACACCCCGTCAACTAACTACACGAATACCACCTGGTGGTTCACACTTACACTCGCTCACTCTTTTGACCATAAACAGAAATATTAATCTCAGTCTTAAAATAATGAATCCTGTGATACTCCAATACTGAAACTATATACTGTGCCAAAACAAAAGCATTCACATTGCTAAACTCACAAACTAGTATTTAGTCACTTAGCCATAATACCAACTTACCTCATAATTTGTAATATTTTACAATTAAGAATAAAACTAAGTATGCCCGAAATGCCTAGCCATGCTAAGCGTTCTAGTGGTACACTCTGTAATCACAATTTTACTACATGTAAACCAAACAATAACCAAATTTCTGTAAACTCAGCATTGTAATCCTTATAGAGAATAAACTTAATTGCTACATTCTTAATGCTACACTTTGCCACTGCTGCTTCATATTGTCGCCACTGCTGCTTCATGTTGTCTACCACTGCTGCTTTATGATGTCTGCCACTGTTGCTTCATGTTGTCTGCCACTGTTGCCTCATGATGTCTGCCACTGCTGCCTCATGATGTCTGCCACTGCTGCTTCATGTCTGACACTGCAGCTTCATGCTGTCTGCCACTGCTGCTTCATGCTGTCTGCCACTGATACCTCATGATGTCCACCACTGCTGCTTCGTGTTGTCTGCCACTGCAACCTCATGATGCCTTCTCCCACTTTTGCTAGTGTGCTGAAGAGCTTTCCAATACAGTAGACCCTCGGGTAACACCATTAATCCGTTCCAGAGAGCTAGCCTCTAACCGATTTAGCCTTTAGCCGAATTAATTTTCCCCATAAGAAATAATGGAAATCCAATTAATCCGTACACGAAGAAAAACACCATAAGTGTCTGGGGCCCAAGACTGTTCAACAGCCTCCCACCAAGCAAAAGGGGAATTACCAGTAGAGCCCTGGCTGCCTTCAAGAGGGAGCTGTACAGATACCTAAAGTAGGTGCCGGATCAGCCGGGCTGTGGTTCGTACGTTGGACTGCATGCGGCTAGCAGTAACAGCCTGGTTGATCAGGCCCTGATCCACCGGGAGGCTTGGTCATGGACTGGGCCGCGGGGGAGTTGATCCCCGGAATACCCTCCAGGTAGACTCCTGGTAGGCAGGTTCCAGACACCCAAAAGTATTAAACAAAATCATTTTTTTTACATGAAATATACATTTCCCTACACAGAAACAAAGATATATGCACAATAAACAATACTGAAATGACACTTATCTTTATTGTGGACTTGGTGATGAGTGATGAGATGGGACGAGGGGAGAGGATGAAGGTGTTCTATTCTTTGGAAGGGGAATCCCCTTCCATGCCTTATCACACTGTGTATGCCACTACGATTCTCAAATCTCTCAAACCAGCCTTTGCTGGCCTTAAATTCATCAATAGCAGCACTATTTTGAGGCATTTTTTTAATGAGATCATCATGCAACTGCCTTGCCTTTTCACATATTACTGACTGAGAAACATTATCTTCTGATAATTTTTTCTCGTTTATCCACACCAACAACAGTCACTACACATCTTTGAGTATTTGTGATCTCTGTTTTGTAAGCATACTTGCACCTTTCACAACAGCAGCTTCCTTGATTGCTTTTTTGTTGGCCAAGATAGTAGTGATGGTTGACTGGGGTTTGTTATATAACCTTTCCAACCCCGAAATACGCACTCCACTCTCGTACTTTGCGATTATCTCTTTCTCTAATCCAATAGTATTTCTCACCCTTTTCACCACAAGGTTGGCACTAGAAGCTTTCTTGGGGGCCATGGTGGCTTATTTAGCAGTAACAAGCACTAAAAACAATGGAATACAAAATATATCGCACGTACATCTAGAATCGTCCTCACTGGCGGCTTGTAAACAATGGCACACTGGCTGTACATGGAGTGTCCTGGCGGCTCAGGCCACGGGGACACGTTCAGGACAAAAGACCTTAATCGAGTTATTTGGCGTTAGTCGAGCCAATATTTTTACACCAAAGCAAGCCGTTATCTGATTTTAGCACTAACCGATGACGCCTTTACCCAAGGGTCCACTGTATGTGAAAGATGAGGGGCAGTGCCAGTCGGACAGGTATTGGATGGTGATGTCATTTGTTTACTCTTGAACATCGCCAAAGAATCGAACATTTCTGCTACTTCGAGCTCAATTTCGAGGTACTTTTTATCGTGAAACCAATCAAAATCATATCTATTTCTGTAGTATATATTCAATTCTATCAAATGATACCAAAAAAGAAGAAAATACAGCCATAAAAACCATATGAAAATACAGCGCTAAGGAGAGGCTAATGGCTGAGAAGCGAACTCCGTTATTTATGGTCCAATTTCTTTCATTTTTGGTGTACACTAAGAAGCATCTTTCCATCATACATTGCCCAAGTTTCAATAAGACAGTACAACAAACAACTGAGATTCAATTTCCTAGATCACGAGCAAGAGCCCCTCACCAGAATTCTTCCTCTGTAGGCCAAGTGTGTTGTAAGAAGCAACCAAAATTCTGGGAACAAAGGGGCTAGTAACCCCTTCTCCTGTAAAAATTAATAAATTTAAAAACACAAACTTTCGTTTTTCTTTTTGGGCCACCCTGGCTCAGTGGGATATGGCCGGTTTGTTGAAAGAAGTTATATATGTACTCACCTAATTGTGGTTGCAGGGGTCGAGACTCAGCTCCTGGCCCCACCTCATCACTGACCACTACTGGATCCTTCCTCTCCCTGCTCCATGAGCTTTATCATACCTCATCTTAAAACTATGTATGGTTCCTGCCTCCACTACATCACTTGCCAGACTATTCCACTTCCAAACAACTCTGTGGCTGAAGAAATACTTCCTAACATCCCTTTGGGTCATCTGAGTCTTCAACTTCCAATTGTGACCCCTTGTTTCTGTGTCCCATCTCTGGAACATCCTATATCTGTCCATCTTATCTATTCCACATAGCATTTTGTACGTCGTTATCATGTTACCCCTGACCCTTCTGTCCTCCAGCATCATCAGACTGATTTCCCTTAACCTTTCTTTGTAGGACATTCCCCTTAGCTCTGGAACCAGCCTTGTTGCCAACCTTTGCACTTTCTCTAATTTCTTGACGTGCTTGACCAGTGTGGGTTCCAAAATGGTGCTGCGTACTCCAGTATGGGCCTCCAGTATGGTATTCCAGTATGGGACTTGACTGACTGATTGAACGACTTGACTGACTTACTAAATCACTTGACTGACTTACTGAATGACCTGACTGACTTACTGAATGACTTGACTGATTGAATGACTTAAAGTTAGACACTCCAGTACAACCATCAACTTCAGTACCAGAACCTCTACTATCTACCTCAGCCCAGTAGGGCCACAGCATAACTCTCCACTCTCTTCATAATCATCCACAAACACCAGCACCCACAATTTAAGATAAGAAATATTATTTATGTTACATTTGTAGTCTTAAGCAGTAAAAACAACATAATACATCACAACAATGAACTACAATTACATATCCACTTTTATTTTTTTAAGATGTGGAGGCCTAAAAAAAGTTGTTTGGCTGCTTTGGAGCTCTCAGGAACATAACCCTATTTTTCCCCAAGTTCTTTAATTCATCTAACACGGTTTTACCTAACACAGTTTTTTTATGAACGTAACAACCGAGTTAAATGACAGTCTACTGTATATATATCAATGCACCACACGGAAACAAGTGGGTATATACAGAGAAAGATCGCAGTCAGCAGGACTCAATACTGCTTACTGGGGCAGACAGATTCCCAGGCAGCATTCTAGACCACTCGGCCATCACAAATGCTATTTGTGGCATTTTAAGGTAAGTAATGAGTGAACTGTATATGCATTTTATCGCTCTGGAATGCTTAACCCTTTCAGGGTCGACAGGCCCTCTCCCAGACTTGTTCTCAGGGTTGCCAAAATTTCAAAATTTCAAAAAAAAAAAAAAAAAAAAAAAAAAAAAAAAAAAAAAAAAAAAAAACTTTTTTTTTATGAAAAGAGAGTTTTTTTTTTTTTAATCTTATAGGCTAAACAAAAATTTTTTACCATCAATACTTACCGAGATATGGAGGCGTGAAGTTGACAGAAAATGACCGGCATATGGTAACATCGCTGACTGCCGGTCACCCAGTTTTAGTTTATTTAGTCTTTTGGTATTATTTTCTATTATTTTTTAATTTTTTTTTCAAGTAACTTTTATGGCCTGTGAGACCAATATGAGCACTATTTTGTATGTTTTTTCTTTATTTACTACACAATAACTGCACAAACACTGTCCTCATCGAGGTTCTGAGGTTCGAGGTTCTGACCAGAGCTTTGGTAAGAGGGGAGTGGGGGAAGAAGGATGGGTAAGGATGGAAGTTTGGGAAAGGTTGGGGAGGGAGGAGGGGTAGGTGAGGATATAAAAGGGTAGTGGCCTATCCACTTTGGTGTAATTTGAGTATGCGTGTGTGCATATTAAGTGATTTATGAAGAGGTTGGTTATGTGTGTAGGGTATACCTCCTGCCATCAATTATGCAATGCTATAATGTGTTATACCACTGCATCATTGAATTGGAAGGATGCATACTGTATAGAATTGCTTGCCTTTTTTTTTTTTTTTTTTCGCAAGAGGTTGGTCAGGAGGCGCAGCTGCAGGTGAAGGTTGCTGGGCATTCGATGGAGGTTGGTTGCTCACCTGGAGTCGGCCAGCAAGGCAGTGACTGAGGTGGTGTCCTGCTGTATTGTAGTAGTAGATGTAACGAGGTCAGTTGTGAGGTGTTGGTTGATAGAGGTGGGTCACCCGGAGATGGGGAGGGCTCGTCCGTGTTACTGGACATAGAATGGTTCTGGTGGTATCCATTCTTCTTCTGTGGGGAGGTCGCTTAAGATATTGGGACGAGGGAAGTTCTCCTTGTGGATAAAGCGTCGAACTCTTTGTTGGAGGGTCATTCTTTGGGATCTGTGGGGAGGGGTGGTAATGGTATAGTCGGTTGTGTTCACTGGTTGGGGGGAATTCTCTCTGTCAGGCACGTAGAGATCCTGCATGTCATATAGTTGTCTCTTAGTAAGTTTGTCTAATCGGACGTTGATTGCAGGGATTCTCTGTTGTATGTGTAGGTCCTCTGATCTGATGCTGTCTCTGAGTCTGGTGTTCGTGATGAAGGGGAGGGCTTTGTTTTGTACTCTTTGGAGTTTGAGCATGTTGGTTTTGGTTGTGAGCGACATGGGTACACAGGGGTATTCCAGCAGAGGTCTGATCATCATCTTGTACAGGTGAAGTTTGATGTGGGGAGGGGCTGCTTTGAATCGATAAAGTTGGCCAAGGCGGGCTTTCGCTAGGTTTACTTTTTTGGTTACGTGGATTGAAGAGTTGAGTAATCTGCCGATCTCGTATCTCGTCCTTATATTGTTTATAATTGTTGTTTACACACACAAACGATATGAAATGTTGTTTATAACTATTTTTCTATATTTTATATACACATATACAGTTACAGGGAATGTTTCTAGAAGTTCTGCAGCCTGTGGAAGTCTTTGAAACATGGTGTCATGCACAGTGGTGTTTTACACTCCTCACACATAAAACGAGTGTCTCTGCATTGTTTTGGGTGTTTTTTATATGTGCACAGACGTAACACCTCTTCTGAGCCTTTTTCTTGAAAGCAGAAGCAGGCAGTTTTACTAGGAAGTGATCACCATGCTTCAGACGAGAAGGTAGTTGTTGATAATTTAGTGGCCGGTTTTCTATTGCAGGTGTTGTTCCTTGGTACTTGAATACTGTTTGTGTGATGACAGACAAACAGAATTTGCCATATGGTGGTTTGTTTCTGGTCCTCATCTTATACATATTATAAGCATTCAGCATGGAAATGTCCAGAAGATGGAAAAAGAGTTTTATGTACCACTTATAACTCTTGCGAACACTATCAGCAAACCCAATCTGCATGCCACATTTGTCCACTGAGCGCATATTGAGGGTGTAATCAATCACAGCTGCAGGTTTTAGAATGGGTTCATTGCTGCCTCTATGCTGCCTGCCAGTGTTTGTCATTTCGTTAGGGTGAACTGATGACAACAGTGTGACATCTCGTTTGTCATGCCACCGAAATGCCATGACGTCATTGGCAGCAAACGCCTGCACCTCACCTCTACAAGTGCCAGCGTCAAACCTGGGCATATGTTTATGATTTGCACGCACTGTGCCACACACATCTGTCATAAATAACAAAAAGGCACAATACCGTGACTGGAACGATACACAAATAACCCGCACATAAAAGAGAGAAGCTTACGACGACGTTTCGGTCTGACTTGGACCATTGACAAAGTCACACTAACAGAGGTGGAGCAGGACAGCTATATATAGGCAGGAAGAGGTGGAGGTAGTAGTAGTAGTAGTAGTAGTAGTAGTAGTAGTAGTAGTAGTAGTAGTAGTAGTAGTAGTAGTACAAGAAATGTATATAATACCGACAGGATGAAATGACACATGCGCAACACCCGGGCATCCCCACCGTAGATGTTTCGCCATCCAGCCAGCCACTGGATGGCGAAACGTCCACAACAAAGACAACCAGACGCCGCACATGTGTCTTAATTTCATCAGTAGTAGTAGTAGAACATCTACGGTGGGGATGCCCGGGTGTTGTGCATGTGTCATTTCATCCTGTCGGTATTATATACATTTCTTGTACTACTACTACTACCTCCATCTCTTCCTGCCTATATATAGCTGTCCTGCTCCACCTCTGTTAGTGTGACTTTGTCAATGGTCCAAGTCGGACCGAAACGTCGTCGTAAGCTTCTCTCTTTTATGTGCGGGTTATTTGTGTAACACATCTGTCATGTTCACTTGCAAAAAATCACTGAGTGAGGGGCTTGTGTACCAGTTATCAGTATATAATATATGCCCCCTTACCAAGGTATGGTTCTATCATTGTTCTAACCACATCACCAGAGATGCCCAATAACTTCCTGGTATTTTGCAATGTATAACTTCCAGTGTACACAATAATATCCAATACAAGATCACTGTAGCAATTACAAAGCACAAACAACTTTATACCAAAGCGTTTCCTCTTGCTTGGTGTGGCATGCAAAGAGTACGTAACCTTTATTCGGCGCATGTACACACCCTCATTTACAGGCTATCTCCCCCAACCAGCAAACCAGGTTGCTAAGAGTTGATGATGGGGCCCCGTTGTTCAACTAGTGACCAGGTTCTAGCCAATAAGAAGATGGTTTTGGCAATCACAGAGGTTATGTGGGTACCGCTCTCCTGTCTGCCCTTGTCATTCCCATTCTAGAGTTGGTTGAAGCACGGTCTGCTATCTTGTGGCTTCTATTTCTGCCTTGCTTACCGTGGAGTGCACTATACTTATCACTGTACATAGTTTTACATATTGCTGTTCTAAATTGGTGAAGGATAATATAAGTCTAAACTTTTTCTACTGTGTTTATTTTGCTCCCATTACATCCGGGATAACAGGCCATTTGGAATCCTGGGTTGTAATATGGGAGCCTGTCCGGGATCTGGAGCTGGACTTAGAGAAACGGTTGAGTTTAGGGTGAAGCTCGTAGCAGGAACATTGGCAGCTTGCTGTCTGCATTGCTTTACAAATTTTGCGTGTCAGTTGCTTTGTTATGATTCAGTCTTTTCTATTGTGTGATCGTTCAACAGCTCGCTACTAGCTTGTTCGGTGTGCTCGCTTTGCTACGGTCAATCTTCTAGAACAGTGTAGCTGTCTGGCATTGCTTTACAAATTTTGCGTGTCAGTTGTTACTAGCCTGTTCTGTGTGGAGAATTTTGCAGTCACTTTGCTTGTATCGTATTCTGCAATCGTACTGTGCATAAACTAAGCGTGTTCTGCAAATTAATGTGTTACGTTGGGGTATTTGCAATCGTTACTGTGCATAGCGAATAACTTATGCCACCTAGACGAGTCAGACGTCTGGTGTCGGCATATACTTTGCATAACCTACCTAAATTGTCCCTACAGCATTGTTGGCAAATTGCTTGTTCCATTGGCATTAAATACAAAAGCATTCTCACAGCTGCGCAACTGCGTTCACTGATTGCTGACAAACTTATAGAAGAAGAGATGGCACATCAGACCTCCCTCTACGGGAGCTAGGGCAAAAACTCCTATGTTCTCGCAGGAGGAAGATGATACACCTATGGAGCAAAAATGGTCAATATAGTGCAGCTGGGTTGTCTCAAGGTGAATCAGTGTCGTTGGCACTTGAGCTGGCAAAAATCAATCTTGAGCAACTAGGGAAACAGAGAGCAATTCGCAAGGAAGAATATGATAGGGAAAGAGAAAAGAGGCAGTTTTCGCATTCTGTAAAAAAATTTTGTTTAAAAAAAAGCATACAGCTTGTTTCCCGCTTCAAAAGAGGCCGAACCAGAGCAATTTTTCGAAAGCTTCGAAAAATCAGGCTCGAGCCTTGAGGTGGCCGGAACAGCATTGGGCATCGTTGGTTCATACAGCATTTTGGGTAAGGCAAGGAATTTACGTCAGTATTAAATGACGCTGAATTTTCTGATTATCAGTAGTGAAGACCACAGTGTTGGGAGCATATACATGTATCCCAGCCAAAAAACCGCAAGCTTTTTAAATTAAGCAGACGACAGCTTGGTCAATCCCTAGTGGGGCTTTGTGAGACAGCAAACCAAAGCTTTTACCAGTGGGATAAAGCAAGTGGTGTCTCTACTTTGAGGAGCTGGTGCAGCTTATTCTGATTGATAACCTCCTGGAGTCTGTGGACCAAGGTTCGAGTCTTTCTGCAGGATCGTGACTTAACCACTGCATTGGAGGCAGCCGGTTGGCTGATAACTTCGAAAAATAACCGCTCCTTGTCCGAGCGGTCCCGTCTCTCTTTTCAACAGCCTGGCATGAGCAGTGATCGTCAACCTTGGAGAATGAAGTGCCAGCCGGGGGGAGAACGTCTTTCGTCAGCCAACTAAGTCAACTGGTGAGCCCGCTTCTCAACATATGGTCCACCTGCGGGGAAAGGGAAACTACTCATGGTGCATCTCGACAACAGTATCCAGAGAGACACCACCAGAAGATACCCTTTGCAACGTCAGCAGGGAGTAAAGGGCAAGCCTGTCGTCTGCTTCCTCTGCAACAAAGTAGGTCACATCCGTCCCCAACTGCCCCCCTAAACCCCCACCCATTGGGAAAATCTCTAATATCCCTAGTAACATGTCCCCTAGAGAAGTAGAAAAAGGTATGGCCCCTAATTATTGCAAGAGTCTTATTTCCCTTCAGGAAAACTCAGAAACAACTAAAGACCTTTAGAGATACTGGAGCATATTGCTACTTGTAAGAGAGGGAATTTTTACCCTTTCAGAAAATACTTCTTTGAATTCCTCTGTTTTATGGAAGCATTTGGAGGAGCTATTATATTCTGTTCCTTTGCATAAAATTTATGTACAGTGCAAATATTACACTGGGTACTTGACTGTAGGTGTCTCAAAAGGATTCCCATGAAGATGCCATGTTATTACTGGTAATAACATTACTACGTTTGTTTGTGTCCTGAACCTATAATGATTAATTCTTCTCCGGTGTTGGCCATTTAAATCGGGCAACATCCCAAGGTTATCTGGAGAGAATGTTGACCTATCGTTGGGCGACTCCGATCTCAAATAGCCCCAATGTTTTTGAGGAAAACTGGCCAGAGCCTCGTAGACAAGGAACAGACCCACAAGCCCCTTTTCCCTTCACACAAAAGGTAAAAAAAAACAAAAAAAAAATATAATTAAAGAAAATTTTCCGGGATTAACAAATAAAACCCCATAAAAAAAACCCCTGTTTAAAACAAAAAGCAAAAAAATTGCGAGCGTTTTAATCAGTCCCCCTTTTGGACAAAACAAAGCCCCATTGGAAAAAAATTTTAAAAAAGCGGGGAAAAACTTTTAAAATAAAAAAACCTTTTTTGGGAAAAAAGGAAAGTCCAAAATTATCCCTTTTTAAAAAAAAACAAATTTAAATCGTTTTAAAAAAATTTTCCCTAAAGGTGCAACAAAAAAATTCAAAAAATTTGTCGGGCGAGAAAATTTTTCGGAAAAAAAAAACAGGTTTCACCCCCAAGGGGGAAAAACCCTGGGGAAAAAAATAAAAGGAAAACAAAACAAAAACAAAGACCACCCCAAAAAACGACTTTTTGAACAAAAATAAGGCCCCTTTTCTTTTTGGGGTGCAATAGTGTACTTATTCAATTGCAAAAATTTTTTTTTTTTTTAAAAATCCATCCTCCAATATTTAAACCCTTTTTCTATTATTCCCATTTTTTTTTAAAGAAAATTTAAAAAAAAATAATTTTTTTCCCTGAAATTTTTTAAAATTTTTTTTTTAGTATTTCTTGAATTTTCCCCTTTAATTAAATTTTTTTTAAGTAAAACTTTTTTTTGCTATATTACCAAAAACCCTTTTTTTTATTTTAGGGTAAAAATCCAAAAAATTTTTTTAAAAAATTTATTCCAAAACCTATTTCTGGGACCATTGTTTTTTAATTTTTCCTTTCTTTTTTGCCTTTTTTTTCCCCTTTTTTTGCTTAAAACTCCCTTTTTAACATTACTTTTAAAATAAAAGGTTGTTTTCGGGGAAAGTGAAACAATTTACATTTTTGGGCTTAAATTCCGTAAATTTTTTTTTAAGATCCTTTCTTTTCCACCCCTTTTTTAACAACGAGCCCTTTTAATTGCCTTTTTAACCAAAAAAAAAAAAAAACAATAAATACTTAAGAAACAAATTTTTACAATTTGGGTTAATAACAGGGCTATTTTTAGCTGTAGGACTATTTAACTTTGTTTTAGTTACTTTTCTAATATGATTCCACTCAAATTCTATATGATAACAAGCTTTGATCCAGTCCAACCTCTTTTTTAAATGTTAAATTAATAAACAGTACCGATAACTCACTGCCAAAGCAATAAAGGGCAACTTCTCAAAGGGGGCAACAAAAAAACAAAACTATTTTAACTACAAAACAGATTTTTAAGCAAGCGAAGGGATGACCCAAAATTGCTTAAAAAAATTCCTTACCATGCCAATTTAGGGTCCATCATCACAAACGAAACTGCTAAAGCTTGAATTAACTACAATGTCAAATACATTCCCTGGTTAAGAAAAAAAAAACCATAAAATGTAGGCCAGACCAAAAGGGTGGGCAGCATATAACTCAGGACCAACTTTAAGGTTTAACACTAAATCCCTTCACAAGAAAATGAACATGGGAATATATAATAGCAAAATCAAAAAAATACCACATAAAACCTTCACATTGATAACACAAGATTTCCAAGTTCAAAATTAGCAAAATTTGTCAAAACCTAGGAATAATAATGATGCCACCATGAACAAAGATCACTTACTCTATCCAGGTGACATCCAAGTATAAATTTTTCGCTTGCACGCCAGGACCCAACCTTACGGGTTCACAAACAAAGGTAATGTTGTTTCTGGCCCAAACATACAAAACCTACAAGATTTAAAGGATTAGTTTTCCCCTACTTGACCACATCTGGACCAAAAACATTTTCCCAGCTTTAAAAATAGGAAATTTACAGTAACCACAGAACACTACCCACTTTTCATAACAACTCGGTAAATTACCCAAGAAACTACTAAAAGTACCTCCAACTTCACAATGGAGGGCCATTAATAACTTCACAAAAGGCAATTAAAGCAAACTTTGTTGGACACTGAGCTAGAAAATCAATAAGATAAATTTGACAATGTATTAATAATTTTCTAAAAAAGACTCAATACCTCTATAACCAAGGACTGCCCTAAAAAAACTAAGCCAATGACAGCTAAAGTGAACAGTCCGGCAACCCCAGATCCAAATAATAAATACAAAACACCAATATGAAAAAACAGAAAGAATGGGTCAAAAACCAGAGCCAAACAAAACTTACCTATCTAAACCAGCCTGAAAGAAGGCAAAAAAATTGGGTATTTTTGAGAACAGATTATCAACTTAGAGGTGATTATTAAAAAAAAAAAAGAAAAGCGGAAAAACACTATCAGAAATTCAGGAACAAAAAAGATACACGAAATAGCGAAAAAAAATTAGCAAAATCAGAAGAAAACCAACTCAACAAATCAACAAGAAAGCCCTCAATATTTCCTTCTCCATAATAGGACAAAAAACCCTTGCCAATAAAATAAGCCTTCAAGATACCCAAAATAAATCCCAGGAACTACCCAAACAACTGTCCAAGCCCGACTAACCATACGAAGTCTCCTTATTATCAAGCACAAAAAACAAGGCAGGAGTTAAATACCTACCACCCTTTTTATACCAAAAAATGTCACTTGCTACACCAATCATGAACATTTAACAAATCATTGAATCCAACCACCTTCCTACCTATCAAAATAACAGGGTCACCAAAACCCGATCCACAAAGGGGAGTAAAACAAAAGTGAATTAACTAAGGCCAATACCAATTTACACCCTTCTTCAAAATTTGAAAAATTAAATCATAAACGAACAAAAACTCCTTTCCTTATCTCCCAAAAAACATAACTCAACCCCTGCAATTTGGGAAATTCAGGCCTAAATAAAAAATAAAGATGCTTGTAATACTGCTGAACATTATATAACCTGCAAAGAATAAAAAAAGAATCCACTGGGATTTATTGACGAACGTTAAAGCTTGTTAAAAGTGCCATCTGCTCCAACGTAAAATTATCACATATTGTATAAGAGGGCACTCCCTTCAACTACCTCAAGCATACCTCAGCAACAGAAGGGGTCCAATATGAAGCAAATGGGGCCAAAAACTTTCTGCAAACAAATTACAGTTGGTTCCACAGGGAATGCCCTTCCCTCTTCTCTTTCTCCATAATAAGGACCTACCTAAGATTGGGGAACTTTTTTAACTCAAACCACATATTTGCAAAAATGACAGGACATAGGCTTCTCCCCCGAGCCCAGGTCACGCTTAGCCAATATTGTAAATACCGTTACAGAAAATTTCTCCTGAAAAGTCCCTAAAAAACTTACCCCCAAACATTAAAACCTACTTCATTAGTTTGGTTAAAGAGCAAGATGTCCCTTTAAACATAATATAAAACCGGATCACTATCACAAAGCTAAAAGAGGGAAAAATCAGGATCCACCGATAATAGACTAAAATTTCATACACTAACAACAAAATTTCAGAAATTTTCCAACTGTGGGCATACTACGAATTAGGGAACCAGCCCAGTTCAACCCTCCTGGCCCAAAATAATCACTCTCCTTATTTACCCCTATCATCACCAATGGAGATTTGTTCATGGGGCCTCAACAACAAGTAAACCAACTCAGGCCAAAACTAATTTACCAAAAAAGGCTGAGTTGAATATAACAATTCTCACTAAGGGAGACACTCCCCAAAAAAATAACCTATCCCCATACAAAAAATCCATACTTTCCTGCAAAACTTTGTACATACATGAACACTAATTGATATTAACCCTCCCCTCAAAACTTTCTCTTATTGCCAACCTAAACGGTTAAACTGCCATAACACAAGGCACAGGATCACTCTTTGACATCCTGAGTCCATCTCAAGCTATGAAAAACTCCAATGATCATAAAAGGCCCTTAAAATTGAATTCATTCCCTTAAATTTTAAAAAAACACTACCTTTTATAAATTCAGTTTTTCTCAAAGATCCTTACTCACCCAAAAAAAAAATACTGAATAACTGAAACCTATAAAATTGATAACTTAAATGTTTCCAAAAAATTTTTATACTAAATTTAAAAAACCTTAAAACCCATTAAGGGTATTATTTTTAAAAAATTGATATACCAAAAGAATTTATTCCAAAATTAAAGAATTTAAAACAATGGTTTGCAAACCAATTGACCGGGCTTTAATAACCTCACCCTTCCCTTTATAGAATTTCAGTTTAATTAAGTTTTTCACTATGATCAAATCATTTTATTAACTTAAGGAAATTTAAGCCAAAGCCCTAATGCTTATGCATAGTTTTAAATGGCTTTGAAAAGCTTTCAAATTCTATTTTTTTTTTGGTTCCTCTTTAAAGTGGTAAAATATAAATAAAAATTAAATAAATAAAAAATTTTCAACTGCCTAACCTGTAAGGAGAAGATTCCCAAATTTAACAGGGTTTTGTATTTCCAACAAATATGAATAAATATTTTTTGCTCATAAACTGTCAAGGGGTCAGGGGTTAGTTTGATATTTTCACAAAACCTTTGGGTTAGAAAAAAGAATTTACCCAACATTAAAGTTAAGGTCATTAGGTGTTGCCAGGCAATGCCAGAAAGAGGAAACCTTGACAAATCCTTTTCCTTTCCACCCTCTCCAACCTATACCTCCCCAATTGGAGTTTGGACCTATGCAGATTGTAAGTAGATTATCTGATGTAAATTATGTGGTAGCTCCTTTTGATAAGACCTCAAAACTAAAACTTACCACATTAAATCATTAAAGTATTTTCCATACACCAGATAAAGTCCCAGTAATGACTCTGCCTCTACCTCTGGGACACTCTGACTTTTGCACTCTATCTCTGAAATTAATATTAAACTTTCAAATTCTGTCCCCCTCAAGGATCCTAGCCCTTTAATGGAGGGATTATCTGAAATCCCAAGCAACAAATTTAACGGAGCTTCTACAGTCATATCCAATATTTTTTCGGATGTCCCAAAAAAAAATGTAGTTAGGTTATCATGATGTAGATGTGGGAAACTCAAAACCCAATTAAACTTTTCCCCTACAGAGCTAATCCTGAAAAAAAAAGGTACTTCAGCAGGAAGTAGAATTTTTTTTTAAAGCATGGTTTAGTGGAGGAGTCTCTAGTAAAATGGGCTTCACCGTGCACCCTTGTGAAGAAGGCTGTGGAGGGTTTCGTATGTGTACAGACTACCTTAAAGTGAACGAGGTCACAATTACAGATGCTTACCCTTTTCCTCGTCTGGATGACTAATTGATTTTGTGGGTAAGGCTACTTTTGTGTCCAAGTTAGACCCTTAAAGGCTATATCGGGTACCTTTGACAGAAAAGGCGAAGGAAATCTCTGCCTTCGTAATTCAGGAGGTCATTATCAATACACAGTTTACCCCTTCGGAATGAAAAATTTCCCCTCTTCATTCCAGAAACTTATCCATCAGGCTTTTAAAAAGGACTTGAAGGCACGGCAGCTACCTAGTTGATATTGTTGTGGTGTCTGATATTTGGGGATCAACACCTACTTAGACTTAAGGCTCTGTTTGAGACCTTTAAGAGTTCCCATTTAACAGTTAATTTATCTAAATCTTCCTTTGGCCGGGCCAAACTGTCACTTTTCTAGGCCATGAAGTAGGTAGTGGTAAAGTTGCACCTAAACTTGCAAAAAGTTCTTTCTATTAAAGATTATCCAGTTCCTCATGATGGGAAATCTCTTCAACGTTTCCTAGGCATGATAGGATTTTACAGGGAAAG
>NC_069466.1:10421829-10507495 GCF_026875155.1 Cherax quadricarinatus
CAACACACACACACACACACAACAAAAGGGATTTAGGAAGTATTTCTTCAGCCATAGAGTTGTCAGGAAATAGAATAGACTGGAAAGTGATGTAGCGGAGGCAGGATCCATGCATAGTTTTAAGATGAGGCATGATAAAACTCATAGAGCAGGGAAGAGAGAGGCCTAGTAGCAACCAGTGAAGATACGGAACCAGGAGCTATGAATCTATCCCTGCAACCACAATTTGGTGAGTACAATTAGGTGAATACACACACGCAAAACAATAAATACCTCCCTGGAATATAACCCCTCGTGCTGGTGGTGACTAGTTACCATCAACATAAAAGCTAAATGGCAGATCTGTGGCCTAAAGAAAAGGGTTAATAATTAATTCCTATTGTACCCCAGGGTACAATAGACGTTTTGCACACCAGTATCTAATCCCTTACCCTTCTTGGGCATGCCAGTGGGTTAGGTAAAGTTTGGCGGGAAAATGCGGATCTTAGTTCGGAGCCATTGGTCATCTGACAGACCTTCCGCTGGCTTACCCTTCCACCTCTTTCATGTTGCATGTTGATGTTGTACTGATACCTCCAGGCTTACTAACGTTATATAATAACTTAAAATAATGTTTCTAAAAAATTTCCCCCCCATTTCTCTCTCTCTCTCTCTCTCTCTCTCTCTCTCTTTTTTTCCCTCTTCCCCTCTCTCTCTCTCTCTCTCCTCTCCCCTCCTCTCTCCTCTACCCCTCTCTCTCTCTTCTCTCTCCTCTTCTTCTCTCTATGTATATATATATATATATATATATATATATATATATATATATATATATATATAATATATATTATAATATATATGTCGTGCCGAATAGTAAACTGGTCAATTTAGCAGAACTCATTTAAAATTAATCCTTTCTAAAATTTTCTCTTATACGTTTAAAGATATATTTTTTCATTAATATTTATGTAAAATTTATAAATTTGCACCAAAAGGAATTTAGAAAACTTACCTAACCTTATTATAACAAGCGCAATTTATTTTAGCCTAACCCCCAAATAAAATATATTTTAGATTTGTTTACAGTAAATTTTAAAACTAAAAAAAACACAGTGAAATATATTTTTTTCGTTAGGTTCAGAATGATTTTGGCGAAATTATTGCATACACAAATTTTCACTTGTCCATATGGCAAGATGAGCGTTGCTATTTAAGCCAAGATCGCAAGTTCTGCCTATTCGGCACGACATATATATATATATATATAATTTTTATATATTATATTATATATATATATATTATATTTATAAAATATATATATCAATAACAACACTGCACTAGCCAAGGACTCGAACCCATGCAGCTTTGGCCTGCCTCATGGTGGGCGAAAACGCATGACGCTCTAATCCACTGGACCATACGATCCTTACAAGTAGGCATCCAGCGGAAAATGGATGTTGTACATGGACTAGAATGATGTTAGTTTAGAGTCATCCAAAACCATCGGTGTGTCCTTGGGTAGGGAGTACAACATCCCGTTCCGCTGGATGCCCTACTTGTAAGGATCATATGGTCCAGTGGATTAGGGCGTCATACGTTTTCGCCCCCCATGGGCAGGCCAAAGCAGCATGGGGTTTGAGTTCTTGGCTAGTGCATTGATCAATACCACTTGTCGTGGTCACAATTCTTTCTACTTCCCCGTTTTTCTCTCCCCCCTTGCTGCCATATAAACCCTGCACAAACCCCAGCCCAGCCCCAGCTGACTGACCCTTGTAGGTTTAATGCTTCTTTTTGTTAATAATAATAATGCAAAATGAAAGATTTTTTTAATTTATCGTTATCAAGTCGTGATGCTGTCATGTCAACTGGTAAGATCGCGTTGTGTAATTGTTTATAGAGGAGGGGGGTGGTAAACAATACAGATTTTTCTTTTATTATCCAATTTCAATTAAATTTTTTCTGTGTATTTAATGAGGTGTGGTTACGGACAACCGTGTTGTTCTCTGTGTGCCTTATAATGATAGAATGTTTATTATTTGTATGCTATTTTTATGAAGGCTTTTTTTTTCGAGGAAGGTAGGGGTTTTTGGTGGTTGTGGGGAAGGGGGGGTGTGTTTTTGTTTTTTTTTTGGTTTAGGTGCAGGGGGGGGGGGGTGTGTGGGGGGGGGGTGGCGTAGACGGGGGAGAAGTAGGGACGCGGTCGGGAGGGGAGAGGGGAACTTGAACTCTTCTTCTACTTTTATGTGGATCACCAATTCATTTTATGTCCAAAATTTCTCCTAAACAATTCCCTCCCCCCCCCCCCCCCTCCCCCCCCTCCCCACCATCACCCAACCCCCCCCCCCCCCCCCCCCCCCGACATAATAGATGACCCATTAATAGAATACCCCTTTGCACGTTCCCGCCCCAGGCCCCCCCCCCCCCCACTCAAGCGTGAATTCTTTCTCTCCAACCCCCACATCCATCGCTATAAACAGGACCCCCACTCTAGTCTATTCCTTCCGCCACGTGGTCATTCAGACACCAGAAACCAGCATCCTGGCCCCAAGATGACCCCTGTGGAACCCCTACCCCCTCCCCCCACTCCCCGCCACTCCATCCCGTGCGCCCCACTTCTACACCCCCTCGTCATGTGACATGGCCCTCAATGAATGTCATTCCCGAAAGCCTATTCCTATGATCCATTACTGCAGTGGCCTTCCCTGTTTTACCTGCCTGCATCTTCCAGCTTATCCACTGATCTCTTGTGTGGAACTTGTATCAAAAGGCCTTCTTACAGACCAAGAAAACTCAGTCTACCACGTCTCTCTTTTCTACTGCTGAGAGAGCCACCTCTCATAGGAACTCCGAGTAGGTTTGTGACACAGGATTTCCCGTCCTGAAAACCGTGTTGGTTGTCATTGATAAGTCATTCCTTTCTAGGTGCTCCACTCCACTCATCTCATGTTAATCTTCTCCATGACTTTGGACATACTTACAAAAAGTTTAGTGACACTGGTCTAATTTAGTGCTTCATGTCTGTCTCCTTTTTTTAAAAATTGGGACTACCTTTGCTGTTTTCCATACCTCAGGTAGTTGCCCTGTTTCAAGAGGGTGTGTTGAAGATTGTTGTTAGTGGCAACACATAGTGCCTCTGCTCCCTCTCTCATGACCCTGGAGATATGTTATCCATCCCATCGCCCTTTGAGTATCTGCTTGCTTAGCAGCCTCTTCACTGCTTCCTGGCTGTAGTATTGTCCAACGACTTGACGATTACCCCAACTCTCGTTCTTTCCGGAGTCTCTTCTGTATCCTTTTGATGAACATTCTTTGAATCTCCGTTGAGCTCATCACATTACTTCTTGGTCATTTCTTGTGATCTCCGTCCTTCCTTCTCAGCCTGATTACCTGGTTCTTTGACTATTGTTTTCCTCCTGATTTGGCTGTACAAACAGTTCGAGGCAAGAAGATTTGGGCTTTTGCTGCTTATGTATTTTGTATTGTCATTGGGCCTCCCTTTTCATATTGTTCATTGGGCCTCCCTTTTCGTATTGTCATTGCCGCGCCTCCCTTCTTATCTGTTGCATATTCGTTTGTTTGTGCTCTAGACTGCTTCCTTGTACTCTTGGGTCCTTTGCATTCTTACTTCTTCCCTTTCTCTAGCACACTTGGTTTTGGCCTTGCTACACCTTTAGACGCGATCCAAGGGTTCATCATGGCCTTCCTTGTTATTTCTGTTACACCACTTCGGATACAAACATCTCGGCTTCCCTTACATCTAGTCGCTCACTTATTCCATCTCATTTACTTGACTTCCCTTGCCAGTGCCTCGACCCACTGATTACTCAATGCAGGCCCCTCTTTTCTTCATGCCTCTGTAGCTCACCCCTCTTGCTAGTTAGGCTTCATACATTCAGCCCTTCCTGCTACTCTATCCATTTATATATTCTATATATATTCGAAGCTGTGTGTGTAGCATGTGTGCGCCCATGCCCATGATGTGCGTTGCGTGTGAGCGCCTGCGCCCTGCATGTGCAGACACATTCCGTCCACGAACAAGTGGTTCTTAACCAATTAACACTACTGCGACAAGCTTGGGGATCAAA
Organism: Cherax quadricarinatus; assembly: GCF_026875155.1. Classification (NCBI taxonomy): domain Eukaryota; kingdom Metazoa; phylum Arthropoda; class Malacostraca; order Decapoda; family Parastacidae; genus Cherax; species Cherax quadricarinatus. Next base: position 10,425,894 of record NC_069466.1, read on the forward strand.
TCTTTCGATATTTTGCCGCCTCCTGAGAAGCCCGCCAAAAATTTGAGAAGAGCCTTAGTCCACTTGTTATCAATGCTTAAACATCAGAAGCCCAGTACTACTGGATGTGTCAGCCCTGCTGCGAGCACATACGTAGCCATGGAAGCTATGCGACTAATTTCATTCTCCTCCCAATTTGGAATTACCTTGTCCTTCACGAGGCAATGCTCACATAGGAGTGGCAGACCCCAGTGTACTCGCTGGGTCCATTTGATGCTTTTAGCATGGTGGGGGGCAAACGGCATCCGTGGTCAGTAGGTTACCTAGGTTCCCAGGGAGACTGGGCTAAATGTCTGGGTTGAATGCTGTGGGATTTTTGTAAATTGAGACCATAATAAAACCACCAAGGGGGGTTATACTTGCCTTTAGATTCTGATGGCTCTGATTTTTTCGCAGGCCTCTCCCAGGGGAGAGAAGTGCTGGTCGTAAGTACCCACCAGGGCTGTGCGTAATGTGTGTTCATATTGTTAGTACATACCTAGAGATTAAATATGCCTCTTCTTTCATGTTTAAAACATATGTAAGGTCATGGCCCTGAAATATTGCCGGGTTGTGGGCGATGGCCCTCCGATTACGACATCTATAAGGTGCGTCTGTCTGAACCGTTTATGTACCTTTCGGATGCAGGTTAATGGATAAGGTGACGGTATGGATAATGACTCTTACCTTGGGTGCATGTAACAGGACCTTAATAGTGACGCTGCACATGGCGACTTGTTTGTAAAAGCCTATTCGTATCTGCTTGATTATGGGCGGCGACATGAGCTAAACACCCTTATGGTACTTGCTCCACCATTGACACCGGCAGCAACCACCACACGTGACATTGGCTTCGAAATACTTTCCACGTCGGGTGACGGCTCCAGCTGGCGAGCACATCGTCTCAAAGCAATTCGTTCTGGACTTGAAGACGGATTCCTCTACTGAGATCAATAGAAGGTCATAACAATTCATGGCTGGAAGAATTGACACACAGTGCACTATGCACTGGCTGGTGGTGCCAGGAGCTGTGACCGGACCCGCAACCACAACTACTAGGCGAGTACAGTTCTTTCTGGAGATTCAGATGCATACGGGAATGCATTTGTAACTGATCATGAAATGTTTCTAAGTTTCAGTGAATGGTGGCACGGGTCTCCCAGGGATCACCGACCACTTAATAAGCTAAGTTTATTTGGTATATACAAATACAGTTAACATTGATTATCATACATAGCAGCATATGTGTAGAGAACCTGGGATAACCCAGGGAAAAATCAGTGACCAAAAAACGAGTCGAGTCGGTGACTTATTTCCATTGGGGTCCTTTTAATACCTTATTAATAACTATAAAGGAGATATACTATAAAGGAGATGTACTAGGAATAAGGTAAAATGGTATTTATATTTACTTGTGTGTTAGCTAAAAAAAAAAATTAAGGAATTCTCCTCCTCTTTCTGTCGCTACATTCATTAGGTACCTATTTGGCACTCTTCTTGAACTGGCTCGTGCTGTGACTGGCTTTGACATGTACTGGCGTCTGTTCTTATTCCTTTTTTCTGTACAATAAAAGGTGTTGAAGCCTGGTCATTGACTGTGGGCGTTACAAAGTTGTGCTCTCTCCCCCTCCAGTACTATGGATTGCTTCGGTCCCCAGCCTTGACAAAATTATACACAAATAACCCGCACATAAAAAGAGAGAAGCTTACGATGTCGTTTCTATCTTTTATGTGTGGGTTATTTGTGTATCGTTCCAGTCATGGTATTGTGCCTTTTTTTGTTAATTTACTTGACAAAATTAAACAGCAAGATATCTGGACACTGAGCAATTTTTACAAATATGATTTAGCTTCAGTTATTTTACTCTATCTTTAACATTCATGCAGATCATCACATTGCTTCCCTGAAAACTTGCTGTAACCTGCCCTCAAGCTCTGCATCCCCCTTCAAAGAGGTTCTGCTGACATTACTGTTACAAGATGTTAGATTGTTGTACAGTGGGACCCCCGCATACGGATGGCATCCCACCATTAGCGATTATTTCGCTATTACCGCTTCTTTAATCGCAAATTTTTGCGCGCATACCGATTAAAAACCAGTTCACGATTTTTCGTCCGAGGACGCGCCATGTGCGCCCTCAGCCAGCATCACATGTTGCCGCCCGTGCCCATTGTTTACCAGCAGCTCCGCGGTGGTAACTCCAAAGCATACACTGGTATTCTTCGTATTATTACAGTGTTTTCGGTGCTGTTTCTGGAAATAAGTGCAATGGGCCCCAAGAAGCTTCTAGTGCCAACCGTTACACCAATAGGGTAAGAATTCCCATTGAAATGAAGGAAGAGGATCATTATAAGTATGAAGAAGTGGAGTGCGTATCGCCGGACCTAGTCAAGCCTGTACAAGAAACCCCAATCAACCATCGCTATATTGTGGGGGGCCACCAAAAAAGGACAATAAGGAAAGCTGTTCTTGACAAAGGTTTAACTGTGTTTTCGAAAACAAAGGATCGCAAGTGATGGAAGATGTTGAGAGACTCGTATGGTGAGGATAAATGAAAAACAGCTGCAGGAGATAGCGTCTCTCAAGCGATTCATATTATGGTGAAATGGCTAGAGTTGCATGAGGAATTAATTAAAAAAATGCCTGCACTAGTAATGATGTGAGTGAATTTAAGGACAGCAAAGGTTGGATTGAGAGATTTAAGAAGCGTAGTGGCATCCCATAGTGTGATAAGGCTGGTAGGCTGCAGTTCGGACCACAAAGCGGCTGAAAAATATGTCAGCAGGGATTCGCGAATTCAAGGAGTACTCATAGAAAACTGAAGGGATGGAACCTGAACAAGTGTTTAATTGTGATGTAAACAGGCCTGTTCTGGAAGAAAATGCCGAACGCGGACCTCATAATCAGAGGAAAAGGACTCCCAGGACTTAAGCCTATGAAAGACAGGCCCTTACTTTGTAGGATGTGTTCCAATGCTACTGGTGATTGCAAAGTGATGATCCTTTATTAGTGTATCACTCTGAAACTCACAGAGCGTTCAGGCAAAAAAGAATGTCGTCAAGAATAATTGGGTGTGCTGTGGAGGGCAATACAGTAAGGCATGGGGTCACTAGGGAAGTTTTCTCCCCATAACTGGTTTCACCATGCATTTGCCCCCAATGTGAAAGATTACCTAACTGAAAAGAAATTAGAACTTAAGTGCCTCTGGTGTTAGGGACAATGCCCCTGGTCATTCATACAGACGTGCAGAGCGGACTTTATGGGGACATGAGCTCAGTAAGGTTTTGGGGGAAAAGTTTTTGGCCTCCTAATTACCCATCCTCTCCTGCCAGGCCCATGGACCCAGCAGGTTATTTCCAACTTCAAGAAACTGTACACAAAAGCTCTGTTTGAAAAGGTGCTTTGTTAATGGACCTCGAAACTCAACTGACTCTTAAGAGAAGTTTTGGAGAGATCCTTTAATATCCTCAATTGTTGTAAAAACCTTATAGGTAAGGCTGGGAGGAAGAGTGACCTAGAGGACCTTGAACTCTGCTTGGAAGAAACTGTGGCCAGAGTGTAGACAAAAGGATTTTGTGAAGTTTTTGAGGCTAACCCTGATGATGATTTATGAAGTTGAGGAATCCATTGTGGCATTGGGAAAGTCCTTGGGGTTGGAGGGTTAGTGGGAGGATGTGGAAGAGTTGGTGGAGGAGGACAATGAAAGAACTAACCTCTGATGAGCTGATAGATCAACTTCAGAGCAAGAGGCCAGACCTGGGGAAATGGTTCAGAGGAGGGGAGGAGAGAAATGAAGAAGTTCCTACTACAAAGATAAAGGGAATTCTGTGCAAAGTGGCTTGATGTGCAAACTTCATGGATGAAAAATTCACCCTACACAGATCATTGCAAGCCTGAGTTGTTGGCAACCTGTACACTGACAATGTTGTGAAACACTTTAGGGAAGTGATATAAAGGAAAGAGAGGGGTAAAGGCACTATGACAGTATCTTGTGGAAAGAAGTCAAGTGAATCTGAAGCGGCCCTAGTTGACCATTAAAAGAAGAGGAAGTAACCCAAGAAAAATGATTGCTACCTCAAGTCCTAATGGAAGGGATATTCCCCTTTCTAAAACCAGTAAGAAGATATGCTCTCCCCTCCTCCCATCCATCAATCATCACCAGATCTTCAAATAAAAGTAAGTGTCATGTAAGTGTGCATGCCTTTTTCAGTTTGTGGGTATTTAAAATTAATATTCATGTGGTTTAAAAAAAAGTTTTTTTCTAACTTTTGGGTGTCTTGCACGGATTACAATTTTATTTCCATTATTTCATATGGCGGAAAAATTCATGCCAATAACGATTATTTAGCATTAACAATTACCCCTCTTGCACGGAGATTAAAAATCGTTAACCGGGGGTCCACTGTACATCTGCGACATGGCTACAATCAAGGATTACCCTTTTCTTTTAGTTTCTGTTTGAAGCAAATTATTTTGGGATTTTTATAGTCTGGGCAAACTGCCCGTTTTCACAGATTGGACACTTAAATGTTACAATTGAGCAGAGATTCTTCAGAGGTGAGTGGTCTCCTCGACACCGTAGTGTCAGGACTATATCTGATCTATGCTCATTTGCAATCTTTGTTTAGTAATTGGATACGTGAAGCTGAGCTGTTTGTCATACTTCAGCCTTTAATATTCACATGTTGGTTAAGAGATCATAACCCCTTTACAGGGGTGGGGGCATCTATCCCCAAGAGGCAATCTATTAAATACACTTGAAAATGTACAGAGGAGGATGACAAAGGATGATCCCATGTTATCAGAAACCTTTCCTACGAGGATTAGACTGAGGCCCTAAATCTGCATCCAGAAAGGATAGAATTAGGGGAGGGTGGGGTTATTGATTTAGTGTATAAATGGAAAAAAAGGGAATAATGAAGGGAATGTAAATGTGTTAAAATTATCAACCAAGACAGGACTCGCAGCAATGGTTTCAAGTTGGAAAAAATTTAGATTCAGAAAAGATAGGAAAGCACTGATGTAATACACCTACCATCCGACTTACGGACTGCCGACTTGGACCACTCGACTTATGGACCATGTTTTTTATGCCATATTTCTGGGAAAATAAAACAACTATTTGGGTTGTACACAAGTGTTTATCCTAAACCTAACAGTATAATATACAGTACTAACAACTAAAAAAAGTCAATGTAAAACATGAAATACCAAAAATAAAACCATTAAAATAGTCATGACAAAAATGTTTTGTTGATTTTCAGTTGTGTAAAGTTCGGAACTTAACGACGGTTTCTCCGGAACCGAACTCGTCGTAGTGGATGGTAGGTGAACTTATAGATGATGGAACAAACTTCCTATGTAGTGTTTACTGTAGCTGAAACCTTAGTGTAGTTTTAACCCTTTGACCTTTTTTTTTGGTGTATGTATACATCTTACGAGCCACCGTTTTGACGTATATATACGTACTCCTTAAATTCTAGTGGCATCAAATCAAGCAGGAGAACAGAAAGCCTGTGGTAGGCCCACATGTGAGAGAATGGGTCTGTTCGTGGTCAGTGTGCACCATATAAAATAAAATCCTGCAGTATGCTGTGCGGTAATGACAAAAAAAAAAAACTTTTTTTTTTTTTTTATTAAAATGCCTGAATTCGTGGTTTAATTCTTTTTATAGTATTTATGGTTGTATTCTCGTTTTTCTTGGTCTCATTTGTAGAATGGAAAAACATATTATAGAAATAGAGGTGATTTGATTGGTTTTACTATTGAAATGAACCTTGAAATGGAGGATCAAAGTAGAGGTGAAATGGTTTGATTTTGCCGATGTTCAAAAGTAACAAATGATGTCATTTTCAATAGTGTCCAAGTAGCCATTTAATATGCAGTATTGACTGAGGTTGACATTATTTATTCAATTATTACAATATTGCCAGTAGTCTGCATAACAGTAAAATCTTCTTTTTTTGTTTGAATAAAAATTCAAAATTAGAAAGCAAGAGTAATATCCGAGGAGCTGGAGAGTGACTGATGAACAAAGATAAATGTTATTTTAGAGGCCAGGAATGTTTGCATTGTTTATTCTGGACCCTAGTTTGAAATTGTCATATGTTTTAATTTTAGTGAATTGGCCAATTGCAATTTCTACCGCATTATTGGGTAGTTGAGATCAGTAAATGTAAGCAGTTTCTTGTACTCAATCGATAGAAAAAAAATGGAGTTCTAAATAAATAGCTATGAATTTGGTTCGACTGGAACATGGAATTAGCTGAAAATAGGGCTCAAACTGGTGCGAAATCGCTGCTGAGGTTGCTACTTTGCGAAGGCGTAATTCCAGTCGTTTTTCATCAATTTCGTTCTTTTGGTTGTCATTACAATTGGGAAAAGATTCTCTATCTTGTGTTCATAAGAATTTTTTTTTTTTTTTCAACACAGGAGACACTTCAGGATTTGGGGTTTTGCAAACAATCAAGGGGTTAAATATAGGTTTAGGTAAATATATGAGTGAATTGGTTGGACTGCCTGCATGGGCCAGTTAGGCCTTCTGCAAATGATCTTTTTTATGGCTCTTATGTCCCTGGGTTGGAGAAATAATAATTTTTCTACACAATTCCCTGTTGGTCACAGTTATTGTTATTTGCTTAAAGCCAACTTCATTCTGTGGATTTGCATTAAAATATATTACAGTGGACTCAGGTTATCGGACGGTTCTGTTATTGGCCACTGGTGATCGGCCGGTTTTTCGGTGCTGGTTAATTCAGCCGTTAATTCTGTGATCGGCCCGTTTGGGACGAGTTCCGTCTGCTGGCTGGGACAGCATCAGATTGACCGTCTCAGTGGTGAGGAAGCTTCTGCTCATACATCCAAACATTTCGCTTATTTCCCATTAAAGTTTGTGTTATTTTGGCAGGCAACTGTGAAATAAGTACCATGGCTCCACAGGAAAAGTTCTGTGGCAAAGAATGTGAGAAACACCATGGATATAACCATGAAGTGATAGAAAAGATGAGAGTGGTAAGAGAGTGGTAAGAGAGTGGGTGGAACCTTGCCAGGATGTACCAGCAAGGAATAATCAACAATTACATCCATTCCTGGCAAAGAAAAGAACAAATCAAGGATGGCTATGTTGCAAAAGGAGCTATTTTTCTAACTAAACGAAAGGCCACCATATGTGGAAGAGATTTTAAGTTATTATTACTGTTCGATTAAGGAAACAAGAATTAGTGGGCGAGACTAGTGTTGTGGAGTCGATATTATTTGGTCAGAAGGCAAGGCAGTTGCAATGAGAATCTTTGCAAAGAAAAATGCCTGGAACAAGTGCTGCAATTGTGAATTGGGCCAGGCAAAGGATCTGTTTGATAGATTTAAGAAGAGCATAGTGGCATTACAGTGTTGTATGGCATGGATGGTGAGACTGCAAGAATATCATGACAAATGTGTTGCTGAAAAAATTTGTGCAGGAATTTCCAAGGGTACATAGAGGCCTGAAGGATCAACCCCAACAAGTTATTCCAATTATGATGAAACAGGCCTGTTTTGAAGAAAATGCCAAACAGGACCTACATTACCCAGGAGGAAAGGCATGCCAGGACACAAGCTTATGAAAGACAGGCTTTACTCTTTTGTTGTGTGGTTAATGCTAGTGGGGATTAAAGTGAAGCCTTTACTGTGTAAAAATCACTCGGAAAATTCCAGAGTGTTCGAGTAAAAACAATGTTCATTGTGGTGATGTGGAAAGTGATCATAAGGCTGGGGTCACAAGGCAAATTTTCAGAGAGTGGGTTAATGTTGTGTTTGGCCCAAGTGGGAAAAAATACCTCCTGGAAAAGAAATTGCAACTCAAATGCCTCCTGGTCTGGACAATGCTCCTGCCATCCTCCAGACTTGGAAGACCAGTATTTAGGGACTTCAATTTTATAAAAGTGAAGCTCTTGCCTCCTAACACCACTTCTCTCCTACAGCCCATGGACCTGCAGGTCATTTCTAACTTCAAAAAATTACACAAAAGAGTGTTTCAAAAGTGCTTTGAAGTGACCTCAGACACTCGGTTGACCCTAGAGAGTTCTGGGGAATCACTTCACTAATTCCCCTTTTCCCCTTTTGCATATAAGCCATATAGGTAAGGCTTGGGAGGGGTGACCTTCCAGGATTTGAAACTCTGCTTCGTGAAAAAAACTGGCCAAATTGTGTCCAAGAGAGGGATTTGAAGGGTTTGAGGCTGCCCCTGGCCCAGCCGACCCTGTGGACAATTGTGGCGCTGGGGAAGTCCTGGGAGTTGGAGGGGGTTGAGTGGGCAAGTTGATGGAGAGTTGGGTGCAGAACCACAGGAAAGAGTTAACCACTGTGAGCTGCAAGAGCTTTCAACTTGACAGCATCCAAACTGTAGCTGAGAACTTGCTTCAAGAGGAAGATGAGAAGTAGTGAAGGAGGTGCCTTTCTTCATTCATTAAACAGTAAAACGTCCAAACGTTATATATATATTGACTATCCCAGTGCCCCCCGAATATTTTGAAAAAATAAAAACTACTTTTTTTTTTTTTATTGAAAATAAAGAGCACATTTTTCTAAGTGTTACAGGTAAAAAAAAAAAAATATTTGGTCAGTACCTACGAGATATAAGCAGAGAATGTTGGCACTGATGCTCATGTGCGACAGCACATCGAGTCCTGCCGCAGTGCGAAAGTGTGGTGATATACCGCTTTTTTTTTTTTTTCAAAATTTTTTCATGTTTTTATTTTATAATTTTTATGTTACTGATAAATTACAATTTTATAGTAGTTCATTGTCGTTTCATTAAAAAAAAACCCCAAATCTTTGTTCGGACCACTAGTTATTAGGTACTGAAATTGTACTCAAAATGTCACAAACACATTTACAGTTGGACATTTTACACTGCGTTTGGCGGTTTACTTATTGTTTGGGAATATATACAAAGTATTTTATAGTCCCGCAATGTTTTGGATATGTGGAAGAATTAAATAAATAATACATTAATAAGTTCTGAAGCATAAAAAAACAAGCCTTAGTCCACCCTGACAGTGACGTGATAAGACTGACGATAAACATTAAATAAGAGAGACATTTGATGAGCATATGCAAGGGTGCGGTGATATGACTTGACAGGGTAAGATTAGAGCTGAATTAGATGAGCATCAGCCCCTCGCTTGTTTTCGCTGGTACACAAACATTGTCTGTTGTCAAGCTCCCGTCTGTCTATCCATCTAGCTCTCTCTCAGAAAGTGCCAAAAGAATACGTCATCACATTTACTCTATCGTCAAGCAGAGTATGCAACTTTGATCTGGGTTTTTGGGTTATCAGCCTAGATTAATTTACACTATGTATTCTTGTATTTATTGTCTACCTGTGAGACGGGGACAGAGACTGAGATAAGACCACAGTGACAGTACAGATAGAGATATGCCAGAGGATAGAGAGAGAGAGAGACAACACAGAGTTAGACATGGATACAAACAAACGAAGCCAAGCCGCCAGCAGCCGGCAGCCAGGTGGCCAGCCAATCAGCCACCTGTCATGAGGGGGTTCAGTAAACGTGGATTGGGTATTAATACACTCACGTTGGACGGTTTCTTGTAGTATATTGGATGGGTAAATGTGGGGTGCACCACACCTGGCATGCTTTCTCTGCGTAACTCTAAGGATGGAACCACGAAGTGGGGGGGTCCTAGGTGTGAGCGGCGTTCAAATAACATGCTATGGTCGGCAGCAACATGAATAACAGTCAGATGATTCACACAGAATGGGTTGGTAGTGAGTCATACTAATGGTAAGGGTTACTGGTACTACTGGGGATGTGTACTATTGAGCGCTCGGCGCACGCTAATGTATGCCCCAGATTGTACAGCTAAAAACCTAGAGACAGCATAGGTAGTCTTGGGCTGATTCTATACAATGTCAAGTACACAACAGTGAACATTATAACTAACATAACATTAATTATTGGAATGGAAGCTAACGTAATTGACTATAAATGACAACTGTAATGAATTACAAGGTATGATATAGCACAACTCATCAATGGGGGGACTCAACATTGGAGATTACACAATAGAGGGTGATTAAAAAAAAATTAGATCGATCGATTGGGTATTCATGTGATCTACGGATTATGAGAAGGGTATGTACAAGAAGAAGTTGTTTAACAGAGAAAAGGCAGAACCTTGCTGCACTCAAATCTAGGACTGTTAAATCTCAGAATTTGGAGTGGAGAACGTGAACACAAAAAAAATTCTTGGTTTATTAATAAGTTGATACTGTAATTATATTCATCTATACGGTATTTAAAATTTAAATCCCCAACTCTGCTGAATGAGATTGGACCATATGCAGAATGGGTGTCCATCTTGGGGAGAATCAAACTTGTTGCATGGCAACTAGTGCTGTATTTTGGGCAAGCTTGTATTGTTTAGTTACAAATGATACTTGAGGATTTCTCCCAATACATGTCATGTCGTATGGGAATAACGACGTTCAGGCTGATCATCTGACTGAGTATTAGAGGTAGAGGGTTACGAGTCAGGAGGATTTTCAGTCTGTCACATTAGTCTGGGTTGGAACATCATTATCATTCACATACTAACTTCTATGATCAAAATGTGAATCGCTTTACTGACCAGTACTAAATTTCTCTAACTTATACTTATTGCCATTGATATGGTTCAACTACTCGATAAGGAACTAACAACTTTTGATCAAGCTTAGGCATGGCAGACGTTTTGTTAAAGTTAGTCCAGCATAAATCTCGAACTGCTTTGATTTTGGACTGCTTTGCTCGGAGTAGTTTTGCGACTCCTGTAAATTCTGCTGATGATTTATGAAGTGTTTTACGGATTTTTCTAAAGAGACTTTGAGCCTAAGCCTGGTTACGAGTTGCTATGAAATCATCAGGGTTGTAATTTTGGTTTGGATTAGGATATAGCAATCATAAGGCAAACGTTTTCTACACCGTTTACCCATGCATAATGTGGAGAGTCACCTATAGAAGTATTGTAAGCAGAATTTATGGCACACTGAACATTCAGGTATAACTTCCATCCAAGTTTCACTGTTGGGACTTGAAAGTGGCTCTTCAAGACATCAAGTACTTTCTTATGGTTCGTTCTCGCTAACCCATTGCTGGCAGGATGATTGAGGAACAATGGTGGATTTAGGATCTTGTACAAGGTACACTAATTTTCAAGAATCTCATTACAGAATTCACCTCATTATTGTTACTAAGGACTTAGGGGTGGTATGCCTGCGTTAATGGGTTCTTTAAACGCTTTAGCTACTGTCTCGGCAGTCTTATCTGCAATTGGAACTAACTCGTAATATCTGGTGAAATGGTCTACCATAACACACAGATGTTTGTTACCCTGGAGGGAACATTGGAACATTAGTTAACAAATCTAGCGCAACTCTTCCACGGTTCGCTAGTAGTTGGATACACTTGGATTGGATTAGGACCATTAGCATTACCTTTATGTTGCATGCAGACATTACATTTCTTAACATACGAGGCCAAAAGTATTTCAATCTGGCTTGTTTTACTGAACACGATGTACCAGGTGTTGTGCACCCTGGTATGAATCGAACTAGCTGTAAGGCTACATTCACTAGTGGCTGTGGAATTACTAACTGGTATACTCTTCTGCTAGGAGTACCCAACTCGGTGTTTGATACAGTAAGTCTTGGTTCATTGACAAGTCACTGATGGGTGCTGGTGGCCTTCACAGTCAGAATAAGATCTTCCTGGAGCAGGAATTGAAATCACACCAGACCAATGGGATCTGGTCATTGAGCATTCTATACAATCCTTGGCAGTAAATGGAGGGTCTGCAGTTACTATGCTTGCTGTCACGATAAAGCATCTGCGACTACATTTGACTGTTGCCAGGTATAGTGTTCAAAGGTTAGGATTGAATCTTGGATAGTTCAAGTCCATCTCGCTAACCTTCAGTAGGTTGTTGTTCTGGAATAAAGTTATCAGAGGAGCATGGTCTGTCAAGGACATGAACAGGGTTACCTGATAAAAATAAATTAATGTCTCGGAAGTGTTTTAAAGGACCATTACTTTTGCTAAAGTTCTTTGCTCAGTTTCTGTATAATTACGTTCAGCCTTCATAAGGACTCGGCTAGCAATGCAACTGCGTTGTACTTGCCATCAGTCTTTGAGCTTTGTGTGGACCATGCCAATAGAACTGCATCAGTTGTCAGTTAGAAGGGCTTAGAAAAATCTGGAATTTCAAAATTGGAGCAGTTGTAGCTTTTCTTTTAGAGTTTGGAATGCTCTTTCTTGACGAAGGTCCAAACGAAAGGAAGCATCATTCTTAAGCAACTCAGATGGAGCAGCTATGGAAGAAAAATTGGCAATGAAGAGATTATAAAAAATCTGCTAAGCCCAACAAAGGGCTTATAGGCATTCAGGACAGTTTTTGGGAGTTGGAAAATTTAGTACTGCACGCCTTACTTGACTATTGGTCAGTTAGTAACCCTCTAGGAGTCACTACGTGACCCAGAAGAAACGTGATTTCTGATCCGAAAATTTACCCATTTAGGACAATTTGATCTTTAATATGCTTCTTCAAAGCTTACCATAGTACTACATCAAGTCTTTTAAGTGTGTATCTCACGTCTTTAGACATGATGATTACGTCATCTAAGTGCACCAGTAATTGCATTACCGATGGAGACTACTAAAGATGTATTAGTCATGAGCCTTGAGAACGTGATAGGGAGGATCGTTAATCCAAAGGCCATATGGAGGACGATGAAAATGTCCTGTAGGAGAGGAGATGTGTGTGACGCAGTTAGCTCTTGGGGTCTGTCCTCGTGAAGAGGGACTTTGCCCAAAACCCCTTGTAACAAGTTCAGGGTCGAGAAAGGACTATCTTTGATGTTACATATCAAGGATCACCAAGTAAGGGAAGTGGGAAAGCGATCTGGAATAGTTTGTCGCATTTAACTTCCTAAAGTCACTCAACTGGGCGCCCAAAGTACCATCCTTCTTAGGGTACTAGTGATCAAGGGCGCAGAGTTCCAAGCGCGCGAATCTGCTTACGGTGCAATAACTCTCCATCATCAAGCATTTGATTATCATTTCTTCTGCGACAGCAACTTGTGAATGATGGCTATTTCTGTACGCGGTATGATGATAGGTCTTAAGTACCAGGTTCAAGTGGGATACGATGGGCAATAAGTTGACGTTATAACCTATCTTCTCACCTGGTAAGTAAGGCAATGGCTTTACGATGTTTGTTCAATAGTCAACAAACGGTGACCTCGTCTGGGAAGTCAGTGGGAGCTAAGTCTTTCTCCTCTACTGGTGAACGGATTGATCCAGGTGAAGTGGATGAGGTCTTCCTGGTTTGAATAGCACTGCCCTTGGTTCGGTGACAACTCATCCTCTACCTTAAATCAGCCAGCCAACCAGCATACTGAACAAGTATTACATTTCCCATATTGTTTCTCTTTACGCTAGGGCTTAGGTTATAAGACATTCTGAAAGTGTGTGCACAAATGTTGTGCAGGGTTATTATCTAGGTTTTTTGATATTTTCCTCGACCATTATGGCCACATCCACCTCAAAAGCCACTAAAACTTCGGGGGGGTCAGCATCACTTTCCTCTTAAAATGGGAGTGTTAATACTACATGAAATCAGTGAATCCCAGGTGTTTGCTGTTGCTGTTTGCTCTAGTGGAGCTCATTTTAAACTGGTGCTCCCACAAGGTACTAATGGTCCCAGATTTTTTTGAATACAGTGCACACTGAGTTTATGTCCCATTCTGTGCTGACAAGGCATCTTGGCCAGTCGTGACTATTTGAAGGCAGGAAAAATAGAACATTTTATATACGTTTGGGGGCACTTGCAGTAAGAATGTATATATACGTTTGAACCGTTTACGGGTTAAGAAACAGTTGTGCACCAAGTAGGAACTGATTGTGCAAAAGTTTTACTTACGAAATTCTTTCTACTTCCCCGTTTTTCTCTCCCCCCTTGCTGCCATATAAACCCTGCACAAACCCCAGCCCAGCCCCAGCTGACTGACCCTTGTAGGTTTAATGCTTCTTTTTGTTAATAATAATAATGCAAAATGAAAGATTTTTTTAATTTATCGTTATCAAGTCGTGATGCTGTCATGTCAACTGGTAAGATCGCGTTGTGTAATTGTTTATAGAGGAGGGGGGTGGTAAACAATACAGATTTTTCTTTTATTATCCAATTTCAATTAAATTTTTTCTGTGTATTTAATGAGGTGTGGTTACGGACAACCGTGTTGTTCTCTGTGTGCCTTATAATGATAGAATGTTTATTATTTGTATGCTATTTTTATGAAGGCTTTTTTTTTCGAGGAAGGTAGGGGTTTTTGGTGGTTGTGGGGAAGGGGGGGTGTGTTTTTGTTTTTTTTTTGGTTTAGGTGCAGGGGGGGGGGGGTGTGTGGGGGGGGGGTGGCGTAGACGGGGGAGAAGTAGGGACGCGGTCGGGAGGGGAGAGGGGAACTTGAACTCTTCTTCTACTTTTATGTGGATCACCAATTCATTTTATGTCCAAAATTTCTCCTAAACAATTCCCTCCCCCCCCCCCCCCCTCCCCCCCCTCCCCACCATCACCCAACCCCCCCCCCCCCCCCCCCCCCCGACATAATAGATGACCCATTAATAGAATACCCCTTTGCACGTTCCCGCCCCAGGCCCCCCCCCCCCCCACTCAAGCGTGAATTCTTTCTCTCCAACCCCCACATCCATCGCTATAAACAGGACCCCCACTCTAGTCTATTCCTTCCGCCACGTGGTCATTCAGACACCAGAAACCAGCATCCTGGCCCCAAGATGACCCCTGTGGAACCCCTACCCCCTCCCCCCACTCCCCGCCACTCCATCCCGTGCGCCCCACTTCTACACCCCCTCGTCATGTGACATGGCCCTCAATGAATGTCATTCCCGAAAGCCTATTCCTATGATCCATTACTGCAGTGGCCTTCCCTGTTTTACCTGCCTGCATCTTCCAGCTTATCCACTGATCTCTTGTGTGGAACTTGTATCAAAAGGCCTTCTTACAGACCAAGAAAACTCAGTCTACCACGTCTCTCTTTTCTACTGCTGAGAGAGCCACCTCTCATAGGAACTCCGAGTAGGTTTGTGACACAGGATTTCCCGTCCTGAAAACCGTGTTGGTTGTCATTGATAAGTCATTCCTTTCTAGGTGCTCCACTCCACTCATCTCATGTTAATCTTCTCCATGACTTTGGACATACTTACAAAAAGTTTAGTGACACTGGTCTAATTTAGTGCTTCATGTCTGTCTCCTTTTTTTAAAAATTGGGACTACCTTTGCTGTTTTCCATACCTCAGGTAGTTGCCCTGTTTCAAGAGGGTGTGTTGAAGATTGTTGTTAGTGGCAACACATAGTGCCTCTGCTCCCTCTCTCATGACCCTGGAGATATGTTATCCATCCCATCGCCCTTTGAGTATCTGCTTGCTTAGCAGCCTCTTCACTGCTTCCTGGCTGTAGTATTGTCCAACGACTTGACGATTACCCCAACTCTCGTTCTTTCCGGAGTCTCTTCTGTATCCTTTTGATGAACATTCTTTGAATCTCCGTTGAGCTCATCACATTACTTCTTGGTCATTTCTTGTGATCTCCGTCCTTCCTTCTCAGCCTGATTACCTGGTTCTTTGACTATTGTTTTCCTCCTGATTTGGCTGTACAAACAGTTCGAGGCAAGAAGATTTGGGCTTTTGCTGCTTATGTATTTTGTATTGTCATTGGGCCTCCCTTTTCATATTGTTCATTGGGCCTCCCTTTTCGTATTGTCATTGCCGCGCCTCCCTTCTTATCTGTTGCATATTCGTTTGTTTGTGCTCTAGACTGCTTCCTTGTACTCTTGGGTCCTTTGCATTCTTACTTCTTCCCTTTCTCTAGCACACTTGGTTTTGGCCTTGCTACACCTTTAGACGCGATCCAAGGGTTCATCATGGCCTTCCTTGTTATTTCTGTTACACCACTTCGGATACAAACATCTCGGCTTCCCTTACATCTAGTCGCTCACTTATTCCATCTCATTTACTTGACTTCCCTTGCCAGTGCCTCGACCCACTGATTACTCAATGCAGGCCCCTCTTTTCTTCATGCCTCTGTAGCTCACCCCTCTTGCTAGTTAGGCTTCATACATTCAGCCCTTCCTGCTACTCTATCCATTTATATATTCTATATATATTCGAAGCTGTGTGTGTAGCATGTGTGCGCCCATGCCCATGATGTGCGTTGCGTGTGAGCGCCTGCGCCCTGCATGTGCAGACACATTCCGTCCACGAACAAGTGGTTCTTAACCAATTAACACTACTGCGACAAGCTTGGGGATCAAATCTTTCGATATTTTGCCGCCTCCTGAGAAGCCCGCCAAAAATTTGAGAAGAGCCTTAGTCCACTTGTTATCAATGCTTAAACATCAGAAGCCCAGTACTACTGGATGTGTCAGCCCTGCTGCGAGCACATACGTAGCCATGGAAGCTATGCGACTAATTTCATTCTCCTCCCAATTTGGAATTACCTTGTCCTTCACGAGGCAATGCTCACATAGGAGTGGCAGACCCCAGTGTACTCGCTGGGTCCATTTGATGCTTTTAGCATGGTGGGGGGCAAACGGCATCCGTGGTCAGTAGGTTACCTAGGTTCCCAGGGAGACTGGGCTAAATGTCTGGGTTGAATGCTGTGGGATTTTTGTAAATTGAGACCATAATAAAACCACCAAGGGGGGTTATACTTGCCTTTAGATTCTGATGGCTCTGATTTTTTCGCAGGCCTCTCCCAGGGGAGAGAAGTGCTGGTCGTAAGTACCCACCAGGGCTGTGCGTAATGTGTGTTCATATTGTTAGTACATACCTAGAGATTAAATATGCCTCTTCTTTCATGTTTAAAACATATGTAAGGTCATGGCCCTGAAATATTGCCGGGTTGTGGGCGATGGCCCTCCGATTACGACATCTATAAGGTGCGTCTGTCTGAACCGTTTATGTACCTTTCGGATGCAGGTTAATGGATAAGGTGACGGTATGGATAATGACTCTTACCTTGGGTGCATGTAACAGGACCTTAATAGTGACGCTGCACATGGCGACTTGTTTGTAAAAGCCTATTCGTATCTGCTTGATTATGGGCGGCGACATGAGCTAAACACCCTTATGGTACTTGCTCCACCATTGACACCGGCAGCAACCACCACACGTGACATTGGCTTCGAAATACTTTCCACGTCGGGTGACGGCTCCAGCTGGCGAGCACATCGTCTCAAAGCAATTCGTTCTGGACTTGAAGACGGATTCCTCTACTGAGATCAATAGAAGGTCATAACAATTCATGGCTGGAAGAATTGACACACAGTGCACTATGCACTGGCTGGTGGTGCCAGGAGCTGTGACCGGACCCGCAACCACAACTACTAGGCGAGTACAGTTCTTTCTGGAGATTCAGATGCATACGGGAATGCATTTGTAACTGATCATGAAATGTTTCTAAGTTTCAGTGAATGGTGGCACGGGTCTCCCAGGGATCACCGACCACTTAATAAGCTAAGTTTATTTGGTATATACAAATACAGTTAACATTGATTATCATACATAGCAGCATATGTGTAGAGAACCTGGGATAACCCAGGGAAAAATCAGTGACCAAAAAACGAGTCGAGTCGGTGACTTATTTCCATTGGGGTCCTTTTAATACCTTATTAATAACTATAAAGGAGATATACTATAAAGGAGATGTACTAGGAATAAGGTAAAATGGTATTTATATTTACTTGTGTGTTAGCTAAAAAAAAAAATTAAGGAATTCTCCTCCTCTTTCTGTCGCTACATTCATTAGGTACCTATTTGGCACTCTTCTTGAACTGGCTCGTGCTGTGACTGGCTTTGACATGTACTGGCGTCTGTTCTTATTCCTTTTTTCTGTACAATAAAAGGTGTTGAAGCCTGGTCATTGACTGTGGGCGTTACAAAGTTGTGCTCTCTCCCCCTCCAGTACTATGGATTGCTTCGGTCCCCAGCCTTGACAAAATTATACACAAATAACCCGCACATAAAAAGAGAGAAGCTTACGATGTCGTTTCTATCTTTTATGTGTGGGTTATTTGTGTATCGTTCCAGTCATGGTATTGTGCCTTTTTTTGTTAATTTACTTGACAAAATTAAACAGCAAGATATCTGGACACTGAGCAATTTTTACAAATATGATTTAGCTTCAGTTATTTTACTCTATCTTTAACATTCATGCAGATCATCACATTGCTTCCCTGAAAACTTGCTGTAACCTGCCCTCAAGCTCTGCATCCCCCTTCAAAGAGGTTCTGCTGACATTACTGTTACAAGATGTTAGATTGTTGTACAGTGGGACCCCCGCATACGGATGGCATCCCACCATTAGCGATTATTTCGCTATTACCGCTTCTTTAATCGCAAATTTTTGCGCGCATACCGATTAAAAACCAGTTCACGATTTTTCGTCCGAGGACGCGCCATGTGCGCCCTCAGCCAGCATCACATGTTGCCGCCCGTGCCCATTGTTTACCAGCAGCTCCGCGGTGGTAACTCCAAAGCATACACTGGTATTCTTCGTATTATTACAGTGTTTTCGGTGCTGTTTCTGGAAATAAGTGCAATGGGCCCCAAGAAGCTTCTAGTGCCAACCGTTACACCAATAGGGTAAGAATTCCCATTGAAATGAAGGAAGAGGATCATTATAAGTATGAAGAAGTGGAGTGCGTATCGCCGGACCTAGTCAAGCCTGTACAAGAAACCCCAATCAACCATCGCTATATTGTGGGGGGCCACCAAAAAAGGACAATAAGGAAAGCTGTTCTTGACAAAGGTTTAACTGTGTTTTCGAAAACAAAGGATCGCAAGTGATGGAAGATGTTGAGAGACTCGTATGGTGAGGATAAATGAAAAACAGCTGCAGGAGATAGCGTCTCTCAAGCGATTCATATTATGGTGAAATGGCTAGAGTTGCATGAGGAATTAATTAAAAAAATGCCTGCACTAGTAATGATGTGAGTGAATTTAAGGACAGCAAAGGTTGGATTGAGAGATTTAAGAAGCGTAGTGGCATCCCATAGTGTGATAAGGCTGGTAGGCTGCAGTTCGGACCACAAAGCGGCTGAAAAATATGTCAGCAGGGATTCGCGAATTCAAGGAGTACTCATAGAAAACTGAAGGGATGGAACCTGAACAAGTGTTTAATTGTGATGTAAACAGGCCTGTTCTGGAAGAAAATGCCGAACGCGGACCTCATAATCAGAGGAAAAGGACTCCCAGGACTTAAGCCTATGAAAGACAGGCCCTTACTTTGTAGGATGTGTTCCAATGCTACTGGTGATTGCAAAGTGATGATCCTTTATTAGTGTATCACTCTGAAACTCACAGAGCGTTCAGGCAAAAAAGAATGTCGTCAAGAATAATTGGGTGTGCTGTGGAGGGCAATACAGTAAGGCATGGGGTCACTAGGGAAGTTTTCTCCCCATAACTGGTTTCACCATGCATTTGCCCCCAATGTGAAAGATTACCTAACTGAAAAGAAATTAGAACTTAAGTGCCTCTGGTGTTAGGGACAATGCCCCTGGTCATTCATACAGACGTGCAGAGCGGACTTTATGGGGACATGAGCTCAGTAAGGTTTTGGGGGAAAAGTTTTTGGCCTCCTAATTACCCATCCTCTCCTGCCAGGCCCATGGACCCAGCAGGTTATTTCCAACTTCAAGAAACTGTACACAAAAGCTCTGTTTGAAAAGGTGCTTTGTTAATGGACCTCGAAACTCAACTGACTCTTAAGAGAAGTTTTGGAGAGATCCTTTAATATCCTCAATTGTTGTAAAAACCTTATAGGTAAGGCTGGGAGGAAGAGTGACCTAGAGGACCTTGAACTCTGCTTGGAAGAAACTGTGGCCAGAGTGTAGACAAAAGGATTTTGTGAAGTTTTTGAGGCTAACCCTGATGATGATTTATGAAGTTGAGGAATCCATTGTGGCATTGGGAAAGTCCTTGGGGTTGGAGGGTTAGTGGGAGGATGTGGAAGAGTTGGTGGAGGAGGACAATGAAAGAACTAACCTCTGATGAGCTGATAGATCAACTTCAGAGCAAGAGGCCAGACCTGGGGAAATGGTTCAGAGGAGGGGAGGAGAGAAATGAAGAAGTTCCTACTACAAAGATAAAGGGAATTCTGTGCAAAGTGGCTTGATGTGCAAACTTCATGGATGAAAAATTCACCCTACACAGATCATTGCAAGCCTGAGTTGTTGGCAACCTGTACACTGACAATGTTGTGAAACACTTTAGGGAAGTGATATAAAGGAAAGAGAGGGGTAAAGGCACTATGACAGTATCTTGTGGAAAGAAGTCAAGTGAATCTGAAGCGGCCCTAGTTGACCATTAAAAGAAGAGGAAGTAACCCAAGAAAAATGATTGCTACCTCAAGTCCTAATGGAAGGGATATTCCCCTTTCTAAAACCAGTAAGAAGATATGCTCTCCCCTCCTCCCATCCATCAATCATCACCAGATCTTCAAATAAAAGTAAGTGTCATGTAAGTGTGCATGCCTTTTTCAGTTTGTGGGTATTTAAAATTAATATTCATGTGGTTTAAAAAAAAGTTTTTTTCTAACTTTTGGGTGTCTTGCACGGATTACAATTTTATTTCCATTATTTCATATGGCGGAAAAATTCATGCCAATAACGATTATTTAGCATTAACAATTACCCCTCTTGCACGGAGATTAAAAATCGTTAACCGGGGGTCCACTGTACATCTGCGACATGGCTACAATCAAGGATTACCCTTTTCTTTTAGTTTCTGTTTGAAGCAAATTATTTTGGGATTTTTATAGTCTGGGCAAACTGCCCGTTTTCACAGATTGGACACTTAAATGTTACAATTGAGCAGAGATTCTTCAGAGGTGAGTGGTCTCCTCGACACCGTAGTGTCAGGACTATATCTGATCTATGCTCATTTGCAATCTTTGTTTAGTAATTGGATACGTGAAGCTGAGCTGTTTGTCATACTTCAGCCTTTAATATTCACATGTTGGTTAAGAGATCATAACCCCTTTACAGGGGTGGGGGCATCTATCCCCAAGAGGCAATCTATTAAATACACTTGAAAATGTACAGAGGAGGATGACAAAGGATGATCCCATGTTATCAGAAACCTTTCCTACGAGGATTAGACTGAGGCCCTAAATCTGCATCCAGAAAGGATAGAATTAGGGGAGGGTGGGGTTATTGATTTAGTGTATAAATGGAAAAAAAGGGAATAATGAAGGGAATGTAAATGTGTTAAAATTATCAACCAAGACAGGACTCGCAGCAATGGTTTCAAGTTGGAAAAAATTTAGATTCAGAAAAGATAGGAAAGCACTGATGTAATACACCTACCATCCGACTTACGGACTGCCGACTTGGACCACTCGACTTATGGACCATGTTTTTTATGCCATATTTCTGGGAAAATAAAACAACTATTTGGGTTGTACACAAGTGTTTATCCTAAACCTAACAGTATAATATACAGTACTAACAACTAAAAAAAGTCAATGTAAAACATGAAATACCAAAAATAAAACCATTAAAATAGTCATGACAAAAATGTTTTGTTGATTTTCAGTTGTGTAAAGTTCGGAACTTAACGACGGTTTCTCCGGAACCGAACTCGTCGTAGTGGATGGTAGGTGAACTTATAGATGATGGAACAAACTTCCTATGTAGTGTTTACTGTAGCTGAAACCTTAGTGTAGTTTTAACCCTTTGACCTTTTTTTTTGGTGTATGTATACATCTTACGAGCCACCGTTTTGACGTATATATACGTACTCCTTAAATTCTAGTGGCATCAAATCAAGCAGGAGAACAGAAAGCCTGTGGTAGGCCCACATGTGAGAGAATGGGTCTGTTCGTGGTCAGTGTGCACCATATAAAATAAAATCCTGCAGTATGCTGTGCGGTAATGACAAAAAAAAAAAACTTTTTTTTTTTTTTTATTAAAATGCCTGAATTCGTGGTTTAATTCTTTTTATAGTATTTATGGTTGTATTCTCGTTTTTCTTGGTCTCATTTGTAGAATGGAAAAACATATTATAGAAATAGAGGTGATTTGATTGGTTTTACTATTGAAATGAACCTTGAAATGGAGGATCAAAGTAGAGGTGAAATGGTTTGATTTTGCCGATGTTCAAAAGTAACAAATGATGTCATTTTCAATAGTGTCCAAGTAGCCATTTAATATGCAGTATTGACTGAGGTTGACATTATTTATTCAATTATTACAATATTGCCAGTAGTCTGCATAACAGTAAAATCTTCTTTTTTTGTTTGAATAAAAATTCAAAATTAGAAAGCAAGAGTAATATCCGAGGAGCTGGAGAGTGACTGATGAACAAAGATAAATGTTATTTTAGAGGCCAGGAATGTTTGCATTGTTTATTCTGGACCCTAGTTTGAAATTGTCATATGTTTTAATTTTAGTGAATTGGCCAATTGCAATTTCTACCGCATTATTGGGTAGTTGAGATCAGTAAATGTAAGCAGTTTCTTGTACTCAATCGATAGAAAAAAAATGGAGTTCTAAATAAATAGCTATGAATTTGGTTCGACTGGAACATGGAATTAGCTGAAAATAGGGCTCAAACTGGTGCGAAATCGCTGCTGAGGTTGCTACTTTGCGAAGGCGTAATTCCAGTCGTTTTTCATCAATTTCGTTCTTTTGGTTGTCATTACAATTGGGAAAAGATTCTCTATCTTGTGTTCATAAGAATTTTTTTTTTTTTTTCAACACAGGAGACACTTCAGGATTTGGGGTTTTGCAAACAATCAAGGGGTTAAATATAGGTTTAGGTAAATATATGAGTGAATTGGTTGGACTGCCTGCATGGGCCAGTTAGGCCTTCTGCAAATGATCTTTTTTATGGCTCTTATGTCCCTGGGTTGGAGAAATAATAATTTTTCTACACAATTCCCTGTTGGTCACAGTTATTGTTATTTGCTTAAAGCCAACTTCATTCTGTGGATTTGCATTAAAATATATTACAGTGGACTCAGGTTATCGGACGGTTCTGTTATTGGCCACTGGTGATCGGCCGGTTTTTCGGTGCTGGTTAATTCAGCCGTTAATTCTGTGATCGGCCCGTTTGGGACGAGTTCCGTCTGCTGGCTGGGACAGCATCAGATTGACCGTCTCAGTGGTGAGGAAGCTTCTGCTCATACATCCAAACATTTCGCTTATTTCCCATTAAAGTTTGTGTTATTTTGGCAGGCAACTGTGAAATAAGTACCATGGCTCCACAGGAAAAGTTCTGTGGCAAAGAATGTGAGAAACACCATGGATATAACCATGAAGTGATAGAAAAGATGAGAGTGGTAAGAGAGTGGTAAGAGAGTGGGTGGAACCTTGCCAGGATGTACCAGCAAGGAATAATCAACAATTACATCCATTCCTGGCAAAGAAAAGAACAAATCAAGGATGGCTATGTTGCAAAAGGAGCTATTTTTCTAACTAAACGAAAGGCCACCATATGTGGAAGAGATTTTAAGTTATTATTACTGTTCGATTAAGGAAACAAGAATTAGTGGGCGAGACTAGTGTTGTGGAGTCGATATTATTTGGTCAGAAGGCAAGGCAGTTGCAATGAGAATCTTTGCAAAGAAAAATGCCTGGAACAAGTGCTGCAATTGTGAATTGGGCCAGGCAAAGGATCTGTTTGATAGATTTAAGAAGAGCATAGTGGCATTACAGTGTTGTATGGCATGGATGGTGAGACTGCAAGAATATCATGACAAATGTGTTGCTGAAAAAATTTGTGCAGGAATTTCCAAGGGTACATAGAGGCCTGAAGGATCAACCCCAACAAGTTATTCCAATTATGATGAAACAGGCCTGTTTTGAAGAAAATGCCAAACAGGACCTACATTACCCAGGAGGAAAGGCATGCCAGGACACAAGCTTATGAAAGACAGGCTTTACTCTTTTGTTGTGTGGTTAATGCTAGTGGGGATTAAAGTGAAGCCTTTACTGTGTAAAAATCACTCGGAAAATTCCAGAGTGTTCGAGTAAAAACAATGTTCATTGTGGTGATGTGGAAAGTGATCATAAGGCTGGGGTCACAAGGCAAATTTTCAGAGAGTGGGTTAATGTTGTGTTTGGCCCAAGTGGGAAAAAATACCTCCTGGAAAAGAAATTGCAACTCAAATGCCTCCTGGTCTGGACAATGCTCCTGCCATCCTCCAGACTTGGAAGACCAGTATTTAGGGACTTCAATTTTATAAAAGTGAAGCTCTTGCCTCCTAACACCACTTCTCTCCTACAGCCCATGGACCTGCAGGTCATTTCTAACTTCAAAAAATTACACAAAAGAGTGTTTCAAAAGTGCTTTGAAGTGACCTCAGACACTCGGTTGACCCTAGAGAGTTCTGGGGAATCACTTCACTAATTCCCCTTTTCCCCTTTTGCATATAAGCCATATAGGTAAGGCTTGGGAGGGGTGACCTTCCAGGATTTGAAACTCTGCTTCGTGAAAAAAACTGGCCAAATTGTGTCCAAGAGAGGGATTTGAAGGGTTTGAGGCTGCCCCTGGCCCAGCCGACCCTGTGGACAATTGTGGCGCTGGGGAAGTCCTGGGAGTTGGAGGGGGTTGAGTGGGCAAGTTGATGGAGAGTTGGGTGCAGAACCACAGGAAAGAGTTAACCACTGTGAGCTGCAAGAGCTTTCAACTTGACAGCATCCAAACTGTAGCTGAGAACTTGCTTCAAGAGGAAGATGAGAAGTAGTGAAGGAGGTGCCTTTCTTCATTCATTAAACAGTAAAACGTCCAAACGTTATATATATATTGACTATCCCAGTGCCCCCCGAATATTTTGAAAAAATAAAAACTACTTTTTTTTTTTTTATTGAAAATAAAGAGCACATTTTTCTAAGTGTTACAGGTAAAAAAAAAAAAATATTTGGTCAGTACCTACGAGATATAAGCAGAGAATGTTGGCACTGATGCTCATGTGCGACAGCACATCGAGTCCTGCCGCAGTGCGAAAGTGTGGTGATATACCGCTTTTTTTTTTTTTTCAAAATTTTTTCATGTTTTTATTTTATAATTTTTATGTTACTGATAAATTACAATTTTATAGTAGTTCATTGTCGTTTCATTAAAAAAAAACCCCAAATCTTTGTTCGGACCACTAGTTATTAGGTACTGAAATTGTACTCAAAATGTCACAAACACATTTACAGTTGGACATTTTACACTGCGTTTGGCGGTTTACTTATTGTTTGGGAATATATACAAAGTATTTTATAGTCCCGCAATGTTTTGGATATGTGGAAGAATTAAATAAATAATACATTAATAAGTTCTGAAGCATAAAAAAACAAGCCTTAGTCCACCCTGACAGTGACGTGATAAGACTGACGATAAACATTAAATAAGAGAGACATTTGATGAGCATATGCAAGGGTGCGGTGATATGACTTGACAGGGTAAGATTAGAGCTGAATTAGATGAGCATCAGCCCCTCGCTTGTTTTCGCTGGTACACAAACATTGTCTGTTGTCAAGCTCCCGTCTGTCTATCCATCTAGCTCTCTCTCAGAAAGTGCCAAAAGAATACGTCATCACATTTACTCTATCGTCAAGCAGAGTATGCAACTTTGATCTGGGTTTTTGGGTTATCAGCCTAGATTAATTTACACTATGTATTCTTGTATTTATTGTCTACCTGTGAGACGGGGACAGAGACTGAGATAAGACCACAGTGACAGTACAGATAGAGATATGCCAGAGGATAGAGAGAGAGAGAGACAACACAGAGTTAGACATGGATACAAACAAACGAAGCCAAGCCGCCAGCAGCCGGCAGCCAGGTGGCCAGCCAATCAGCCACCTGTCATGAGGGGGTTCAGTAAACGTGGATTGGGTATTAATACACTCACGTTGGACGGTTTCTTGTAGTATATTGGATGGGTAAATGTGGGGTGCACCACACCTGGCATGCTTTCTCTGCGTAACTCTAAGGATGGAACCACGAAGTGGGGGGGTCCTAGGTGTGAGCGGCGTTCAAATAACATGCTATGGTCGGCAGCAACATGAATAACAGTCAGATGATTCACACAGAATGGGTTGGTAGTGAGTCATACTAATGGTAAGGGTTACTGGTACTACTGGGGATGTGTACTATTGAGCGCTCGGCGCACGCTAATGTATGCCCCAGATTGTACAGCTAAAAACCTAGAGACAGCATAGGTAGTCTTGGGCTGATTCTATACAATGTCAAGTACACAACAGTGAACATTATAACTAACATAACATTAATTATTGGAATGGAAGCTAACGTAATTGACTATAAATGACAACTGTAATGAATTACAAGGTATGATATAGCACAACTCATCAATGGGGGGACTCAACATTGGAGATTACACAATAGAGGGTGATTAAAAAAAAATTAGATCGATCGATTGGGTATTCATGTGATCTACGGATTATGAGAAGGGTATGTACAAGAAGAAGTTGTTTAACAGAGAAAAGGCAGAACCTTGCTGCACTCAAATCTAGGACTGTTAAATCTCAGAATTTGGAGTGGAGAACGTGAACACAAAAAAAATTCTTGGTTTATTAATAAGTTGATACTGTAATTATATTCATCTATACGGTATTTAAAATTTAAATCCCCAACTCTGCTGAATGAGATTGGACCATATGCAGAATGGGTGTCCATCTTGGGGAGAATCAAACTTGTTGCATGGCAACTAGTGCTGTATTTTGGGCAAGCTTGTATTGTTTAGTTACAAATGATACTTGAGGATTTCTCCCAATACATGTCATGTCGTATGGGAATAACGACGTTCAGGCTGATCATCTGACTGAGTATTAGAGGTAGAGGGTACAGAGTCAGGAGGATTGTCAGTCTGTCACATTAGTCTGGGTTGGAACATCATTATCATCACATACTAACTTCATATGATCAAAATGTGACTCGCTTTACTGACCAGTACTAATTTCTCTAACCTTATACTTATTGCCATTGATATGTTCAACTACTCGATAAGGAACTAACAACTTTTGATCAAGCTTAGGCATGGCAGACGTTTTGTTAAAGTTAGTCCAGCATAAATCTCGAACTGCTTTGATTTTGGACTGCTTTGCTCGAGTGTTTGCGACTCCTGTAAATTCTGCTGATGATTTATGAAGTGTTTTACGGATTTTTCTAAAGAGACTTTGAGCTAAGCTGGTACGAGTTGCTATGAAATCATCAGGGTTGTAATTTTGGTTTGGATTAGGATATAGCAATCATAAGGCAAACGTTTTCTACACCGTTTACCCATG
Organism: Cherax quadricarinatus; assembly: GCF_026875155.1. NCBI lineage: Eukaryota > Metazoa > Arthropoda > Malacostraca > Decapoda > Parastacidae > Cherax > Cherax quadricarinatus. The sequence continues at coordinate 10,453,259 of NC_069466.1, forward strand.
CATAATGTGGAGAGTCACCTATAGAAGTATTGTAAGCAGAATTTATGGCACACTGAACATTCAGGTATAACTTCCATCCAAGTTTCACTGTTGGGACTTGAAAGTGGCTCTTCAAGACATCAAGTACTTTCTTATGGTTCGTTCTCGCTAACCCATTGCTGGCAGGATGATTGAGGAACAATGGTGGATTTAGGATCTTGTACAAGGTACACTAATTTTCAAGAATCTCATTACAGAATTCACCTCATTATTGTTACTAAGGACTTAGGGGTGGTATGCCTGCGTTAATGCGTTCTTTAAACGCTTTAGCTACTGTCTCGGCAGTCTTATCTGCAATTGGAACTAACTCGTAATATCTGGTGAAATGGTCTACCATAACACACAGATGTTTGTTACCCTGGAGGGAACATTGGAAATTAGTTAACAAATCTAGCGCAACTCTTTCCCACGGTTCGCTAGTAGTTGGATACACTTGGATTGGATTAGGACCATTAGCATTACCTTTATGTTGCATGCAGACATTACATTTCTTAACATACGAGGCCAAAAGTATTTCAATCTGGCTTGTTTTACTGAACACGATGTACCAGGTGTTGTGCACCCTGGTATGAATCGAACTAGCTGTAAGGCTACATTCACTAGTGGCTGTGGAATTACTAACTGGTATACTCTTCTGCTAGGAGTACCCAACTCGGTGTTTGATACAGTAAGTCTTGGTTCATTGACAAGTCACTGATGGGTGCTGGTGGCCTTCACAGTCAGAATAAGATCTTCCTGGAGCAGGAATTGAAATCACACCAGACCACATGGGATCTGGTCATTGAGCATTCTTTACATCCTTGGCAGTAAATGGAGGGTCTGCAGTTACTATGCTTGCTGTCACGATAAAGCATCTGCGACTACATTTGACTGTTGCCAGGTATAGTGTTCAAAGGTTAGGATTGAATCTTGGATAGTTCAAGTCCATCTCGCTAACCTTCAGTAGGTTGTTGTTCTGGAATAAAGTTATCAGAGGAGCATGGTCTGTCAAGGACATGAACAGGGTTACCTGATAAAAATAAATTAATGTCTCGGAAGTGTTTTAAAGGACCATTACTTTTGCTAAAGTTCTTTGCTCAGTTTCTGTATAATTACGTTCAGCCTTCATAAGGACTCGGCTAGCAATGCAACTGCGTTGTACTTGCCATCAGTCTTTGAGCTTTGTGTGGACCATGCCAATAGAACTGCATCAGTTGTCAGTTAGAAGGGCTTAGAAAAATCTGGAATTTCAAAATTGGAGCAGTTGTAGCTTTTCTTTTAGAGTTTGGAATGCTCTTTCTTGACGAAGGTCCAAACGAAAGGAAGCATCATTCTTAAGCAACTCAGATGGAGCAGCTATGGAAGAAAAATTGGCAATGAAGAGATTATAAAAAATCTGCTAAGCCCAACAAAGGGCTTATAGGCATTCAGGACAGTTTTTGGGAGTTGGAAAATTTAGTACTGCACGCCTTACTTGACTATTGGTCAGTTAGTAACCCTCTAGGAGTCACTACGTGACCCAGAAGAAACGTGATTTCTGATCCGAAAATTTACCCATTTAGGACAATTTGATCTTTAATATGCTTCTTCAAAGCTTACCATAGTACTACATCAAGTCTTTTAAGTGTGTATCTCACGTCTTTAGACATGATGATTACGTCATCTAAGTGCACCAGTAATTGCATTACCGATGGAGACTACTAAAGATGTATTAGTCATGAGCCTTGAGAACGTGATAGGGAGGATCGTTAATCCAAAGGCCATATGGAGGACGATGAAAATGTCCTGTAGGAGAGGAGATGTGTGTGACGCAGTTAGCTCTTGGGGTCTGTCCTCGTGAAGAGGGACTTTGCCCAAAACCCCTTGTAACAAGTTCAGGGTCGAGAAAGGACTATCTTTGATGTTACATATCAAGGATCACCAAGTAAGGGAAGTGGGAAAGCGATCTGGAATAGTTTGTCGCATTTAACTTCCTAAAGTCACTCAACTGGGCGCCCAAAGTACCATCCTTCTTAGGGTACTAGTGATCAAGGGCGCAGAGTTCCAAGCGCGCGAATCTGCTTACGGTGCAATAACTCTCCATCATCAAGCATTTGATTATCATTTCTTCTGCGACAGCAACTTGTGAATGATGGCTATTTCTGTACGCGGTATGATGATAGGTCTTAAGTACCAGGTTCAAGTGGGATACGATGGGCAATAAGTTGACGTTATAACCTATCTTCTCACCTGGTAAGTAAGGCAATGGCTTTACGATGTTTGTTCAATAGTCAACAAACGGTGACCTCGTCTGGGAAGTCAGTGGGAGCTAAGTCTTTCTCCTCTACTGGTGAACGGATTGATCCAGGTGAAGTGGATGAGGTCTTCCTGGTTTGAATAGCACTGCCCTTGGTTCGGTGACAACTCATCCTCTACCTTAAATCAGCCAGCCAACCAGCATACTGAACAAGTATTACATTTCCCATATTGTTTCTCTTTACGCTAGGGCTTAGGTTATAAGACATTCTGAAAGTGTGTGCACAAATGTTGTGCAGGGTTATTATCTAGGTTTTTTGATATTTTCCTCGACCATTATGGCCACATCCACCTCAAAAGCCACTAAAACTTCGGGGGGGTCAGCATCACTTTCCTCTTAAAATGGGAGTGTTAATACTACATGAAATCAGTGAATCCCAGGTGTTTGCTGTTGCTGTTTGCTCTAGTGGAGCTCATTTTAAACTGGTGCTCCCACAAGGTACTAATGGTCCCAGATTTTTTTGAATACAGTGCACACTGAGTTTATGTCCCATTCTGTGCTGACAAGGCATCTTGGCCAGTCGTGACTATTTGAAGGCAGGAAAAATAGAACATTTTATATACGTTTGGGGGCACTTGCAGTAAGAATGTATATATACGTTTGAACCGTTTACGGGTTAAGAAACAGTTGTGCACCAAGTAGGAACTGATTGTGCAAAAGTTTTGCTGGGTTCCTACTTAGTGATAGGTTATCAGGGTCACCCAGTATTAGGAGGCTTCCTCACATGTTTCGTTTAGTAAAGAATTGAACCCCAGTTCTTCAGTTGTGAGCTGGACGTACCACCACTCAGCTATGAGATATGATGAGCACAGTAGTAACTGGATGGTGATCTTCCAGTTGAGTGTGTTCCGAGGGTCAGCATGGGAGTGGAGCGAGGAACGTCAGCAGTTTTACTACCACCAGTTCCTGGCTGAACAACCCGACCTTAACTATCGCAACTCCATCGTTAGGGAAGAAATGAAGGTGAGTGTTGATAATCTGCACTAATGTAACCACCAGCTCCATGGTAAGATAAGATAAGATTTCGTTCGAATTTTTAACCCCGGAGGGTTAGCCACCCAGGATAACCCAAGAAAGTCAGTGCGTCATTGAGGACTGTCTAACTTATTTCCATTGGGGTCCTTAATCTTGTCCCCCAGGATGCGACCCACACCAGTCGACTAACACCCAGGTACCTATTTGCTGCTAGGTGAACAGGACAACAGGTGTAAGGAAACGTGTCGAAATGTTTCCACCCGCCGGGAATCGAACCCGGGCCCTCAGTGTGTGAAGCGGGAGCTTTAGCCACCAGGCCACCGGGCCTGGTGGCCTGGTGGCCACCAGGTCATGGTTGATACAACCCTTGTTGCAGAACTCCACACCTGCTGGTCAACTGCCTCAGTACTTGATGAGACAAATCCTAAATCAGCTTTCTCCCTCAAGTGCAAAATCATTAGGTCATTTATACTCGAGTTATGTTACAGCGTCGGTGGGAGATTTTACGCAGTTCACTTTAAAGCTTGAACCTGTTATTCTACTCTATATCAATCCTAAACCCTGTCCTGTTTAAGGCATACTACCGCTTCCAATTATACTCCCTATGTACGTGTCTACTGCTAATTGAACACGGGCAGCGGTTTAAAGGAGGTAGATTATGGTATTGAATATGGTATTGTGTATATGGACTTCAGTAAGGCTTTCGATAGCTCCACATCGTATGCTATTGATGAAACTTAAGGCACACGGAATAGGAGAATTTTTTTCCTGGGTAGAGGTATGGTTGACAAATAGGCAGCAGAGAGTTTGCAGAAATGGGGAGAAATCAGAATGGGGGCACGTCGCAAGCTATGTTCCACAGGGGTCAGTGTTGGGCCCCTTGTTGTTCACAATTTACATAAATGACATAGGTGAGGGAATAAATAGCGACATGAGCAAATGTGCTGATGACACCAAAATAGGCCGTCCATTTCATTCTAATGAGGACAGAGCATTGCAGGAAGACTTGAATAGACTGATGCAGTGGTCGGAGAAGCGGCAGATGCAGTTTAATATAGACAAATGCAAAGTTCTAAATGTTGGACAGGAAAATAATCATGCCACATATAAACTAAATAATGTAGATCTTAATATTAATGATCGCGAAAAGGATTTAGGAGTTCTGGTTAGCAGTAATCTGAAACCAAGACAACAGTACAAAAGTGTTCGCAATAAAGCTAACAGGATCATTGGCTTCATATCAAGAAGCATAAATGAAGTCCTCAGGTTGTTCTTCAGCTCTGTATGTCTTTGGTTAGGCCTCATTTAGATTATGCTGCACAGTTCTGGTCACCATATTACAGAATGGATATAAATGCACTGGAAAACTTGCAAAGGAGGATGACAAAGTTGATCCCATGTATCAGAAATCTTGAAGATTGAGACACTTATGCAGCATATGGGAATCTTTATTCAGGAAACGTTTCGCCACACAGTGGCTTCATCAGTCCAATACAAAGAGGAAGGCGTAAGGAGAGGAGGAGTATGAGGTAATCAGTCACTCAGCCTTCCTCTTTGTATTGGACTGATGAAGCCACTGTGTGGCGAAACGTTTCCTGAATAAAGATTCCCATATGCTGCATAAGTGTCTCAATCTTCAACTTGTCGGTTTTTCAAACCATTCATCACAACACATCAGAAATCTTCCCTGTGAGGATACTGAGGGCCCTGAATCCGCACTCTCTAGAAAGGCATAGAATTAAGGGGGATATGATTGAGGTGTATAAATGAAAAACAGGAATAAATAAAGGGAATGTAAATAGCATGCTAAAAATATCTAACCTAGACAGGACTCGCAGCAATGGCTTTAAGTTGGAATAATTCAAATTCAGGAAGGATATAGGAAAGCACAGGTTTGGTAATAGGGTTGTGGATGAGTAGAACAAACTCCCGAGTACTGTCATAGAAGCTAAGTTGTGTAGTTTTAAAAATAAGTTAGATAAATACATGAGTGGGTGTGAGTTGGACCTGACTAGCTTGTGCTACTAGGTCAGATGCCGTGCTCCTTCCTTAAGTGAATATGACCTGACCTGACAAGGTCAGGACCTGCCTCGCATGGGCAAGTAGGCATGTTGCAGTGTTCCTTCTTTCATATATTCTTATGTTCATAATTTTCAACCAGCCTGGACATCAAGCCCGGGTGTCATTGGTTGTTAGCCGAACGCTCTACTACACAGCTACAGGTCAGTGTTTGAAAGACATTAAACACACCACCTCCTTCTGCCACCAGACTGTGTTAGTTACCATTTTGTCCTAGGCACATGTTGATTAGACACTAGGCCTGTTGTGTGTGTGTGTGTGTTTTAGCTAATTTGTTTAAACGTTATGCAGTTAGATCGGGGTATATTGTTAAATTATTAACAAAAGTTATTGAAACGTTGATGTAATTAACACCGTCCTGAATCTGACGGTGAAGAACATGCATTGATGTGGTTGATGCTGCCCAGACTAAGTTGAATATAACACTGATGCGGGTGATGCTACCCAGATTAAGTTGAACATAACATTGATACGGTTGATGGTGGCCAAAGTTGAGTACAACACAAAGATGGTTACTGACAAACACGGTTGAGTGTAACACACATGCGGGTACTGGTGGCCAAACAATACAACACACTGATGCAGTTGATGACGAGCAAGCCAGTCTAAATGCAACTCAAGCAAGCCACAAACGCGGCTTGTTACAACTCTCTCCTCGTTTAGAATGACAAATGGGGTTATCCTCAGCCCAACACAGACTAATGGCCTGTTCCTCTGACTGCGGGAAGTCAGCCTGGAGAGAGGCAAGCCATGAGTGATGGCTTAGCCACGTAACGTGAAAACACGTGGCTTACTAACCCATAACTGCGAAAGGAAACGTTAAATGAAGACTCCCTCCGTCATGGGCCATAATGAAGTCTAAGCTTGGGACTTAATCAAGGTTCAGAGCGGGCGACAACTCCACAGATTTGTGGATTTTGTTGTGGGTCGCGTGCTTGTAGCTGACATAACAGGAAGGAAAAGTGAAAACCTGATTTCTGTCGAGTGTTAACAGATACTTTCTTTATGCGAATGGTTAACAGATACGTTCTTTTGACCAGTGAATAACAGACACATTCTTCTGATGAAGGATTAACAAATACATTATTCTAGTGTGATCAACAAATATGTTCTTGTAGTGTGATTAACAAACACTCTTTTGGTGTTATTAACAGATACGTTATTCTGACCAGTGATTAGCAGACACGTTCTTTTGACCAGTGATTAGCAGACACGTTATTCTGACCAGTGATTAGCAGACACGTTCTTTTGACCAGTGATTAGCAGACACGTTATTTTGACCAGTGATTAGCAGGCACGTTCTTTTGACCAGTGATTAGCAGGCACGTTCTTTTGACCAGTGATTAACTAATATGTTCTATAGGTAACATACGTTCTTTAGCCGAATAACTGACAGATACGGTTTTCTAATGAGTAACAGATCATATCTTTTGGCGAATAACAAGTACGTTTGTGTGTGTGTGTGTACTCGCCTATTTGTGCTCGCCTGTTTGTGGTTGCAGGGGTCGAGTCACAGCTCCTGGCCTCGCCTCTTCACTGATTGCTACTAGGTCCTCTCCCCGCTCCATGAGCTTTATCAAACCTCATCTTAAAACAATGTGTGGTTCCTGCCTCCACTGCGTCACTTTCTAGGCTATTCCACTGCCTGACAACTCTGAAGAAATACTTCCTAACATTCCTTTGATTCATCCGAGTCTTCAACTTCCAATTGTGACCTCTTGTTTCTGTGTCCCATCTTTGGAACATCCCGTCTTTGTCCACCTTGTCTATTCCGCACAGTATTTTATGTCGTTATGTCTCCCCTGACCCTCCTGTCCTCCAGTGTCGTCAGGCTGATTTCCCTTAACCTTTCTTCATAGGACAGTCCCCTTCTGGGACTAGTCTTGTTGCAAACCTTTGCACTTTCTCTAATTTCTTGACGTGCTTGCCCAGGTGTGGATTCCAAACTGGTGCTGCATACTCCAGTATGGGCCTGACATAAATGGTGTACAGAGTCTTGAACGATTCCTTACTGAGGTATCGGAACGCTATCCTTAGGTTTGCCAGACGCCCATATGCTGCAGCAGTTATCTGATTGATGTGTGCCTCAGGAGATGTGCTCGGTGTTATACTCACCCCAGATCTTTTTCTTTGAGTGAGGTTTGCAGTCTTTAGCCACCTAGACTATACTGTGTCTGCAGTCTTTGCCCTTCCCCAATCTATATGACTGCATTTTGCAGGGTTAAATTCAAAGAGCCAGTTGCTGGACCAGGCTTGTAGCCTGTCCAGGTCTCTTTGTAGTCCTGCCTGATCCTCGACCGATTTGATTCTTCTCATTAACTTCATATCATCTGCAAACAAGGACACTTCTGAGTCTATCCCTTCCGTTATGTCATTCACATATACCAAAAGCAGCACAGGTCCTAGGACTGACCCCTGTGGAACCCCGTTTGTCACAGGCACCCACTCTGACACTTTGTCACGTACCATGACTCGTTGCCTCACTGTCAGGTATTCTCTGATCAATTGCAGTGCCTTTCCTGTTTTGTGTGCCTGATTCTCTAGCTTTTGCAGTAACCTCTTGTGAGGAACTGTGTTGAAGGCCTTCTTGCAGTCCAAGAAAATGCAGTCTATCCACCCCCTCTCTTTTGTCTTACTTCTGTCACCTTGTCATAAAACTCCAGTATGTTTGTGACAGGATTTTCCTTCCCTGAAACTGTGCTGGTTGTCAATTATACACTTGTTTGTTTCCAGGTGCTCCACCACTCTCCTCCTGATCTTCTCCATGACTTTGCATACTATACACATTAGTGACACAGGTCTGTAGTTTAATGTCTGTCTCCTTTTTTAAAAATTTGGACTACATTTGCCATCTTCCATACCTCAGGGAGTTGCCCAGTTTCAGTGGATGTGTTGAAGATCTTTGTTAGTGGCACACACAGCATCTCTGCTCCCTCTAAGGACCCATGGAGAGATGTCTGGTCCCACCGCCTTTGAAGTGTCAAGTTCACATAGCAGCTTCACCTCCTCCTTGGTTATGTGTGCCTCATCCAGCACTTGTTGGTGTACCTCCCTGTTCTGATTTCCTGGAGTCCTACCGGTTTCCACTGTAAATACTTCTTTAAATCTGGTGTTGAGCTCCTCGCATACCTCTCGGTCTTTTCTTGTGAACTCCCCATCATCCTTCCTCAGTCTGATTACCTGGTCCTTGACTGTTGTTTTCCTCCTGATGTGGCTATGCAACAGCTTTGGGTCAGACTTGACTTTCGATGCTATGTCATTTTCATATTGTCGCTGAGCCTCCCTTCTGATCTGTGCATATTCGTTTCTGGCTCTTCGGCTAATGAAATTAAGACGCACATGCAACATCTGGGTATCTTTATTGTAGACGTTTCGCCATCCAGTGGCTTTATCAATACAAATTCCAGGACATAACTTGAAGACAGTAGAACTATGTACAGAAGATGAGGTAATCAGTCCCTCAACCTAGGAGTAGGTGCGAATAGCACCATAGTTGTGGAGATTCTGAAGCAGAAGCAAGGCGCCTGACGCTTATATGCTAACGTCAGGTGGAATGGGATGGGTAGCAAACGAGGGCATAGTCACTGGTAGGCGGGATTCCCCCAGTTGTCAGACGCTGCAACATCATGGAATCTTGATTCTGAGGACATGTACATAACCTTCACGACTATGACAACTACTTCTACAACTAACCCATCTCTTTGGGTAGGACCTACTTCCACTGGGGAATCCCGCCTATCAGTGACTATGCCTTCGTCTGCTACACGTCCCATTCCACCTGACGTTAGTATATAAGTGTCAGGCGCCTTGCTTCTGCTTCAGAATCTCCACGACTATGGTGCTCTTCGCACCTACTCCTAGGTTGAGGGACTGATTACCTCATCTTCTGTACATAGTTTTACTGTCTTCAAGTTATGTCCTGGAATTTGTATTGATAAAGCCACTGGATGGTGAAACGTCTACAATAAAGATACCCAGATGTTGCATATGTCTTAATTTCATTTTGTCGGTATTGTATACCATTCTTGTACAACTCTTCGGCTAATCTCTCTACTTTCCTGAGTTCTTTGTCTTCCGTACCTTTTCCATTCTCTAGTACACCTAGTTTTTGCCTCCCTACACCTTTGGGTGAACCAAGGACTCGTTCTGGTCTTCCCATTATTTCTGTTTCCCTTGGGAACAAACCTCCCCTCTGCCTCCTTGCATTTTGTTGTCACATAGTCCATCATTTCTTGTACTTGTTTTCCTGTCAGTTCTCTCTCCCACTGAATGTCATGCAGGAAGTTCCTCATGCCTGAGTAGTCCCCCTTTTTGTAGTTTGGGTTTCCCCATCCTATTCCTGCTGCTTTCTCCACTTGTAGCTCAACTATGTAGTCAAAGCACAGAACCACATGATCACTAGCTCCTAGGGGCCTTTCATACATGATATCCTCAATAGCTGAACTACTCTTGCTGGATCATCCTCGCCTCTCTCTCTGGTAGTGTCTCTAACATGTTGATGCATGAGGTTTTCCAGTACCACATCCATCATCTTGGCTCTCCATGTTTTGGGACCCCCATGGGACTCCAGGTTTTCCCAGTCAGTCTCCTTGTGATTGGAATCACTCATAACTAGTAACTTTGCTTCCCCCCTCCCATATGAGCCCTTCTGGCCACCTTGGCTAGTGTGTCAACCATTGCTCTGATGCTCTTGTCGTATTCTTCTCTTGGCCTCCTGCAGTTGTGTGGTGGGTTGTACATTACTGCAATTATCACCTTATGGCCCTCAAACTGGATTGTTCCTACTAAGTAGTCCCTTTTGCCCATGCCATCCATTCCTTCCATTTTCTCAAAACCCCACTGGTTTTTAATGAGCAGTGCAACTCCTCCTCCCCCTCTCCTCCCTCTGTCTTTCCTGAGGATTTGATATCCAGGTGGAAAGATTGCATCTGTTATCATCCTGGTGAGTTTTGTTTCTGCGAGTGCTGTTATGTCTGGGGATGTCTCCTTGATTCTTTCATACCACTCCTCGCACTTATTTGTTGTTCCATCTGCATTTGTATACCACACCTTCAACTTCTTTTTTAAGACTGTGGTCTGGGGGGTACATTGGGGTTGGGGAATTGGGAGACCTGATAAGGAACTATGGGTGGTTGCTGTGGGGGTGGAGTTTGTAGTAAGGTGGGCGGGGGCATTGGATATAGCATGGGTGTTTTTGGTTAGAATGTTTAGTTGCACCGGGGTTGTCCTGGTTGGGGGGCTTCTGTAAGTAGTTGTGAGGGAGGCTGTATTTGATCTTCCTCCTGAGTCTGGGTTCTCCTGTCCATCTCCATCTTCTCTCTTTCCTCCTTTTGCCTTTGTACCATCTCTCTGTTTCTGCCTTTCTTCTTGTGTTCTGGCGCAGTCAAGATACACCTTCCAGTATGCCGGCATCTCCCTTAGTCTTGCTTTCTCCTGCAGGATCCTGTTCCGAGTCGATTCTGCCATGAAAGTCACTTTCACTGGCCAGGTTCTTCTGGGTCATGTCATCTGGGTCATGTCATCTTCTCCTATTGCTTTTATGATGCTTTCGATTGCATTTTTTCACCTTGTTTTCTTGCTTTATAAGTTTCCCCTTCAACTTCTTGGAGCCCATACACAAAGACTGACCTCTTCCTTTCATTCTCCCACTTCATACCCCTATGTTTCCACTGATTCGATTTAATTTCCTCCATTGCAGCTTTCCTTTCCTCAGTTTCACTATCTATTGTACTTGGTCTCAGTGGCCTGTCATTTTCCCTTCTCAGCTTTCCCTGGGCTCTGCTGTGGTCTGTTAGGGCCTCCACATATAGCTTAGCTCTGTCATTTACTATAGTCCCCTCTGACAGGGCTTTTACATGCAGTTTCGCTCCTTCATTCCCTACAGTCCCCTTGTTTGTGACTGAAGTAGCAGTCTCTGATGTCATTCAAAAATGGTTCTTTAGTTCTTTAGGCTGTTTCAGATTTTTCAGTTCCTTTTCTAATGTTTCCTAGCCTCTGCTGCTATGACTTGCATCTCCCACTTCTTGCTTTCGATATCTATACTCTTCCATTCTCATGCTAAGTTCTTCTAGTTTCTTTCCCCATTCATGTTCCCTTTTCATGAGCTCTGCTGCCCAATCTTCCTTTGCAGATTCATCCTCCTGTACCTTGGTTTTCCTTCCTGCTCTCTGGCAACCCATTTTTTGTTTTCATTGCCTCAGAATGGAAAACTTACGTAATTCTGTGTTAGTTTTGTGGTGTTTGTCAGAGTGTGGGGAGGAGGGAGGTAGGGGAGGAAGTGTAGACAGTGGCTAAATGGGAGAGGGGTGGGGAGTGGTATTGAGGGGGGAATATGGGGAGTGAGGAGGAGGGAGAAGCAAAGGGGGAGAATGGGAGAGGGAGAGGTAGGTGAGGAGGAGGGTGAAAGAAAGGGGGGATCAGGGGAAGGAGTGAGAGATTGTCAGGGTGTGTGTGTGGGGGGGGGGGAGGGGTTATTAAGTGTCTGAAAAGTAGGTGGAAATTGTGCATTGGAGTCTTATGTGGAGTCTGTGTTCCCTTACCTAACCACACCCTCCTGTGACATGACCTGCACCTACCCACAATACTGCACTCTATACTTTTACTACCACCTAGGCTTATAGAAACCTGTCTCGCCTTGTTCCATAAATTAATTACCAATTGCTATTCATTATTGAGTACTTGATTGCCTATTCTTTATCGTACTAGGAGAGATGGACCATTCACAATCAGCTTGGTGTTTAATTTGTTTAATTAGAAACCAAGACCCACACCTAACAACCACGCATAGGTGAATACAGTACTTGCAATGCAGCTGTAGCAGCCTGTAGAATGTCCAGCTCAATGTAATGTCCTGGCGTGAATCCACCTCCGATTCTTCTCTATATAATGTACCCTATTCACTGTATTTTTCACTGGTCACACATTTGTTTCACTTTATTATCTTTCTTGGGTGATGCATGGCAACGTCGCACCACCAAGTATCACTTTCTAGTTCATTTACAAAATTGTGGCTCACCCCACACTTTAGTGGCTCAGGCAAATTGTAAATCACTTTCAGGATTGTTCACTACCCTGACACACTTAGCAGCCCTTGCAGTACACTTGGGTAGCCCTCAAAAACACTTATGTTCGCGGAGCACGGAAGGCGTGACTCGCGCATGCGGTGTCCCTACTGTGTGTGTGTGTGTGTGTGTGTGTGTGTGTGTGTATACTTGCCTAGTTGTGGTTGCAGGGATCCAGTCACAGCTCCTGGCCCCACCTCTTCACCAGCTGCTACTAACTCACTCTCCCTGCTCCATGAGCCTTATCATACCTCTTAAATCTATGTATAGATCCTGCTTCCGCTACATCACTTCCCAGACTATTCCACTTCCTGACAACTCTGTGACTGAAAAAATACTTCCTAACATCCCTATGATTCATTTGAGTCCTCAACTTCCAATTGTGACCCCTTGTTGCTGTGTCCCATCTCTGGAACATCCTGTTTTTGTCCACCTTCCCAATTCCTCTCGGTATTTTATATGTCGTTATCATGTCCCTCCTATCTCTCCTGTCCTCCAGTGTCATCAAGTCGATTTTCCTTAACCTCTCCTCATAGGACATGCCTTTTAGCTCTGGGACTATTCTTGTTGCAAATCTTTGCAATTTCTCTAATTTCCTTACATGCTTGGTTAGGTGTGGGTTCCGAACTGGTGCTGCATACTCCAGTATAGGCCTGACATACACAATGTGCAGGGTCCTGAACAATTCCTTACTGAGATGTTGGAATGCTATGCTTAGGTTTACTAGGTGTCCATTTGCTGCAGCATTTATTTGGTTGATGTGCACCTCAGGAGATGTGCCTGGTGTTATACTTACCCCAATATACTTTTCCTTGAGTGAGGTTTGCAGTTTCTGGTCCCCTAGACTGCATTCCATCTGCAGTCTTCGTTGCCCTTCCCCAATCTTCATGACTTCGCACTTGATGGGGTTGAATTCTGGGAGCCAGTTTCTGGACCAGGCCTGCAGTCTGTCCAGATCCCTTTGTAGTTCTGCCTGGTCCTCCTCAGATTGAATTCTTCTCATCAACTTCACATCATCTGCAAACAGGGACACTTCTTAGTCTATTCCTTCCGCCGTGTCATTCAGACACCAGAAACAGCACTGGCCCTAGGACTGACCCCTGTGGAACCCCTATCATCACAGGCGCCCACTCTGACACCTCGTCATGTGACATGGCTCACTGATGTCTTCCCGACAGCTATTCCTTGATCCATTGCAGTGCCTTCCCTGTTATACCTGCCTGATCTTCCAGCTTATCCACTAATCTCTTGTGTGGAACTGTATCAAAAGCCTTCTTACAGACCAAGAAAACTCAGTCTACCACCTCTCTCTTTTCTTACTGCTGGCACCTCTCATAGAACTCCAGTAGGTTTGTGACACAGGATTTCCCGTCCCTGAAACCGTGTTGGTTGTCATTGATAAGCTCATTCCTTTCTAGGTGCTCCACCACTCATCTCATGATAATCTTCTCCATGACTTTGCATACTACACAAGTTAGTGACACTGGTCTAATTTAGTGCTTCATGTCTGTCTCCTTTTTTAAAAATTGGGACTACCTTTGCTGTTTTCCATACCTCAGGTAGTTGCCCTGTTTCAAGAGGTGTGTTGAAGATTGTTGTTAGTGGCACACATAGTGCCTCTGCTCCCTCTCTCATGACCCATGGAGATATGTTATCCATCCCCATCGCCTTTGAGGTATCTAGCTTGCTTAGCAGCCTCTTCACTGCTTCCTCGGCTGTATGTATTGTCCAACACTTGACGATTTACCCCACCTCTCCGTCTTTCCGGAGTCTCTTCTGTATCCTTTGTGAACACTTCTTTGAATCTCGTGTTGAGCTCATCACATACTTCTTGGTCATTTCTTGTGATCTCCCGTCCTTCCTTTCTCAGCCTGATTACCTGGTCCTTGACTATTGTTTTCCTCCTGATTTGGCTGTACAACAGCTTCGAGTAAGATTTGGCTTTTGCTGCTATGTCATTTTCGTATTGTCATTGGGCCTCCCTTTTCATATTGTCATTGGGCCTCCCTTTTCGTATTGTCATTGGGCCTCCCTTTTCGTATTGTCATTGGGCCTCCCTTCTTATCTGTGCATATTCGTTTGTTGCTCTACGACTGCTCTCCTTGTACTCTTGGGTCCTTTGCCTTCTATACTTCTTCCCTTCTCTAGCACACTTGGTTTTGGCCTTGCTACACCTTTGAGCGATCCAAGGGCTCATCCTGGCCTTCTTGTTATTTCTGTTACCCTTGGATACAAACATCTCGGCTTCCTTACATATTGTCGTCACTTATTCCATCTCATTTACTGACTTCCCTGCCAGTGCTCTGTCCCACTGATCCTCATGCAGGAATTTCTTCATGCCTCTGTAGTCCTCTCTTGTAGTTTGGCTTCATTCATTCTGCCCTTCCTGCTTCTCTCTCCATTTATAATTCTACTATATATTCGAAGCTGTGTGTGTGCATGTGTGCGCCCATGCCCATGCATGTGCGTGCGTGTGTGCGCCTGCGCCCATGCATGTGCATGCATGCATCCGTCCACGAACAAGTGGTCTTAACCAATTAACACTACTGCGACAAGCTGGGGATCAAATCTGCGATATTTTAGCACGCCTCCTGAGAAGCCCGCCAAAAATTTCGAGAGCCTTAGTCCACTTGGTTATCAATGCTTCAAACATCAGAAGCCCAGTACTACTGGATGTGTCAGCCCTGCTGCGAGCACATACGTAGCCATGGAAGCTATGCGACTAATTTCATTCTCCTCCCATTTGGAATACCTGTCTTCACGAGCAATGCTCACATCAGGAGTGGCAGACCCAGTGTACTCGCTGGGTCCTTGATGCTTTTAGCATGGTGGTGGGCAAAGGCATCAGTAGGTTACCTAGGTTCCCAGGGAGACTGGCTAAATGTCCTGGGTTGAATTCCTGTGGGATTTTGTAAAATGAGACCATAATAAAACCACAAGGGGGTTATACTTGCCTTTAGATTCTGATGGCTCTAGATTTATTCGCAGCCTCTCCCAGGGGAGAAATGCTGTCGTAGTACCCACCAGGGCTGTGCGAAATGTGTGTACATATTGTTAGTACATACCTAGAGATTAAATATGCCTCTATTTCATGTTTAAAACATATGTAAGGTCATGGCCCTGAAATATTGCCTGGTTGTGGGCGATGGCCCTCTGATTACGACATCTATAAGGTGCGTCCTGTCTGACCGTCTATGTACCTTTCAGATGCAGCTTAATGGATAAGGTGACGGTATGGATAATGACTTACCTTGGGTGCATGTAACAGACCCTTAATAGTGACGCTGCACATGGCGACTTGATTGTAAAAGCCTTATTCTGTCATCTGCTTGATTATGGGCGAGCGACATGAGCTAACACCCTCATGGTACTTGCTCCACCCATTGACACGGCAGCAACCACACACGTGACATTGGCTACGAATACTTCCACGTCGGGTGACGGCTCAGCTGGCCACATCGTCAAAGCAATCTCGTTCTCGACTGACGATTCTCTACTGAGCACAACTAGAAGTTCATAACAATTCATGGCAGGAAGAATTGACACACAGTGCACAATGCACTGGTGGGGCCAGGAGCTGTGACTCGGCCCCTGCAACCACAACAACTAGGCGAGTACAGTTCTTTCTGGAGATTCAGTGCATACGGGAAATGCATTTGTAACTGATCATGAAATGTTTCTAAGTTTCAGTGCAAGGTGGCACGGGTCTCCAGGGATCACCACCCACTTCATAAGTAAGTTTATTCTGGTATATACAAATACAGTTACATTGATTATCATACATAGCAGCATATGTGTAGAGAACCTGGGATAACCCAGAAAAATCAGTGACAAAAAACGAGTCGAGTCGGTGACTTATTTCCATTGGGGTCCTTTTAATACCTTATTAATATACTATAAAGGAGATATACTATAAAGGAGATGTACTAGGAATAAGGTAAAATGAGTTATTTATATTTACATGTGTGTTAGCTAAAAAAAAAAATTAATGAATTCTCCTCCCTTTCTGTCGCTACATTCATTAGGTACCTTTTGGCACTCTTCTTGAACTGGCTCGTGCTGTGACTGGCTTTGACATGTACAGGCAGTCTGTTCTATTCCTTTATTTCTGTACAATAAAAGGTGTTTGAAGCCTGGTCATTGACTGTGGGCATTACAAAGTTGTGCTCTCTCCCCCTAGTACTATGATTGCTTCGGTCCCCAGCCTTGACAAAATTATACACAAATAACCCGCACATAAAAGAGAGAAGCTTACGATGACGTTTCTCTCTTTTATGTGTGGGTTATTTGTGTATCGTTCCAGTCATGGTATTGTGCCTTTTTTTGTTATTTACTTGACAAAATTAACAGCAAGATATTCTGGACACTGAGCAATTTTACAAATATGATTTAGCTTCAGTTATTTTACTCTATCTTTAACATTCAGCATATCATCACATTGCTTCCCTGAAAACTTGCTGTAACCTGCCCTTCAAGCTCTGCCATCCCCCTTCAAGAGAGGTTCTGCTGACATACAGTTAACAGATGTTAGATGCTAGTACAGTGGACCCCCGCATAACGATGGCATCACATAGCGATTATTTCGCATACCGCTTACTTTAATCGCAAAATTTTTGCCGCGCATACCGATTAAAAACCCGCTCACCGATTTTCGTCCGAGACGCGTCCAATGTGCGCCCTCAGCCAGCCTCACATGTGCCGCCCGTGCCATTGTTTACCAGCCAGCCTCCGCGGTAACATCCAAGCATACACTCGGAATATTTCGTATTATTACAGTGTTTTCGGTGCTGTTTCTGGAAAATAAGTGACCATGGGCCCCAAGAAAGCTTCTAGTGCCAACCGTACACCAATAAGGGTAAGAATTCCCATTGAAATGAAGGAAGAGATCATTGATAAGTATGAAAGTGGAGTGCGTATCGCCGACCTAGTCAAGCTGTACAAGAAACCCCAATCAACCATCGCTACTATTGTGGGCACCAAAAAGACAATCAAGGAAGCTGTTCTTGCCAAAGGTTTAACTGTGTTTTCGAAACAAAGATCGCAAGTGATGGAAGATGTTGAGAGACTCTTATTGGTGTGGATAAATGAAAAACAGCTAGCAGGAGATAGCGTCTCTCAAGCGATCATATGTGAAAAGGCTAGAAAGTTGCATGAGGATTTAATTAAAAAAATGCCTGCAACTAGTGATGATGTGAGTGAATTTAAGGCCAGCAAAGGTTGGTTTGAGAGATTTAAGAAGCGTAGTGGCATCCATAGTGTGATAAGGCATGGTGAGGCTGCCAGTTCGGACCACAAAGCGGCTGAAAAATATGTGCAGGAATTCAAGGAGTACATAGAAACTGAAGGACTGGAACCTGAACAAGTGTTTAATTGTGATGAAACAGGCCTGTTCTGGAAGAAAATGCCAAGCAGGACCTACATTACTCAGGAGGAAAAGGCACTCCCAGGACATAAGCCTATGAAAGACAGGCTTACTCTTCTCATGTGTGCCAATGCTACTGGTGATTGCAAAGTGAAGCCTTTATTAGTGTATCACTCTGAAACTCCCAGAGCGTTCAGGCAAAAGAATGTCCTCAAGGATAATTTGTGTGTGCTGTGGAGGGCAAACAGTAAGGCATGGGTCACTAGGGAATTTTTCTATAACTGGTTACACCATGCATTTGCCCCCAATGTGAAAGATTACCTAACTGAAAAGAAATTAGAACTTAAGTGCCTCCTGGTGTTAGACAATGCCCCTGGTCATCCTACAGACGTGGCAGAGCGACTTTATGGGGACATGAGCTTCATTAAGGTGAAGTTTTTGCCTCCTAATACCACTCCTCTCCTGCAGCCCATGGACCAGCAGGTTATTTTCCAACTTCAAGAAACTGTACACAAAAGCTCTGTTTGAAAGGTGCTTTGTAATGACCTCAGAAACTCAACTGACTCTAAGAGAGTTTTGGAGAGATCACTTTAATATCCTCAATTGTGTAAACCTTATAGGTAAGGCTTGGGAGGAAGTGACTAAGAGGACCTTGAACTCTGCTTGGAAGAAACTGTGGCCAGAATGTGTAGACAAAAGGGATTTTGAAGGGTTTGAGGCTAACCCTGAGATGATTATGCCAGTTGAGGAATCCATTGTGGCATTGGGAAAGTCCTTGGGGTTGGAGGTTAGTGGGGAGGATGTGGAAGAGTTGGTGGAGGAGGACAATGAAGAACTAACCACTGATGAGCTGATAGATCAACTTCAAGAGCAAGAGGCCAGACCTGGGGAAACTGGTTCAGAGGAGGGGAGAGAGAAATTGAAGAAGTTGCCTACTACAAAGATAAAGGAAATCTGTGCAAAGTGGCTTGAAGTGCAAACCTTCATGGATGAAAATCACCCTCACACAGCTATTGCAAGCCGTGTTGGCAACCTGTACACTGACAATGTTGTGAAACACTTTAGGGAAGTGATAAAGGAACGAGAGGTACAGGCCACTATGGACAGATATCTTGTGCGAAAGAAGTCCAGTGACTCTGAAGCTGGCCCTAGTGGCATTAAAAGAAGAAGGGAAGTAACCCCAGAAAAGGACTTGCTACCTCAAGTCCTAATGGAAGGGGATTCCCCTTCTAAACAGTAAGAAGATAATGCTCTCCCCTCCTCCCATCCCATCAATCATCACCAGATCTTCAATAAAAGTAAGTGTCATGTAAGTGTGCATGCCTTTTTCAGTTTGTGTGTATTAAAATTAATATTTCATGTGGTAAAAAAAATTTTTTTTCATACTTTTGGGTGTCTTGCACGGATTAATTTTATTTCCATTATTTCTTATGGGGAAAATTCATTCACATAACGATTATTTCGCATAACAATTACCCCTCTTGCACGGATTAAAATCGTTAACCGGGGGTCCACTGTACATTTGCGACTGGCTACAATCAAGGATTACCCTTTTCTTTAGTTCTAGTTTGAAGCAAATTATTTTGGATTTTTAATAGTCTGGGCAAACTGCCGTTTTCACAGATTGACACATAAATGTACAATTGAGCAGAGATTCGTCAGGAGGTGAGTGGTCTCACGACACCGTAGTGTACAGACATATCTGATCTATGCTCAATTTGCAATCTTGTTTAGTAATGGATACGTGAAGCTGAGCTGTTTGTCATACATTCAGCCTTTATATTCACATGTTGGTAAGAGATCATAACCCCTTTACAGGGGCTGGGGGCATCTATCCCCAAGAGGCATCTATTAAATACACTTGAAAATGTACAGAGGAGGATGACAAAGATGATCCCATGTTATCAGAAACCTTTCCTACGAGGATAGACTGAGGGCCCTAAATCTGCACTCCAGAAAGGCATAGAATTAGGGGAGGGGGGGATATGATTTAGGTGTATAAATGGAAAAAAGGGAATAAATAAAGGGAATGTAAATGTGTTAAAAATATCTAACCAAGACAGGACTCGCAGCAATGGTTTCAAGTTGGAAAAATTTAGATTCAGAAAAGATAGGAAAGCACTGATTTGGTAATACACCTACCATCCGACTTACGACCTGCTCGACTTGGACCACTCGACTTATGACCGTGTTTTTTATGCCAAATTTCTGGGAAATAAACAACTATTTGTGTTGTACACAGTGTTTATCCTAAACCTTACAGTATAAAATACAGTACTAACAACATAAAAAGTCAAGTAAAACATGAAATACCAAAATAAAACAATAAAATAGTCATTACAAAAATGTTTTGTTGATATTCAGTAGTAAAGTTCGACTTACGACCGGTTTCTCGGAACCGAACTCGGTCGTAAGTCGGATGGTAGGTGTACTTATAGATGAATGGAACAAACTCCTATGTAGTGTTACTGAAGCTGAAACCTTGTGTAGTTTTAACCCTTTGACTGTTTTGGTCGTATGTATACATCTTACGAGCCACCGTTTTTGACGTATATATACGTACTCATAAATTCTAGTGGCTTCAAATCAAGCAGGAGAAAGCTGGTAGGCCCACATGTGAGAGAATGGGTCTGTGTGGTCAGTGTGCACCATATAAAATAAAATCCTGCAGTATGCAGTGCGTAATGACAAAAAAAAAAAAACTTTTTTTTTTTTTAATTAAAATGCCGAATTTGTGGTTTATTCTTTTATAGTATTTATGGTTGTATTCTCGTTTTCTTGGTCTCATTTGATAGAATGGAAAACATATTATAGAAATAGAGGTGATTTTGATTGGTTTTACTATGAAAAGAACCTTGAAATGGAGGTCAAAGTAGGGGAAATGTTTGATTTTTGCCGATGTTCAAAAGTAAACAAATGATGTCATTTTTCAATAAATGTCCAAGTAGCCATTCTAATATGCAGTCATGACTGGGTTGACATTATTTATACAATTATTACAATATTGCAGTAGTCTGCATAACAGTAAATCTTCTTTTTTTCGTTTGAATAAAAATTCAAAATAGAAAGCAAGAGTAATATCCGAGGAGCCTGGAGAGTGACTGATGAACAAAGAAAATGTTATTTTAGAGCCAGGAATGTTTGCATTGTTTATTCTGGACCCTGTTTTGAAATTGTCATATTTTTTAATTTTCGTGAAATTGGCCACATTGCAAATTTCTGACCGCATTATTGGGTAGTTGAGATCAGTAAATGAGCAGTTTCTTGTACTCAATCGATAGAAAAAATGGAGTTCTAAATAAATAGCTATGAATTTGGTCGACTGGAACAATGGAATTAGCTGAAAATAGGGCTCAAACTGGGCGAAATCGCTGAGGTTGCTAACTTTGCGAGAGCGTAATTCCGTCAGTTTTTCATCAAATTTCGTTCTTTTGGTGTCATTACAATTGGGAAAAGATTCTCTATCTTTTCATAAGAATTTTTTTTTTTTTTTCAACACCAGGAGACACTTCAGGATTTGGGGTTGCAACAATCAAGGGGTTAAATATAGGTTAGGTAAATATATGAGTGAATGTGAGTTGGACCTGCCTTGCATGGGCCAGTAGGCCTTCTGCAATGCTCTTTTTTATGCTCTTATGTCCCTGGGTTGGAGAAATAATAATTTTCTCCACAATTCCCAGTTGGTCACAGTATTGTTATTTGCTTAAAGCCACTTCATTCTGTGGATGCATTAAAATATATACAGTGGACCTCAGGTTATCGGCCGGTTCTGTTATTGGCCAACTTGGTGATCGGCCGGTTTTTCGGTGCCTGGTTATCAGCCGTTAATTCTGTGATCGGCCGTTTGGGACGCGTCCGTCTGCTGGCTGGGACAGCATCAGTTTGACCGTCTCAGTGGCTGAGGAAGCTTCTGCTCATACATCCAAACATTTCGCTTATTTCCCATTAAAGTTTGTGTTATTTTGGCAGTGCAACTGTGAAATAAGTAACCATGGCTCCAAAGAAAGTTCCTGTGGCAAAGAAAGTGAGAAACACCATGGAATTTAACCATGAAGTGATAGAAAAGTTTGAGAGTGGTAAGAGAGTGGTAAGAGAGTGGTGGAACTTGCCAGGATGTACAGCAAGAATAAATCAACAATTACATCCATCCTGGCAAAGAAAGAACAAATCAAGGATGCTAATGTTGCAAAAGGAGTAACTTTTCTAACTAAACGAAGGCCACCAATAATGGAAGAGATTTAAGTTATTATTACTGTCGATTAAGGAAAAAGAATTAGTGGGAGACAGTGTTGTGGAGTCGATTATTTGTCAGAAGGCAAGGCAGTTGCATGAGAATCTTGCAAAGAAAATGCCTGGAACAAGTGCTGCAATTTGTGAATTGGGCCAGCAAAGGATGGTTTGATAGATTTAAGAAGCATAGTGGCATACACAGTGTTGTAAGGCATGGTGAGACTGCAAGTTCTGACAAATGTGTTGCTGAAAAATTTGTGCAGGAATTCCAAGGGTACATAGAGGCTGAAGGATTCAAACCCCAACAAGTTTTCAATTATGATGAAACAGGCCTGTTTTGGAAGAAAATGCCAAACAGGACCTACATTACCCAGGAGGAAAAGGCACTGCCAGGACACAAGCTTATGAAAGACAGGCTTACTCTTTTGTTGTGTGGTAATGCTAGTGGGGATTTCAAAGTGAAGCCTTTACTCGTGTATCACTCGGAAAATCCCAGAGTGTTCGAGAAAAACAATGTCATTGTGTGTGATGTGGAAAGCTGATCATAAGGCAGGGGTCACAAGGCAAATTTTCAGAGAGTGGGTTAATGATGTGTTTGGCCCAAGTGTGAAAAAATACCTCCTGGAAAAGAAATTGCCACTCAAATGCCTCCTGGTACTGGACAATGCTCCTGCACATCCTCCAGACTTGGAAGACCAAGTATTTAGGGACTTCAATTTTATAAAAGTGAAGCTCTTGCCTCCTAACACCACTTCTCTCCTCCAGCCCATGGACCAGCAGGTCATTTCTAACTTCAAAAAACTACACAAAAGCAGTGTTTCAAAAGTGCTTTGAAGTGACCTCAGACACTCGGTTGACCCTAAGAGAGTTCTGGAGGAATCACTTCACTATCCTCCATTGCATAAGCCTTATAGGTAAGGCTTGGGAGGGAGTGACTTCCAGGACTTTGAACTCTGCTTCGAGAAAACTGGCCAAATTGTGTCCAAGAGAGGGATTTTGAAGGGTTTGAGGCTGACCCTGGCCCAGCCGACCCTGTAGACTATTGTGGCGCTGGGGAAGTCCCTGGGGTTGGAGGTGAGTGGCAAGGTTGTGGAAGAGTTGGTGCAGAACCACAGGAAAGAGTTAACCACTGTAGAGCTGCAAGAGCTTCAACTTGAACAGCAACAAACTGTAGCTGAGGAACTTGCTTCAGAGGAAGAGAGATGAAGGAGGTGCCTTCATTCATAAACCCGTAAACGTCCAAACGTATATATATTATGACTATCAGTGCCCTCCCCGAATATTTTGAAAAATAAAAAATCTTTTTTTTTTTTTTATATGAAAATAAAGAGCACATTTTTCTAAGTGTTACAGGATAAAAAAAAAAAATATGGTCAGTACCTACAGAGATATAGGCAGAGAAGTTGGCACTGGATGCTCATTGACAGCAACATCGAGTCCTGCGCGTGCAAAGTGTTGCTGATATACCTTTTTTTTTTTTCTATTTTCATGTTTTTTAAAAATTTTTATGTTCTGAAAAATTACAATTTATAGTAGTTCTTGTCGTTTCATAACCAATCTTGTTCTGACACTAGTATTGGGTTTACTGAATTGTACTCAAATTGTCAAAAAACCATTTACAGGTGGACATTTACACCTGCTTTGGCTGTTTACTATTGTCTTGGAATATATACAAGTATTTTAAAGTCCCAGAAAAATGTTTGGATAGTGGAGAAAATAATAAAATACATAATAAGTTCCCTTGAAAGCATAAAAAACAACCCTTAGTCCACCCCTGCAGTGACGTGATAAATGAGATAACATTAGATAAGAGCAGACTTTTTGATGAGCATATGCAAGGGTGCGGTGATAAGACTTGACAGGGTAAGATTAGACTGACATTTGATGACATCAGCCCTCGCTTTGTTTTCCCGCTGGGACACAAAAAATGTCTGTCTGTCAAGCTCCCTGTCTGTCTATCCATCTAGCTCTCTCTCAGAAAGAGCCACAAGACTACGTCATCACATTTACTCTATCTTCAAGCAGAGTATAGCACTTTGTCTGGTTTTTGGTTATCCTAAAATAATTTACACTAGTTTTTCTTGTATTTAATGTGTACTGTGAGACGGGGACAGAGACGAGATAGACACAGTGACAGATACAGATAGAGATATGCAGAGATAGAGAGAGAGAGAGACAGACACAGAGATAGACATGGATACAAACAAACGAAGCCAAGCCGCCAGCAGCCGGCCAGCCAGGTGGCCAGCAATCACCCAAAACCCTGTCATGTGGGGTTCAGTAACGGGATTGGTAATAACACTCACGTTGGACGTCTAGTACGTATATTGGAGGGAAAATGTGGGGAGCACCACACCGGGCCCTGCTTCTTGTAACCTAAGACTGACTCACAAATTTGGGTCCTAGGGGTGAGCGGCGTTCAAAAACATGCTATGGTCAGCAGCAACATGAATAACAGTCAGTGATTCACACAGATGGTTTGGGTAGTGATCATACTACTGGTAAGTGGTTACTGGAACTACTGGGATTGATACTACTGAGAGCTGGGCGACGCTAATGTATGTCCCGATGTACAGCTAACAAACTAGAGACAGCAGACGTAGGGCTTGGGCTGATTCTAATACAATGTCAAATTACACAACAGTTGAACATTATAACATACATAATTAATATTGGAATGGAAGCTAACGTAATTGACTTAATGAAACTGTAATGCTTTAACAAGTATGAAAAGCACAACCCCATCAATGACTCAACATTGGGATTACACAATAGGGGTGCTATAAAAAAAAAATTTGATCGATCGATTGGTATTCTTTGTGATCTACGGATTCTGAGGAAGGGTATGTACAAAGAAAGAATGGTTAACAGAAAAGGCAGACTTGCTGCACTCAAACTAGACTGTTAAATCTCGAATTTGGAGAGAACGTGAACCACAAAAAAAAATTTCTTGATTATTAATAAGTTGATACTGTAATTTTTCATCTATACGGGTTTTTTACATTTAACCCCAACTCTGCTGGGATGAGATTGACAATGCAGAATGGGTGTCAATCTCGGGGAGAATCAAACTCTGTTGCACTGGCAAACCCTAGTGCGTATTTGAGGCAGCTCTGAATTGGTAGTTTACAAATGATACTTGGGGATTTCTAAATACCTGTCATGTACGTGGGGAAAAAACGACGTTCAGGCTGATCATCTGACTGAGTATTAGAGGTAGAGGGTACAGATCAGAGGATTGTCAGTCTGTCACATTAGTCTGGGGTTGGAACATCATTATCATCACATACAATTCATATGATCAAAATGTACCGCTTTACTGACCAGTACTAATTTCTCTAACCTTATACTTATGCCTTTGGGATATGTTCAACTACTCGATAAGGCCCAAACAAACTTTTGATCAAGCTTAGGCATTGCAGACGTTTTGTTAAAGTTAGTCAGCATAACTCTCGAACCTGCTTTGATTTTGGACTGCTTTGCTCGAGTGTTTGCGACTCCTGTAAATTCTGCTGATGATTTATGAAGTGTTTTACGGATTTTTCTAAAGAGACTTTGAGCTAAGCTGGTACGAGTTGCTATGAAATCATCAGGGTTGTAATTTGGTTTCGGATTAGAATATAGCAACTCATAAGGCAAACGTTTATCTACACCGTACCATGCAAATGTGGAGTGTCCCCTATAAAAAGTTTGAAAAGCAGAATTTTGGCACACTGAACATCAGGTAAACTTCATCCCAAGTTTCACTGTTGGGATTGACAGTGCTCTCAAGACATCAATACTTTCTTACTGGTTCGTTCTGCTAACCCATTGCGGCAGGTGATGAGGAACAATGGTGGATTTAGAGATCTTGTACAAGGTACACAAATTTTCAAGAATCTCTTACAGAATTCACCTCCATTATCTGTTACTAAAGGACTTAGGGGTGGTATGCCTGCCGATAATGCGTTCTTTTAAAAGCTTTAGCTACTGTTCGGCAGTCTTATCTGCAATTGGAACTAACTTTGTAATATCGGTGAAATGGTCTACCATAACACACAGATGTTTGTTACCCTGGAGGGAACATTGGAAATTAGTTAACAAATCTAGCGCAACCCCTTTCCCACGGTTCGCTAGTTTGGATACACTGGATTGGATTTTGGGCCATTACTTACCTTTATGTTGCATGCAGACATTACATTTCTTAACATACGAGGCCAAAAGTATTTCAATCTGGCTTGTTTTACTGAACACGATGTACCAGGTGTTGTGCACCCTGGTATGAATCGAACTAGCTGTAAGGCTACATTCACTAGTGGCTGTGGAATTACTAACTGGTATACTCTTCTGCTAGGAGTACCCAACTCGGCTGTTTGATACAGTAATTCTTGGTTCATGACAAAGTCACTGATGGGTGCTGGTGGCTTCACAGTCAGAATAAGATCTTCCTGGAGCAGGAATTGAATCACACCAGACCACATGGGATCTGTTCATTGAGCATTCTTTACATCCTTGGCAGTAAATGGAGGGTCTGCAGTTACTATGCTTACATGTCACGATAAAGCATCTGCGACTACATTTGACTTGCCAGGTAAGTGTTCAAAGGTAGGATTGAACTCTTGGATAGTCAAGGTCCATCTCGCTAACCTTCCAGTAGGTTGTTGTTCTGGAATAAAGGTATCAGTGGAGCATGGTCTGTCAAGACATGAACAGGGTACTGATAAATAATGTCTCGGAAGTGTTTTAAAGACCATACTATTGCAAAGCTTCTTGCTCAGTTACTGTATAATTACGTTCAGCCCTTTATAAGGACTCGGCTAGCAAATGCAAATGCGTTGTACTTGCCATCAGTCTTCTGAGCTAGTATGGCACCTATGCCAATAGAACTAGCATCAGTTGTCAGTTTAGAAGGGGTTAGAAAAATCTGGAAATTTCAAAATTGGAGCAGATGTTTTGCTTTTCTTTTAGAGTTTGGAATGCTCTTTCTTTACGGAAAGGTCCAAACGAAAGGAGCATCTTTCTTAAACAACTCAGAAGAGCAGCTATGGAAAAAAAATTGGCAATGAAAGATCTATAAAAATCTGCTAAGCCCACAAAGGATCTTATGGCATCAGCAAATTTGGGAGTTGGAAAATTTAGTACTGCAGTTACTTTTTCTTTTGGGCAGTTGTAACCCCTCTAAGGATCATACTGACCCCGAAACTTGATTTCTGATCTGAAAAAATTTACATTTTGACAGTTTGATCTTTAAATTGGCTTCTTCAAGCTTACCAAGTACTACATCAAGTCTTTTCAAGTGTGTATCCACGTCTTTAGACATGATGATTACGTCATCTAAGTGCACCATAATTGCATTACCTATGAGACCTCTAAAGATATTAGTCATGAGCCTTGAGAACGTGATAGGGGAGGATCGTAATCCAAAGGCCATATGGAGGAAGTGATAATGACCTGTAGGAGTGGAGAATGCAGTTAGCTCTTGGCTGTCCTCGTGAAGAGGGACTTGCCAAAACCCTTGTAACAAGTCCAGGGTCGAAAAGACTATCTTTGATGTTACATAAAAGATCACCAAGTACAGGAAGTGGAAAGCGATCTGGAATAGTTTTCGCATTTAACTTCCTAAAGTCAATCACTGGGCGCCAAGTACCATCCTTCTTAGGTACTAGGATCAAGGGCGCATTCCAAGGTGAATTGCTAGGTGCAATAACTCCATCATCAAGCATTTGATTGATCATTTCTTCTGCGACAGCAACTTGTGAATGAGGCATTCTGTACGCAGGTATATAGATAGGTCTAGTACCAGGTTCAAGTGGGATACGATGGGACAATAAGTTCGTTATACCTATCTTCTCACCTGGTAAGGCAATGGCTTTACGATGTTTGTTCAATAGTCAACAAACGCTTGACCTCGTCTGGGAAGTCAGTGGGAGCTAAGTCTTTCTCCTCTACTGGTGGAACGGATTGATCCAGTGAAGTGGATGAGGTCTTCCTGGTAGAAATAGCACTGACCCTCTGGTCAGGTGACAACTCATCCTCTACCTTAACTCAGCCAGCCAACCAGCCTACTGAACAAGTATTACATTCCAGTATTGTTTCTCTTTACGTAGGGCTTAGGTTATAAGACATTCTGAAAGTGTGTTGCACAAATGTTGTGCATGGGTTATTATCTAGGTTTTTTGATATTTCCTCGACCACTTATGGCCACATCCACCTCAAAGCCACTAAACTCGGGGTCAGCATCACTTTCCTCTTAAAATGGGAGAGTTAATACTACATGAAATCAGTGAATCCCAGGTGTTTGCTGTGCTGTTTGCTCTAGATGGAGCTCATTTAAACTGGTGCTCCCACAAGGTACTAAGTGGTCCCAGATTTTTTTAATACAGTGCACACTGAGTGTTATGTCCCATTCTGTGCTGACAAGGCATCTTGGGCCAGTCGTGCCATATTTGAAGGCAGGAAAAATAGAACATTTATATACGTTTGGGGCACTAGCAGTAAGAATGTATATATACGTTTGAACCGTTTACGGGTTAAGAACAGTTGTGCAAAGTGGAATGATGTGCAAAGTTTTGTCGAAGTACCACCCTGACAAAGCTGAAACAAGCCATATCTGCAACATGTTTAGTGACAAAACCCTGTCCTACTTCAGGGAAATCTTAGAGACACCAGAAACAGAGCACTCTGGACAGTTATTTTGTGAGACAGGGGTCCAGTGACTCAAGCTGGTCCTAGTGGCAATAAAAGATAAAGAAGGGAAGTAACCCCAGAGAAGGCTTTGCTACCTAAAGTCTTTATGGAGGGGGATTCTCTTCCAAATACTAACTCCTCCCTCTTTAGTCCTCCCTATCTTCCAGAAGCCAGCATTAGCCTTCAATAAAGGTATGTAATATTTATATAATTGTTAAAAAAATTATTTTTTTGTGAATATTTTTATCTGGAAGGGATTAATTGTATTTACATTAATTCTTATGGGAAATATTGTTTTGTGTTTCGGCCGACCTTCTGGAACAGATTACAGCTGATAACCGAAGGTCCACTGTATATACATATATATAATGTTATACACACACAAATCCAATGTATTTGAGTGAATATCAAAGTGGTATACAATACCAACAAGTTAGTAAGGAACACAGGCAACATTTAGTCATCTTTATTTCGAAAAGTTTCGGAATAAAGATGCCTAAATGTTGCCTATGTGTCTTACTTACCATTGATGTATTTATCTTTATCATAAGAATGGAGGAACACTGCAACATGTCTACTGCTCCTCCTAGGCAGGTAAACCAACCATTTCCACCCTGTTCATTTACCTTATTCAGAAATATTATTTTAACTGTTATATCTCTGGGTTGTGTTCAGAATGTATTGCTCTTCTGGATAAACAAAGGCGTGGATGGCTTCCGAGTGGACGCTATTAAGCATCTCTTTGAGGCGGAAGGCAAGTACTAAGTGAATTGTGTTTAGTATTGTAAACAGTGAACTTCTACTGTGTCTCATTTCAGTGTTGCTTGTTTCTGCTGCCTTGATAATTGTATATTGCTCGTACAGTAATGTGTGTGTTTTGCTGGTACAGTAATGTGTGTGTGTGTGTGTGTTGCTGGTACAGTAATGTGTGTGTGTGTGTGTGTGTGTGTGTGTGTGTGTGTGTGTGTGTTGTGTGTGTGTGTGTTGCTGGTACAGTAATGTGTGTGTGTGTTGCTGGTACAGTAATGTGTGTGTGTGTGTGTTGCTGGTACAGTAATGTGTGTGTGTGTGTGTTGCTGATACAGTAATGTGTGTGTTGCTGATACAGTAATTTTTTGTGTGTGTGTGTGTGTGTGTGTGTGTGTGTGTGTTGCTGATACAGTAATGTGTGTGTGTGTGTGTTGCTCGTACAGTAATGTGTGTGTGTGTGTGTGTGTGCTCGTACAGTAATGTGTGTGTGGTGTGTGTGTGTGTGTGTGTGTGTGTGTTGTGTGTGTGTGTGTGGTGTTTGTTGAGTGAGGTTTGCAGTCTTTGGCCACCTAACCTATGCTCTGTCTGCAGTCTTCTTTGCCCTTCCCCGATCTTCATGACTTTGCATTCGCCAGGGTTAAATTCTAGGAGCCAGTTGCTGGACCATGCGTCCAGCCTGTCCGTTTCTCTTTCTAGACCTGTCTGGTCCATATCTGATTTAATTTTCCTCATTAACTTCACATCATCTGCAAATAAGGACACTTCTGAGTCTATTCCTTCCATCATGTTATTCACATATACCAAGAATAGCACTGGTCCTAGGTCTGACCCCTGTGGGACCCCACTCATCACAGGTGCCAACTGTGATACCTCCTCACGTACCATGACTTGCTGTTGCCTCCCTTTCAGGTATTCTCTGATCCATTGCAGTGCCCTTCCTGTTATAAGTGCCTGATCCTCTAGCTTCTGCACTAATCTTGTGTGTGAGGAACTGTGTCGAAGGCCTTCTTGCAGTCCAAGAAAATGTAAACAACCCATCCTTCCTTCTCATGTCTTACTTCAGTTACCTTGTCATAAAAGTCCAGTAGGTTTATGACACAGGATTTGCCTTCCATGAATCCGTGCTGGCTGTCGTTTATAACCTTGTTCCGTTCCAGGTGCTCCACCACTCCTGATAATCGTCTCCATAACTTTGCATAACACGTCAGTGACACCAGTCTATAGTTTAGTGCTTTGTTTCTGTCCCCTTTCTTAAAGATGGGGATCACATTTTCCATCTTCCATACCTCAGGTAGTTGCCCACTTTCAAGGGATGTGTTGAAGATTGTGGTTAGTGGCACATGCAATATGTCTGCTCCCTCTCTAAGGACCCTCGGAGAGATGTTGTCTGGTCCCACCACCTTTGAGGTATCAAGGTCACTGTGTGTGTGTGTGTGTGTGTGTGTGTGTGTGTGGTGTGTGTGTGTGTGTGTGTGTGTGTGGTATGTGTTGTGTGTGTGTGGTATGTGTTGTGTGTGTGTCGTGTGGGGTTTGAAACATGGATTGGGTAATAAACACTCATGTTGGATGTTCTAGTATATTAGATGGAATACATGGGGAGTGCCCATGCCTGACCTGCTGTCTGCCCTAACATCTCTAATTGAACTGGCATGCTGAGTGCCTCGGAGGGCGAGCGGCTTCAAATAATTCTAGGTCAGCAGTAATGGTCAGTGATATAAATCAGTGATTCACACAGGAGGCATTGAATCAGTTACAGTTGGATGAGTCATTACTACTAACACTACTGGTAGTTGATACTACTGGTAATTGATACTACTGGTAACTGATACTACTGGTAACTGATACTACTGAGATGTGAGTGTGTGTTTTGCTGCTACTGTAGTGTGTGTGTGTGTGTGTGTGTGTTGCTGCTACTGTAGTGTGTGTGTGTGTGTGTGTGTTGCTGCTACAGTAATGCATGTGTGTGTGTACTCACCTATTTGTACTTGCCTATTTGTGGTTGCAGGGGTCGGCTCATAGCTCCTGGCCCTGCCTCTTCACTGATTGCTACTAGGTTCGCTCTCCCTGCTGCATGAGCTTTATCAAACTTCGTCTTAAAACTATTTATGGTTCCCTCCTCCACTACGTCACTTTTTAGGCTTTTCCACTGCCTGACAACTCGGACTGAAGAAATACTTCCTAACATCCCTTCGACTCATCTGAGTCTTCAACTTCCAATTGTGACCCCTTGTTTCTGTGTCCCATCTCTGGAACATCCTGTCTTTGTCCATATTGTCTATTCTGCACAGTATTTTATATGTTATCATGTCTCCCCTGACCCTCCTGTCCTCCAGTGTCGTCAGGCCAATTTCTCTTAACCTTTCTTCATAGGACATAACCCTTAGCTCTGGGACTAGTCTTGTTGCAAACCTTTGCACTTTCTCTAATTTCTTGACATGCTTGACCAGGTGTGGACTCCAAATTGGTGCTGCATACTCCAGTATGGGCCTGATATATTATTGTGTGTGTGTGTGTGTGTGTGTGTGTGTTTTGCTGCAGCTACAGTAGTGTGTGTGTGTGTGTGTGTGTGTGTTGCTGCTGCTACAGTAGTGTGTGTTGCTGCCACAGTTGTGTGTATTCAGAATGCTTCTTCCTGTCAGCTTCAAACTTTTAGCAGGGCTGTGTTTTGCTCATTGGAAAAATTGTGTTACTGACTTTGTCTGTTTTATTAAATAACTTTTAATAGTGATTTTCATTCAGTAACCGCCGAATGCTTCGTCTAGTCGGCTTGTAACCTTTAATGCTTATCATTTTATGAGATGGCTGATACCTTGTGTGTTCAGGCTTCATAGGTGCAAATGTACTACATTGTAATATAGTTAAAACTCTTGGAATCAATGTATTTCATGCCATAACTCAGTTTTTTTTTTTTTTTTTTTTTTTTTTTTTTTTTTGATCAATTGAAAATTTTCAGCTTTATTATATTTTATTTTGAGAAACATTTTAGTGGGCTAAGTAGCCTCTTTTGCATTAATGTATGTTAAATAGTCTCCGTTGAAAATGTATGTTATTTTTTAATGTTATGGTCTGTCCTTTCATAATATAACCAGTAACAGAACAGGTGGGGTATGAGTCAGTCTTCAAACTCACAGGTCAGTGGGCTATCTTCCAGACCATGCTGGTCTGTAACTAGACATTCATCCATGTACATGTTACGACTTCTTGACTGCGTAACATAAATAAAGTCCTGTCTCATAAAGGGTAAAAGACCTGCCTGTCTAGGCACATTTATATTTAAAAATAGAAAAAGAAACCACTCTAGGGCCAGCTTGTACCTTCATACAAGGTATGAAGGATAAATCTAAATGGTCAATGTATTATAAGGAAGGACACAAGAACTCCTAAACAAAAATATAAATATATATTAAAAGGTAAGTAATATATACAACCTACACTCTACTACAGCCAACATCACCACACTCCAGGTCACCTTTACCCAGTGCTCACATTAGCTCACTAGCACACTGCTACTAGTGAGTAAAAAAACACAAATATTTATAAACAGAGAGCTCTATGACACCCCACCCCCCTTCTGCAGGCTGCTCAACCTGCAGGCTGTACAAGCACTCCCTAAACTTAAACAGGCCTCTGCACACTAGGGCCTTACAGGTAAACATGAGAGATGGTATAAACTTACAAAAAAAAAAAAAAAAAAAACACCAGCTCACCTTCTCACACAATTACATACAACTTGCTCCATCTGCTGTGCTTCACCTGCTCAACAAAAAACACCTCACTCTCTCCTCTCCCGACCACTCTGACTGACCAGGAATAATACACATCAGGTTTCAGTACAAATCCCGGAAAATGACATATATGGAGCCTTTATATATATATATATTTTTTTTTTTTTTTCAACAAGTCGGCCGTCTGCAGCATACTGTGTAATAGTAAAAATTTCTGTTGAGTCTTTGGCCCTCGCCTTGTGAGGGTTAGGGGTTGCGTAAACTTTACCCTTGGGGTGTGCCAGAGATCAATTTTAAAGTTAGGCTGGCAATTTTAAACTCATGTAGGGGTTTATTGGGCTTTGGGGTTCCCAAACCCGGGCAGATACTTCTTTGGGGGCAAGTCTTAAGATTTTTATTTGTAAAATTTCCCACTTTTAGTGGGGTTGGACGCTACCCCTCCCAGGCCGTGGCCTAAAAAAAAGAGAGTAGAACCCGTTTTCCACTGGTACCTTGTCTAGTGCAGTAGTCAGAACTAGTCAGGGTGTTGTGAATACTTCTACTAGGAAATAGGCCCCGCTGGGTGGAAAATGCCCAACAAACGCCCGAAACAAGAAAAAAAGACACCCACATGCCAAAGTACAGTTTTTCCCGACCGTGACAAAAAAAATGGAAAAAGAACCCCTCTTGTAGGGAAAAGGGCACTAGCGTGGGTTCTAGCATGAACTGCAAAACATGTGTACCACAAACAAAGCTACCTAACAGGAAGGAAGAAAAGAGGGGAAAGGGGGGGCTAAAAAATGGTGGACAGCACAGTGAGCCTTGACAGAGCATCACTACAAGCACGGACCCTTGAAGGAGGAAACAAGCCATCCTGGGACTGGCCCACAGATGGTGCAACATATTAGGAGCTATATCTACAACTGATTGTATTGACTACAGGCTGGTGGACTGATTACCTCAAACTCCTTCTGATCTTTACCATTTTTCTTTGTATAGGACTGATGAAGCCACTGTGTGGCGAAACGTTTCCTCAAAGATACCCAAGTGTTGCACGTGTCTAATTTATCCACACTTGCCGTGCTTCTCGCAGCGCAAGGGTTGAAAAAAATGCTGCTTTTTATCCAGAAAGTTTCCATTTTGTTTTAGGCCTCATGACTATTAGTAAATTTCATTTATTTATGTATTTAAAATCTTATTATTGAATTCTAACATTTAATCAGATTTTTTAATGGGTATTGCCTAAGGTTAAGTCTCTCATCCCTTATAATCTGTTGTTAATGCAGGTATTAAGTTTTGACAACATTGATTCCTACCATATCCCTAATTGCCTTGTACAATTATTTACTAGTAACATAACTACTATACCTCACAGCCTGCTTTCCTAACCAAGTGCAGGCCACTAACTTTTATAGTGTTAGCATTTATTGCTCTACATTTATTTTTAAACCCCAAATTTTACTATTTTACTACCAAGTGCATTAAACTTCTCATTGAATCTTATACTCAGTGCCTTGTACACTTTGTTTTAATATTAATTTTAACCCTTATTTTCATACTCGAGATGGGAAAATACTAGTTAGAAAAACTTCAACAGGACAACAATACACCATCTCAAATGAACATGATTTCTCTACCTTTCTTAGAAAAGCTGACATTTCTGTAACAGATTAGATAAGTGTCCTTAACACACACATACGTGTGATGCATATAGTGTACGTTACTATTACATTGTGCATTTTTTTTTTCTTTTACTAGCCAATACCAGCTACCTCAAATACTTTTTAATTGCTATTAATTGCTCATAATTTTGTGTTATAAGTCGAATCTTACTCCAAATTAATGTTCTTCATGGTTGCTACCTGTCCATTTAATTCTGTTTACCACTACTTTTTTTAGTCCCTTTTATATTTGTGAGAGTCCCAAAACTATCTTTTGCTAGCTAGTACCAGCTACCTCATATTTTTCTACTTTTTATAGTGCAATTAATTGCTCAACATATACATTACAAATCAGATCTTACTCCCAAATCAATATTATATAGTGACTATCTGTCCATTTAACTTTGTTTACCATTACTTAATTTAGTCCCTTATATATTTTCTCCTTTATTCTAGCTTTATATAACTACCTTAGTTCATATATTCACAATTGTTAAAATAATCAAAGTGCTATTCTCAGGGGCTAAATTGTAATAAGTTCACTATTTTGGTTTGCGTGCGTTGGTTTGCGTGCAGCCAGCAGCAACAGCCTGGTTGATCAGGCTCTGATCCACCAGGAGGCCTGGTCACAGACCGGGCCGCGGGGGCGTTGACCCCCGGAACTCTCTCCAGGTAAACTCTCTCCAGGTAAGCTCATTTATTTTTTTTTTTCTCCTCGTCCATATAGTCACATTTATTAAAATACTCCAGGTGCTGTAGACTACCTCAGGTGCTACTGATTTTTGCTTTTAATACATTGTTGTTATTATATTCATTAGCTCCTTTATTTTAGCTGTAAATATCTACTGTAGTTCATAAACTCGCTTGTTAAAATAATTAAGGTGCTATTAGATGCTTAAGTGTATAACTGAATTATCTATTCTGTAATAATCCCTTTTTCTTTAATTTTTTACAAGTTTTAGATTAATCATGGAGTCTTAGTCATAAGTCTAGTTGTAGATTCAATATAAATCTTATATCATGTTACTCAGAAAATCTAGTTTGTAAAATTACTCTCATCCTATGATTACAGACATAGATCCTGATGTAAACTTTTTACAAAATGAATTACACAAATCAACCAGTAACTGTAATTACTACACAGCAGACCATTACATTACTCAGTGCAAACAATAACATAACCATCTTTAACTACAATGTCAGATCCTTGAGCAAACATTATGATGACCTCACTGCATTACTCAATTCCCCTCATTCCAATATATCAATCATCATACTCACAGAAACCTGGCTTAAACCTGATATTACAGATGTCTATACCATTTCTGGCAACATGGCCATGCACAACTGTAGAACAGATCAGCAAGCAGGAGGAGCAGCTATATACTACTCAAATCAAATTGAATGTATCAATAAATCTTGCACAAGGGACGAACATGGAGAATATATCATAGCCAAATTTAAATCAAGACCTGCAAAAAACCCTCAGTTATAAACATCTACAGAGTACCACAGTCAAACATTTACCACTTTAGTGAAAAACTAGGAAACATGATTACTGATACATACATGAATAAAGACCACCTACTACTAACAGGAGATTTCAACATAAACATACTACACGACCAGGACCCACAAGTAACCACATTCACAAAAACAATGAGTAACTGCCTGTTGCTACCAGCAATATCTAAACCTACAAGAATCACCGAGACAAGCATCTCCTTAATAGACCACATCTGGACAAACACCATATCCCCTTTAAAATCAGGCATAATCACAGACAACACTACAGACCACTACCCAACCTTTCTCATAACTAATCTGGGCAAACTGCCACAAGACATCACTAAAGTAACCTTCAGACTACATAATGAGACAGCAGTTAACAACTTTATAGCAGCTATGAATAACATCGATTGCCAAAATGAGCTCGAAACGTATACAGATATGAATGTATAAATAATTTTCTAAAAAAAAAAAAGCCCAATGCCTCTGTAACAGACATTGCCCCAGGAAAACTAAACAGATCACAGAATGCATCCTCAAATCCATTAACACAAAGCGCAAATATGGAAAACAGTATAGAATGGGTCAGATAACTAGAGAACAGTCGAAAAGTTACTCGTCGGTACTTACCAGCCTGATAAAAAGGTCAAAAAAATTGTATTATGAAAATAGATTACCTAACATCAAAGGTGATATGAAAAAAACCTGGAAAACTCTATCTGAAATTCTTGGAACTAAAAAGTTATCCAAAAACAAAATAATCAAACTAACAAAATCAGATGAACCCCTACTCACTCCAACCGAAACGGCAAACAGACTTAATGTTTTCTTGTCCACCATAGGAAAAAAATCTAGAAAACAAAATACCAAGCACAAACACCCGTCCATCGGACTACCTCATAGGTACCTACCCAAATACGCTATTCCTAGCTCCAACCAACCCCATTGAAGTTATGCTTATCATAAACACCCTTAAAAACAAGGCAGGAGACATAAGCAGCTTGCCTGCTTTTATGTACAAAAAGTCTTCTCAAGTATTATTATTTATTATTTTTATTATCACACTGGCCGATTCCCACCAAGGCAGGGTGGCCCGAAAAAGAAAAACTGTAAGATAAGATAAGATTTTATTCGGATTTTTAACCCCGGAGGGTTAGCCACCCAGGATAACCCAAGAAAGTCAGTGCGTCATCGAGGACTGTCTAACTTATTTCCATTGGGGTCCTTAATCTTGTCCCCCAGGATGCGACCCACACCAGTCGACTAACACCCAGGTACCTATTTGCTGCTAGGTGAACAGGACAACAGGTGTAAGGAAACGTGTCGAAATGTTTCCACCCGCCGGGAATCGAACCCGCCGGGTTCGATTCCCGGCGGGTGGAAACATTTCGACACGTTTCCTCATTCACTCCATCACTGTCTTGTCAAAGGGTGCTTACACTACATTTTTAAAATGCAACATTTTGCACCCCCCCCTTCAGAGTGCAGGCACTGTACTTCCCCCCCCCCCAAAAAGGGAAAATTTTTTAACCCCCTTAATTTCCCTTTTCCCCCCCCCCCCAAAAAAAAAAAAAAAAAAAATTTTTTAAAAAGGTTAAAAAAAAAAAAAAAAAAAAAAAAAAAACCCCCCGGGGGGCCCCCCCCCAAAAAAAACCCCAAAAATTTTTGGCCCCCGGGGAAAAATTCAAAAAAAATTTCCCCCCCCCCGGCAACCCCCCCCCCCCCCCTTTTTCCCCCCCCCCAAAAAAGTTTTTTTCCCCCCTTAAAAAAAAAACCCCCCCCCCCAAAAAAAGCCTTTTTTTTTTTTTAAACCCCCCAAAACCCCCCCCCTTTTTCCCGAAAAAAAAAAAGGGGGTTTTTTTTTCGGTTTTTCCCCCCGGGGGCCCCCCCAAAAAATTAAAAAAAAATTTTTTTTGGGGCCCCCTTTTTTTCCCCTTTTTTTGCCCCCCCCCCCCTTTAAACCCCTTTTTTTTAAACCCCCCCCGGGGGGTTTTTTTTTTGGGGGGGTTTTCCCCCTTTTTTTTCCCCCGGGGAAAACCCCCCCCTTTTTTTTTCCCCCCCCCCTTTTTTAAATTTTTTAAAAAAATTTTTAAAACCCCCCCCCCCGGGGGGCGGGGGGCCCCCCTTAAAAATTTAATTCCCCGGGTTTTTTTCCCCCCCTTTATTTCCTTTTCCAAAAAATTTTAAAACCATTTGTTTTTCCCCCCCCAAATTTTTTGGTTTAAAAAAAGGGCCCCCCCCAAACCTTCCCCCCCCTTTTAAATTTTTTAAAAAAAAAGTTTTTTCCCCCTTTTTCCCCGGGGGGCTTTTTAAAAACCCTGCCCCCTTTCCCCCCCCCCCCAAAATAAACCCCCCCCCCCTTTTTTTTTTTGGAAACCCCCTTTTTTTAAAACCCCCCCCCCTTTTTTTTTTAAAAAACCCCCAACCCCCAAAAACTTCCCCCCCGGTTTTCCTCCCAAATTCCCCCCCCCTTTCCCCAAAAAAAAAAATTTTTTTTTAATTCCCCTTTTTAAACCGGGGGCCCCCCCCCCCCAAAAACCCAAACCCCCTTTTCCCCCCTTTTTTTCCCCCCCCCCCCCCCCCCCCCCAAAAACCCCCCCCCCCCCCCCTTTTCCCCCCCCCGGGGGTTTTTTTCCCCCCCTTTTTTTTTTAACCCCCCCTTTTTTTTCCCCCCCTTTTTTTTAATTTTTTTTTTTTTTTCCCCCCAAACCTTTTCCCCCTTCCCCCCTTTCCCCCCCCCCCCCCCCCCCCCCCCGGCCCCCTTTTTGGGTTTCCTTTTTTTTTTTTCCCCCCCCGGGGCCCCGCTTTTTTTTTTTTAAAAAAAAAAAAATTTAAAAAACCCCGGGGCCCCCCTTTTTAAGGCCTACTTTTACTGGGAAATAATTTCCCTCTTTTCCCACATACTCCCAACTTTAGCCTCCTATCCTCATCAAAAAAACTCAAATGCTTTTAGTAAAAACCCCCCCCCCTATACCATACACCTCAACACTCCAATTGCCCCCCCCATCCCCCCTGTCATATCCCTTTTTTTTAAATCCAAAATGCCACAAAAAACCCCCTTTTGAGCCCCTTTTTAAATACTGTTCACTTTTTATGTTTTCCCCCCTGAAACACCTGGGCCACACATCCCCTACCCCTTTCCCCAAAGCCCCCTTTTTCAACGCTAACCTATTCTCCCCTCTTACTCTTAATTCTTTTCCCAAAAATAACTCTACCTACACTTTACCAGGGTTTTCCAACAGACTTTTTTCTTCTTTCAACGTACCAACCGTATCCCCCCTGAGGTGGGGGGGGCCCAAAAAAAAAAACTGAAGTTTTCCCCCTTTTTTAAAATTTTTGAATTAAAACGGAGAAGGGGTTACCCAGCCCCTTTTCCCCCCGCATTTTTTGGGCCCTCTTAAAAAACCGCATGGCTTTTCAGAGGAAAAATTTTGGTTTCCCCTTCCCCAAGGGGATAAGAGGAAAAAACAAAACAAGAATTAGGGAAAAAAAATAGAAGGAAAAAACCCCGAGGGGTTTATATATATGCTTGTACATGTATGTTTAGTGGGGACCTAGTGTAAGAAAGTAGCAAGACTTTTCCCGTAATCTTGCATATTTTTGAGACAGACAAAAGACACCACAAACCTCCACCCCGAAAACAAATTTCAGGGTTTTTTTTAAAAACTCACTTTGGCCCGACGTAGTACCTCCCTGGGCGGTTTCCCAACAGACTTATCCCCCTATAAAATTTTTTCACTCTTTTTTTTCCCCTTTGCCTTTAACAAAGGAACTATTTCATGCTCTCTGCCAATCCCTAGGTACTTTAAAACCCCCTTCCAGACATTTTTTTAAATAAATTTCCCCCAACCACTCCAAAAAATTATCCCCAACTGCTTTTTTAAAATTTCTATCTTTTTTCCCCTCAATCCCCCCGGGTGCCTTTCCCCCCTTTTATTTTACCACTGCCCCCACAACTTCCCCCCCCACCAAAAATGGCTCTTCCTCACTCCTCAAGTGTTAAATTTCCCCCTTTCCCCATACACCCAAATCCCCAGCTTCCCTAACTTCAAACAACATTTAACAATTCCCCCCAAAATATTCCCTCCATCTTTCCCCAAAACCTCTAACTCCCATTTTTAAAAACTCTCCCTCCTATTTTTAAAATGACAAATCCTTTTTTTTCTAGGCTTCCTTAACTTGTTAATCCCCAATCCAAAACTTTTTTATTTCAACAAAATTTGTTTTTTAACATCTCGCCCACCTCTCATTTGCTCTCTTTTTCTTTTCTTCACCCCCTCTTAAACCCTCTTTTTTTTCCATATACTCTTCCCTCCTGCAAACACTTCTACTTTTTAAAAACTTCTCATATGCAAACTTTTCTCCCTTACTACTTTTCTTTACATCATCATTCCCCCAATTTGCTCCTCTTTTCCCCCCCCACCCACTTTTCCCTTAACCCCCAAACTTCTGCTAACACTCTAACACTAAAATTTTTTTAAAAACCCAAACCCCCTACCTCTTCGACCCCATTGGGCCCATGCCTCATTTTGCCCATCTAAACCCCCCAATAGCTTTTATAACTTACCCCTAACTGCCTCCTCTTTTTTTTTAATTTTTAAAACCCTTTCACCTCTTTCTTCCCTGATGCTTCTATTCTCCTTGTATCCCATCTACCTTTTACTCTCAGTGTAGCTACAACTAGAAAGTGATCTGATATATCTGTGGCCTTTCTATAAACATGTAGATCCTGAAGTCTACTCAACAGTCTTTTATCTACCAATACATAATCCAACAAACTACTGTCATTTTGCCCTACATCATATCATGTATACTTATTTATCCTCTTTTTCTTAAAATATGTATTACCTATAACTAAACCCCCTTTCTATACAAAGTTCAATCAAAGGGTTTCCCATTATCAATTTACACCTGGCACCCCAAACTTACCTACCACACCCTCTCAAAAGTTTCTCCTACTTTAGCATTCAGGTCCCCTACCACAATTACCCCTCTCACTTGGTTCAAAGGCTCCTATACATTCACTTAACATCTCCCAAAATCTCTCTCTCTCCTCTACATTCCTCTCTTCTCCAAAGGTGCATACACGCTTATTATGACCCACTTTTCGTATCCAACCTTTACTTTAATCCACATAATTCTTGAATTTACACATTCATATTCTCTTTTCTCCTTCCATAACTGATCCTTCAATATTACTGCTACCCCTTCCTTTGCTCTAACTCTCTCAGATACTCCAGATTTAATCCCATTTATTTCCCCCCACCAAAACTCCCCTACCCCCTTCAGCTTTGTTTCGCTTAGGGCCAGGACATCCAACTTCTTATCATTCATAACATCAGCAATCATCTGTTTCTTGTCATCCGCACTACACCCACGCACATTCAAGCATCCCAGTTTTATAAAGTTTTTCTTCTTCTCTTCTTTTCTTCTCCATTGAATCATCTACCTTCCCAACAATCCTCAAAATAGCGAGGGTCACTCCGATCCATAAAGGAGGTGACCAAACTGACTTGAATAACTATAGACCAATATCTAACTTACCACTGCTCTCTAAAATCTTTGAAAAATTAATTCATAGATTGATCTATTCCTACCTCATTTCACACAACATATTAAACCCTTGTCAGTTTGGATTCGGATAATAAAAGCACAAATGATGCTATCATAACACATGCTAGAACTAATATATAACCGCACTTGAAAAGAAAGAAGTCCCGCTGGGCATTTTCATTATTTACGTAAAGCTTTCGATCAGTCGAACCAATGAACTGCTGTACTCCAAATTAATGCACAATGTGTATCAGAGCCACTCCCCAACTACCTAAAATCATACTTATAACAGAACTCAATATGTGTGTGAAATGATGCAAACTCTTCCACCCACCAATCACAGTAGGAGTCCCACAAGGAAGCATCCTTGACCACTCCTCTTTCTCATCTACATCAATGATCTACCGAATGCATCACAGCTACTCAACCCATATTATTTGCAGATGACACTACATGTGTCTTTTCCCACCCAAACACAGTCATACTAGCAAACACAGTCAATGCTGAATTACAAAAAATATCTGCCTGGATGATGACTAACAAACTTACCCTGAACACTGA
The DNA here is from genome assembly GCF_026875155.1 of Cherax quadricarinatus. Classification (NCBI taxonomy): domain Eukaryota; kingdom Metazoa; phylum Arthropoda; class Malacostraca; order Decapoda; family Parastacidae; genus Cherax; species Cherax quadricarinatus. The sequence continues at coordinate 10,495,684 of NC_069466.1, forward strand.
TAAAACCTATTTCATTCAGTTTTGGAAACAAAGCTGCAATGATCCAGTTAACATAACGCTAAATGGATCATCAAGCACAAGACTCAGAGGGAAAATTCCTAGGTATCCACCTTGACAGTAACCTTAAGTTCCGGACACACACACAACAAATCACCAAGAAAATCTCCAAGACTGTAGGCATACTATCAAAAATAAGGTACTACGTTCCACAATCAGCTCTCCTGGCACTGTACCATTCACTCATATACCCTTATCTTACATATGGAATTTGTGCATGGGGATCAACAACATCCAATCACCTAAAACCCCTAATAACCCAGCAAAAGGCAGCAGTAAGAATGATGATAAATTCCCACTCCCGCCAGCATACTCCACCAATTTTCAAAAGTTTGAATCTACTCACCATTAAGAACATCCATACTTATACATGTGCCTACTACATACACACAACAATACACGCAAATATAAACCCTCCACTCAAACTTCTCCTCACCAACCTAAACAGGACACATGACCACAACACAAGACACAGATCTCTTTTTGATATACCTCGTGTCCATATCACACTGTAAAAACTATGCACATAAAGGGCCCCAAAATATGGAATTCATTATTACCAGAAGATATTAAAGTAACCCAGGTTGAAAATCAATTTAAGACTCTTCTCAAAAGCCACTTAATCACCCTAGACTAAATGCTAAATTCAGTGGACCCCCACATAACGATTACCTCCGAATGCGACCAATTATGTAAGTGTATTTATGTAAGTGCATTTGTACATGTATGTTTGGGGGTCTGAAATGGACTAATCTATTTCACAATATTTCTTATGGGAACAAATTCGGTCAGTACTGGCACCTGAACATACTTCTGGAGTGAAAAATATCGTTAACCGGGGGTCCACTGTACTCAATACGCACTCACATATGTACTCACATCATAACTGAAACAATCACTTTGAACCTTTTATCCATTGTTGACAGGAATATTATTGAATCATTGTTTTTACAAAAAGCATTTTTGAATATAAATATATCTTTGTCTTGTACAAATTTTGATTCATTTATAATTAATATTCTACTGTACAACTATGAAATAATTACTATCCTACTGTACAACTATGATATACTCCTTAGCGTTAAGTAGACTGTAAGCCAATAATGTTAATTGGCCCATAATGCATTAGCATAATAGAGGCTCTCTTTGCATTGCAACCCACTATTGTAAATACAAAATCTCAATGTACTGTTTGCAAAGACATAAAATAAATAAATAAATAAATAAATAAATTAGCAGTAATTGATTCTGTTACCTAGACACATAAGGTGCTAATTCAGATACTTAAGGGTTATATTTTCCTTATTTTAATTTTAAAATCAAGTCTTTGAATCACATCTTTATAACCTTATACTACCCCCAGTGCAATATTTCATCATAATTGTACTACATTAATTTTTAACTAACCCTCTTGTTATTTTTTTTTAATTTACCATTACTTGTTTACCATTATAAACTATTATAGAATAGATAACCAATGCAAGCTATATTGTCAGACTTGTGCCAACATAATACTTATATGTACTTATTTCAAAGGTAATAAGAGTTAGCAATATCCCTGTACTATATAATTACTTATTTTAATTTGCTATATATAAACTATAAGGTTTGTTTCTTTATTTTCTCATTTGACTACCATTACCTACAGACTATTAATTTTAATTCTCACTTCCAGTACTGATCAGTATTATTGTGTTCAGTATTAATACAAAGTTCAATATTAAATCATAAAATTGTACCATATTAGCCCTTTGACTGTTTCGGTTGTATATATACATCTTACGTGCCACTGTTTCGGATGTATTTGTACGTTTAAATTCTAGCGGCTTCAAATCAAGCAGGAGAAAGCTGGTAGGCCTACATGAGAGAGAATGGGTCTGAGTGGTGGGTGTGCACCCTGTGAAAAAAATCTGGGACTCAGTGGTGCATTGTGGGAACGCCATCTTGGTAGTCCATTTTCACCATGCCTCGTGGTAAGAAGTACCTCCTTGGCGGATGGAGGTCTTTTGTTCCCAAGTGATAGCTCTAACAGTGATGGAAGTGTCAATGAAAGTGAATTCCATGGTTTTCAAGCGGGTGTGACTGAAAACAGTGCCCAGGATAACGTAATTAGTGATGAAAACCCAGATGACCCACTACCTTCCACCTCTGGTGCTGGGCCGGCTCGTTCACGTTCATCTGTACCAGGAAACAGTTCTAGTTGTGACAGTGAGGGTGAATATTCCCCAGTGAAGTGGCAGCATATACGATGTAGCATGCGGTCTGGTAGTGTCATATGCTGTTCCAGGAGGAAGGAGTAAATCTCGGAGAACATCCCATGGCCCTACACCACGACCTGATAGTGAAGATGACGATATTGTTATGATAGGCATGAATGATATGAGTGAGGCAGCAGGTGGTGGTGATAGTGATGGTGGCATGAGTCATGTGGCACCAGAAGCAGGCCACACTACTACCGACGCTGCTGACTGCACAACTACAACCAGCCTCACCCATCCCCACACTCCCACAACAACCACAACCATGTTTCAATATCCAGAACCCCCCAGCAGACCGCATCTGGGATTGGCAGGAAGGTGACGAGTTTGTTCCCAGTCCCCATGACTTTGATGAAACAAAGTGGAATACGGCCATCGTGTACACTTGGGAACAATGCTACTGAACTGGAATGCTTTGTTATTCTTCGATGAACCCCTGATGGACATTATTGTCAGGGAAACCAACACATACTGTGAGTACACCATGGCAAATGCAATTCTTTCACCAAGATCACAGCTACACCAGTGGAAGGACACAACTGTGGTAGAGATGTACCTGTTCTTTGCCACAATAATGCTTATGCCACATGTGTATAAGCACACTGTCACCACATACTGGTCAACAGAATGCCTGATTTCAACCCCAGGTTTTAGTGACGTAGGAGTAAATCGTTTTTTGATACTGTTAGGTATGTTACACTTTTCAGACAAAACAAGGTCTGACAGAAGCGACAGGTTATATAAGATCAGAAATGTGTTTATGTACTTGAAACAAAAGTGTTGCTTGTATTTATTTTTATCCCTTCAGGAAGCTTGTTATTGATGAGTCTTTGATTTTGTTCAAAGGAAGACTCGTTCAAGCAGTACATAACAAGCAAGAGGAAACGCTTTGGTATAAAGTTATTTGTACTGTGTGACTGCAAAAGTGGTCTCGTTTTGGATATCATTGTGTACACTGGCAGTAATACATTGAGAGATACCAGGAAGTTACTGGGTATCTCTGGTGATGTAGTTCGAACAATGATGGAACCATATCTTGGTAAGGGGCATATATTATATCCTGATAACTGGTACACAAGCCCCATACTCGCAATTTCTTGCGAGTGAACATGACAGACGTGTGTGGCACAGTGAGTGGTAATCGTAAGCATATGCCAAGGTTTGACACTGGCACTCGCAGAGGTAAGGTGCAAGCCTTTGCTGCCAATAACATCATGGCATTTCAGTGGCATGACAAATGTGATGTCACATTGTTGACATCAGTTCACCGAAACGAAATGGCACACACTGGCAGGCACAATAGAGAGACCAATGAACACATTCTAAAGCCTGCAGCTGTCGTGGACTACAACCTCAATATGCGCTTAGTGGAAAAATGTGACCTGCAGATTGGGTTTGCTGATTGTGTGCGCAAGAGTTATAAGTGGTATATAAAACTTTTTTTCCATCTTCCTGATATTTCCATGCTAAATGCTTATAACATATACAAGTTGAGGACCAACAACAAACCAAAATTGGTTTATTTTGTTTGTCATCATCAGAAAAATAACGCAAGGACCAAGAAGCAACACCTGCAATGCCACGCCCACGAAATTACCAACATATGCCCCTTGCGTTTGATGCCTGGTGCATCACTTCCCCCATACACCGACCCTCCTCATTAAGGAAAATTGGCTCAAAGAGCGCTGATATTTGCATGTGGACTACACAATTGCGCGCAAAATGCAAGAGCACTGCATCGCTTTGTGTGTGAGGAGTGTCAGTACCACACTGCATGACATGTTTCAAAGTATTCCACAAGCTGCAGTTTAGGAAAGTGTTCAGTGACTGTACATATTATATATATATATTATATATAATATATTATATATATATATATATATATATATGAGGCCCATTATTAGGGTATAGTTCATACTATGTAAAGTATATACTAATATATATATATTTTTTATATATATCATATATATAATATAATAATTATATATATATATATATAATATATATTATAAATAGATATATAAAAACAAGGCCCAAATTAATACGGCCGGTAGGTTCAGGCTTACCCAATTAAAGCGGAATAACGCCGTAAAGTGGAACACCCTTTTTTCAACTACAAATTGCTAAAAACTAGTAACAAGTTTAACTAACATAATTATGTTGCATAGAACCAGGCATCAAAAACAGTAAAAAAGTACAATACACACACAGTTCATATTACTTACCTTAACAATATTAATCTTAATCATGGGTGAGCAATATACTTAAATTGTGGAAATCAAGTGTGGTATTGGTAAAAACCAGGTACTATGAGCCAGCCACACCAACCCACACATCATTCTGAATTTAGCTTCCAGAGCGATTAAATCAGTATACAGTTCATCATATACTTACCTTAAAATATAGGGTGAGATGAGTAGTATTTATTGTAAAAAATCAAGTGTGGTATGTATGGTAGTCAGCCAGGCTACCATACCAAGAGAGAAAGAATGAGTGCATGAGAGAGGACAGGCGCAGAGTTATGTAAACAAACCAGGCGAAGGTAAGTTTTGTAAACAGTGTACACGTTGGTTTGTGTACAAGTTACATTGTGTACAGGTTGTCTCTACATTGATACGGTAGAATAAATAAAGAAGAACACTCCCATTCTCATGTAACATCATTTTGAGAAGAAATGATGCTCTGAGTGAAGGCAATGGAAGTAAGTCACTCTGACTTTTTTGGGTTACCCTAGGTTCTCTACACATATGTTATGTATTTATGTTATGTATCGTGTTTATTATATAATTTTGAAAAAAATATCACGGATGGATTAATGAAAATGTGTATATTAACGTAATATACAACATTTAATGATACACCGAGCTCAGACAGCGTAAACAAACAAACTGAACAGGTTGTGGACGATCACTCGGTCAGGCGAAATAGACGGTATTAATACGTGTCCAGTTTTAGTTCATTCATGTACATTTGTAAGAGTTTGTGAAACTTTTACCTTATAATATTTTTATTATTATTATAATAATTAAATCACGAAACAAATACTCTTACACTGTGTACAAGTTAGTACAGAATTATAGCTATAAAGTGAAGGCATACGAAAGGAATATTTTTCTACAGTTATCCCTAGTAACAGGTGACGGGCTAGAGAAAACGCAATTCTTCCGACACTTCTACAAACCGTTTGGTAAACATCTCATATATATTTGTATAAATTTTTATACTGTGGGTGCATGTATCATGTTTGTGTGTTTACATAATGTGTTTCTTATATAATTTTGAAAAAAATATCATAGATAGATTAAGGGAAATGTCTATATTAACGTAATATGCGACATTAATGCGCCCAAGAGATTTATTATTATTAATTATTATTATTATTATTATTATTATTATTGCATGAAGAGTAGAGAGACTTAGTGATTTTAATGTGTACCTACATGCCAGCACAGTGTGTAAGTTTATTTAGGTACAAGTGTACACAAGTTTAATTATCAAGTACAATACATATAAAATATACAATAACTTTAAAACACTTGAAATTTTGGAAAGTTTCCAGACATAATAAGATGTGCTCAGGGAGAATGTAAACAAACTCGGTGGGCCGCTGTGACCGTATTAGAAAGACAGGTGGGGGGAGCCGTATAGCGAGTTTTGGTCATAATTTGAAATGTCCGTATTAGCGGAACGCCGTAAAGTGAAACGCCGTAAAGCGGGGCCCTGCTGTATATATATATATATAAAATATATATATATATATATATATATATATATATATATATATATATATAATATATATATATAGTGGAACAATAGTAATAAACAATGTTTTGTATTGTTTGTGTAAACAAGTTTTATACACAATCTAATAGTGATAATGTTTGTTCAGTTGTGTTGTAAACAATGAGTGTATATTTGAACAATGCACCTTACTTTGGTCTCACAGGCCACATAAGTTACTTAGAAAAGAAAAATATTGGAAAATACAAGAAACCTTTGAATTGGAGTAAATAAAAGAATACTGGGTGGGCAGCATATGCCGCTGTTGCCATACGCCGCTCATTTTCTGCCAACTTTGCGCCTCTATATCTCGGTAAGTACTGATGGCAAAAGTTTTTTTAGGCTTAAAACACTCGGTAAAATAATCCTAACATTTTGGTAAGAAAAAGTTTTTTTTTTTTTTTTTTTCCGAATATTTTGCGACATAGAATGACAGTCAAAGGATTAACAGTTAACAGTTTCTCTTTAATTTTTTTTTTTAAATACTTTAAACCATCCATTAACTAGTAAGATAAATAAGTTTAGTTTCATAATATTAAGTTCAACATAATATGTTGTTCAAAAATCTAGTTGTAGTATCACAGTCATATGATTACAAGCATTGATCCTGATGTCAGTCTTTTACTAAATGACTTACAGTTGCTGTTCGATGCATATAATTATTATACAGCAGACTAAGCAGACATTACTCAGAGCCAACAGTAACATAACTATCTTTAATTACAAAGTAAGATCTTTGAGCAAACATTATGATGACCTCACAGCATTACTCAGTTTCCTTTATACCAGTATGTCAATCATCACACTCTCAGAAACCTGGCTAAGCCTGGTACTACAGATGTCTATGCCATTCCTGGTTACACAGCCATACACAACTGTAGGAGAGACCAGCAAGGGGGTGGAACAGCTATGTACTACTCAGATCAACTTAAATGTATTAATAATTCTTGCAAAGAGGACAAACATAGAGAATATGTAATAGCTAAATTTAAATCAAAAGACCTGCAAAAACCCCTCACAGTGATAAACATATACAGAATACCATAGTCAAACATTTACCCTTTTAGTGACAAATTAGGAAATGTGATAATTGGTGCACATATGAATAAAGACCACTTGCTGCTCACAGGAGATTTCAACATAAATCTACATGACCAGAACCCACAAGTAACCGAATTCACAAACACAATAGGTAACTGCTTGTTTCTACCAACAATAACAAAACCTACAAGAATCTCCGAGACCAGTGTCTCCTTATTAGACCACATCTGGACTAACACCATATCCCCTTCACAATCAGGCATAATCACAGACATCACCTCAGACCATTTTCCTACCTTTCTCATAAGCAACTTAGGTAAATTGCTCCAAGACACTACCAAAGTTACCTTCAGACTACATAATGAGACAGCAATTAATAACTTTATAACAGCTATGATTAACATCGACTGAAATAATGAGCTAGAAATATATACAGATACCGAAGGGTTGGTGCCGTACTAGTACGGCTTGCACACCAGGGTTGGTGCCATACTAGTATGCATAAATTCTAGCACCTTCAAATCTAGCGAGAGAAAGCTGGTGGGCCTACATATGAAAGACTGGGTCTGTGGTAAGTGTGCAGAGTATAAAAAAATTCCTGCAGCACAGTGCATAATGAGAAAAAAAAAAAACTCTGACCGTATTTTTGGTTTAACCCTTAAACAGTCCAAACGTATATATACGTTCTTAAGCGTAGCGCCCCAAACGTATATATACATTTCATTTTTCCTGCCTTCAAATTTGGCACGATTGGCCTGTGATGCCTTGTCAGCATAGAATGGGTCCTAACACTGTGTGTGTGGTATTAAAAAAATCTGGGACCACTTAGTACCTTGTGGGAGCTCCAGTTAAATTGAGCGCCAGCTAGAGCAAACAGTGCGGCAAACACCAAGGATTCACTGATGTAATGTCATATTAACACTCCTCTTTTAAGAGGAAAGTGATGTTAACCCCAAGTTTAGGGTCTGTCTATCTCTGTCTTCCTCTGTCTGTCTCTTTGTCTCTTTATCTCTTTCAATCTGTCTATTTCTGTCTCTCTGTCTCACAGGTACACATAAATACAAGTATACATAGTGTAAATTACCTAGGATAACCCAAAAAATCCAGACAAAGTGCTATACTCTACTTGAAGATGTGAGTAAATGTGATGACTACGCAGTCTTGTGGCTCTCTCTGAGACAGAGAGCTAGATGGATACTACAGATGTCTATTCCATTCCTGGTTACACAACCATACACAGCTGTAGGCCAGACCTGGGAGTGATTATGTCGGAGGATCTCACCTTCAAGGACCATAACATTGTATCAATCGCATCTGCTAGAAAAATGACAGGATGGATAATGAGAACCTTCAAAACTAGGGAGGCCAAGCCCATGATGACACTCTTCAGGTCACTTGTTCTATCTAGGCTGGAATATTGCTGCACTCTAACAGCACCTTTCAAGGCAGGTGAAATTGCCGACCTAGAAAATGTACAGAGAACTTTCACGGCGCGCATAACGGAGATAAAACACCTCAATTACTGGGAGCGCTTGAGGTTTCTAAACCTGTATTCCCTGGAACGCAGGAGGGAGAGATACATGATTATATACACCTGGAAAATCCTAGAGGGACTGGTACCGAACTTGCACACGAAAATCACTCACTACGAAAGCAAAAGACTTGGCAGACGATGCACCATCCCCCCAATGAAAAGCAGGGGTGTCACTAGCACGTTAAGAGACCATACAATAAGTGTCAGGGGCCCGAGACTGTTCAACTGCCTCCCAGCACACATAAGGGGGATTACCAACAGACCCCTGGCAGTCTTCAAGCTGGCACTGGACAAGCACCTAAAGTCAGTTCCTGATCAGCCGGGCTGTGGCTCGTACGTTGGTTTGCGTGCAGCCAGCAGCAACAGCCTGGTTGATCAGGCGCTGATCCACCAGGAGGCCTGGTCACAGACCGGGCCGCGGGGGCGTTGACCCCCGAAACTCTCTCCAGGTAAACTCCAGGTAAACTCCAGACCAACAAGGGGGTGGCACAGCTATATACTACTCAGACCAACTAGAATGTATCACTAATACTTGCACAAGGGATGAACATGAGGAATATATAATAGCTAAATTCAAATCCAAATACCTACAAAAACCTCTCACATTAATAAACATCTACAGAGTTCCACAGTCAAACATTAGCCAATTTAGTCAAAACCTAAGAAGTATGATAACTGATGCACGCATGAACAAAGATCACTTACTACTCTCAGGTGACTTCAATATAAATCTCCTGCAAGACCAGGACCCACACATTACTGAATTTACAAACACAATGAATAACTGCATGTTGCTACCAACAGTAACAAAACCTACAAGAATTACAGAGACTAGTGTTTCCCTACTTGACCACATCTGGACCAACACCATATCCCCTTTAAAATCAGGTATAATTACAGATAATACCACAGACCACTACCCTACTTTCCTCATAACAACTCTTGGTAAATTACCCCAAGACACTACTAAAGTCACCTTCAGACTTCAAAATGAGGCAGCCATTAATAACTTCACAACAGCAGTAACAAACATTGACTGGCACACTGAGCTAGAAATCTATACAGATATTGACGAACGTATTAATAATTTTCTAGAAAAGACCCAATACCTCTATAACAAGCACTGCCCTTAAAAAACTAAACAGATGACAGCTAAGAGACTGAACAGTCCCTGGCTAACACCCAGCATTCTCAAATCCATAAATACAAAACACCGATATGAAAAACAGTACAGAATGGGTCACATAACCAGAGACCAAACAAAACGTTACTCGTCAATCCTAACCAGCCTGATAAGAAGGGCAGAAAAATTGTATTATGAGAAGAGATTATCCAACTTACGAGGTGATATAAAAAAGACCTGGAAAACCCTATCAGAAATTCTAGGAACAAAAAAGATATCACGAAATAGTGAAATAAAATTAGCAAAATCAGATGAACCCCAACTCTCACCAACAGAAACAGCAAACAGACTCAATGATTTCTTCTCCACTATAGGACAAAACCTTGCCAATAAAATCCCAAGCTCAGATACCCCACCAAATGACTACCTCACTGGCAACTACCCGAACACACTGTTCCTAGCTCCGACTAACCCATACAAAGTCTCCCTTATTATCAGCGCACTAAAAAACAAGGCAGGAGATTTAAATACCTTACCACCCTTTATATACAAAAAAGTGTCACAAGTGCTATCACCAATCATTGCAACACTTTAACAAATCCATTGAATCCTCCACCTTCCCTACAGTTCTCAAAATAGCAAGGGTCACCCCGATCCATAAAGGAGGAGACCAAACAGAGTTGAATAACTATAGGCCAATATCCAACTTACACCCTCTCTCAAAAATCTTCGAAAAATTAATTCATAATGAATCTACTCCTACCTCATCTCCCAAAACATACTAGAACATATATACACTGCAATAGAGAAAAAAGAAGTCCCACTGGGGATCTTCATTGACTTGCGTAAAGCTTTTGATACAGTTGACCATGACTTGCTCCACATAAAATTGTCACACTATGGTATAAGAGGGCACTCCCTCAACTACCTCAAGTCATACCTCAGCAACAGAAGCCAATATGTGTACGCAAATGGGGCAAACTCTTCCGCACAACCAATTACAGTTGGTGTCCCACAGGGAAGTGTCCTTGGCCCTCTTCTCTTTCTCCTATACATAAATGACCTACCAAATGCTTCACAATTACTCAAACCCACACTATTTGCAGATGACACTACATACGTCTTCTCTCACCCGAGCCCAGTCACGCTAGCCAATACTGTAAATACCGAATTACAGAAAATATCTACCTGGATGAGGACTAACAAACTTACACTAAACGTTGACAAAACCTACTTCATTCAGTTTGGTAACAGAGCTACAGATGTCCCTCTTAACATAATGATAAATGGATCACCTATCACAAAGCTAACAGAGGGAAAATTCTTAGGAATCGACCTTGATAATAGACTCAAATTTCATACACATATACATGTACAACAAATTTCTAAGAAAATTTCCAAGACCGTAGGCATACTATCGAAGATACGGTACTATGTTCCAGTCAGCCCTCCTGGCCCTATATCACTCTTATTTACCCCTATCTCACCTATGGAATTTGTGCATGGGGCTCAACAATTAACCATCTCAGACCACTAATTACCCAACAAAAGGCTGCAGTCAGAATGATAACAAATTCCCACTACAGGCAGCACACTCCACCAATATTCAAAACACTAAACCTACTCACCATACAAAACATCCATACTTATTATTGCACCTATTACATACATAGAACACTTAACTCTGATATTAACCCTCCCCTCAAACATCTCCTTGCCAACCTCAACATAACACATGACCATAACACAAGGCACAGATCACTCTTTGATGTTCCTCGTGTCCATCTCACGCTATGCAAAAACTCAATGCACATAAAAGGCCTAAAATCTGGAATTCATTACCTGTAAATATAAAAGAAACACTACCTGTTTTAAATTCAAGTCTCTTCTCAAAGATCACTTACTCACTCAAAACCAAATAAATACTGAATAACTGAACCTTATAAATTGTATATCTTAAATGTTTCTCACAATTATATCACATAAATGTTAAACCTAAGACCCAATATAACTTTGTTA
>NC_069466.1:10507995-10625708 GCF_026875155.1 Cherax quadricarinatus
AAACATTTTTTTGTGGTAAAAAAAGATTTTTTTCATACTTTTGGGTGTCTTGCACGGATTAATTTTATTTCCATTATTTCTTATGGGGAAAATTAATTCGCATAGCGAACATTTCGCATAACGGCCAGCCCTCTTGCACGGATTAAGTTCGCTATGCGGGGGTCCACTGTACAGGTCTCCCTCAACATTCGCGAAGGTTAGGGAATCAAGAGCTTCGCGAATGTTGAAAAACCGTGAATGTTTGGTGCCCCAATATATTGTAGGGAAATATATTACAATACTGCTTCCTTAACTTGTTGAACCATGAATAATCATAAAATACATGAAAACATCATAAATTGTACTAAATATATTTATTTATTTATTTATTTAAAAATTTGAGCACACATACAGAGGTACAAAAAATACAGATAAGAGCAGCATGCCAAAGCCACTTATACTATGCATAGCATTACGGGCTGGCTTAAAATTAACTTAAGATGAACTGAGCAATGATGACATCAGTGATAAAACTTTAATGTAAACAGATTACTATAAAGCACAAGTGAGTATTACAAAGACAGGTCATATGGTTGTATGCATTGTTGTACATTCAGTAGAATGGAGTATTCTGTTAGGTAGTGTATTTAAAAAATAATAAAGTTAGATTGGGTTTTAGGTTTACAATTTATGTGATATAATTGTGAGAAAACATTTAAGATTACAATGTATAAGGTTCAGTTATCAGTATTTATTTTGGTTTTGGTGTGAGTAAGTGATCTTTGAGAAGAGACTTGAATTTAATAACAGGTAGTGTTTCTTTTATATTTACAGGTAATGAGTTCCAGATTTTAGGGCCTTTTATGTGCATTGAGTTTTTTGCATAGTGTGAGATGGACACGAGGAACATCAAGAGTGATCTGTGCCTTGTGTTATGGTCATGTGTTCTGTTGAGGTTGGCAAGGAGATGTTTGAGGGGAGGGTTAATATCAGAGTTAAGTGTTTCTATGTATGTAAATAGGTGCAGTAATAAGTATGAATGTTTTGTATGGTGAGTAGGTTTAGTGTATTGAATATTGGTGGAGTGTGCTGCCTATAGTGAGAATTTGTTGATCATTCTAACTGCAGCCTTTTGTTGGGTAATTAGTGGTCTGAGATGGTTACTTGTTGTTGAGCCCCATGCACAAATTCCATAGGTGAGATAGGGGTAAATAAGAGAGTGATATAGGGCCAGGAGGGCTGACTGTGGAGCATAGTACCGTATCTTCGATTAGTATGCCCACAGTCTTGGAAATTTTCTTAGAAATTTGTTGTATATGTGTATGAAATTTGAGTCTATTATCAAGGTGGATTCCTAAGAATTTTCCCTCTGTTAGCTTTATGATAGGTGATCCGTTTATCATTATGTTAAGAGGGACATCTGTAGCTCTGTTACCAAACTGAATGAAGTAGGTTTTGTCAATGTTTAGTGTAAGTTTGTTAGTCCTCATCCAGGTAGATATTTTCTGTAATTCGGTATTTACAGTATTGGCTAGCGTGACTGGGCTCGGGTGGGAGAAGACGTATGTAGTGTCATCTGCAAATAGTGTGGGTTTGAGTAATTGCGAAGCATTTGGTAGGTCATTTATGTATAGGAGAAAGAGAAGAGGGCCAAGGACACTTCCCTGTGGGGACACCAACTGTAATTGGTTTGTGCAGAAGAGTTTGCCCATTTGCATACACATATTGGCTTCTGTTGCTGAGGTATGACTTGAGGTAGTTGAGGGAGTGCCCTCTTATACCATAGTGTGACAATTTTACGTGGAGCAAGTCATGGTTAACTGTATCAAAAGCTTTACATAAGTCAATGAAGATCCCCAGTGGGACTTCTTTTTTCTCTATTGCAGTGTATATATGTTCTAGCATGTGTATAATAGCATCATTAGTATTTTTATTTGGCCTGAATCCAAATTGGCAGGGGTTGAGTATGTTTTGGGAGATAAGGTAGGAGTAGATTCATTTATGAATTAATTTTTCGAAGATTTTTGAGAGAGGGTGTAAGTTGGATATTGGCCTATAGTTATTCAACTCTGTTTGGTCTCCTCCTTTGTGGATCGGGGTGACCCTTGCTATTTTGAGTACTGTATGTTATGCTTTAATAACGTATGTTATTTAATAACATGTTAATAACATGTATGTTATTAAATACCACAGACTCCACCACTGCCTCCACCACTGCGAGTCCCTACTACCCTCCCTCCGACCCCCACAACTGGCATCCAGCCCTCCCACCACTCAGTGTGGTGAGTGTTTTGTTTGTTCATTATTTGCTATTAAACTACAGAATAAATAATGTAAACCCATTCATGACGCATATTGGAATGGCTATTAGGAAAGGTATTAGACGGTGACATCATGTGTTTACTCTTGAACACAGCAAAGAATCGAACATTTCTGCTATTGCTAATAATAACAATAGTAATAATAATAATAATAATAATAATAATAATAATAATAATAAATACGATATAATTCAAGAAGGAAATTGTACAAAAATACGAGGGAGTGGTTGACACATCGTCAGTGTGACTTTGTTTATGCTGGAGTGAACATTAGTCTCCCTGCTCTTCCAAACATTTCACAATAATTCAGCAGTTGAGGCAGTGGTATTTAATAACATATATGTTATAAATAATAATAGTACATGTTATTATTAATAACATGTATTATTATTAACATGTATGTATTTAATAACATATATGTTATAAATAATAATAGTACATATTATTAATAACGTGTACAGTGGACCCCCGCATAGCGAACGCCTTGCATAGCGAACAATCCGCATAGCGAACGCTTTGTTCGCTAAAATTTTGCCCCGCATAGTGGACAAAAACCCGCTCAGCGACCTTCGTCCGAGACGCGTCCAATGTGCGCCCTCAGCCAGCCTCATATGTGCCGCCCGTCCCATTGTTTACCAGCCAGCCTCTGCGGTAACATTCAAGCATACACTCGGAATATTTTGTATTATTACAGTGTTTTCGGTGCTGTTTGTGGAAAATAAGTGACCATGGGCCCCAAGAAAGCTTCTAGTGCCAACCCTACACCTCAAAGGGTAAGAATACCCATTGAAATTAAGAAAGAGATCATTGATAAGTATGAAAGTGGAGTACGTATCACCGACCTGGTCAGGTTGTACAAGAAACCAAAATCAACCATCGCTTCTATTGTGGGCAAGAAAACGGCAATCAAGGAAGCTGTTGTTGCCAAAGGTTTAACTGTGTTTTCGAAACAAAGATCGCAAGTGATGGAAGATGTTGAGAGACTCTTATTGGTGTGGATAAATGAAAAACAGCTAGCAGGAGATAGCGTCTCTCAAGCGATCATATGTGAAAAGGCTAGGAAGTTGCATGACGATTTAATTAAAAAAATGCCTGCAACTAGTGATGATGTGAGTGAATTTAAGGCCAGCAAAGGTTGGTTTGAGAGATTTAAGAAGCGTAGTGGCATCCATAGTGTGATACGGCATGGTGAGGCTGCCAGTTCGGACCACAAAGTGGCTGAAAAATATGTGCATGAATTCAAGGAGTACATAGAAACTGAAGGACTGGAACCTGAACAAGTGTTTAATTGTGATGAAACAGGCCTGTCCTGGAAGAAAATGCCAAGCAGGACCTACATTACTCAGGAGGAAAAGGCACTCCCAGGACATAAGCCTATGAAAGACAGGCTTACTTTGTTGATGTGTGCCAATGCTAGTGGTGATTGCAAAGTTAAGCCTTTATTAGTGTATCACTCTGAAACTCCCAGAGCGTTCAGGCAAAAGAATGTCCTCAAGGATAATTTGTGTGTGCTGTGGAGGGCAAACAGTAAGGCATGGGTCACTAGGGAATTTTTCTATAACTGGTTACACCATGCATTTGCCCCCAATGTGAAAGATTACCTAACTGAAAAGAAATTAGACCTTAAGTGCCTCCTGGTGTTAGACAATGCCCCTGGTCATCCTACAGACGTGGCAGAGCGACTTTATGGGGACATGAGCTTCATTAAGGTGAAGTTTTTGCCTCCTAATACCACTCCTCTCCTGCAGCCCATGGACCAGCAGGTCATTTCCAACTTCAAGAAACTGTACACAAAAGCTCTGTTTCAAAGTGCTTTGAAGTGACCACAGACACTCGATTGACTCTAAAAGAGTTTTGGAAGGATCACTTTAATATCCTCAGTTGTGTAAACCTTATAGGTAAGGCTTGGGAGGGAGTGACTAAGAGAACCTTGAACTCTGCTTGGAAGAAACTGTGGCCAGAATGTGTAGACAAAAGGGATTTTGAAGGGTTTGAGGCTAACCCTGAGAGGAGTAGTATACCAGTTGAGGAATCAATTGTGGAATTGGGGAAGTCCTTGGGGTTGGAGGTTAGTGGGGAGGATGTGGAAGAGGGTTTGGTGGAGGAGGACAATGAAGAACTAACCACTGATGAGCTGATAGATCAACTTCAAGAGCAAGAGGCCAGACTGGGGAAACTGGTTCAAAGGGGGGGAGAGAGAAATTGAAGGAATTGCATACTTCAAAGATTAAGGAAATGTGTGCAAAATGGCTTGAAGTGCAAACCTTTTTTGATGAAAATCACCCTCACACAGCTATTGCAAGCCGTGCTGGTGACTGTTACAATGACACTGTTGTGAACCACTTTAGACAAATCATAAAGGAACGAGAGGTACAGGCCACTATGGACAGATATGTTGTGCGAAAGAAGTCCAGTGACTCTGAAGCTGGTCCTAGTGGCATTAAAAGAAGAAGGGAAGTAACCCCAGAAAAGGACTTGCTACCTCAAGTCCTAATGGAAGGGGATTCCCCTTCTAAACAGTAAGAAGATAATGCTCTCCCCTCCTCCCATCCCATCAATCATCACCAGATCTTCAATAAAAGTAAGTGTCATGTAATTGTGCATGCCTTTTTCAGTTTGTGTGTACTAAAATTAACATTTTTTTGTGGTAAAAAAATTTTTTTTTCATACTTTTGGGTGTCTTGCACGGATTAATTTTATTTCCATTATTTCTTATGGGGAAAATTAATTCGCATAGCGAACATTTCGCATAACGACCAGCCCTCTTGCACGGATTAAGTTCGCTATGCGGGGGTCCACTGTATTATTATTAACACGTATGTTATTAAATACCATTGCCTCAATCACTGCCTCTACCACTCCAGTCACACTCAATCTACAAGCACCAAACACAATGAATTATTGTGAAATGTTTGGAAGAGCAGGGAGACTAATGTTCACTCCAGCATAAACAAAGTCACACTGACGATGTGTCAACCACTCCCTCGTATTTTTGTACAATTTCCTTCTTCAATTATATCATATTTATTATTATTATTATTATTACTATTGTTATTATTAGCTGTAGCAGAAATGTTTAATTCCTTGCAGTGTTCAAGAGTAAACACATGATGTCACTATCTAATACCTGTCCGAATAGCCATTCCAATATGCAGTCATGAATGGGTTTACATTATTTTTTACTGTAGTTTAATAGCAAATAATGAAAAAAACAAAACATCACCACACTGAGTGGTGGGGGGGGCTGGCTGCCAGTTGCGGGGGTCGGAGGGAGGGTAGTAGGGACTCGCAGGTGGCGGGAAACTTAAATATGATTTGGCGGCTGGGAATTTGGTGGCTGGGAATTCGCGAATGTGTGAAGCCCGTGAAAGTTGAAAACGTGAATGTTGAGGGGGACCTGTGTGTGTGTGTGTGTGTGTGTGTGTGTGTGTGTGTGTGTGTGTGGGGTGTGTGTGTGTGTGTGTGTGTGTGTGTGTGTGTGTGTATATATATTATTTTATATATATATATATATATATATATATATATATATATATATATTATATAATATATATATATGCATGCAATAAGATCACAGTAAACAGGTGATTTCAGAATATGCAAAACAACCACTCTGAAAGAATAGAGAAATTCCAAGCGCTTTCGTGACTACTCACATTATCAAGGAACTATGAAAGTAAAGCATCCAAGGAAGCTATATAAGGGGTCTGGCCAGCACCTCACTATCAGATCCCACAACGGTTAAACACCTGACGCGCGCCGACCCAACTTGGATATTTCCTTTGCACAACTCACCCCACAAACTATTCTACCCAAGAAAATTTAAAAATTATTTGTCCAGTATATTATTAAATTCTTCCCAAATTCTATTAATTATAAATGGATCTAATTTATATAAACCAAAAGAAATATTCATATTATTGTAGAAACTGCTTTTTATGAAACAAGATTCAATTATATTCCTGTCGACCATGGACTTGCTTGATACTACTTTCTCAACTTTTTGAAAATCAATTGGATGGTTAAAATCTCTTACATGAATAAATAGAGCATTGGAATCTTGTCCAGTTCTAATGCTATATTTATGTTGTTTTAATCTTAGTTCAAGATTTTTACCAGTTTGACCGTAATAAACTTTATCGCAAATTTAACAAGGAATCTTATAGACACATCCATCAGCATTTTGGGGGAAATTCTTTATCAAAAGTTTTTTTACTGTATCAAGATTTTTGAATACAACTTTAATATTAAAAGTCTTAAGAAGAGAAGGCATATCAACCAAGTTTTCATGGTAAGGGAGAACCAACATATTTTTAGTTGAATAAGGCTGGTTGTCCCTTTTTGGATTGTAAAAAATATTTCTAGCAACTTTAAAAGATTTATCAATTACATTTCTTGGGTATTTTAAATCATTACCTATTTCATAAATTTTGGATATTTCCTCATCTATGAACTCAGGACTACAAATTCGTAAAGCTCTCAAAAACATTGATGAGAAAACAGACAGTTTGACTCTATCTTGATGCGAGGAATAATAGTGGACATAGGAACAGTTATTTGTAGGTTTTCTGTAAATTTTAAATTTGAATTCATTATTACCCTTAATAATTAAAACATCTAGAAAAGGCACTGTTGAGTTTGAAGAAAATAACTCATTGCCTTTTCTAGATGTTTTAATTATTAAGGGTAATAATGAATTCAAATTTAAAATTTACAGAAAACCTACAAATAACTGTTCCTATGTCCACTATTATTCCTCTCATCAAGATAGAGTCAAACTGTCTGTTTTCTCATCAATGTTTTTGAGAGCTTTACGAATTTGTAGTCTTGAGTCTAAAAAAAAGTTGTTTGAGGAGGAAGCTCACATAAAGAATTTCTGCTCATATCCAGAAACAAAAAATCAACCGAGCGACTGCTCGTATCCTGAAAAACTTGTATGGTGGAGGTACTCGTAAGCCGAGGTTCCACTGCGCTTGGCATTTCATATTTTACAGTTACCTCATATAGTTATTGTACACAGTACATTATTATTATAATCAAAACTAAGCATTAAACCTACCAGGGTCATACAGCACTTCTGTACACAGTACAGTAAGGAATGAAATCAATAAATTGATATTTTAATACAAAAAATGACAATTTGTATTAAATGAAATGCAATCTATAATTATAAACAGCTCATTAAACCTTTGACTATTTCAGTTGTATATATATGTCTTACAAGCCAATGTGTTTGATGTATTAATGCGCCAAAATTCTAGCAACTTCAGATCAAGCAGGAGAAAGCTGGTAGGCCCACAAGTGAAAGAATGGGTCTCCATGGTCAGTGTGCACACTATAAAAAAAAAAATTGGGGAGCCAGTGGTGCATTGTGGGAATGCCATTTCAGTAGTCCTTGTTCAGCATGCCTAGCGGTAAGAAATATGCGACTCTCTGGTGAATCTGGATCTCTTCCTAAGTAATCATTAACACAGATGAAAGTGTCAGTGAAGATAAATTTCATGTTTTTGAGGAGTTTGTGACTTAAAGCAATGCCCAGGATACCAGAAGAAAGAAAGAGAGAGAAAGAAAGAGGAAGAAAGAAAAAGAAAGAAATAGAAAGAAAGAGGAAGAAAGAAAAAGAAAGAAAAGAAAAAGAGACAAAGAAAAAGAGACAAAGAAAGAGGAAGAAAGAGAAAGGCATGGGACCCCATGGGTGTTGACAGCCAGTAATATGTCATTTTGACAGCTACCGGACCCTGACGCAGCACATTTAGGAGTCCACACATACATGCATACACACACACACACACACACACACACACACACACACACACACACACACACACACACACACACACACACACACACACACACACCACACACACACACACACACACACACACACACACACACACACACCATACACACACCACACACACACCACACACACACACACCACACACACACACACCACACACACACACCACACACACACACCACACACACACACCACACACACACACCACACACCACACACACACACACACACACACACACACACACACACACACACACACACCACACACACACACACACACACACAACACACAACACACAACACACAACACACAACACACAACACACCTACACACCTACACACCTACACACCTACAACAGGCCTAGTGTCTAATCGACATGTGCCTAGGACAAAATGGTAACTAACACGTGCTCATATACAACAAGCCTAGTGTCTAATCGACATGTGCCTAGGACAAAATGGTAACTAACTAACACACACACACACACACACACACACAACACAAGCAGTGTTTACCACAAAGCCAGGAGCAGTTGTGGCCACCACCACCTGTTACATAATGACATCTTATTCATTCTAGACTATATAGCAGGTTTCTATGTTATTTATATTGTTTATTATGTTATATTAGATGAACTGTGATAGATAAATAAGCCGCAGAGTTCATATCAGGGAAATTATTGAAGTACAGAATTCCACTGGAATGGATTAACCCTTTCAGGGTCCAAGGCCCAAATCTGGAGTCACGCACCAGTGTCCAAGAATTTTCAAAAAAAACAAATTTTATTTTTTCTTATGAAATCGTAGAGAATCTTTTTGTGAAGGTAATAAAACAAAAAGTACGAAATTTGGTGGAAAATTGACGAAATTATGCTCTCGCGAATTTTGATGTGTCAGCGATATTTAAGAATCGGCGATTTTGCCGACTTTGACTCCTATTTTAGGCCAATTACATTATTCCAATCGACCAAATTCTTAGCTATTTCACTAGTATTACTTCTATTCTATCGATTGAGCACAAGAAATCGCCAAGTCAACTGTTTCAACTACAAATAAAGTGATCGGAAATTGTTAATTTGGCCAATTTAACACAAAGTTCAAAATATTCCAATTTCAAAATAGGGTCCAGAATGAACAATGTAGGCATTCCTGGCACTAAACTAACATTTCCTCTGTTCATTAGTTATGTTTTGAGGCTTTACAAATAAATTCCATTTTGATTTTTTATTCACATAATGAATTTTTATTCACACCAAAAAATAGAAGATTTACTGTTATGCAATACTGTAATAATTGTATAAATATCATCACCATATTTGTGAATGTATATTAGACCCACCAGCTGACGTGTATTAGACGTGTGAGGTCGTTTGTTTACTCTTGAATATCGGCAAAAATTTAACATTTCCGCTACTTTGAGCTCAGTTTCAAGCCATTTCCAGTGCTAAAACCAATCAAAATCATCTCTATTTCTGTAATATGTCTTCCATTCTATCAAATGAGACCAAGAAATCGCAAATACAACTATAAAAAACATACGAAAAAACAATGCAAAGTTGCTGTTTTAATCGAAAAATCATGATTTCATTTTTTTTCTCTCATTATACACAGTGTGCTGCAGGATCTGTTTTATGTGGTGCACACATACCACATAGATGTATTCTCTCATATCTAGGCCCAAATGTACCACTCACAGTTTATCAGAGTGAGCTGAGCTCATGGCGTAGATCTACGGTTTGGACCCTGAACGTAAAGCTGTAGATCTACGGGACGGACCCTGAAAGGGTTAATTGCATTTCAATTATTTTAATGAAGAAAATTGACTTTGTAAATGAGCAAATCCAGATGCAAGGTCACAGAATGGATTAAACTCGTGAGTGGAGGTTCCACTGCATAAAACACTAATGAAATGGTTAAATGAACATTTAACATCATTTTTACCTTAATTGAAGACTCTTGTTGCATATGGAAGACAGTGAGGAGGGGAGAGGAAGGAGAGGTTATCTCTACCACCATCACCACTGCCCTATACCACAATCACTACCACCCTCTACCACCATCACAACCACTACCACCATCACTACCACACTACCAACAAGAGTCTTAAAAAAGGTAAAAGTGATGTTAAATGTTCATTTATCCATTTCATTAGTGCTTCATATTTATTTCTCATTGTTTTCTGTATGTAAAACTATAGTTATTCTCTATAAAATGTATTTTTTGTTAATATTTTTGGGTGTCTGGAATGGATTAATTGGATTTACATTATTTCTTATGGGAAATATTGCTTTGGTTTTTGTCAGACTCTGGAATGAATTAAAGATGAAAACAGAAGTTCCACTGTATGGTTTTGTTTTTACCGGACTCCAAGTTAGCAGAAGCTAACTGGTCCGCTAACGGTTTCCGAAGTTAGTGAAAACACTAATCTGTTAAACAAAAAGTTCCACTTATTAGCAGTTAGTGGCTTAGTGGAACTGTGCCCACCACTGGTATTTAACAAATCAAAATTGTAATTGCACATTGTAACTTTTGCAAAGAAATAAAATCTTTAATCTTTTTAATATTGAATCTTTACTTAAATTGAACATGCTGGCGTGCTGTTAATAACTCATTTTCAGTGTGAACTGCACTTCCATGGGTGGCTAAAAACCTCAAACTATGCTGCTAATAATAATAATAATACTAATAATAATAATAATAATAATAAAATAATATCAATAATTATAATCTATATTTCTACAAGCACATGTAAAAGGTATACAGGTGCAGCTGACATCAGTAACATACTACTATATAGAAAGCCCCTTGTTATGCAGAGCATTTCAGGTAAATTATGTAAATTTTGTCCCCAGGATATGACCCACACCAGTCGGCTAATACCCAGGTACCTATTTGACTGTTGAACAAGGACAACATGTGTCTTAAGTAAACACATCCTAATGTTTTCACCCATACCGGAATTGAAATACGGACCTCAGTGCATGAGCTGAGTGCATTAGCAATTGAGCTACGGGACACCAATTATATTTACTATTGAAAAGTTCCTTATACAAGTGATATAGGATTAGTTGACTTTACTGGCATACTTATAGAAAGCCCATGGCTAGGCAGAACATTTAAGGCAACCTTAAACTTAACTTACATCTTATCTGATGTTATAACTACAGGACGCTGGTGATCCACAGGTAAAATATATAAGAACATAAGAAAAAAGGAGCACTGCAACATGCCTAACGGCCCACACTAAGCAGGTCCATGTCACCTACTGGCCTAAACTAGTCAGGTCCAAGTCACAACCACTTAAGGTAATGTGTCCTTTAGCTCAATTGCTAGCACACTTGGCTCACACACTGAGGCCCGTGGTTTGATTCCCATTATGGGTGGAAACATTAGGACGTGTTTCCTTACCTCTTTCAGGGTTGAGAGGACCTCTCCTTAACTCGTTCTCAGGGTCGAAAATTTTTCGGAAAAATAAAATTATTTTTTTATGAAATGATAGAGAATCTTTTCCCGATCATAATGACACCAAAAGCATGAAATTTGATGGAAAACTTATGGAGTTATACTCTCGTGAAGTTAGTGGACTCGACGATATTCACACATCAGCGATTTTGCCCACTTTGAGCCCTATTTTCGGCCAATTTCAGTGTACTAGTTGACAAAAATCATAACTATTTTGTTACAACTCCATTTTTGCTATCGAATGAGTACAGGAAACCACCCATTTACCGATTTCAAGTATCTAATAAAGTGGTCAGAAACTGACAATTTTGCCAATGTCACACAAATTTCAGAAGATGCCAATTTCCAAATAGGGTCCAGAATAAGCAAGACAGACATTCCTGGCACTAAAATAACATTTTCTCTGTTCATTAGTCACGTCCCCAGGCCCCTCTTACATCTGTTTTGCTTACCACTTTGAATTTTTATTCTCACAAAAAATAGAAGATTTACTGTTATGCAAACTACTGCATTAGTGTAGAAATGGTATAAATAATGTCAGTGCACTTGTGGAAGAATATCAGACTCACCAGTTGACGTGTATTGGACGCCTGGCATGATTTGTTTATTTTTTAAATTTGGTAAAAATCGAACATTTCTGCTACTTTAAGCTCAATTTCAAGGTACTTTTCATTGTGAAACCAATCAAAATCATCTTAATTTCTGTAATATGTCTTCCATTCTATAAAATGAAGCAGGAAAACTAGAATACAGCCATAAATACTGTACAGAAATACCCTGCAAAGTTGCTGTTTTAAACCAAAAACATGGTCGTTTTTTTTCTCATTATGCACTGGGTGCTGCAGGATTTTATTTATACTATGCACACTGACCACATAGATTCATTCTTTCATATGTAGGCCTACCAGCTTTCTCTCCTAGATCTGAAGGCGCTAGAATTTAGGGGTTCTAGTACTGTACGTCAATAACCCTTGTGCGTAAGCCGTACTAGTAGGTCAGAAACCCTGAAAGGGTTACGACACCTATTGCCCTTGTTCATCTGGGTGGTAGTAGACTGATGTAGGTCACATCCTGAGGGCAAAATTGACCTAATTTTCCCGAAATGCTTTGCATAACAAGGGACTTACAACTATATAGTAGTATTTCATTGATGTCAGCTAGGCTTGTATAACTTGTACAAGTACTCACAGAAATAGACATTATTTTTATTATAAAGGAAGGAAGGAAGGAGTACTGCATCAGGCCTACTGGCCCAAGCTAGTCAGGTCCAACCGGCACCCACTCATGTAAAATACCTTTCGTAAATTACATAGACAGGTAAGACAGAGAGTACTTCCCAGGAGCTAGTGTTGCCGACATAGTCAACAGGTTGGATAATATCATGTGAATACACATTTTACAAAACTGACAAGTTGATGAATGAGACACCCGTACAACATCTGGGTGTACCCTGACTTACGAATTTAATTCATTCCATGACCGAGATTGTAACTCAATTTGCTCACATATCAAATAAATTTTCCTCACTGAAATTAATTTGAATGCCATTAAACCATTCCAGCTCCCAAAAAACCACCCCAATTTTTTTTTGTTATGGGTTTTTAAATAAGAAATATTGTATACTCCACCCACCACCATTTTTACTACACCCACCACCATCTCTACTCCACCCACCATTATCACTACTCCATCCACCACCCCCAATGCTTCACCCACCACCATCTCTACTCCACCCACCACCTTCACTACTCCACCCACCTCCATCTCTACTACACCCACCACCCTCATTACTCCCACCACAATATCTACCCCACCCACCATTATCACTACTCCATCCACCACCCTAACTACACCACCCACCACCATCTCTACTCCACCCACCACCTTCACTATCCACCCACCTCCATCTCTACTACACCCACCACAATATCTACTCCACAAACCATTATCACTGCTCAATCCACCACCCTAACTACTCCACCCACCACCATATCTACTCCACCCACCATTATCACTACTCCATCCACCACCATGACTACTCCACCCAAAACTATCACTACTCCACCCACCACTATCACTACTCAACCCACCAATATCACTACTCCACTCATCACTATCAGTACTCCACCCACCACCATGACTACTTCACCCACCACTATCATTACTCCACTGACCACCATGACTACTCCACCCACCACTATCACTACTCCACCCACCACTATCACTACTCCACCCACCACTATCACTACTCCACCCACCACCATCACTACTCCACCCACCACTATCACTACTTCACCCACCACCACCACTACTCCACCCACCACTATCTCTACTCCACCCACCATCTTCACTACTCCACCCACCACCATAACTACTCCACCCACCACCATCATTACTCCACCCACCACCATCACTACTCCACCCACCACCATAACTACTCCACCCACCACCATCACTACTCCACCCACCACCATCACTACTCCACCCACCACTATCTCTACTCCACCACCACCATCACTACTCCACCCACCACCATCATTACTCCACCCACCACTATCACTACTCCACTATCACTACTCCACCCACCACCATCATTACTCCACCCACCACCATCATTAATCCACCCACCAATACCATTACTCCACCCACCACTATCCCTACTCCACCCACCACCATCACTACTCCACCCACCACCATCACTACTCCACCCACCACCATCACTACTCCACCCACCACCATCATTACTTCACCCATCACTATCACTACTCCACTCACCACTATCACTACTCCACCCACCTTAATTAATGTTTCTGGAAAAACTCTGAGTGTTGAAATGGAGGTTACCTCTTCCTCGGATTTATAGGAGAACCAAACAAGGCACAAGGTGCCTCACTACAATCTAGGATTAGTGTGGGAGCAATATCGTTATGTCTCGGAAGAGCATATGATGTGGGACGAAGAAACATGTGCAACATCTGGTTATCTTTATTTTAGACTTTTTGCCATCCAGTGGCTTTAGCAATACAGATTCTAGGACATAATTAAAAGACAGTAGAACTATATACAAAAGATGAGGTAATCAGTTCCTCTGTTTTGGAGTTGGTGTTGAGAGAACCATGGTTGTAGAGATTCTGGAGCACAGGCAAGGAGACTGGCGCTTACATAGGGGTCAGTGGATAGGGACATGTAGCAGATGAGGGCATAGTCATAGTCCTATCCACTGACGCCTATATAAGTGCCAGTCCCCTTGCCTGTGCTCTAAAATTTCTACAACCACGGTGCTCCCCACACCAACTCAAAGGCTGAGGGACTGATTACCTCATCTATTGTATATAGTTCTACTGTCTTCTAATTAAGTCCTAGAATCTGTATTGCTAAAGCCACTGAATGGCAAAGTCTAAAATAAAGATAACCAGATGTTGCACATGTGTCTTAACTTTCATTTTGTAGGTATTGTATACCTTTCTTGCACATATAATGATGGCGATGGGGTCAATGACCCCAGGAACCATCAACATAGAGGGAAGATGATGGGGGTCAATGACCCCAGGAACCATCAACATAGAGGGAAGATGATGGGGGTCAATGACCCCAGGAACCATCAAACATATAGTGAAGATGATGGGGTCAATGACCCCAAGAACCATCAACATATAGTGAAGATGATGGGGTCAATGACCTTAATAGCACTGTTAGTTAAACTAACACTGTACACTACTCACTATCACTATACACTACATCTGTCATCACTATTCGCTTCACTTGCCACCATCACTATATATTACACTATTAACATCTGACACCATCACTATAAACATCTATCACCATCACTCTAAACCACATCTGACACCATCACTATAAGCCACATCTATCACCATCACTATAAACCACATCTATCACCATCACTATCAATCACAAATGACACCACTATAAACCACATCTGGCACTATCACTATAAATCACATCTATCACCATCATAACAAACCCCAATGGTCACCATCACTATACACCATATCCATCACAATCACTATACACCACATTTATTATCATTTATATGCATTACATGTCAACTCCACTACTTACTACATCTATCACAATCACAATACACCACATCTTTCACCATCACTATACATTATATCATAATCACTATCATTGCATCTACCACTATAAGCCACATCTGCCACCTTCAATATACACTACATCTATTACCACCACTATACACCACATCAATCATCATCACTATATTTTATATCACTCATGACTATAAACAACATTTACAAACAAAACAAATTTTATTTATTTGCAAAGGTTACAAAGTGTTTACATTTTAAAAAGTGTTGTTAAGTACAAAGAAAGCGAGTAACATGCCGGGCATTTTGGGCAGACTAATACTAATGCTTACACATTGCTTAAAACTAGACAGGTTAAAGAATGGTAAATTTAAATTATTCATTATTTTACTTTATTACTACAGTGAGGGAGCCATCATTATATATTATATCCAACATCATCACTATAAACCACATTTACTAACCTCACTATACACTACATCTATTACCATTACATTATGCTTATCACCATCACTATACACTACATTTATCACCATCCCCATACATTACATTTATTACCATCATTATACACTATATTTATTGCCATCACTGTACACTACATTTATCACCATGACTATACACTACATCTATTATCACTCTACATTTATCAACATCACGACACATTTATCATCACTATACACTGCAGTTATCACCATCACTATAAACCACATTTATCACCATCACTATACACTACATCTATCGCAATCACTATATACAACATCTATTACATCACTATACATCTATCACCATCACTATAAACCACATTTCTCACCAACACTATACACTACATCTATCACCATCACTATAAACCACATTTATCACCATCACTATACAATACATTTATCACCATCACTATATACTATATGTATTTAGTTTAGTATAATATCTTTATTACGCATTCCATACCCATCCTGTGGGCTGTAGTCAAAGGATTACAGAGATACATAATGGGTCCAGGGACTGGACTGGAAACCTTTTAAAGCTACATTTATCACCATTAGTATACACTACATCTATCATCACTATACATTTATCACCATCACTATACATTTATCACCATCACTATACAGTATAACATCATCACTATACAGTATATCTATCACTGTCACTATATATCTTACACCATCACCATACAAAATGTCAGAACAAGTACATTCTAAGATCACTTTATTTCTCTTATATATTTTATTATACCTAATATTGTGGCCTGCTTTTCCATATATTATCATCTCTAAACTTAAATGCTAGGACATCAAATCTCAATTGTAAAAATGACAATCTTAAGACGATTTGTATATATTGCAAATGTTGTGCTTTTCATAATCGTTTTTGTTGACATATTTCTCATACTTCAAACAAACATGAAGTAGCTAGAGGAGGATCGGGGTCAACTCCTAAAAGAGGTCGAGAAAACTTCCCTGGCGTGTGAATCGCTTGCCCAAAAATTGTGTCGATTCTATGGGATGGGGATGATTCTGTAGTGTGATGGTTATACCCTTTCACAGCCCCCTGCAATCCAGGTAAGCCCTTGGTGGGCCCCACAAACCTGGCCCGTTCTCAGCATCACATTCAGAGGTTACCAAGTCTTCAAGGAAATAAAAAATCTGGAGATTCTTCTCAAAGATATAAAGGAATCTTGCCAGGGGACTTCTTCCTCCTGGCTGGTAATGCTGGTTCTCCCACTGGTTGTTGTGACCATGCTAGGAGTATCTTATTGGACTTTCCAAGGCAGGAGCTACGCTCAGAAGCCACAAACACTCTCCAGCCCATGTAACCCAGTGGTGACTGGTGACTCCATGAGTGTTGATGATTCATAACCCCTCAAAATGACTGTAACTCTACCCAAGACTATGATGCTCCCCAAGACTGTGACTCTCCCCAAGACTGTGACCCTTCCCAACACCGTGACCCTTACCAACACCGTGACCCTCCCAAATGCTGTGACCCTCCCCAACACTATAACCCTGCAGGAGACCCAGCTGGTGAGTGATGAGTCTGTGGAAACCCAGGTGGTGAGTGATGAGTCCCCTGAGACCCAGCTGGTGAGTGATGAGTCTCCTGAGACCCAGCTGGTGAGTGATGAGTCTCCTGAGACCCAGCTGGTGAGTGATGAGTCTCCTGAGACCCAGCTGGTGAGTGATGAGTCTCCTGAGACCCAGCTGGTGAGTGATGAGTCTCCTGAGACCCAGCTGGTGAGTGATGAGTCTCCTGAGACCCAGCTGGTGAGTGATGAGTCTCCTGAGACCCAGCTGGTGAGTGATGAGTCTCCTGAGACCCAGCTGGTGAGTGATGAGTCTCCTGAGACCCAGCTGGTGAGTGATGAGTCTCCTGAGACCCAGCTGGTGAGTGATGAGTCTCCTGAGACCCAGCTGGTGAGTGATGAGTCTCCTGAGACCCAGCTGGTGAGTGATGAGTCTCCTGAGACCCAGCTGGTGAGTGATGAGTCTCCTGAGACCCAGCTGGTGAGTGATGAGTCTCCTGAGACCCAGCTGGTGAGTGATGAGTCTCCTGAGACCCAGCTGATGAGTGATGAGTCTCCTGAGACCCAGCTGGTGAGTGATGAGTCTCCTGAGACCCAGCTGGTGAGTGATGAGTCTCCTGAGACCCAGCTGGTGAGTGATGAGTCTCCTGAGACCCAGCTGGTGAGTGATGAGTCTCCTGAGACCCAGCTGGTGAGTGAGGAGTCTCCTGAGACCCAGCTGGTGAGTGAGGAGTCTCCTGAGACCCAGTTGGTGAGTGATGAGTCTCCTGAGACCCAGCTGGTGAGTGATGAGTCTCCTGAGACCCAGCTGGTGAGTGAGGAGTCTCCTGAGACCCAGCTGGTGAGTGAGGAGTCTCCTGAGACCCAGTTGGTGAGGGATGAGTCTCCTGAGACCCAGCTGGTGAGTGATGAGTCTCCTGAGACCCAGCTGGTGAGTGATGAGTCTCCTGAGACCCAGCTGGTGAGTGAGGAGTCTCCTGAGACCCAGTTGGTGAGTGATGAGTCTCCTGAGACCCAGCTGGTGAGTGATGAGTCTCCTGAGACCCAGCTGGTGAGTGAGGAGTCTCCTGAGACCCAGCTGGTGAGTGAGGAGTCTCCTGAGACCCAGTTGGTGAGGGATGAGTCTCCTGAGACCCAGTTGGTGAGGGATGAGTCTCCTGAGACCCAGCTGGTCAGTGATGAGTCTCATGAGACCCAGCTGGTGAGTGATGAGTCTCATGAGACCCAGCTGGTGAGTGATGAGTCTCCTGAGACCCAGCTGGTGAGTGATGAGTCTCCTGAGACCCAGCTGGTGAGTGATGAGTCTCCTGAGACCCAGCTGGTGAGTGATGAGGCTCCTGAGACCCAGCTGGTGAGTGATGAGGCTCCTGAGACCCAGCTGGTGAGTGATGAGTCTCCTGAGACTCAGCTGGTGAGTGATGAGTCTCCTGAGACCCAGCTGGTGAGTGATGAGTCCCGTGAGACCCAGCTGGTGAGTGATGAGCCTCCTGAGACCCAGCTGGTGAGTGATGAGTCTCCTGAGACCCAGCTGGTGAGCGATGAGTCTCCTGAGACCCAGCTGGTGAGCAATGAGTCTCCTGAGACCCAGCTGGTGAGTGATGAGTCTCCTGAGGTGGAGCTCGTTAAACCTGTCACTCAGGATATACTCACTAACCTTGTTAGTGAGCAGCTTATTAAGTTTATCCCTCAGGAGGAACTTACTATGCCTGTCCTCCAAGCTAGGTTTAGTAACCTTGTCTTCCTTGCTCAGAAAATCGCAGTTGACAATTCACAAAGACTGGCAGAGTCTGACGGTTACAAGAGTACCTCAAAATACATGGGCTATCATGCTGATTTTCAAAAAAACATTTATAGTCCCACTAGCGTGGGATCCTCTGAAGTGACTAGTGGAGTTCAAAGTAACCCATCACCCATGCCTTGGAACTTCCTCAGTTAGCATGCACAGTGCTTGCCGTCATCTCTTGCATACCGTCCACAATGGCCATCTACCTTATGGAACCCCATGAAGCCAGCTTTCTCTTCCAGCCCACAGACATCAGAGCCATCTCCAGTGTCAAACTCACAGCAACCGGCTCCATGGGTATCAATAATGTGTTCCATCCTGTCTCCCATGTTTAACTCATGTACATCTGCAAGAGTTGGCAACAAGAAATTCAACCTAGTGCATAAATGGAGGGTGTTCCAGAAATCAATGACCCGATGGCCCTATCCACGACCAGGCTGAATTTCCATTCACTGAGCCCAATAACTTCCCACACGATGGTTTCGAAGAGTGTAAAAAATGGAGTGTGAAAAGCAGCTTTTAATTTTATTATTATTATTATTATTATTACAATAAAAACTCACCACTATTACTTTTATTAATTCATAGTGGACCCCGTGAATTCGCAGTTCCTAATTCATGGATTTTTCCTTAGAACCTACCTAATAATTGTACATGGGAATCCCTGCAAATTTGTAGATTTTTTTTTTATTTTTTCATAGTAATATAAAATGTTTTAGGTGTTTTAATGCTAAATATTAAGAAAAATATAATTTAATAATTTTATAACATAAATATTAATGTAAACTCAGCATAATTTCCAAATAAAATAAGAGTGGTACCTCGAGTTACGAACTTAATTCATTCCAGAAGGCTGTTTGAGTGCCGATACCGAACGAATTCGTTCCCATAAAGAATAATGTAATTTAGATTAGTTTGTTTCAGACCCCCAAAAATACATTTACAAAAGCACTTACAAAAATACAGTGGACCCTCGCCTAACGAACACATCGCATAATGTTAAATCAGCCTAACGAAGCATTTGGGTATAAAAATTTTGGCCCACTTAACAATAAAAAACTCGCCCAACGTGATTCCTCCCAAACCTGTCCATCCAGCCTGAGCGCCTCAGCTGCCTTGCCGTCATTGTTTACAACCCAGGGTGGCTGGTTGCATGCATACATTCAATACATTTTGTATTATTCCATTGTTTATAGTGCTTGTAACTGCTAAATAAGCCACCATGGGCCCAAAGAAAGCTTCTAGTGCCAGCCCTGTGGTAAAAAGGGTGAGAAATACTATCATACCGCAGTCAGGTGTTGCTGCACCATGGTCAGCTGTTGCTACACCAGTCTGCTGCACCACTGTCAGCTGTTGCTGCACCATGGTCAGCTGCTGCTGCACCACAGTCGGCTGCTGCTGCACCACCGTCAGATGTTTCTGACCAACATGATTCGTCCCAAACCTGTCCATCCAGCACTGCCGTCATTGTTTACAAGTCAGGGTGGCCGGTTGCATGCATACATTCGATACATATTGTATTATTCCATTGTTTATAATGATTGTAACTGCTAAATAAGCCACCATGGGCCCAAAGAAAGCTTCTAGTGCCAACCCTGTGGTAAAAAGGGTGAGAAATACTATCGTACCACAGTCAGCTGCTACTGCACCACCGTCAGTTGTTGCTGGACCAGTCAGCTGTTGCTGCACCAGGGTCAGGTGTTGCTGGACCAGTCAGGTGTTGCTGGATCAGTCAGCTGTTGCTGCACCACGGTCAGCTGTTGCTGGACCAGTCAGCTGTTGCTGGATGAGTCAGCTGTTGCTGGATCAGTCAGCTGTTTCTGGACCAGCCAGCTGTTGCTGGATCAGTCAGCTGTTGCTGCACCATGGTCAGCTGTTGCTGGACCAGTCAGCTGTTGCTGGATCAGTCAGTTGCTGCTGCACCACAGTCAGTTGCTGCTGCACCACAGTCAGCTGTTGCTCCATCACAGTCAGCTGTTGCCGCACCACCATCAGCTGTACTACTCAAAGATGTGGAGAGAGTGTTGTTGGTGTGGCTTAAAGTGAAACAATTACCGAGAAACGATTAACCCCAGAGGGTTAGCCACCCAGGATAACCCAAGAAAGCCAGTGCATCATCGAGGACTAACTTATTTCCATTGGGGTCATTAATCTTGTCCCCCAGGATGCAACCCACAACAGTCAACAAACACCCAGGTGAACAGGAAAAAATGCCTGGAACTAGTGCTCATATTGGTGAATTTAAGGCCAGCAAAGGTTGGTTTGAGAAATTTAAGAATTGTAGTGGCATACACAGTGTGATAAGGCATGGCGAAGCTGAAAAATTCATCCCCCAACAAGTGTTCAATTGTGACGAAACAGGCCTGTTCTGGAAGAAAATGCCAAACAGGACCTACATTACTCAGGAGGAAAAGGCACTCCCAGGACACAAGCCTATGAAAGACAGGCTATCTCTCATGTTGTTTTGTTGTAATGCTAGTGGGGATTGCAAAGTGAAGTCTTTACTGGTGTATCACTGAAAATCCCAGTGTTCAAGAAAAACAGTGTCTCATCACTCATCAATACTCTTCATTAAAGGTAAGTGTCATTTTAACATTTATTTATGTAGTTATTGTGCATGTCTTATTGTTTTCTTTGTAGGGAAATGTATATTTAATGGAAAAAAATTTTTTTTTAATACTTTTGGCTGTCTGGAACAGATTAAATGAATTTCCATTATTTCTTATGGGGAAAATTAACTCGGCTAACGATAATTTCGGCTAACAATGAGCTCTCAGGAACGGATTAATATCGTTAGGCGAGGGTCCACTGTACACTTATATAACTGTTCAAGTTGGAAGCTGTTTGAAACTTGAGGTACCACTGCATAATACTGTATAAATATTTTAGTGCTGTAAAGAGAACACAAAGCAAAAGTAGAGGAAAACGCAGCTTGGGATGGTGAAATGCCCTTGTACTCATAGGCATAAATAAGGTTTGAAAGTAGCCAACCCAAGAGCGTTATTCATTTCTCACCTGCTGTTGATTGGCTGCTGGCCTGCGATGTATATTCAGCAGATGAGAAAAGCATTCACGCATCATAACTGTTTACCGCAAATAGATATCTCGAGTGTTTGTCTGACTGTTCGCACATATTTTGTTTTGTGCTTGTTTAAGCCCTAAGATGCCATCCAATTAAATTATCACTATATATTTACAGTATGTATACCAAAGAAAACAGGGTTGCATGAAGTACAGTATACCAAAGAAAATGGGCTTGTTTGAAATATAGTACATATGGGGGTAACATTGGTATTTTACATTCTAGCACTGCTGGAGACATAGCAGTACAGTACCGTATACAGGTTTGTCTTTAGATTCTTTTTTTTTTTTAGGGTGATGCATGAAGCTGAGTTTGAAATTAAATTAAAGTGTTTTTGGGGCATATTTAGGGTTTAAACTATAAATTTAAGCACTTACAAGAATTTTTTTAACCATGTCAGGAAATTGCGGTTTGTCCAAATTCACAGGTGGTCTTGGAAAGTAATCCCCTGCGAATTTGAGGGGACCACTGTATTTCCTATACCACAGAAATGTTATTTTATACATCGGCTTTCATTATTGTGCATTTATTTTTAAAGTGAAAATGGCTTTCTGCATTTTTTTTTGTACGGAATTCATTTTTAATATAGGAGAAAAATTTGTACATGCATCTAGTTACTCATACATATTTATTTTCATTGTTACTAAAATTTCTTAGTTCTTAGTTGTGCCACCTGAGTGACTAGTTTATAGTACACCCACAGCTCATCCTGTGAGCAACAGCACAAAAAAACAGGATTGCAGTACAGCCTCTCCTCACTTAATGATGGAGTTCTGTTCCTAAGACCACGTCATTAAACAAATTCATCGCTAAGTGAGGAGCATACTATAATGGTAATGGGTTTGTGTCAACCATCTTTGATATTGTTTTAACCCTTTGACTGTTTTCGACGTATAAATACGTCTTACGAGCCAATGTTTCTGACGTACAGTAATCCGTTTCAGACATCCAAAAGTATAAACAAAAAACACATTTTATAGAGAAGAACTACTGTATATTCCATAGCTTATTTATCTATCGCAATTCATCTAATATGACATAATAAAACAATATTAATAACATAGAAACATGATATACAGTAGGGCCTCACTTATACAGCGGGTTAGGTTCCAGGCTGTCACCGGAAAGCAGACATCGCCGGAAGGCAGAACTCCATATTTTTCCATTTATAAATGCATGTAAATGCCAGATAACAAGTTTACACTAAATTATATTAAGTTTGTAATAGAACTAGGCATTAAAAACACACAAAGTAAAATACAGTCACAGTAAATTCATTACTTATCTTAAAGTATTTGTAATCTTAATGTAGGGAGAGAGGTGAGTAGTACTTATTTGTAGGAAGTCAGGTGCAGGTAGCCCAGGTGTAGGTAGCACTGGCTCCCCGTCTCATACTTAATATACGATATTTAAAACATCCCAGAGAGGTAAAATGCACATACAGTACACTCATTATTTACCTTAAAATATGTGTAGTCTTAATATAGAAAGAGAGGTGAGTAGTATTTATTTGCATAAAGTCAGTGTAGGTAGCCGGTAGGTGTAGCCTGGGCTACACCTACTGGCTACCTACACTGTGGCCCAGAGCCATATTATTAACATCAACATGCCTTGTTCACTGAATTTAATCATTTCTAACAACTACCTTTAGATGCCATCATAAACGAAGGTAGAAGTAGTGAATAATTCATGCCGAAAATTTTAAACAAAAGCGGAGTGGGGGAGTGGATGGGCCAAACGCAGATTCATACACGTTTTCTCTGATGGCTGAGCAGAGAAAACGTAATGTTGTCCCTCCACCCGGATCCACAAGTATTATTATCAGAGCATATAAAATATGCAATAAATGCCAGACAACAAGTTTACACTAATTTATATTAAGTTAGCAATAGAAATAGGTATTAAAAACACAATAAAAGGTAAGATACACACAGAGTACACTTATTACTTACCTTAAAATATTAATATTAATGTGTGAGAGGTGAGTGGCAGGGTGTTTATTGAATAAAATCAGAATGGCACACCATCATCCTCTAGCTTGGCACTTAAAGTAAGAGGCTTACGACTTCTCTTTTTATTGCAGCTAACCTTAGACGCCATTGTCAATGAGAGCCAACTAGTTAACGAAAGAGTAAACAAGAGAGAGAATGAGATACAGAGTTGAGACAATGTAAGAACACAAACTGAACAGGTAGTGGACGATCACTTGGTCAGGCGAAATAAATGCGTATTAACATGTGTCTACTTTTAGTTCATTCACGTCCATTTGTAAGAGTTTGTAAAACATTTACCTCAATATTTCTTTTTATTTTAATAATAATTACCTCACAATACAAATACTCTTACATTGTGTACAAGTTGTACAAGTTAGTTCAGAATAAACAAACAGCAACACACCATTTTTAGAGTGAATGAAGACATAATAATATTAATAATAATAATAATAATATTACTATTATTATTATTATTAATATTAATAATTATTATTAAGATTATTAAGATTATTAAGATGTTGCAGGTGTATGGTGTAGGAGGTAGGTTACTGAAAGCAGTGAAGAGTTTTTACGAGGATAGTGAGGCTCAAGTTAGAGTATGTAGGAAAGAGGGAAATTATTTCCCAGTAAAAGTAGGCCTTAGACAAGGATGTGTGATGTCACCGTGGTTGTTTAATATATTTATAGATGGGGTTGTAAGAGAAGTAAATGCGAGGGTCTTGGCAAGAGGCGTGGAATTAAAAGATAAAGAATCACACATAAAGTGGGAGTTGTCACAGTTGCTCTTTGCTGATGACACTGTGCTCTTGGTAGATTCTGAAGAGAAGTTGCAGAGATTGGTGGATGAATTTGGTTTGGGTGTGCAAAAGAAGAAAATTGAAAGTGAATACAGGAAAGAGTAAGGTTATGACGATAACAAAAAGATTAGGTGATGAAAGATTGGATATCAGATTGGAGGGAGAGAGTATGGAGGAGGTGAATGTATTCAGATATTTGGGAGTGGACGTGTCAGCGGATGGGTCTATGAAAGATGAGGTGAATCATAGAATTGATGAGGGGAAAAGGGTGAGTGGTGCACTTAGGAGTCTGTGGAGACAAAGAACTTTGTTCTTGGAGGCAAAGAGGGGAATGTATGAGATTTATAGTTTTACAACGCTCTTATATGGGTGTGAAGCATGGGTGATGAATGTTGCAGCGAGGAGAAGGCTGGAGGCAGTGGAGATGTCATGTCTGAGAGCAATGTGTGGTGTGAATATTAATGCAGAGAATTTGTAGTTTGGAAGTTAGGAGGAAGGTGCGGGATTACCAAAACTGTTGTCCAGAGGGCTGAGGAAGGGTTGTTCAGGTGGTTCGGACATGTGGAGAGAATGGAGCAAAACAGAATAACTTCAAGAGTGTATCAGTCTGTAGTGGAAGGAAGGCGGGGTAGGGGTCGGCCTAGGAAGGTTGCAGGGAGGGGGGTAAAGGAGGTTTTGTGTGCGAGGGGCTTGGACTTCCAGCAGGCATGCGTGAGCGTGTTTGATAGGAGTGAATGGAGACAAATGGTTTTTAATACTTGACGTGCTGTTGGAGTGTGAGCAAAGTAACATTTATGAAGGGGTTCAGGGAAACCGGCAGGCCGGACTTGAGTCCTGGAGATGGGAAGTACAGTGCCTGCACTCTGAAGGAGGGGTGTTAATGTTGCAGTTTAAAAACTGTGGTGTAAAGCACCCTTC
This sequence comes from Cherax quadricarinatus, assembly GCF_026875155.1. Lineage (NCBI taxonomy): Eukaryota > Metazoa > Arthropoda > Malacostraca > Decapoda > Parastacidae > Cherax > Cherax quadricarinatus. The sequence goes on from NC_069466.1 coordinate 10,534,222, forward strand.
TGGCAAGACAGTGATGGAGTGAATGATGGTGAAAGTTTTTCTTTTTCGGGCCACCCTGCCTTGGTGGGAATCGGCCAGTGTGATAATAAAAAAAAAAAATTAATATTATTATTAATATTAATAATAATAATAATAATTATTATTATTATTATTATACAGCGCTGTATAGCCCTTGTGGCTTAGTGCTTCTTTTTTATTATAATAATAATAATAATAATAATAATATTATTATTATTTATTATAAAAAGCACTAAACCCACAAGGGTCGTGAATTACTATACATAAAGGCATACGAAAATAATATTTTTCTAGTTACCCCCCAGTGTTTGACTACAGAAAACGTAATTCTTCCGACACTACCTACACAGCTGCTTTAATATTTAATATTTACATCAATTTTTATTCTGAGTGTATGTATCATGTTTATATGCTATGTAATGGGTTTCATATATAATTTTGAGGAAAATATCATAGATGGATTAATGAAAATGCCTATATTGATGTTAAATAAGACATTTAGTGTGCCCAAGAGTGATGATTATTACATAGTATTGGCATCATGAGTAGAGAGAGACTTAGCAATTTTAATGTGTACCTGCACACCAGCACAGTGTGTAAGTATATTTAGGTACAGGTACACATAAGTATAATTATCAGAGTACATATAAAATATGCAGTAACTTGAAAACACTTGAAATTTTGGAAAGTTTCCTGACATAATAGATGTGGTCACGGAAAATGTAAACAAACCGGGTGGGGGGAGCCGTATTTAAAAGACCGCTTGCCGTATAGCAAATTTTGGTCATAATTTGACATCGCCGTATTAGCAGAACACCATAAGGCGAAACGCCATAAAGCGGGGCCTTACTGTATACTCTAGAATGAATAAAGTATGTCAATACGTATGCGAGGAGTAAGTGGTGGTGGTGTTATTGCTAGGTTTACAAGGGCCACATTAGTGGTATTGGAGGTGGCCGTAGAAGCCACCAATACTATTCACACAAACAATGTATGTAATTTATAAATAAGAATAATTTACACTTTAACCCTTTTAAGGTTGGTGCCGTACTAGCACGCGTAAATTCTAGCGGCCTCAAATTAAGCAGGAAACAGCTGTACACCTAGATGTGAAAGCATGCGTCTCCATGGTCAGTACGCGCTGTACAAAAAAATCAGGGACCCAGTGGTGCACTGTGGGAAAGCCATTTTATTACACCTTGTCCACCATGTCTAGTGCTAAGAAATTCCTCACTCCTCGGCTAATTGGAGCTCTTTTGTTCCCAAGTGACAGTTTAAACACAGATGGAAGTGTCAGTGAAGATGAATTTCATGGTTTTGAGGAGTGTGTGACCACAAGCAATGGCCAGGAAACCTGAAGGAAGGAAGGAAGAGGGAAGGAAGGAAAGTAGGAAGGAAGAGATTTTATTTTATTTATTTTATTTATTTATTACAATTTGAGCACACATACAGAGGTACAAAAAAAAAATACAGATAAGAGCAGCATGCCAAAGCCACTTATACTATGCATAGCATTACGGGCTGGCTTAAAATTAACTTAAGATTAACTAAGCAATGATGAAATCAGTGATAAAACATTAATGTAAACAGATTACTATAAAGTACAAGTGAGTATTACAAAGACAGGTCATGTGGTTGCATGCATTATTGTACATTCAGTCGTATGGAGAATTCTGTTAGGTAGTTTATTTAAAAAAATAGTAAAGTTAGATTGGGTTTTAGGTTTAACAGTTATGTGATATAATTGTGAGAAACATTTAAGATATACAATTTATAAGGTTGAGTTATTCAGTATTTATTTGGTTTTGGGTGAGTAAGTGAACTTTGAGAAGAGACTTGAATTTATAAACAGGTAGTGTTTCTTTTATATTTACAGGTAATGAATTCCAGATTTTAGGGCCTTTTATGTGCATTGAGTTTTTGCATAGTGTGAGATGGACACGAGGAACATCAAAGAGTGATCTGTGCCTTGTGTTATGGTCATGTGTTCTGTTGAGGTTGGCAAGGAGATGTTTGAGGGGAGGGTTAATATCAGAGTTAAGTGTTCTATGTATGTAATAGGTGCAGTAATAAGTATGGATGTTTTGTATGGTGAGTAGGTTTAGTGTATTGAATATTGGTGGAGTGTGCTGCCTGTAGTGAGAATTTGTTATCATTCTAACTGCAGCCTTTTGTTGGGAAATTAGTGGTCTGAGATGGTTAATTGTTGTTGAGCCCCATGCACAAATTCCATAGGTGAGATAGGGGTAAATAAGTGAGTGATATAGAGCCAGGAGGGCTGACTGTGGAGCATAGTACCGTATCTTCGATAGTATGCCTACAGTCTTGGAAATTTTTTTAGAAATTTGTTGTATATGTGTATGAAATTTGAGTCTATTATCAAGGTGGATTCCTAAGATTTTCCCTCTGTTAGCCTTTGTGATAGGTCTCCGTTTATCATTTATGTTAAGAGGACATCTGTAGCTCTGTTACCAACTCGAATGAGTTAGGTTTGTCATGTTTAGTTGTAGTTTAGTTAGTCCTCATCCAGGTAGATAAATCTTCTGTAATTCGGTTATCTTACAGTATTGGCTAGCGTTGACTGGGCTCCGGGGGGAGAAGGACGTATGTAGTGTCAACTGCAATAGTGTGGTTGAGTTATTGCGAAAGCCATTTTCGGTAGGTCATTTCTGTATAGGAGAAAGGAGAGAGGGCCAAGGAACATTCCCTGTGGGACACCCAACGTGTAATGGGTGTGAGAAGAGTTTGCCCATTTGCGTTACACATATGGCTTCTGTTGCTGAGGTATGACTTGAGGTAGTTGAGGGAGTGCCCTCCTTTTATCCATAGTGTGACAATTTTCGTGGAGCAAGTCATGGTCAACTGTATCAAAGCTTTATGTAAGTCAATGAAGATCCCTAGTGGGGACTTCTTTTTTCATCTATTGACAGTGTATATATGTTCTAGCATGTATACAATTAGCATCATTAGTATTTTTATTAGGCCTGAATTCCAAATTGGGCAGGGTTGAGTATGTTTTGGGATGATAAGTAGGAGTAGATTCGTTTATGAATTAATTTTTCGAAGATTTTTGTGAGAGGGTGTAAGTTGGATATTGGCCTATAGTTATTCAAACTCTGTTTGGTATCCTCCTTTGTGGATCAGGAGGTGACCTTCGCTATTTGGTACTGTAGGAGGTGGAGGATTCATGGATTTTGTTAAAGCGTGTTGCAAGAATGGTGTTAGCACTGTGACACTTTTTTTGTATATAAAGGTCGTAAGGTATTTAAATCTCCTGCTTTGTTTTTTAGTGCGTTGTAATTAACGGGTGACTTCGTATGGGTTAGTCGGAGCTAGGAAACAGTGGTCGTTCGGGTAGTTGCCGGTGAGGTAGTCATTTGGTTGGTGGTACTGGAGCTTGGGATTTTTTTTTTGGCAAAGGTTGTTGTCTATTAGTGGCAGAAGAAATCATTGAGTCTGTTTGCTGTTCTGTTGGTGGGAGTTGAGGTTCATCTGATTATGGCTAATTTTATTTCGCTATTTCGTGATATCTTTTTTTGTTCCAGAATTTTCTGATAGGGTTTTCCAGTCTTTTTTTATATCACTCGTAAGTTTGGATAATCATGTTCTCATAATACAATTTTTTTGCCCTTCTTATCAGGCTGGTTAGGATTGATGAGTAACGTTTGTTGTCTCAGGCTTATGTGACCCATTCTGTACTGCTATTTTCATATTGGTGTTTTGTATTTATGGATTTGAGAATGCTGGGTGTTTGCAGGGACTTGTTCAGTCTCTTAGCTGTCATCTGTTTAGTTTTTTTAGGGCAGTGCTTTATTATGAGGTATTGGGTCTTTTTTAGAAATATTAATACAGTCGTTCAATATTCTGTATAGATTTATAGCTCAGTGTGCCAGTCAATGTTTGCTACTGATGTGTGAAGTTATTAATGGCTGCTTCATTGTTGAAGTCTGAAGGTGACTTTAGTAGTGTTCTTGGGGTGTTTACCAAGAGTTGTTATGAGGAAAAGTAGGTAAGTGTTCTGTGGTATTTATCTGTAATTATGCCTGATTTTAAAGGGGATATGGTGTTGGTCCCGATGTGGTAAGTTGGGAACACTAGTTGTACTGTAACTCTTGTGGTTTTGTTACTGTGGTGCAAACATACAGTTACTCATTGTGTTTTTGAATTCAGTAAACATGTGGATCCTGGTTCTTTGCAGGAGAAATTATATTGAAGTCACTGAGAGTAGTACGTGATCTTTGTTCATGCGGCATCCGTTTCATACTTCCTAGGTTTTGACTAAATTGGCTTACTGTATTGGACTGTGGAAACTCCTGTAATGTTATCAATGTGAGAGGTTTTTGTAAGGTATTTGGATTTGAATTTAGCTATTATATATTCTCCTGTTCATCCCTTGTGCTAGTTTTAGTGTTACATTCTAGTTGGTATCTGAGTAGTATATGGCTGTGCACCCTTGTTGGTCTGGCCTACAGTTGTGTATGGCTGTGTAACCAGGAATTGATAACATCTGTAGTATCAGGCTTTAGCAGGTTTCAGTTAGTTGTAATGAATGACATATTGGCATTGTAAGGAATTTAGTAATGCTCTATGAGGTCATCGTAATGCTTGCTTTAAAGATCTGGATATTGTAGTTAAAAGATAGTTATGTTGTATTAGCACTGAGAAGTGCCTTTGATTGTTCTGCGCTGTATAGTAATTACAGTAATGTTTGGTTCTTTAAGTCTTATATAAGAGGTTTGGTATCAGGATCAATGCTTGTAATTCATAAGATTTGTTTTAGTGAATCTATAGTTAGAAATAAGTATTAAAACCAAAAGTAATAAGTCTTAAGCTAAAAAATAGCACCTGAACTTATTTAAAAAAATGTAAAATAATGAGCTAAGGTAGTTTTTTTTTATTCTTTTTTTTATTTAAGCTAAAATAAAGGAGACAATATAAAAGGGACTAATACAAATAAAGTGATGATCAAATAATGGAGCTTGGGAATATGATAGTAGGTAGTACTATAAAGGTAATTCTTTAAAGTTAGAATTATAGTATAAAATTATAATATAAAAGGGACTTTATATAAGGTTGTGGTGAAGTGTAAAGTGGTTGATCAATAATGAGCTTTGGAATGTAATGGCAAATTGTGAAACTTATATCTACTTTAGCACCTGAGAATAGCACCTTGATTATTTTAACAATTGTGAATATATAAACTAGGGTAGTTATAAGGTAGTAGGTTGGTAGACAGCAACCACCCAGGGAAGTACTACCGTCCTGCCAGATGACTGTGAAACAAAAACCTGTAACTGTTTTTTGCATGATGGTAGGATTGCTGGTTTCTTTTTCTGTCTCATAAACACGCTAAGATAACAGGGATATCTTGCTACTCCTACTTACACTTTGGTCACACTTCACAGACACGCACATGCATATATATATATACATACATCTAGGTTTTTCTCCTTTTTCTAAATAGCTCTTGTTCTTTTTTTATTTCTTTTTGTCCATGGGGAAGGGGAGAACAAAGAATCTTTCTCCGTAAGCCATGCGTGTGTATGAAGGCGACTAAATTTGCAGGGAGCAATAGGGCTAGTAACCCCTTCTCCTGGATACAATTACTAAAAAAGAGAGAAGAAAAACTTTATAAACTGGTTGCTTAAATGTGCGTGGATGTAGTGCGGGGATGACAAGAAACAGATGTTTGCTGATGTTATGAATGAAAAGAAGTTGGATGTTCCTGGCCCCTAAGCGAAACAAAGCTGAAGGGGGTAGGAGAGTTTCAGTGGGGGAAATTAAATGGGATTAAATCTGATTATCTTGAGAGAGTTAGAGCAAGGAAGGGTAGCATAATGTTAAATGATCAGTTATGGAAGGAAGCAAAGAGACTATGATGTGTAATTCAAGAATTATGTGATTAAGTAAAGGTTGGAATGCGAGTAAGTGGGTCATAATAAGCGTGTTATGACATGGAGAAGGAGGAATGCAGAGGAAGAGAGAGAGATTTTGGGAAGTGTTAAGTGAATGTATAGGAGCCTTTGAACCAAGTGAGAGGAGTAATTGTATGGTAGGGGACTTGAATGCAAAGTAGGAGAAACTTTTAGAGAGGGTGTGGTTAGGGTAAGTTTGGGGTGCCAGGTGTAAATGATAATGGGAAGCCCTTTGATTGACTTTGTATAGAAAGGGGTTTAGTTGTAGGTAATACTATTTTAAGAAAAAGAGGTATAAATAGTATACCACGATATGATTTAGGGCGGAAATGACAGTTGTTTGTTTGGATATGTATTGGTAGATTAAAAGACTGTTGAGTAGACTTCAGGTTGTACATGTTTATAGAGGGGCACAGATATATCAGATCACTTTCTAGTTGTAGCTACACTGAGAGTAAAAGGGTAGATGGGATACCAGGAGAATAGAAGATCTGGGAAGAGAGAGTGTGAAGTTTATAATCTAACAAAGAGGATGCGTTTGGGTAAGATATTAAAACAGTATTGGGAGGATATAGGGCTAATGAGAGCATAGGCAATGGGGTCGAAGAGGTATGGGGTAGGTAAAAAATGTAGTGTTAGATTGTTCGCAGAAGTTGTGGTTACAGGAAAGTGGGTGCAGGATGGAAGGGAGGAGCGAGCGATTGGTGGAATTGATGATGTAAAGAGAGTAATGTAAGGGAGAAAAAGAAAAAGTTAGCATATGAGATAGTTTTAACAAAAGTAGAAGTGATGCAAGGAGGGAAGAGTATATGGAGAAAAAGAGAAGAAGTTAAGCGAGTGGTGAAAGCATGTAAAATGAGAAGCAAATGAGAGATTTGGGGTGAGATGTTTATCAACAAATTTTGTTGAAAATAAACGAAAAAAGTTTTGGAGTGAGATTTAACAAGTTAAGAAAGGCCTAGAGGAAAATAAATGGATTTGTCAGTTAAAAATAGGAGAGGGAGAGTTATTAAATGGAGAGGTAAGGTATGGGAGATGGAGGAATATTTTGAGGTATTGTTAAAGTTGATGAGATAGGGAAGCTGGATGTTCGTGTATAGGGCAAGGAGGATAACATCTTGTTAGGAGTGAGGAAGAGCAGTAGTGAGTGTGGGGGAAAGTTCCGTGAGGCAGAGGTAAAAATGAAAGGGGGTAGTAAGGCAGCGGGATTGATGGGATAAAGATAGAAATGTTAAAAGCTGGTGGGGATAAGTTTTGGAGTGGTTGGTGCAATTATTTTATAAATGTAATGAGAGGGTAAGGTACCTAGGGATTGGCAGAGAGCAGCATAGTTCCTTTGTATAAAGGCAAGGGGATAGAAAAAGAGGGTTGCATAAAATATAGGGGATAGGTCTGTTTGAGTGTCCTGGGTAAAGTGTTATGGATAGCGTTAAATTGAAAGAATTAAGGGGGGGAAGTAAGACGGAGAACTAGGATAGCAGATGAACAAGGAGGCTTTTAGGAAAGGTAGGGGGTGTGTGTGGTCCAGGTGTTTACAGTGAAACTTATAAGTGACAGTATTTAGATAAGGCTTAAAGAAGGTCTTTGTGGCATTTATGATTTGAAAAGGCGTATGACAGGGTGGATAGGGGGGAATGTGGCAGATGTTGCAAGGGGTTATGTGTAGGAGGTAGGTTACTGAAAGCAGTGAGAGTTTTTTACGAGGGGGCTTGTGATGCTCTAGTTAGAGTATGTAGGAAAGAGGGAATTTTTTTCCAGTAAAAGTAGGCCTTAGACAAGGATGTGTGATGTCCACCGTGGTTGTTGATATATTTTATGATGGGGTTGTAAGAGAAGTAAAGCGCGGGTTTGGCAAGAGGCGTGGAGTTAAAGATAAGAATCACCCACAAAGTGGGAGTTGTCAAGCTGCTCTTTGCGATGACACTGTGCTTTGGGAGATTCTGAAGAGAAAGAAGTCCTCGCAGAGATTGGTGGATGAATTTGTAGGGTGTGAAAGAAGAAAATAAAGGTGAATACATGAACGAGTTAAGGTTATGAGGAGAACAAAAGATTTAGGTGATGAAAGATTGAATATCAGAATGGAGGGAGAGAGTATGGAGGAGGATGAACGTATTCAGACTATTTGGGAGTGGACGTCGTCAGCGGGATGGGTCTATGGAAGCATGGAGGGTGAATCATTAGGAATTGATTGATGGGAGAAAAAGAGTGAGTGTGTGCACTTAGGAGTTCTGTGGAGTCAAAGAACTTTGCCTTGGAGGCAAAGAGGGATGTATGAGAGTATAGTTTTACCAACGCCTTCTTATGGGTGTTGAAGCTCGTGGGTGTGATGAATGTTGCAGCGAGGAAGATAGGCTGGAGGCAGTGGAGATGTCATGTCTGAGGGCATGTGTGGTGTGAATATATGCAGGAATTCGTTAGTTTGGAAGTTAGGAAGGAAGGTGCGGGATTACCAAAACTGTTGTCCAGAGGGGCTGAGAAGGGTTGTTGAGGTGGTTCGGTATGGTAGAGAGGAATGGAGCGAAACAGAATGATTAAGAATAGTGTGTATCAGTCTGTAGTGGGGTTGGAAGGCGGGGTAGGGGGTTTCGGACTAGGAAGGGTTGGAGGGAGGGGGGTGTAAGGAGGTTTTGTGGTGCGAGGGGCTAGGGACTTGCAGAATGCATGCTGGCGGTTTGATAGGAGGAATGGAGACAAATGGTTTTTAATACGGGACGTGCTGTGGAGTGTGAGCAAAGTAGTAACATTTATGATGGGATCAGGGAAAGGATCAGGCCGGACTTGCGTTCCTGGAGATGGAAGTACAGTGCTGCACTCTGAAGGTGGGGTGTTACATGTGGCAGTTTAAAAACTGTAGTGTTAAAGCACCCTTCTGGCAAGACAGTGTGGAGTGAATGATGGTGGAATGTTTTTCTTTTTTCGGGCCACCTGCCTTGGTTTGGGAAATCGGCTGGTTTTTTGTGATAATAAATAATAAAAAATAGTTATATAAAGCTAAAAATAAAGGAGAAAATATTGAGGGACTAAAATTAATGTTAATGGTAAACTAAGTGAATGGGACAGATGGTCACTTGAAATTATATTGGTTTAGGAGTAAGAATTGATTTGTAATATTAAATATTGAGCTGTTTATTGCACCAATAAAAGTAAAAAAAAATGAGGTAGTTGGTACTAGAAAACTAAGCAAGATAGGTTTTGGTACTTGCAAAAAGTAATTGATATATACTAATTGCCATACACAATGAAAAGTGTCTATAAAAAACAATTATTAAGTGATAAAACAAAAAATTACAATGGACAGTAAGAATAATGAATATTATAATTTGGAGTAAGATTTGACTTGTAATTTAATTTTGAACAATTAATTGCAGTAAGAAGAAGTATAGAGTATTGGAGGTAGTTGGCATTAGCTAGGGATGAAAAATAATAAAAATTAATAATGCACAAGTATAATAGTAACGTAACTATATGCACACACGTAAATGTTATTAAGGGGACTTATCTAATCTGTTACAGAAATGTCAGCTTTTTTCTAAGGAAGGTTAGAGAATCATGTTCGTTTGAGATGGTATATTGTTGTTCCTGTTGATGTTTTCCTTACTAGTATTTTTCCCATCTCGCGTGAAACACTGATGTATTTTGTTCCTGTTTAAGTTTTCTCGCCTGAACAGAAGGTTTGTGTCGTTTTTTTTGTTAGACATTTCAGTTATGTACACTCATTTTTCACTTGTAACTTGCTGATTTAATTAGGTCCTTTCTTTTATCGTTGATGAAGTTGATCATTTATACTGTGTTTTCTTCCTGGTTTTCCTAACAACGTGTTGCTTTGTTTCATTGTTTTGCACGATGACTGTACTGGTTTCTTTATTATTCTGTATAGCAGTTACTTTGCCTGTGTTGTGTTATGTCACTAGGTATGTAGTGGATGTTTATTATAACTGCATCAGACAACTTATTCTTGTTCAGTTTGTGTCTTGGAATCAGGTATTCATTTAGACGGAGTGTGCATGTTCTGATTCAGTCCTTGATTGCTGCTTCAACCTTCTTTTATTGTTGTTATTTGCTCGCAGTGTGACTGGCTATAGTGCTTTTAGAGTATTTTCTGTGTCAACACTTCCCGCATGTACATCTTCTCTTCAAGTTGTGGATCTTGTTCTCGATAGTTGGTTTATCTTGGATTCTCGTCGCTCGAGTGTTGTTTGATATCTTTGATTTCTTTTCTAGAGCAACGAATGTAGTTCCTTGTTATTGTCAGGAATAATCATACTGAGATTAATCATGGGGGTGAATCCTTTGAAAGGAGTGGCGTTGAGGGAGAGTCAGCCATGTTTGTGTTGTTGTTGTTGTTGTTGTTCCCTGGGGTGGCGGCAGGGTGATGGGGTGTTGATTGATACACTGGCGTCCAGCTGGGTTTGACAAGTTGAGTTCTAGGGTCCTTGTGTATTCTTTTATTCCTGATGTTGTTTCTTCTGCGATATCCTTTCATAGTATCAACGAAGTAGATACTGTGTAGCAATGGAGAAGAAGGCTTTGTTTTCTCGGAAGCTTGGGTTTAAGTGATTGTCTGGCAGCGGAGGCAGTATTTGGGTTAGCAGGGCTGTCTTCCTTAGATCTTCTAACTTTGTCAAGATTTGGGGTTCAATTCTTAGGATTCTTGGGTCATGTTGTGGTTAGTGGGTTTCATGTAGTTTGATCTTTCACTTAGGCATCAACAAAGTTTTGATGAGCGATGTTTTTTTTTTTGAGGAAAGAAGAGCTGGTAGGATACCGTTTGCTGCGCTGCCGCCGCGCAGTATGAAAGAAGGAGAAAGGAATGAGGAGGAAGTAGGAGGAGTATCAACCTAGGATGACCAAAAAAAAAAATCAGACAGTGACTTATTTCCTGTGGGTTGGAGGGCGTGGGGAAGAATGTTGAAGCAGTGAGGGTGGTTGAGTGATGGTGTTATTTGTTCATTGTGACACTAATTATGCTGGTGATCAGATATTTGACAAGTCCACCCCACACAACAACTATGAGCTTTTTTAACCCTTGGGGGTCAACAGGCCCTCTCAGAGACTTGTTCTCAGGGTCGGCCCCAAATTTAAATAAAAAAAAAAAAAAACTATTTTTTTTTCTCATATGAAAAGAATAGTAGAGACTCTTTTCCCGTCATAATGACACCAGAAGTATGAAATTTGATGGTAAAAGCTTCGGAAATATTCTCTCGCGAAAGTTTAGCGGTCTCAACGATGTTTATGCATCGGCCGATTTTGCCACTTTGAGCCCTATTTTCTGGCTATTCAGTGTACTAGTCGAGAAAAATATAAACTATTTGCTAGAAACATCATTTTTTCTATCGACATGAGTACATGAAACCACCACATTACCAATTTGCATTATCCATTGAAGTGGTTCAGAATTTAGCAATTTTGCCAATTTCACACCAATTTCAAAGATGCCAATTTCCGAATAGGAGTCCAGAATAAACAAGAAGACATTCCTGGCACTAATAAAATAACAAGTTCTCTGTTCGTGAGTCATATCCTCAGGCCCCTCTTATATTTTTTGGCTTTCCACTGAATTGAAATTTTTATTCCTACAAAAAAAAAAATAAGATTTTACTGTTTTATGCAGACTACTGCATTAGTTGTAGAAATGGTTATAATATAATATCAGCGCACTGTGAAAGATTATTGAGACTCACCAGTTGTGTGTATTGGACGTTGACATGATTTGTGTACTTTGGAACTTTGGTAATATCGAACATTTCTGTATTTCATTGTATACCAGTCAAAAATCATCTCAATTTCTGTACTATGTCATCATTCTATAAAAATGAGACCAAGAAAGAAAACTAGAATACAACAATAAAATACCATACGGATAATGACAGTGCAAAGTCGCTGTTGTAATCCAAAAACCACGGTAAAAGTTTTTTTTTTCTCATTACGCAGTGGGATGTTGCAGGAATTTTTTTTTATACTGCGCACAATGACCCATAGACCCATTTTACATATGTTAGGCCTTAACAGCTTTCTCTCACATAGATTTGAGGGCGCTTAGGAATTTAGGCGTACTACTACGTCAAAAATCCTGGGTTGTAGATGTACTAGTACGTCTGAAACCCCAAAGGGTTAAAGACGCTATAGATTTCTGGGAAATGTCCAGTGACTTTATATGTGTTATATGTGTGATAGAAAATAGTAATAAACATTTTTTATTGTTGGTTTGTGTAAACATGTTTTGTAAACAATATAATGGCTGTTTGTGCGGTAATTGTGTAGCATACACAAAGTGATATACATTAATTTACCTTATATTGGTCTCACAGGGCCATAAAATTACCTTTGGAATGAAGAAAAAGTAAGGGAAGAAAGGACGGAAGGAGGAGGGATGGTAGGTAGGAAGAGATGAGAGGATGGAAGGAAGGAAGGAAGGAAGGAAGGAAGGAAGGAAGGAAGGAAGGAAGGAAGGAAGGATGGAAGGAAGGAAGGAAGGAAAGTAGGTTTGTGGGGAGGAAGGATGTGTTGATGGAAGGCAGTGAGGGTTTGTGAGTGTTGGTATGATGCATCATTGTGACACAAGGACACACTGGTGACTCTGCATATTTTACAGTCATCCACACACAAAACTACAAGCTTTCAGAAACCCTTTTGTTGTTATAGGAACCTGTCCAGTGACTCTATATGTGTATATATATGATAGAAAAATATAATATAAAAATTTTTTTATTGTTGGTTTGTGTAAGCATGTTTTTTAAACAATATAATGACAAGCAAAATTTGTTGCTGTTACTTGTGTAGTATACAATGAGTGTATTGAATATATGCCAAATTCTCTTTATTCTGGTCTCAAAGAGCCTCTAACTGTTACTAGAAAATAAATTCTAAAAAATAAGAAAAAAGTAGAAAAAAACAAAATAAATATTACAGTGACCGGCAGTCTGCGGTGGTGTGTTGCCGTATGAGTTCAATTTTTGTCAACTTCACGCCTCCTTCTCCATAAGTTTTAATGATCGCAAAAAAAAATTTTTGGGCTTATAATACTATCATTTCATGAGAAAAAACTTTTTTTTTTTTCAAATTTTTTCGACCTGGAGAACAAACAAAACAAGTTGGGGAGGGGCCTGTCAACCCTGAAAGAAGTTAATTTATATGAAATATCATTTACTTTTATAAAAAGAAATATTGAACATCATTGTACCTTGGAGCGATGTGGCATTGGTTTAGGTGGTTGTAAGATAGGCAGGGTGGCATATGTTGGTCGTAGCCCTGTATACCTTCCAATAACATTGGAGGAGTTAGTTTCGTGTCTCCTTTTTCTCCCCCTCTCCTTTCTCTTTTCCTCCCCTTCCCCATCAGTTAACTTACTTGCTACATGTTAATGCTTCAATTTTTTAATTTGCTGGCTGGCGCTATAAACTTGATGATCCTGCTGCTTTAGTATGTACTATCGTAGAATCACTGAATCACTGAAGAAGGGCACACTCTCCCTTCTCTCTTCCTCTTCCACTTCGGATAACTTTGGCTATGAGTTTTTTCTTGAATCTCTCATGTTCCTCACCTTCTTTATCAATGGGCTTGGCATAGCAAGCTTCTTTGGGCCATGTTGGCTTATTTAGCAGGTTCACAGAGAATAAACGTCAAAATAACAATGAATTAGTATTACAAATTGTTTTCTATTTGGCCCGCTGGATAATGTTCACTCAACCCATAAACCAAAGTGACACTGCCTCTCAAAGAATGCGTGTTGAGAGGATTTGTGTGCACGGACACACTTGGACATGAACCATACCACCGATGATGAATGGAGGAAAGCAACAGAAAATGGAGCCAATTATTTTTACCCCATACCACCAATGAGAACATAGGAAAGGCAACGAAATGGAGCAAGAATTTTAGGAAAAAAAAACGACGATAAAGGAAATAGCGAAAACAGAGCCCAACGAAAGGGAGGGCCCCACTGTACCAATGGGAAACTCAACTTATGAGTTTAAATCTGTTCTGAGACCTTGCTCGTACTATTGATTGCTCGTATGCCTAGTCATTTTCTCCTCATTTTAATTTACTGAAATGTGATTAATCCATTCCAGCGGAACTCTTGCTCTCAGGAGGCAGGAATTTGATGCTAATATCAACTCTTGGGCTTATTTATCTATCACAATTCATCTAATATGACATAATAAACAATATAAATAACATAGAAACTGATATATATTCTAGAATTATTAAAATATGTCATTATGTGACAAGTGGTAACAGCCATTACCTACCTCAAGCTGCTGCCTTTGTGTCTTGATCTTTTAATTACCACATCTTGTTTCTGCTAAGCAATCATGATGCCCAGTAGGCATACCAGTGTTGCTGAATGACTTACTGACTTGACTGAATCACTTACTGAATTGACTGACTGACCGAATGAGTAAAAGTTAGACTTTTTCACTGAAGAGGAACCTGAAACGGTGTCTAGTGCAGCTGATGCCTTACAATCAGTTGTATAATGTACTGCAGGGTAAGACAGAACAGAAATCCCGTACAAAATTTATGCACACTCCAGTACATCCATCAACTTTAGTACTAGTACTTCTACCATCCACCTCAGCCCAGTAGGGCCACAGCATAACTCTCCACTCTCTTCACAATCATCGGCAAACACCATTACCCACAATTTAACCCTTTCAGGGTCCGTCCCATAGATCTACGGCTTTACATTCAGGGTCCAAACCATAGATCTACACCAAAATTCTAGCGGCATCAAATTTAGCGCGAGAAGGCTGGTAGGCCTACATCTGAAAGAATGGGTCTGGGTGGTCAGTGTGCACACTATTGAAAAAATCTGGACGCCTGCATGGCACTGTGGGAACGCCGGCAAAGTAGCTTTGTTCATTGTGCCTGGCGGCAAGGAAGCTCTCACTCCCCACTCACTCTCTGGGTGAATTCTGACTCTCTTCTTCACAACTTACAGTTCTAAGACTGAGGGAAGTGGAGCTGAAGAGGAATTCTATGGTTTTTGATCCATATGGTACCATTGTGCCATATGGTACAATGGTATCATATGGATCAATGGTGCCATGTCATACAATGGTATATGGTACAATGGTATCACATGGTACAATGGTACCATATGGAACAATGTACCATATGGTACAATGTACCATATAGTACATTGTACCATATGGTACATTATACCATATGGTACAGGGTACAGGGACCCTAATGGAAATAAGTCTGTCTGACTTTTTTGGGTTATCCTAGGTTCTCCAAACATATGCTGCTAAGTATGATATTCTATGTAACTTTATTTGTGTATAACTAAATAAACTTACTTATGATGCCACATGCACTTGAGTAAGCTTATTCAGGTGTACAGAAATGCAATTACATAGATTATCATACATGCAGGATACATATAAAATCCTAGGATAACCCAAAAAAGTCAAGGTGACTTATTTCCATTGGGATCCCTGTATCTGTACCATATGGTGTCCTGTACTGTATGGTACCCTGTACCATATGGTGCCCTGTACCATATGGTACCCTGTACCACATGGTACCCTGTACCATATGGTACCCTGCACCATGTGTTATCCTGTACTACATGGTACCCTATACCATATAGTATAATATACCATATGGTACCCTGTAACATGTGATACCGTGTACCATATGGTCAACAGGTGTTGGTGGCATGAGACACCAGCCAAGACTGAGTGGCGACGCAAGCTAACTACTGACTCCGCAGTTTCCGAGACAAAGCACTTTGTCATCCACCTCGGCGAACATGTCGAGTTCCTGTACATTCGTAAATACTATATAATAGAACATTACTAATATACAACATTTTTGTATATTTTTGTTGTAAACAATTATTGTAAACAAAATAATGATGAAAATATTAGTGTGTTTATTGTGTTGAATACAACAGTACCATATAGTACAATGAACCATATGGTATCATTGTACTGTATGGTACAATGTACCATATGGTACCATTGTATTATATGGTACCATTGTATCATGTGCCACTGCACCATAGTGTACCATATGGTACCATTGTACCATATGCACAATTGTACTATATGGTACCATTGCACCCTATGGCACCATTGTACCATATGGTACTATATGGTACCATTGTATTCAGCACAATAACTGCACTAATATTTTCATCATTTTGTTTACAATAAACTTGTAAACAAGTTTTGTAAGCAATATAATGATAAACAAATTAGTGCAGTTATTGTGTTAAATACAATGAGTGTACACTTATACAAAATACATTATATTGGTCTCACAGGCCACAAATGTTATTAGAAAAAGAAAAAAATTAGAAAAGTATAAAAAACGTAAAATAAAAAATGCGATTTTGCGGAAGTCACTGATGTTGCCGCCACCCGGTCATTTTGGGTCAACTTCCCACCGCTGTATCTCGGTAAGTACAGATCAGAAATTTTTTTTTTGTTTTATTACCTTCACAAAAATATTATCCTTAATTCTGTAAGAAAAAACTATTTTTTTTTTTTTCAAAATTTATTGAACACTGGGGCACCCCTTCCGATTTTGACCTCAGACCCTGAAAGGGTTAAGGCAAGAAATACCATTATTTCTGTTTTTTAAGCAGTAAAAACAACATAATACATCACGACAATGAACTACAATTATATATTCAGCTTTATTTTTGTAACACCCTACCTGAGAACTCTAGAACTGCAGACACATTCATCACCTTCAAAACTACCATTAGAAAACATCTTATCTCCCTGATAAACCCCATCAACTAACTACACGAATACCACCTGGTGGTTCACACTTACACTCACCCATTTGACCATAAACAGAAATATTAATCTCAACCTTAAAATAATGAATCCTATGATACTCCAATACTGAAACTATGTACTGTGCCAAAACAAAAGCATTCACATTGCTAAACTCACAAACTAGTATTTAGTCACTTAGCCATAATACCAACTTACCTCATAATTTGTAATATTTTAAAATAAAAAATTAAACTAAGTCTGCCCGAAATGCCTAGCCATGCTAGGCGTTCTAGTGGTACACTCTGTAATCATTATTTAACTACATGTAAACCACACAACAACCAAATTGTGTAAATTCAACATTGTAATCTTTATAGAGAATAAACTTTGAATTGAATTGAGTAAGATCTGAAGGTCTAGAAAAAAAATTGTTTGAGGGGGAAGCTCACATAAAGAATTTTTGCTCGTATCCAGAAACAAAAAATCGACCAAGCAACTGCTCATATCCTGAAAAACTCGTATGGTGGGAGCACTCGTAAGCTGAGGTTCCACTGTACTTGTCATTTTATATTTTACAGTTACCTCATATAGTTATTGTACACACTACATTATTATTATAATCAAAACTAAGCATTAAGTTGTTAAATTAGACACATGTGCAACTCTTGGGTATCTTTATTGAGGAAACATTTTGCCACACAGTGGCTTCATCACTCCATACAAAGGATAAACTTGAAGAACAGGAGGAGAATGAGATAATCAGTCCCTCAGCCTTGAGTTGATGTGGTCAGTCCATCAATCTTGAATAGTATTCTATTCAAGAAGTTTACTGCACTCCCTATCAAGATTTGGGGCCCTGTAAATCACACCCAAAATTAGTTGTGCGCTTCAGGAGATGTGCCTGGTGTTGTACTGACCCCAAAATCTTTTTCCTTGAGTGAGGTTTGTAGTCACTGGCCCCCTAGACTGTACTCCGTCCGCGGTCTTCTGTGTGTGTGTGTGTGTGTACTCACCTATTTGTACTCACCTATTTGTGGTTGCAGGGGTCGAGTCCTAGCTCCTGGCCCCGCCTCTTCACCGGTTGCTACTAGACCCTCTCTCTCCCCGCTCCATGAGCTTTATCAAACCTCGTCTTAAAACTGTGTATGGTTCCTGCCTCCACTACGTCATTTTCTAGGCTATTCCACTGCCTTACAACTCTATGACTGAAGAAATACTTCCTACTATCTCTCTGACTCATTTGTGTCTTCAACTTCCAATTGTGGCCTCTTGTTTCTGTGTCCCCTCCCTGGAAATCCTGTCCTTGTCCACCTTGTCTATTCCACGCAGTATTTTATATGTCGTTATCATGTCTCCCCTGACCCTCCTGTCCTCCAGTGTCGTCAGGCCGATTTCCCTTAATCTTTCTTCATAGGACATTCCCCTTAGCTCTGGAACTAACCTTGTTGCAAACCTTTGTACTTTCTCTAGTTTCTTGACGTGCTTTATCAAGTGCGGGTTCCAAACAGGTGCTGCATACTCCAGTATGGGCCTGACATACACGGTGTACAGTGTCTTGAATGATTCCTTACTAAGGTGTCGGAATGCTGTTCTCAGGTTTGCCAGGCGCCCATATGCTGCAGCAGTTATCTGATTGATGTGTGCTTCCGGAGACATGCTCGGTGTTATACTCACCCCAAGATCTTTCTCCTTGAGTGAGGTTTGCAGTCTTTGGCCACCTAGCCTATACTCTGTCTGTGGTCTTCTGTGCCCTTCCCCTATCTTCATGACTTTGCATTTGGCAGGATTAAATTCGAGAAGCCATTTGCTGGACCAGGTGTCCAGTCTGTCCAGGTCTCTTTGAAGTCCTGCCTGGTCCTCATCAGATTTAATTCTCCTCATTAACTTCACATCATCTGCAAACAGGGACACTTCTGAGTCTAACCCTTCCGTCATGTCGTTCACATATACCAAAAATAGCACTGGTCCTAGGACCGACCCCTGTGGGACCCCCGCTCGTCACAGGTGCCCACTGTGATACATCATTACGTACCATGACTCGTTGTTGCCTCCCTGTCAGGTATTCTCTGATCCATTGCAGTGCCCTTCCTGTTATATGCGCCTGATGCTCTAGCTTCTGCACTAATCTCTTGTGAGGAACTGTGTGTGTGTGTGTGTGTGTGTGTGTGTGTGGTGTGTGTGTGTGTGTGTGTGTGTGTGTGTGTGTGTGTGTGTGTGTGTGTGTGTGGACTCCTAAATGTGCTGAGTCAGGGTCCAGTAGCTGTCAAAATGACATATTACTGGCTGTCAACACCCATGGGGTCCCATTCCTTCCTGCCCACCTCCTTCAAACTACCTACCATTCTTTTTTTCTTTTTTTTTCTTTCTCTTTCTCTTTCTTTCTTTCTTTTTCTTTCAGTTTCTCTTTCTTTCTTACTTTCTGTTTCTTTCTTTCTTTTTCTTTCTCTTTCTTTCTCATTCTTTCTCTCTTTCTTTCTTTTTCTTTTTTTCTATTTCTTTTTCTTTTTCTTTCTCTTTCTTCCTCTTTCTTTCTCTTTCTTTCTCTTTCTTTCCTTCTTTCTTTCTTTCTTTCTTTCTTTCTCTTTCTTTCTTCTGGTATCTTGGGCATTGCTTTTGGCACAAACTCCTCAAAAACATGAAATTCATCTTCACTGACACTTCCATCTGTGTTAGTGATTACTACTTGGGAAGAGATCCATATTTCCCAGGAGTCGCATATTTCTTAGCACTAGGCATGCTGAACAAGGACTACTGAAATGGCATTCCCACAATGCACCACTGGCTCCCCGATTTTTTTTATAGTGTGCACACTGACCATGGAGACCCATTCTCTCACATGTGGGCCTACCAGCTTTCTCCTGCTTGATTTGAAGTTGCTAGAATTTTGGCGTATTAATACATCAAACACATTGGCTTGTAAGACGTATATATACGACTGAAACAGTCAAAGGTTTAATGAACTGTTTATAATTATAGATTGCATTTCATTAAATCATATAGTTATTTTTTATTGGTATTACACTATCAATTTATTGATTACATTCCTTACTGTACTGTGTACAGAAGTGCTGTATGACCCTGGTAGGTTTAATGCTTAGTGTAGATGAATGGTTCAAAGAACCGACTTGAATTTATAAACAGGAAGTGTTTCTTTTATATTTACAGGTAATGAATTCCAGATTTTAGGGCCTTTT
The DNA here is from genome assembly GCF_026875155.1 of Cherax quadricarinatus. Taxonomy (NCBI): domain Eukaryota; kingdom Metazoa; phylum Arthropoda; class Malacostraca; order Decapoda; family Parastacidae; genus Cherax; species Cherax quadricarinatus. The sequence continues at coordinate 10,554,085 of NC_069466.1, forward strand.
ATGTGCATTGAGTTTTTGCATAGCATGAGATGGACACGAGGAACATCAAAGAGTGATCTGTGCCTTGTGTTATGGTCATGTGTTCTGTTGAGGTTGGCAAGGAGATGTTTGAGGGGAGGGTTAATATCAGAGTTAAGTGTTCTATGTATGTAATAGGTGCAGTAATAAGTATGGATGTTTTGTATGGTGAGTAGGTTGAGTGTTTTGAATATTGGTTAGAGTGTGCTGCCTGTAGTGAGAATTTGTTATAAATTTTAACTGCAGCCTTTTGTTGGGTAATTAGTGGTCTGAAATGGTTAATGTTGTTGAGCCCCATGCACAAATTCCATAGTAAGTGTGCTCAAATTATAAATAAATAAATAAATAAATAAATAAATAAATAAGAGAGTGATAAAGGGCCAGGAGGGCTGACTGTGGAACATAGTACCGTATCTTCGATAGTATGCCTACAGTCTTGGAAATTTTCTTAGAAAATTGTGTTGTATAGTGTACGAAATTTGAGTCTATTATCAAGGTGGATTCCTAAGAATATTCCCTCTGTTAGCTTTGTGATAGGTGATCTGTTTATCGTTATGTTAAGAGGTACATCTGTAGCTCTGTTACCAAACTGAATGAAGTAGGTTTTGTCAATGTTATGTAAGTTTGTTAGTCCTCATCCAGTAGATATTTCTGTAATTCGGTGTTTACAGTATTGGCTAGCGTGACTGGGCTCGGGTGAGAGAAGACGTATGTATGTCATCTGCAAAAAGTGTGGTTTGAGTAATTGCGAAGCATTTGGTAGTCATTTATGTATAGGAGAAAGGAAGAGGGCAAGGACACTTCCCTGTGGGACACCAACTGTAATTGGTTGAGCGGAAGAGCTTGCCCCATTGCGTACACATATTGGCTTCTGTTGCTGAGGTAATGACTTGAGGTAGTTGAGGGAGTGCCCTCTAATACCAAGTGTGACAATTTTACGTGGAGCAAGTCATGGTCAACTGTATCAAAAGCTTTACTTAAGTCAATGAAGATCCCCAGTGGGACTTCTTTTTTCTCTATTGCAGTGTATATATGTTCTAGCATGTGTATAATAGCATCATTAGTATTTTTATTAGGCCTGAATCCAAATTGGCAGGGTTGAGAATGTTTTGGGAGATGAGGTAGGAGTAGATTGGGTTCATGAATTAATTTTCGAAGATTTTTGAGAGAGGGTGAAAATTTGGGATATTGGCCTATATTTTATCAACTCTGTTTGGTCTCCTCCTTTATGGATCGGGGTGACCCTTGCTATTTTGAGAGCTTAGGGAAGGTGGAGGATTCAATGGATTTTTTTAAAGAGTGTTGCAAATGATTGGTGATAGTACTTGTGACACTTTTTTGTATATAAAGGGTGGAAAGGGTTTATTTAAATCTCCTGCCTTGTTTTTTAGTGTGTTGATAATAAGGGAGCTTCGTATGGTTAGTCGGAGCTAGGAACAGTGTGTTCGGGTAGTTGCCAGTGGGGTATCATTTGGTGGGGTATCTGAGCTTGGGATTTTATTGGCAAGTTTTTGTCCTATAGGGGAGAAAAAAATCATTGAGTCTGTTTGCTGTTTCTGTTGGTGGGAGTTGGGTTCATCTGATTTTGCTAATTTTATTTCGCTATTTCGTGATATCTTTTTGTTCCCAGAATTTCTAAATAGGGTCTTCCAGGTCTTTTTTATATCACCTCGTAAGTTGGAAAATCTGTTCTCATAATACAGTTTTTTTGCCCTTTTTTATCAGGCTGGTTAGGATTGATGAGTAACGTTTTGTTTGGTCTCTGGTATGTGACCCTTTCTGTAACTGTTTTTCATATCGTGTTTTGTATTTATGGATTTGAGAATGCTGGGTGTTAGCCAGGGACTGTTCAGTCTCTTAGCTGTCATCTGTTTAGTTTTTTTAGGGCAGTGCTTGTTATAGAGGTATTGGGTCTTTTTTAGAAAATTATTAAAACATTCGTCAATATCTGTATAGATTTCTAGCTCAGTGTGCCAGTCAATGTTTGTTACTGCTGTTGTGAAGTTATTAACCCTTTCAGGGTCTGTCCTGTAGATCTACGGCTTTACGTTCAGGGTCCAAACCGTAGATCTACTCTCAGTAGTAGTACCAGTTCCTAGTAACCAGTTACCAGTAACCAGTGTACCAGCAGATGACTCACTACCAACCGTTTCTGCGTGAATCACTGTCTGTATTCATATTGTTGCTGACCACAGCAGTATTTCAAACACCCCCCTCACATATGGGTACTGGGGTTAGTCAGTCTTACAAGTGAGAGCAAGGAGGCAGGTCACGGCTGTTTGGCGCTTCCCACACTATCCGTAATTATACATACTACCAGCCTACGTGAGTATTTCTTTACCCTATCCACGTGTTCGAACCCCACATGATAAATGGTGGCAACGGTGGGAGCGTGGATTTAAGCTTTTTTAAGGGAAATTTCAAGACGTTAGAAGACTGTTTGTGAGTAGCCGGCGGGTCAAAAGGTGAACCGTCTCACTCATCTCCAGCTACTCGCTCCCCTCACAACCTCCACCCTGTAGCCTGCAAGCCTGTTGGGCAGCCGTTTCAAGCTTTCCTGGCTTAGTTCGTGTGCAATTGCTTCAATCTCCGAGGGTTGACCCGGATTTTGCAATTAAGCCATCAGTAAGCCAGACTGTGGAAGTGAACGCTAGTCAGCCTGCCTCAGCCTACCATCCAGCCTGTTCCGTCATCCACCTGCTCCTTCATGCTGTGTGCATCTTTAAAACCCGTCTTCCAGTCACCATTCTCGTGGGTTAAGCCAGTCAGCCAACCCAGCTTCTAACCCAGCTGAGAGAGAAAAGTAAGCACGCAAGTTCCCTAAAGTATTGTTTCATGTATCACTTTGTGCTCCCAGTTGGATGCTAAGAGTGTTCTTCCACCATTCCTGTGGCATAGAGTGGCTTATCAAGCCACCTTCGTGAGTGGTGAGAAGTGCGTGGCAGTGAGAGAGCACAGGGTCGTTCTGTTGCCCCCACCACCACCCGCCACCACGACCACCAGCCACCCACCTCATCTACCTGTGGCTGTTTGCCCCCTTGTAAACGGGTCCTAATACTTTTTTTGGCTCACGAAATTGGTCAAGATTGTAGTTTGAGCACCAACGATAAAGCCAGTTATGTGAGTTCACCGAGAAAGCGCATTTCTTCCGACAACAGTGAGTGTAGGAGGCGTCAGTCATCACCGCGCAGGACAACCTTCGACAACCTACCCTCGTCACCAGTCATCCCGTCTACCAGTCCAGACTCCAGAGATAATTTTCTGTTTAGAGACATTTTTCTTGCATTTAAAGACATTTGCGTGTGTGAGACATTTATAGTGAATTTCTTGTGTACTCTAAGCCTTGTATTTTCAGTGTAGACTCAGTGTTTCTTTGACTCATTTTTTTTTTGCCATATTTTTCAGTGTTATTCGCTCATCTTATATTTTTTTATCTGTTTTATTTTATGCTACTCTCTGTCTGTAGTAAGTATTATTGTGTAGTGTACCAGTCAGTCACTCCGTGTGAAGTGATTCATTCTATTTTTTTTTTGTATTCTTTCAGCATTGTATTCTCCAGTATTTGTCACTGTAGTTCATGCAGTGATATTCACCCCAGTATACCAAATTATCCATTTATTTCTATGTGTGTCTTTTTCGTATGCCAGCAGTGTCTCATTCCTCTAATTTTTTTCGCAGACTTGTGTACCATTATTTTTGCCAGAAATTTTTGTCGTATCAGTCACAGCAAGATTTTGTTGTAAGAATATACTAAAATAATGAATACGTGATTGTGTGTTGTGTGCCCCGCCACTTGTAAGTGTTACACTTGCCTCACCACTTGTAAGTGTTACACTTGCCCCGCCACTTGTAAGTGTTACACTTCCAGTTTTGTTCCTTGTTTTATTTTTTATTCATATTGTTCATATTTCTTTGAACAAATTCACTCTTAGTGTAATTTCAATTTCTTTTTAACGTAAAGTGTTTTCTTTACTCTGTTTGAGTAAATTGTTTTGTCTAATTTACAATTAAGAGTTAAAGTGTTCAATCAGTTTTTCTTCATATTTTTATTTTATTATTTAACCTACATTTTCCCAGTGAGACTTTATTGCTGCAGTGAATTATTTTGTTGAACTTGTTCTGCAGTGAATTATTTTCTTTTATTGATATTTTTATGCATTATTATTCTCAGTTCATTATTGTTTGAGTCTTGTTTTTCATTTTATTAATTTTCCTGTTGTTGTCTTTGCATTATATTTTAATTATGTTTATACATTCTTAGAAAATATTTAAATTTCCCAGTTATCTCTCGTTGCATACAATTTAGTAATTTTATTTTATATTTTTTAAACATTGATTTAAAATTTTTTTATTTTAATTCCTTTATTAGCAAGAGTAAAGACAGCTCTTTTTTGCATTTAATTCAGTCTCCAGTAATATTTTTACTTGTATATTTCAATGTAATTTTTTTTTCTTGGCCAATATCTTTTACTTTGGGAGTTGTCCTTCCTCTTGCAGTGTAATCTTAGACTTTTTTTATTACTTATGCAAAATTTGTTAAGCATTTTCTTCCACTTAAGCTTACTGTGTCATTTCTCTATTTTTTTTTGCCTTATGTCCTTGAGTTTAAATTCCCTGAGATCATGTCCCAGTCACTTTCGAATGTTCATTAGTGTATCATTTCCCGTCAAAGTCAATATGAATCAGTCCACAGTACCAACATTCCCTTACTGACTGAAAGACAATACCTAGCCCTTGAGCAATATGTTTGTTCTCACAGCTTTATCTGAGATTTGTTTAAAAATGCTGCGAAAAAGTGAAGTTCAGATTAAGTTCCTAAGATCCGTGAATTACTTATTAACGTAGCCCGAGCGGTCAGGGGAAAGTAATACTGTCACTCCTGTCTGGACTCCAGCCACAATATCATGCACGCAGGATAGTGCTGACTACTATCCTTGCGATGGCGACTTGTTCAAGTATTTTGTTCCTTCCCCGGGGATGCTTTGAGAAGAACTTTAAATTGCAACGAGTTATGCCCTCCTTGCTGAAAGCCACAAGCTGTTGCAGAAAGACGTTTTTGTGGCTAGTGTGCTCACTTGAGTGTTTTGTTGTCCTTGTGTTTCAGATTTTATTCCCATCCTAGTTGAACCAGTAATCAGTGCATTGTAAGAAGTTATTTCTCGAGTAACTTCCACGTTTTTTAATGTTTGTAAGTGAAGTTTTATAGCTGATACCTCGTGTCACTGTGTGCGACTCAGATTGAATATCAGCATTGTTCACCGTGTTCATTTCTTTTCTCCTATGCTTGCAGTTTGAGATAAATAGATTCGTTCTCCCTTGCTCATATTGCGTGTTATAGCATTAATTTTTTTCAACCGGGGGGAGTCATCCACTCCACCGAGTTTGTTCATTCCTCCAGTAAGAAAGAACTGATCCCTTGTGTTCTGGTGATTCGATTCCTGCTCCAGGAAAAATCTTATTCTTACTGTGAACCACCAGCACCCATCAGTGACTTTGTCATGAACCAAGAATTACTGTATCGAACAGCCGAGTTGGGTACTCCTAGCAGAAGAGTATACCAGTTAGTAATTCCACAGTCACTAGTGAATGTAGCCTTACAGCTAGTTCCCCGATGTACCAGGTGTTTTCACACCCTGGTATGGATCGTTCAGTAAAACAAGCCAGATTGAAATACTTTTGGCCTCGTATGGCAACTGATATATCTGAGTATGTTAAGAAATGTAGTGTCGCATGCAACATAAAGGTAATGCTAATGGCCCTAATCCCAAACCAAGTGTATCCAAATACTAGCGAACCGTGGGAAAGAGTTGCGCTAGATTTTTTAACTAATTTCCAAATGTTCCCTCCAAGGCAACAAACATCTGTGTGTTATGGTAGACCATTTCACCCCGATATTGTGAGTTAGTTCCTATTGCAGATAAGACTGCCGGGGACAGTAGCTAAAGCGTTTAAAAGAACGCATTATCTGCAGGCATAAACCCCCCCTAAGTCCCCAGTAACAGATAATGGAGGTGAATTCTGTAATGAGATTCTTGAAAATTTGTGCACCTTGTACAAGATCTCTAAATCCACCATTGTTCCTCATCATCCTGCCACAATGGTTAGTGGAATGAACCAATAAGAAAGTACTTGATGTCTTGAGAGCCACTATCAATCCCAACAGTGAAACTTGGGATGAAGTTATACCTGATGTGCAGTGTGCTATAAATTCTGCTTACAATGTTTCTATAGGTGACACTCCACATTATGCATTGTTGGGGTAGATAAACGTTTGCCTTATGAGTTGCTATATTCTAATCCGAAACCAAATTACAACCCTGATGATTTCATAGCAACTCGTACCAACTTAGCTCAAAATGTTTTTAGAAGAATCCGTGAAACACTTCATAAATCAACAGCAGAATTTACAAGAGTCGCAAACACCGACAAAGCCATCCAAAATCAAAGTAGGTTCGAGAGTTATGCTGACTAACTTTAACAAAACGTCTGCAATGCCAAAGCTTGATCAAAAGTTTGTTGGTCCTTATCGAGTGGTCTGGTGGCTAAAGCTCCCGCTTCACACACGGAGGGCCCGGGTTCGATTCCCGGCGGGTGGAAACATTTGACACGTTTCCTTACACCTGTTGTCCTGTTCACCTAGCAGCAAATAGGTACCTGGGTGTTAGTCGACTGGTGTGGGTCGCATCCTGGGGGACAAGATTAAGGACCCCAATGGAAATAAGTTAGACAGTCCTCGATGACGCACTGACTTTCTTGGGTTATCCTGGGTGGCTAACCCTCCGGGGTTAAAAATCCGAACGAAATCTTATCTTATCTTATCTTAACATATCACTGGTAATAAGTACATGTATAAGGTTAGAGAAATTAGTACTGGTCAGTATAAAGAATCGCATTTAGATCATATGAAGTTAGTATGTGATGATAATGATGTTCCAACCCAGACTAATGTGACAGACTCTGACAATCCTCCTGATCCTGTACTCTCTTCCTCTGATACTCAGTCAGACGATCAACCTGAGTGTCGTTATTCCCTACGTATACGACAGGTATTGAGAAATCCTCAAGTATCATTTGTAACTTCCAATTCAGATTTGCCTCAAATACAGCATGAGTTTTCCATGCTACAGAGTTTGATCCTCCCAGAGATGACAACCCCTCCTGCATATGTCAATCTCACCCTAGCAGAGTTGGGGTTAAATGTAAATAACTAGTATAGATGAATAATTACAGTATCAACTTATCAGTATTCAAGAATTTTTTTTTGTGTTCACGTTCTCTCCGAATTCTGAGAGTTAACAGTCTAGATTTGGTGGGACCGAATCTGCCTTTCTGTTAAACACTTCTTTCTTGTATATATTCCTTCCTCAGAATCCGTAGATCACATGAATACAGATGGATCGATCAATTTTTTTTTTTTATCACTTCTATTGTGTAATCCCAACGTTGAGTTTCATTCGACGAGTTGTGCTATATTATACCTTGTATTGCATTACAGTTTCAGTTACGTAAGCTTCCATTCCAATGTTCTACTTATTATGTTATAATGTCAATTGTTTGTACTTTTTACATTGTATAGAATCAGCCCAAGCCGTATACCTGCCATCTCTAGTTTGTATTAGTTGTATGTCGGGAAAGACATACGTTAGCATCGCCGAGCTCTCAGTAGTAGTACTAGTTCCTAGTAACCAGTTACCAGTAACCAGTAGATGACTCACTACCAACCGTCTCTGCGTGAATCACTGTCTGTATTCATATTGTTGCTGACCACAGCAGTATTTCAAACACCCCCCTCACATATGGGTACTAGGGTTAGTCAGTCTTACGAGTGAGAGCAAGGAGGCAGGTCACGGCTGTTTGGCGCTTCCCACACTATCCGTAATTATACGTACTACCAGCCTACATGAGTATTTCTTTACCCTATCCATGTGTTCGAACCCCACATGATACTACATCATGAGCTCAGCTCACTCTGATAAACTGTGAGTGGTAAATTTGGGCCTAGATATGAGAGAATACATCTATGTGGTATGTGTGAACCACATAAAACAAATCCTGCAGCACACTGTGTATAATGAGAGAAAAAAAAACTGAGACCATGATTTTCGATTAAAACAGCGACTTTGCAGTGTTTTTTCGTATGTTTTTTATAGTTGTATTTGTGATTTCTTGGTCTCATTTGATAGAATGGAAGACATATTACAAAATAGAGAAAATTTGATTGGTGTTAGCACGGAAATGGCTGAAATTGACCAAAGGGGCAGAATGTTAAATTTTTTTGCCGTGTTCAAGAGTAACAAACGACCCACACGTCAATACACCCAGCGGTGGGTCTAATATACATTCACAAAGGGTGATGATTTATACAATTATTACAATATGCATAACATAAATCTTCTTTTTTTGGGGTGTGAAAAAAAATTTCATTTTTAATTATTTTACACACCGGCCTTTCCCCCCAAAGGGCGGGTGGCCCAAAAAAAAAAAACCAACCATCATTCCTCCATCATTTTTGCCAAAAGGGGGTGCTTTACACTACATTTTTTAAAACGGGAAAATTTAAACACCCCTCCTTCAAGGCAGGCACGTACTTCCCATCTCCAACTCAAGTCCGGCCTGCCGTTTCCCCTGAATCCCTTAAAAAAAAGTTATTTTTGCTCACACTCCAACACACTAAAAGTTTTAAAAACCCATTTGTCTCCATTCCTCCTAAAAAACACGCTCACGCATGCCTGCTGGAAGCCCAAAAGCCCCTCGCACCAAAACCCCCTTTTAAACCCCCTCCCTCCAACCCTTCCTAGCCGACCCCTACCCCGCCTTCCTTCCACTACAGACTGAAAAACTTTTTGAAGTCACTTTTTCGCTCCATTCTCTCAAACATGTCCAACCACCTAAAAACCCTTCCTCAGCCCTCGGACAACAGTTTTGTACCCCCGACCTCCCCAACTTCCAAAAACGAATTCCCTGCTTATATTCACACCACACTTTGCCCAGACATCACTCCACTGCCTCCACCTTCTCCTCGCTCAACATTCATCACCCACGTTTCACACCCTATAAGAGCGTTGGTAAAACTATACTCTCATACATTCCCCTTTTTGCCCCAAGGACAAAGTTCTTTGTCTCCACAGACTCCTAAGTGCACCCCTCAACTTTTTTTCCCTCATCAATTCTATGATTCACCTCATCTTCTAGACCCATCCCCCTGACACTCCCTCCCAAAAACTGAAAACGTTTAAACCCCCCCATACTCTCTCCCTCCCAAACTGATATTCAAACTTTCATCACCTAATCTTTTTTAACCTCAAACCTTACTCTTTCCTGTATTCACCTTTAATTTTTCTTCTTTTGCACACCCTACCCAAAATTTATCCACCCAAACCTGCAACTTCCTTCAGAAACTCCCAAGAGCACAGGCATCGGGAAAAAGCAGCTTGACAACTCCCATTTTGTGGGGGGGGCTTTATCTTTTAACTCCACCCCCTTGCCAAGACCCTCGCATTTTCTTTTCTTACAACCCCATCTATAAATATATTAAACAACCACGTGACACACACATCCTTGTCAAGCCTACTTTACTGGGAAAAAAATTTTCCCCCTTTCCCAAAATACCAACTTGAGCCCCCACTATCCTCTAAAACTCTTCACTGCTTTCAGTAACCCACCTCCAACCATACACTTGCAACATCTGCCACATTTCCCCCCCCATCCCCCTTCATACCCTTTTCCAAATCCCTAAATGCCACAAAAAACCCCTTTAGCCTTTTCTAAATACTGTTTACTTAAAGTTTCATGTAAAACCGGGGTCCCACACCCCCTACCTTTCCTAAAGCCTCCTTTTTCTCTGCTATCCTATTTTCCGTCTTACTCTTAATTCTTTCAATTAGAATCACCATACACTTTAAAACCAGTACACTCAACAGACTTATCCCCCTAAATTTTTTCACTTTTCTTTTTTTCCCCTTTGCCTTTTTACAAAGGACTATCATGCTCCCCTTTCCCAAACCCCAGGTACTTACCCTCTTCCCTACATTTATTAAATAATTTCACCAACCACCAAAACTATATCCCCACCGCTTTTCCTTTTTCGAGCCACCCTGCTTGGGGGAAATCGGAAAAGTTTGTTAAAAAAAAATTATAGAAACCAGAAGGAAGGAAGGGACGAAAGAATAAAAAAGAAAAGAATGAAAAAAGAAAGAAGAAAAAGGGAAGATGAAAAAGAAAAAATGAAAAAAAAAGAAAGAAAAAAAAAAGGTGGGTGGGAAGATGACACATGACCATTTACCTAGGATAACTACTTAACACTTAAGGTAGTGGGTTGGTGACAGCAACCACCCGGGGAAAGTCTACCGTCCGAAATGACTGTGAAACAAAAACCTGAATGTTTTGCATGAGGGTAGGATTGCTGGTTTTTTTTCTGCCCAAAAACACGCTAAGATAACGGGGATATCTTGCACTCCTATTAACATTTGGTCACACTTCACAACACCACATCATATATTATATCATCATCTGGGTTTTTCTCTTTTTCTAATACCTTGTTCTTTTTTTTAATTTCTTCTATTGCCCTGGGGAAGGGAAAAAAGAATCTTTCCTCCGAAAAGCCATGCGTGTCGTATGAGGCCTAAAATCCCGGGAAAAGGGGCTAGTAACCCCTTCTCCTGTAACATTTACTAAAAAAGAAGGAAAAACTTTAAAAAAGGGTTGCTTAAATGTGCGGGGATGTTGGGGATGAAAGAAACAGTGATTGCTGAGTTATGAAAAAAAGAAGTTGGATGTCCGGCCCTAAGCGAAACAAAGCTGAAGGGGGGAGGAGAGTTTCAGTGGGGAAATAAAAAGGGATTAAATCTGGGGTATCTGAGAGAGTTTTTGGGAAAGGGAAGGGGGGCATAATGTTAAAAGACATTTTGGAAAGGGGAAAAGGAATAGAAAGTGTAAATTTAAGAAAATTTGTGGATTAAAATAAAGGGTTTGGGTCGAGAAGGGGTTTTAAAAACGTATGCACCGGAAAGAGGGAATGCAGAGGAGAGAGAGAGATTTTGGGAGATGTTAAGTGATGTATAGGAGCCCCTTTTAAACCCAAAGGAGAGAGTAATTGTGGGGGGGACCAATCAAAATAGGAGAAAATTTAGAGAGGGGGTTTGGGGGTTTAAATTGGGGTGCCAGGGGTAAATGATAATGGAGCCCTTTGATTAATTTGTATAAAAGGGGTTTTGTTATAGGGAATAATATTTTTAAAAAAAAAAGGATAAATAAGTTTAAAAAATAGATTAGGGCGAAATGACAGTAGTTTGTTGGATTATGTATTGGTAGATAAAAGATGTTGATAACTTCAGGATGTACATGTTTTAAGGGGGGGGCCACAGATATATCAACACTTTTTAGTTTAGCTACCTTAGATAAAAGGTAATGGGATACAAGGAAATAGAAACATCAGGGGAAAAAGGGGTGAAGGTTTTTAAACTAAAAAAGGAGCAGTTAGGTAAGATAAAACACTATTGGAGGATAGATGGGGGTAATGAGACATAGGGAAAGGGGTCGAAGAGGTTGGGGGAGGTTTAAAAATGTAGTGTTAGGTGTTCAGCAGAAGTTTTTGGTTACAGGAAATGGGTGCAGGAGGGGAAAAGGAGCGATGGTGGAATGATGATGTAAAGAGATAGAAAAGGGAGAAAAAGTTAGATATGAAAGTTTTTACAAAATAGAAGTGAGCAAGGAGGGGAAAAGTATTGGAGAAAAGGAGGGTTTAAGAGAGTGGTGAAATTTTGGGGGTTAAATTTTTTAAAACCGAAAAAAAATTTTAAAAGGGGGGGTAATCTAAAGAGGGAAACTTTTGGGTTTGAGCTCCCTATTATAAATAACTTTTAAAATATTATTTAATATTACTTTTTAATAATTTTATAATAATACAAACATTGCTTAGGCTTTTTATTGTTATTATTTAAAAAACTTTTATTTTTAAAAATTTTTTATAATCCCACTTTCTTTTCCCCCTTTTTAATTGCTTACCCCTTCATTAAAAGGTTTTTTTTTTGGGGGGGGGGGGGGGGGGGGGGGTTTTATAAACCTTTTGAATACTATTTGTAAAAACTTTTCCCTATGGTAATTTTTTTATTTTAATATCATTCCCCAATTTTTCCCCGGAAATTTCGTAAAAAAATTGGTGAACATTTAAAAGTGGGGAAAAAAATTTAAATTTTTCAAAAATTGCAAGGGATAGATCTATCCCAAAAAAATGGTTAAAATTTAAGCTCTTTAAAAGGAAAACCCTTTTTTGTCCAAATTTTTGAAAAATTTTATTAGTGTAGCAAACTAGAAGAACTGAAATTTGGCCCCCTTTAAAAAAGGAATTGGGAAATTTATCAAGTTATTATCACAATACTAATCCAAAATGTCATTGTGCCCTACATCATACGGTATCTTATTTACCTTTTTTTTAAAAGGGAACCAAACTAAAAATTTCTTCCAAGTAATAAAGGCCCATTATATTACATCACCCAAAAATATAACACCCCAAAGTTTTAAATTAGATTAAGCCCCAATTATTTTCATGGGTTGGTCCATAAATTATTAAACTAAATTCTACCCTTGGTTCCTTTCCCCCAGTCAAAAGAGCTATATGCCCCTTTGATCCAAATTTACTTTAAAAAATTTTAAAAATTAAAATATCTGTTTTCCCTTATAATGATATTTAAATTAAAGTAATTAAAGCAAATTTTGATACCCGATAACCCAAATTTCCCCCAAGAAATTTCCCCCCGGTGTTCCAGGAACAAAAATTTTCCCTTATAATAAACAATCTTGTGTTTTTGGTTTGGACTAACAGACATTTTTGAACCCTTTTAAAGTTTTTCTTTTTTTAGAATTGGTATAAACAGGAGAAGGTTTTAGGAAATTTCCATTTAGTGGGAACGAAGATTTCCCAGAAAGTACCTTTTCCCAAGGAAAGGAATTAAAAGGGAAAAATTTTAGAAAAGGGAAAAATAAATGAGTTTAAAGCTGTGGGTTGTGAAAGTACCAAACAAGTGGAGTTCAAGGCTCCCTGTATTTAGGGTTAGAAGAAAAGAAACAGAATTACATAGCAAAAAGTTTAGGAAAATTTTTTCCCAGTAAATGGCGACGGTGTGTTTCCCGGTGGTTGTTAAATATATATAAAATTTGTAAAAAAAATCAAATGGAAATTTTTTTAAGAAAAAAAAACAAAAGGGGAAATGTAGTTTGTTTCGAATACCTCTTGGAATTCTGGACCATTTTAAATGGATTTTGAATTTGGTTTAAATTGCCAAAAAATCGTAATTAGTGAATAGAAAAGTTATGCATTTGGGTAACAAGATAGGTAAATATATAATTTAGGGAAAGGATGGAATAAGTATTGCTGAATTTTGGGGTCAAAATCGGGATGGGGGATGTAAAATGTGACATTGATGGGAAAAAGTAATTGGGGCCTAGGGGGTCGGGGGGCAAAAATTGCCTTTGGAAAAGCGAAAAAATTAGAGGAAAATTTTCCAATTTTTTATTGTTGTTTTATAAATTTACAAAAGATCTAGCTAAAGAAAAAAAAATTTTTTTTTGAAAATTGGGAAATGGGGAATTCATTTTGGTTGGGACCCCAAAAATGGTTTCCAGGTGAGGAAGGTGTTTTAGTGTCTTGGGAATTTACCAAAAAGTGTTAAAGGAAAGGGAAGGGTAGTGTCGTGTGGAAAGTGGTTTAAAGGGTTGGAGGGGGGTGATGTGGTCGAGGGCCTTGGCTTCCAACTTGTAGTTTTGTTGGAGAATGGAGACAAAAGGGGTTTTTTAAAAAGTCTGTTGGGTTGGAAAAAAATTTATATTGAGAAAACCCCCGGGGAAATGATCCTTGGAAAGGTGATCAGTTATCCAAATTCCTAGGTTTTTAAATTTGCAATTTATTTTGGAAACAATTTCATGAAGGTTTGAGGAAATTTTGGGAAAATTTTTTTTTTTTTCCCCCTGTTTTGGCGGGTATATAAAAAAAATAAAAAAATATTCCCCCTTCCCTTTTCTGCCTAAGTTTGTGATGCTTTGTCAGGAAGGATAACTTTATCCCCCGTTTTGGGCCCACAGTTGTGTATTTTTAACAAAGGCTAGAAATTTTTAAATCAGGGTTTAGCCGGTTTCAGTTTTGTAATGATGGACTATTGGGATGCAAGGAATTTATAAGCTAGGAGGTCATGTAATGCTTGCTTAAAGACTGTATTGTAGTTAAAATAGTTATGTTGTTTTTGGGGGCCGGGAAATTTCTTTTATTTTTCTGCGTGTAGTAATTTTTAGAACTGTTTTTAACATTTTAAATCATTAAAAAAAAGGTGATATGGGTGTTGCAGCCCGTAAAATGTCTTTTTGACAGCTGCGGACCCGACTCACACATTTAGGAGTGGGGCCCCCCACACCCACACACACACACACCCATAACCAACTTCCAAAAATAATAACACAGTTCAAAAGTGTCCAGGACTTTATCCAAGGTTGAGGGGTGGTTCAGCATGAGAAGAATGGAACAAAACAGAAATTTGGAGTGTATAAATCTAAGTGTAGGGAAGGCGGTGCAGGGGGCGACTAGGGAAAGGTTGGAGGGGGGGGTAAAAAAGTTTTTTTGCGAGGGGCTTGGGTTTCCCGAAGATAGTGAGCATATTTTATGAAGGAAAATGGGGGCAATAGTTCTTAATACTTGACGTGCTGTTAGTGTGACAAAGTAAATTTATGAAGGGATTCAGGGGAACTGGCAGGCTAACTTGGTCCTGGAGAGGGAATACAGGTCTGCGCTTGAAGGAGGGGGGGGTTTAAAGTTGCAGTTTTAAACGTAGTGTAAAGCACCCTTCTGGCAAGACAGTGATGGAGTGAATGATGATGAAAGCTTTTCTTTTTCGAGCCACCCTGCCTTGGTGGGAATCGGCCAATGTGTTGTTAAAAAAAAATTATAGAAACCAGAAGGAAGGAAGGGACGAAAGAATAAAGAAAGAAAGAATGAAAAGAGAAAGAATGAAGAAAGGAAGACTGAAGAAAGAAAGAATGAAAAAGAAAGAAAGAAAGATAGAAAGGTAGGTAGGAATGATGACACATGACCATTTACCTAGGATAACTACTTAACACTTATAGGTAGTAGGTTGGTAGACAGCAACCACCCAGGGAAGTACTACCGTCCTGCCAGATGACTGTGAAACAAAAACCTGTAACTGTTTTGCATGATGGTAGGATTGCTGGTTTCTTTTTCTGTCTCATAAACACGCTAAGATAACAGGGATATCTTGCTACTCCTACTTACACTTTGGTCACACTTCACAGACACGCACATGCATATATATATATACATACATCTAGGTTTTTCTCCTTTTTCTAAATAGCTCTTGTTCTTTTTTTTATTTCTTCTATTGTCCATGGGGAAGTGGAAAAAGAATCTTTCCTCCGTAAGCCATGCGTGTCGTATGAGGCGACTAAAATGCCGGGAGCAATGGGCTAGTAACCCCTTCTCCTGTATACATTTACTAAAAAAGAGAAGAAGAAAACTTTATAAAACTGGGTTGCTTAAATGTGCGTGGATGTAGTGCGGATGACAAGAAACAGATGATTGCTGATGTTATGAATGAAAAGAAGTTGGATGTCCTGGCCCTAAGCGAAACAAAGCTGAAGGGGGTAGGAGAGTTTCAGTGGGGGGAAATAAATGGGATTAAATCTGGAGTATCTGAGAGAGTTAGAGCAAAGGAAGGGGTAGCAGTAATGTTAAATGATCAGTTATGGAAGGAGAAAAGAGAATATGAATGTGTAAATTCAAGAAATTATGTGGATAAAGTAAAGGTTGGATGCGAGAAGTGGGTTATAATAAGCGGTATGCACCTGGAGAAGAGAGGAATGCAGAGGAGAGAGAGAGATTTTGGGAGATGTTAAGTGATGTATAGGAGCCTTTGAACCAAGTGAGAGAGTAATTGTGGTAGGGGACCTGAATGCTAAAGTAGGAGAAACTTTTAGAGAGGGTGTGGTAGGTAAGTTTGGGGTGCCAGGTGTAAATGATAATGGGAGCCCTTTGATTGAACTTTGTATAGAAAGGGGTTTAGTTATAGGTAATACATATTTTAAGAAAAAGAGGATAAATAAGTATACACGATATGATTAGGGCGAAATGACAGTAGTTTGTTGGATTATGTATTGGTAGATAAAAGACTGTTGAGTAGACTTCAGGATGTACATGTTTATAGAGGGGCCACAGAATATCAGATCACTTTCTAGTTGTAGCTACACTGAAGTAAAAGGTAGATGGGATACAAGGAGAATAGAAGCATCAGGAAGAGAGAGGTGAAGGTTTATAAACTAAAAGAGGAGGCAGTTAGGGTAAGATATAAACAGCTATTGGAGGATAGATGGGCTAATGAGAGCATAGGCAATGGGGTCGAAGAGGTATGGGGTAGGTTTAAAATGTAGTGTTAGAGTGTTCAGCATAAGTTTGTGGTTACAGGAAAGTGGGTGCAGGAGGGAAGAGGAGCGATTGGTGGAATGATGAGTAAAGAGAGTAGTAAGGGAGAAAAAGTTAGAAATATGAGAAGTTTTAACAAAGTAGAAGTGATGAAAGGAAAGGGAAGAGTATATGGAGAAAAAGAGAGAGGTTAAAAAGTGGTGAAGCAATGTAAAAAGAGAGCAAATGAGAGAGTGGGTGAGATGTTATCAACAAATTTTGTTGAAAATAAAAAAAATTTTTTGGAGTGAATTTAACAAGTTAAGAAAGCCTAGAGAACAAATGGATTTGTCAGTTAAAAATAGGATAGGAGAGTTATTAAATGGAGAGTTAGAGGTATTGGAAGATGGAGGGAATATTTTGAGGAATTGTTAAATGTTGATGAAGATAGGGAAGCTGTGATTTCGTGTATAGGGCAAGGAGGAATAACATCTTGTAGGAGTGAGGAAGAGCCAGTTGTGAGTGTGGGGAAGTTCGTGAGGCAGTAGGTAAAATGAAAGGGGTAAAGGCAGCCGGGATTGATGGGGTAAAGAAGAAATGTTAAAAGCAGGTGGGGATATAGTTTTGGAGTGGTTGGTGCAATTATTTAATAAATGTATGGAAGAGGTAAGGTAAACCCAGGGATTGGGAGAGAGCATGCATAGTTCCTTTGTATAAAGGCAAAGGGGATAAAAGAGAGTGCAAAAATTATAGGGGGAAAGTCTGTTGAGTGTACCTGGTTAAAGTGTATGGAGAGTTATAATTGAAAGAATTAAGAGTAAGACGGGGAATAGGATAGCAGATGAACAAGGGGGCTTTAGGAAAGGTAGGGGGTGTGTGGACCAGGTGTTTACAGTGAAACATATAAGTGAACATTATTTAGATAAGGCTAAAGAGGTCTTGTGGAAATTTAGGATTTGGAAAAGGCGTATGACAGGGTGGATAGGGGGGCATGTGGCAGATGTTGCAAGTGATGGTGTAGGAGGTAGGTTACTGAAAGCAGTGAAGAGTTTTTACGGGGATAGTGAGGCTCAAGTTAGAGTATGTAGAAAGAGGGAAATTTTTTCCCAGTAAAAGTAGGCCTTAACAAGGATGTGTGATGTCACCGTGGTTGTTTAATATTTTTAGATGGGGTTGTAAGAGAAGTAAATGCGAGGGTCTTGGCAAGGGGCGTGGAGTTAAAAGATAAAGAATCACACACAAAGTGGGAGTTGTCACAGCTGCTCTTGTTGATGACACTGTGCCTTGGGAGATTCTGAAGAGAAGTTGCAGAGTTTTGGTGGATGAATTTGGTAGGGTGTGCAAAAGAAGAAAAAAAAGGTGAATACAGGAAAGAGTAAGGTTATGAGGATAACAAAAAGTTTAGGTGATGAAAGATTGAATATCAGATTGGAGGGAGAGAGAAAGGAGGAGGTGAACGTATTCAGATATTTGGGAGTGGACGTGTCAGCGGATGGTCTATGAAAGATGAGGTGAATCATAGAATTGATGAGGGAAAAAGAGTGAGTGGTGCACTTAGGAGTCTGTGGAGACAAAGAACTTTTGTCCTTGGAGGCAAAGAGGGGAATGTATGAGAGTATAGTTTTCCCAACGCTCTTATATGGGTGTGAAGCGTGGGTGATAAATTTGTTGCAGCGAGGAGAAGGCTGGAGGCAGTGAGATGTCATGTCTGAGGCAATGTGTGGTGTGAATATAATGCAGAGAATTCGTAGTTTGGAAGTTAGGAGGAGGTGCGGGATTACCAAAACTGTTGTCCAGAGGGCTGAGGAAGGGTTGTTGAGGTGGTTCGGACATGTAGAGAGAATGGAGCGAAACAGAATGACTTCAAGAGTGTATCATTTTGTAGTGGAAGGAAGGCGGGGTAGGGGTCGGCCTAGGAAGGGTTGGAGGGAGGGGGAAAGGGAGGTTTTGTGTGCGAGGGGCTTGGACTTCCCCAGGCAAAGCGTGAGCGTGTTTGATAGGGTGAATGGAGACAAATGGTTTTAATACTTGACGTGCTGTTGGAGTGTGAGCAAAGTAACATTTATGAAGGGATTCAGGGAAACCGGCAGGCCGGACTTGAGTCCTGGAGATGGGAAGTACAGTGCCTGCACTCTGAAGGAGGGGTGTTAATGTTGCAGTTTAAAAACTGTAGTGTAAAGCACCCTTCTGGCAAGACAGTGATGGAGTGAATGATGGTGAAGGTTTTTCTTTTTCGGGCCACCCTGCCTTGGTGGGAATCGGCCAGTGTGATAATAAATAATAAAACTACTTAACACAACTGCCTGCTATTACTTTGAAGAAAGCTGCTCAGACGAGGTGTTTTTGTCTGTGCACATACAAAAAACGCCCACAAAAATGCAGAGACACTCGTTTTATGTGTGAGGAGTGTATAACACCATTGTGCATACACCCATGTTTCAAAGAATTCCACAAGCTTCAGCAGTTCTAAGAAAGTGTCCAGTGATTGTACATTTATATATACAGTGGAACCTAGACTTACGAGTGTCCCAACATAAGAGTTTTTTGAGATACGAGCCGTCTATGAGTCGATTTTTTGCTGAGTTACGTGCCAACATTTGAGTTATAAGCCAGCTTTCCCCTCAACCCAAAACCTGGACACCTCACTTGCTTATCTTTGATTTCATGCTTTAAGAATAGGAATGACTGGGCAAACATGGGCAGAGGGAAATCTAGTAGCAGCCAGCAGAGGTGCATGTTACCAAGAGCTGAGACTCGACTTGTGCAACCAAAATTAGGTGAGTACATACATAACTTCAACTCAACTGTCTTGGAGGGCAGTACCTGTAAGAATACAGAAATGCAAGACAGAGCACCAGATGGAGATAGTGGTCCTGGTGTTGACAAAACGGATAAAGACAAACATAGATGAATTCCAGAGTTACAAAATAGCAATACAGCCTCTCCTCACTTAGCAATGTACTTGTTTACCAAAGCCTTGGACTTACGATGAGCTCTCTGACCAGTATTTATACCTAAATAATATATATTAGAGCTGATTTCCTCTATTTATTTCAGTGTACAGTACACTACTGTATAAATATTTAAAAATATACCAGAAATGTTTTAAATGGTGCAAAGGTAATATTAAAATAATATCCAAGATGGTTACACAAACCCACTACCATTACAGTATGCTCCTCACTTAGCGACGAATTCGTTTAACGACGTGGTCTTAGGAATGGAACTCCATCATTAACCCTTTGAGGGTTGACAGGTCCTCAGAAACTTGTTCTCAGGGTCAGCCAAATTTAAAAAAAAAATTATTTTTTTCTTATGAAAAGATAGAGACTCTTTTCCCGATCATAATGACACCAAAAGTATGAAATTTGATGGAAAACTTACGGAATTATGCTCTCGCGAAGTTAGCAGTCTCGAAGATGTTTACGCATTGGCGATTTTGCCCACTTTGAGCCCTATTTTCGGCCAATTTCAGTGTACTAGTCGACAAAAATCATAACTATTTCGCTAGAACTCCGTATTTTCTATCAAATGAGAACAAGGAACCACCCATTTACCAGTTTCAACTATCCAATAAAGTGGTCAGAATTTAGCAATTTTGCCAATTTCACACAAATTTCAAAAGATGCCAATTTCCGAATAGGGTCCAGAATAAACAAGAAAGACATTCCTGGCACTAAAATAACAAGTTCTCTGCTCGTTAGTCACATCCCCAGGCCCCACTTATATTTCTTTGGCTTTCCATTTTGAATTTTTAATCTTACAAAAAAAATAAGATTTACTGTTATGCAGACTACTGCATTAGTGTAGAAATAGTATAAATAATATCAGCGCACTTGTGAAAGAATATTAGACTCACCAGTTGATGTGTATTGGATACTTGGTATGATTTGTTTACTTTTGAACTTTGGTAAAAATCGAACATTTCTGCTACTTTGAGCTCAATTTCAAGGTACTTTTCATTGTAAAACCAGTCAAAATCATCTCAATTTCTGTAATATGTCTTCCATTTCTATAAAATGAGACCAAGAAAACTAGAATACAACAATAAATATCATACGAAAATACAGTGCAAATTCGCTGTTTTAATCCAAAAACACAAAGTTTTTTTTCTCATTACGCACTGTGTGCTGCAGGATTTTTTTTATACTACGCACACTGACCACACAGACCCATTCTTTCATATGTAGGCCTACCAGCTTTCTCTCACCAGATTTGAGGGCGCTAGAATTTAGGCGTACTAGTACGTCAAAAACCCTGGGCCGTAAGACGTACTAGTACGTCCAAAACCCCCAGAGGGTTAAGTGAGGAGAGGCTGTACTGCTGGAGATGGAAAAAATAAGGGAATGATTCTTTGGGGAAAAGTGTTGATACATTACCAGTAAAATCTGGTGGAGATACTGATGTGAGTACAGGTGCTGTAGATAGTGGGGATTCAGGAAAAATGCACCAGTAGGGAACAAAGCCACAAAAAACCCTGGCAAACAGAAATCAACTCTATGGAAATTCTATGCCTTGGGTATCTGTAGGCATGGAATATCTGGAAAAACAGGTGGGATGTGTAACTTTAACCTTCCCAAAATATGCCATGCCCACATGACCAAAGGAGAATGCAACTCCTCTTGTAAATCATTTCACCCTGAAATGTGTTACTCTTTAGTCCGTGAAAGACAATGATATAACACATACTTTCAGGCACACCATCTAAAGGGGACAAGAAGATACAGACCACTCAAACCATGGGAAACAAAACAAGGTAGTTACAATAACAACTTCGGAGACAGATTTTTTAGCGCCATTAAGAAAAAGCTGGCAAGAAATGACAGAAATATTATGCCAACTTGGATCACTACTGGAATGGAGGCAGTCACTGGCCTCCACTCCACAATAACAGATATTAGTGAGAGCAAACAAAGCATCCCTACATACCATCAATACGACAACATTTATCTTTGCAAATATACAGGGGTCTAAAGCCATCAACAAACAAAATACTCATCAGTGGAGGATTGCTCATAGAGTCATATGTAATGTTTGCGGCTTACACAAAAATCCACATAAAGGATCACTTTGACAATGGAGCCCAGGTTATAACTTATTCAGATGCATCAGAATAAACAGGTAACAAGGGGAAGGGGTTGGTTAGTATGACAGAGTCACTCATTTGTGCAGAATCACTAACACCTTAAATGATGCAGTTGAAGTTTTGGCAGTAAGGAATGAAAACCAAAACACTGTGACTGTGGTTGTATACAAGCCTCCTGATGCAACTTCCAAACAATTCCAGGAACAGCTTCTGAAAATTGACTACTCTCTGGAAAATCTCCCAACTACTGCCCCAAACATCTTGCTGCTGGTTGATTTCAACTTAAGATACTAAAATGAGCTATTAAATATCTGCACCAAATTCACCTTAAACTAGCAAATAGTGGACCCAACAAGACTGGAAAATACACTTTGACCTCATCTTCGCTGAGTATCGGCGCCCCTCTGGCAAGACAGTGATGGAATGAGTGATAATGAAAGTGTTTCTTACATTCTGGGTCACCCTACCTCAGTGGGAGATGGACGACATGTTAAAAAAAATAAAAGCATACAAAGATGAAGCAAGTTCTGTGTATTTCTACCTATAACCTACACATTTTTATTCTAATATGTATATGTTATTTAACTATATGTTAATTTTATTTAAAATATTGTAATTCCCTAAAAATACTAGAAAAATGTTAAAAAACCTAAAATTATTGTGATATACTAACAAAATTGCTGATTTTACCTCCATCTGCCAAGACAGTAAATGCAGACCACTCCACATTGTATGAGGAATGTGAGGTAATCTTTCTGGTCCACAGATCAAAGATCTGTGGGTATGGTGCTAGTAACAAGGATGACAGGCATTATTTGAACACCTGCCTGGTATGAACTGTAAATCACAGATAGGCATACCTGGCTAATGTGGCAGGTTAAGTTCCAGACCACAGCTAGGCATACCTGGCTAATGTGGCAGGTTAAGTTCCAGACCACAGCTAGGCATACCTGGCTAATGTGGTGGGTTAAGTTTCATACCACAGCTAGGCATAACTGGCTAATGTGGTGGGTTAAGTTTCAGACCATAGCTAGGCATACCTGGCTAATGTGATGGGTTAAGTACCAGACCACAGCTGTAAGTCGAATATCACCTTAACCCTTTCAGGGTCCAAGGCCCAAATCTGGAGTCACGCACCAGTGTCCAAGAATTTTTAAAAAAAAAGTTTGTTATTTTTTCTTATGAAATTGTAGAGAATCTTTTTGTGAAGGTAATAAAACAAAAAGTACGAAATTTGGTGGAAAATTTACGAAATTATGCTCTCGCGAATATTGATGTGTCAGCGATATTTACGAATCGGCGATTTTGCCGACTTTGACTCCCATTTTAGGCCAATTACATTATTCCAATCAACCAAATTCTTAGCTATTTCACTAGTATTACTTCTATTCTATCGATTGAGCACAAGAAATCGCCAAGTCAACTGTTTCAACTACAAAATAAAGCGATCGGAAATTGTTAATTTGGCCAATTTAACACCAAAGTTCAAAATATTCCAATTTCAAAATAGGGTCCAGAATGAACAATGTAGGTATTCCTGGCACTAAACTAACATTTCCTCTGTTCATTAGTTATGTTTTGAGGCTTTACAAATAAATTCCATTTTGATTTTTTTATTCACATAATGAATTTTTATTCACACAAAAAAATAGAAGATTTACTGTTATGTAATACTGTAATAATTGTATAAATATCATCACCATATTTGTGAATGTATATTAGACCCACCAGCTGACGTGTATTAGACGTGTGAGGTCGTTTGTTTACTCTTGAATATCGGCAAAAATTTAACATTTCTGCTACTTTGAGCTCAGTTTCAAGCCATTTCCAGTGCTAAAACCAATCAAAATCATCTCTATTTCTGTAATATGTCTTCCATTCTATCAAATGAGACCAAGAAATCGCAAATACAACTATAAAAAACATACAAAAAAACACTGCAAAGTTGCTGTTTTAATCGAAAAATCATGATTTCATTTTTTTTCTCTCATTATACACAGTGTGCTGCAGGATCTGTTTTATGTGGTGCACACATACCACATAGATGTATTCTCTCATATCTAGGCCCAAATGTACCACTCACAATTTATCAGAGTGAGCTGAGCTCATGGCGTAGATCTACGGTTTGGACCCTGAACGTAAAGCCGTAGATCTACGGGACGGACCCTGAAAGGGTTAAAGTGAATCACAGCCTTTTTTTTTTCCATTTGCTAGTGTATATATAAACCTAAAAACATTTTTACACTATTATTTGCTAATTGCGCGATAGTGCAAGTCCAAAAACGATGAAGAAAACACAATAATAATAAATACAAAAAATGTCACCCCTGAAACCATCCTAAAAGCAAGTGCCGAAAATAATAAACACAAATATACCTAATGAAAAGTGCCGTATTAGTCAAATGCTCTAAAGTAAAGCGCCTTAAAGTGAGGTATGCTTGTACTGGGATTATTATCCATGCAGGTGTAATGACACAATTTTCCTGACACAGCCACACTTCATGATTCAACTGGTAGAGCTCTGACTGAGCAAGGATGGCAGTACAGTCACTACTGTTTCTGACACAAGGTGTCTGGTTTCTTGGGACTCAGTGAATACAAAAGTATTACAGCAGTCAGTTCTTGCACTGCACAGTACGAGAATACATTCAAGTCTGTCATGAGTCATGAATATCAAGAAGAATAAAAAGTCACAGAACCAGTTATGGAACAATTCACAAATAATCTGCACTGATGACAGGATACAATATTTTTCTTTTTGCAGTATACAAAATGTAGTTTACATGTAAACCCTTTCAGGGTCCAGAGGCCAAATTTCAAAGGGTGCAGCAGTGCCCAAGAATTTAAAAAAAAAATTTTGTTATTTTTTCTTATGAAATGGTAGAGAATCTTTTTCTGAAGGTAATAAAACAAAAAGTATGAAATTTGATGGAAAATCAACGAAATTATGCTCTCGCAAATTTTGATGTGTCAGTGATATTTACGAATCGACGATTTTGCCAACTTTGACTCCTATTTTAGGCCAATTACATTATTCCAGTCGACCAAATTCTTAGCTATTTCACTAGTATTACTTCAATTCTATCAATTGAGCACAAGAAATCGCCCAGTCAGCTTTTTCAACTACAAAATAATCGGAAATTGGTAATTTGGCCAATTTAACACAAAGTTCAAAATATTCCAATTTCAAAATAGGGTCCAGAATAAACAATGCAGGCATTCCTGGCACTAAACTAACATTTCCTCTGCTAATTAGTTATGTTTTCAGGCTTTACAAATGAATTCCATTTTGATTTTTTATTCACATAATGAATTTTTATTCAAACCAAAAAATAGAAGATTTACTGTTATGCAATATTGTAATAATTGTATAAATATCATCACATTTGTGAATGTATATTAGACCCACCAGCTGGCGTGTATTAGACGTGTGAGGTCGTTTGTTTACTCTTGAACATCAGCAAAAATTTAACATTTCTGCTACTTTCAACTCAGTTTCAAGCCATTTACAGTACTAAAACCAATCAAAATCATCTCTACTTCTATAATATATCTTCCATTCTATCAAATGAGACCAAGAAATCGCAAATACAACTATAAAAAACATACGACAAAACACTGCATGCGGCGGCGTATATACCGACGCTTCACTGGTGAATATGTTTCCTCACTATCACTACTCGAATGATCATCAAGAGCAATAAAATCACAATCCACGTCACTATCATCATCATTACTGAAGTCAGAGGCCTGGCCATGCGAAAATAATAGTTTTCTCTTGCGATGAGGTACAGCTGAATGTGACCGAGGAGTGCCCACACCAGAGGTAGAAGGTTGAGGATCGTCAGGGTTTTCTGCACTATTATCGATATCCTGGTCATTCCTCTCGGTCATTAACTAATCAAAGCCAAAGAATTCGTCTTCATTTCCACTTCCATCAGAGTCAGAACTATCAGATAGGAAGAGGAAAGTCCCAATTTTCCTTGGAGTGAGAGCTGCCTTGGAACGAGGCATGGTGAACAAAAGAAACTGAGCCGGTGTTCCCACAATGCTATGCGGGCACCTAGAATTTTTGTTTACAGCGCACACACACCACGCAGACCCGTTCTCTCACATGTAGGCCTACCACCCTTTTCACGCTAAATTTGACGCAACTAGAATTTTGGCATAGATCTACGGTTTGGACCCTGAACGTAAAGCCGTAGATCTACAGCACGGACCCTGAAAGGGTTAATACAAAAAAAGGGAAGTAGCTAAATGAAAATAGTATAACTTGAAGTATGTATTAATACCTTAAAATGATTTAGTGATCTTAAGTTCATTGGAATTTCTTATGCAGTTTCAAATTGCCTCTGTCATTAGGCTATGGAACAATTATATGAGATGGTGAAGAAATGGGAAGTTAATTAGGTTTACGTAGAATTATAATGGAACAAGATGAGTAATTAATTTTTCTAGGGAAGTTTTGAGGAAGACTGGAAGAAGAACAGAGAGAAATGCATGAGCTGGTTTTGTTTGGTATAGCATAGTGTTAATTTATTTAACCCTTTCAGGGTCCACAGGCCCTCTCAGAGACTTGTTCGCAGTGTCCCCCAAATTTCAAAAAAAAAAAAAAAATTATTTTTTCTTATGAAAAGATAGAGAATCTTTTCCCGATCATAACGACACCAAAAGTAAGAAATTTGATGGAAAACTTACGGAATTATGCTCTCGCGAAGTTAGCGGTCTCGACGATGTTTACGTATCAACGATTTTGCCCACTTTGAGCCCTATTTTCGGCCAATTCCAATGTACTAGTCGACAAAAATCATAACTATTTCGCTAGAACTCCATTTTTTCTATCGAATGAGTACAAGAAACCACCCATTTACCGATTTCAACTATCCAAAAAAGTGCTCAGAATTTGCCAATTTCAAACAAATTTCGAAAGATGCCAATTTCCAAATAGGGTCCAGAATAAACAAGACATTCCTGGCACTAAAATAACATTTCCTCTGTTCATTAGTCATGTCCCCAGGCCTCTGTTACATTTCTTTTGTTTTCCACTTCTGATTTTTATTCTCACAAAAATAGATTTACTGTTATGCAGACTACTGCATTAGTGTAGAAATGGTGTAGAAATGGTATAAATAATATCAGCGCACTTGTGAAAGAATATCAGACTCACCAGTTGACGTGTATTGGATGCATGGCATGTTTTGTTTACTTTTGAACTTTGGCAAAAATCAAACATTTCTGCTACTTTGAGCTCAATTTCAAGGAACTTTTCATTGTGAAACCAATCAAAATCATCTCAATTTCCGTAATATGTCTTCCATTCTATAAAATGAGACCAGGAAAACTAGAATAAAACCATAAATAGCATACAAAAATACACTGCAAAGTCGCTGCTTTAAACCAAAAACACGGTCGGAGTTTTTTTTTTTTCATTATGCACTGTGTGCTGCAGGATTTCTTTTATACTGCACACACTGACCACATAGACCCATTCTTTCACATGTAGGCCTACCAGCTTTCTCTCGCTAGATTTGAAGGAGCTAGAATTTATGCATACTAGTACAGCACCAACCCTGGTGTGCAAGCCGTACTAGTACGGCACCAACCCTGAAAGGGTTAAGGTTAGCCTGTCTTTCACAGGCTTGTGTCCTGGCAGTGCTTTTTCCTCCTGTGTAATGTAGGTCCTGTTTGGCATTTTCTTCCAAAACAGGCCTTTTTTGTCACAATTAAACACTTGTTGAGGTTTCAATCCTTCAGCCTCTACATACTCCTTAACCCTTTGAGGGTCGACAGGCCCTCTCCGAAACTCGTTCTCAGGGTCGGCCAAATTTCAAAAAAATAAAAATTATTTTTTCTTATGAAGAAATAGAGTTTTTTTTTTCTAAACATTATAGGATAAACAAAAAAAATTTACCATCAATACTTACGGAGATATGGATGCATGAAGTTTGCAGAAAATGAGCCGCGTATGGCAACAGCGGCGACTGCCGCTCACCCGGTAAACTTTAGTTTACTTGTATTTGAAAGTTTGTTGTTTTTTTTCACTATTTTATTTTTTCACATAACTTATGTGGCCTATGAGACCAAAGTAAGGTGCAATGTACATATATACACTCGTTGTATACAACACAATAAGCACACAAACATAATTATCAATATATTGTTTAAACAAAACTTGTTTACAAAAACAAACAATACAAAACATTGTTTATTACTATTGTTCTATAATATATATACCAATATACAGTCACTGAACATTTTCCTATTATTTTCTGCAGCTTGTGGAACTCTGAAACATGGTGTCATACACAAGGGTGTTTTATCTTTCTCCCTCATTCTATCTCTTTCAATCTGCCCTCTCTCTTTCTATCTGTCTGTCTATCTCTGTCTCACAGGTACACATAAATACAAGTATACATAGTATAAGTTACCTAGGATAACCCAAGAAATCCAGACAAAGTGCTATACTCTGCTTGAAGATGTGAGTAAAAGTGATGACACAGTCTTGTGGCTCTCTGAGACAGAGAGCTAGACGGATAGACAGGGAGCTTGACAGACAGACAAATAGACAGACAGAAATGTTAGTGTACCAGTACCAGTGTACTAGTGTTCCACCCTCCTCCTCCTCTTCTTCCTCTTCCTCCTCTTCCCCCTACTCTTCCTCATACTCTTCCTCTTCCTCCTCTTCCTCTTCCTCCTACTCTTCCTCTTCCTCCTCCTCCCCAATGGAAATAAGTAGGACCCCAATGGAAATAAGTCACTCTGTCTGACTTTTTTGGGTTATCCTAGGTTCTCTACACATATGCTGCTATGTATGATAATTCTATGTAACTGTATTGTGTATACCTGAATAAATTTGCTTACTTACTTACTTACTCTTCCTCCTCCTCCTCTTCTTCCTCTTCCTCCTACTCTTCCTCCTCCTCTTCCTCCTCCTCCTCTTCCTCCTCCTCCTCTTCTTCCTCTTCCTCCTCTTCCCCCTAATCTTCCTCCTACTATTCCTCTTCCTCCTCCTCTTCCTCTTATTCCTCTTCCTCCTACTCTTCCTCTTCCTCCTCCTCCTCTTCCTCCTCCTCCTCTTCTTCCTCTTCCCCCTACTCTTCCTCCTTCTTCTCCTCCTCCTCCATAGTGTAAATTACCAGGAGTCGGCAGCTGTCAAAATGACATATTGTCTCATTACTCACTCCCCCTCCCGCCTGTCAAAACAATGGGGTCGGATGCTGCTTCCCTTCCTCCATTCTATCTAATTACAGTGGACCCCCGCATAGCGAACGCCTTGCATAGCGAACAATCCGCATAGCGAACGCTTTGTTCGCTAAAATTTTGCCCCGCATAGTGGACAAAAACCCGCTCAGCGACCTTCGTCCGAGACGCGTCCAATGTGCGCCCTCAGCCAGCCTCACATGTGCCGCCCGTCCCATTGTTTACCAGCCAGCCTCCGCGGTAACATTCAAGCATACACTCGGAATATTTCGTATTATTACAGTGTTTTCGGTGCTGTTTGTGGAAAATAAGTGACCATGGGCCCCAAGAAAGCTTCTAGTGCCAACCCCTACACCTCAAAGGGTAAGAATACCCATTGAAATGAAGAAAGAGATCATTGATAAGTATGAAAGTGGAGTACGTATCACCGACCTGGTCAGGTTGTACAAGAAACCAAAATCAACCATCGCTTCTATTGTGGGCAAGAAAACGGCAATCAAGGAAGCTGTTGTTGCCAAAGGTTTAACTGTGTTTTCCGAAACAAAGATCGCAAGTGATGGAAAATGTTGAGAGACTCTTATTGTGTGGATAAATGAAAAACAGCTAGCAGGAGATAGCGTCTCTCAAGCGATCATATGTGAAAAGGCTAGGAAGTTGCATGACGATTTAATTAAAAAAATGCCTGCAACTAGTGATGATGTGAGTGAATTTAAGGCCAGCAAAGGTTGGTTTGAGAGATTTAAGAAGCGTAGTGGCATCCAAGTGTGATACGGCATGGTGAGGCTGCCAGTTCGGACCACAAAGCGGCTGAAATATGTGCATGAATTCAAGGAGTACATAGAAACTGAAGGACTGGAACCTAAAACAAGTGTTTTATTGTGATGAAACAGGCCTGTTCTGGAAGAAAATGCCAAGCAGGACCTACATTACTCAGGGGGAAAAGGCACTCCCAGGACATAAGCCTATGAAAGACAGGCTTACTTTGTTGATGTGTGCCAATGCTAGTGGTGATTGCAAAGTTAAGCCTTTATTAGTGTATCACTCTGAAACTCCCAGAGCATTCAGGCAAAAGAATGTCCTCAAGGATAATTTGTGTGTGCTGTGGAGGGCAAACAGTAAGGCATGGGTCACTAGGGAATTTTTCTATAACTGGTTACACCATGCATTTGCCCCCAATGTGAAAGATTACCTAACTGAAAAGAAATTAGACCTTAAGGCCTCCTGGTGTTAGACAATGCCCCTGGTCATCCTACAGACGTGGCAGAGCGACTTTTTTGGGGACATGAGCTTCATTAAGGTGAAGTTTTTGCCTCCTAATACCACTCCTCTCCTGCAGCCCATGGACCAGCAGGTCATTTCCAACTTCAAGAAACTGTACACAAAAGCTCTGTTTCAAAAGTGCTTTGAAGTGACCACAGACACTCGATTGACTCTAAAAGAGTTTTGGAAGGATCACTTTAATATCCTCAATTGTGTAAACCTTATAGGTAAGGCTTGGGAGGAGTGACTAAAGAGAACCTTGAACTCTGCTTGGAAGAAACTGTGGCCAGAATGTGTAGACAAAAGGATTTTTGAAGGGTTTGAGGCTAACCCTGAGAGGAGTAGTTATACCCGTTGAGGAATCAATTGTGGAATTGGGGAAGTCCTTGGGGTTGGAGGTTAGTGGGGAGGATGTGGAAGAGTTGGTGGAGGAGGACAATGAAGAACTAACCACTGATGAGCTGATAGATCAACTTCAAGAGCAAGAGGCCAGACCTGGGGAAACTGGTTCAAAGGAGGGGAGAGAGAAATTGAAGGAATTGCCTACTTCAAAGATTAAGGAAATGTGTGCAAAATGGCTTGAAGTGCAAACCTTTTTTGATGAAAATCACCCTCACACAGCTATTGCAAGCCGTGCTGGTGACTGTTACAATGACACTGTTGTGAACCACTTTAGACAAATCATAAAGGAACGAGAGGTACAGGCCACTATTTATTTATTTATTTATTTATTTATTTTCAATTTGTGCACACATACAGAGGTACAAAAAAATACAGATAAGAGCAGTATGCCAAAGCCACTTATACTATGCATAGCATTACGGGCTGGCTTAAAATTAACTTAAGATTAACTAAGCAATGATGAAATCAGTGATAAAACATTAATGTAAACAGATTACTATAAAGCACAAGTGAGTATTACAAAGACAGGTCATATGGTTGCATTCAGTTAGGTAGTGATTCTGTTAGGTAGTGTATTTAAAAAATAATAAAGTTAGATTCGGTTTTAGGTTACTATGGACAGATATGTTGTGCGAAAGAAGTCCAGTGACTCTGAAGCTGGTCCTAGTGGCATTAAAAGAAGAAGGGAAGTAACCCCAGAAAAGGACTTGCTACCTCAAGTCCTAATGGAAGGGGATTCCCCTTCTAAACACTAAGACTCTCTCTCCCCTCCTCCCATCCCATCAATCATCACCAGATCTTCAATAAAAGTAAGTGTCATGTAATTGTGCATGCCTTTTTCAGTTTGTGTGTACTAAAATTAACATTTTTTTGTGGTAAAAAAATTTTTTTTTCATACTTTTGGGTGTCTTGCACGGATTAATTTTATTTCCATTATTTCTTATGGGGAAAATTAATTCGCATAGCGAACATTTCGCATAACGACCAGCCCTCTTGCACGGATTAAGTTCGCTATGCGGGGGTCCACTGTATCTTTCTCCCTCATTCTATCTGTCTGTTTATCTCTGTCTCACAGGTACACATAAATACAAGTATACATAGTATAAATTACCTAGGAATAACCCAAGAAACCCAGACAAAGTGCTATACTCTGCTTGAAGATGTGAGTAAAAGTGATGACGCAGTCTTGTGGCTCTCTGAGACAGAGAGCTAGACGGATAGACAGGGAGCTTGACAGACAGGCAAATAGACAGACAGAAATGTTAGTATACCAGCAAAAACAAAGGGAGGGCGATGTTCATCTCATCTTTTGGTATCAGCTCTACCCTCATTTACCCTCATCAAACGTCAGCACTTATCAGATGTTATCTCCCCTTATCTTGTTACTGTCATGGGTGAACATTTATTATTACATATTATTATTATTACCTATTATTATTATTATGTATTATTATTATGTATTATTATTATTATGTATTATTATTATTATGTATTATTGTTATCATTACGTATTCTTCTTCTTCCTCCTCCTCCTCCTCTTCTTCCTCCTCCTCCCCCTCCTCTTCTTCTTCCTCCTCCTCCTCCTCCTCCTCTGCCTCCTCCTCCTCTTGCCTCCTCCTCCTCTTGCCTCCTCCTCCTCTGCCTCCTCCTCCTCTTGCCTCCTCCTCCTCTTGCCTCCTCCTCCTCTTGCCTCCTCCTCCTCTGCCTCCTCCTCCTCTGCCTCTCCTCCTCCTCCCATTCTTGGAACAAGTTTGAAGAGCTTGTAGTTCATAATCACTATCACTATCATCACCAATGCTCACATCTGAGTCTGTGATTTTGGAAAATAGGAGTTTTCCCTCTTTGATTCTGGTACAACTGAACGTGAACAAGACGGCCCAGCACCAGAGGTGGAAGGCTGTGGGTTGTCTGGGTTTTCCTCACTATTACCCATATTATGGTCATTAGTTTCGGTCAAAACCTCACCAGAACCTTGAAACTCATCTTCACTGTCACTTCCATCTGTATAGAACTGTCACTGGGGAACAAAAGTGTCCCAATTCGCCGAGGAGTGAGGAACTTCTTACCGCAGGGCACGGTGGAAATTGTGTACTATGATGGCATTCCCACAATGCACCACTGGGTCCCAGATTTTTTTCCTACTGCGCACACCCACCACACAGACCCATTCTCTCACATCTAGGCTTATCAGCCTTTTCCTGCGAGATTTGAGGCCGCTAGAATTTATGCGTACCAGTACGTCAAAAACCCCTACGCGTAAGATGTACTAGTACGACCAAAACCCTCAAAGGGTTAAAGTCCTGCACATATTTTTCAGCCACTTTTTGGTCCGAACTGGCAGCTTCACCATGCCTTATCACACTATGTATGCCACTACGATTCTCAAATCTCTCAAACCAACCTTTGCTGGCCTCAAATTCACTCACATCACCACTAGTTACAGGCATATTTTTAATTAAATCGTCATGCAACTGCCTTGTAAACATTGGCACACTAACTGGAGGGAGGCCAGCTGAGGTGCGCCCAGGCCAGCCAGACACGTGGACGCGTACAGGACAAATGATGTACGTCGAGTTTTTCAACATAGGTTGGGGTCAAACTTTTATGCTGACAAGCATCGTAAGTTGGTTTTAACATATGTTGAGGACATCGTAAGTCGGGGGTCCACTGTATGTGTATTATCATCAATATGTCGTCAAGAGTAGAGAGACTCTTGGTGATTTTAATGTGTATTTGCATGCCAGCATAGGGTGTAAGTATATTTAGGTACAGGTACACATAAGCATAATTATCAGAGTACACTTACCATCCGACTTAAGACCTGCTCGACATACGACCATTCAACTTACGACCGTGTTTTCTATGCCAAATTTCTGGGAAATAAACAACTGTTTGTGTTGTACACAGTGTTTATCTTAAAACTTACAGTATAATATACAGTGCTAACAGCATAAAAATTAAAGTAAAAATGAAATACAGTGGACCCCCGCATAGCGACTTTAATCCGTGCAAGAGGGCTGATTGTTATGCGAAATGGTCGGTATGCGAATGAATTTTCCCCATAAGAAATTTATTTATTTATTTATTTATTTATTTATTTAAAAATTTGTGCACACATACAGAGGTACAAAAAATACAGAAAAGAGCAGTATGCCAAAGCCACTTATACTATGCATAGCATTACGGGCTGGCTTAAAATTAACTTAAGATGAACTAAGCAATGATGACATCGGTGATAAAACTTTAATGTAAACAGATTACTATAAAGCACAAGTGAGTATTACAAAGACAGGTCATATGGTTGTATGCATTGTTGTACATTCAGTAGAATGGAGTATTCTGTTAGGTAGTGTATTTAAAAAATAATAAAGTTAGATTGGGTTTTAGGTTTAACATTTATGTGATAAATTGTGAGAAACATTTAAGATATACAATTTATAAGGTTCAGTTATTCAGTATTTATTTGGTTTTGGGTGAGTAAGTGATCTTTGAGAAGAGACTTGAATTTATAAACAGGTAGTGTTTCTTTTATATTTACAGGTAATGAGTTCCAGATTTTAGGGCCTTTTATGTGCATTGAGTTTTTTGCATAGTGTGAGTTGGACACGAGGAACATCAAAGAGTGATCTGTGCCTTGTGTTATGGTCATGTGTTCTGTTGAGGTTGGCAAGGAGATGTTTGAGGGAGGTTAATATCAGAGTTAAGTGTTCTATGTATGTAATAGGGGCAGTAATAAGTATGAATGTTTTGTATGGTGAATAGGTTTAGTGTATTGAATATTGGTGGAGTGTGCTGCCTATAGTGAGAATTTGTTATCATTCTAACTGCAGCCTTTTGTTGGGTAATTAGTGGTCTGAGATGGTTACTTGTTGTTGAGCCCCATGCACAAATTCCATAGGTGAGATAGGGGTAAATAAGAGAGTGATATAGGGCCAGGAGGGCTGACTGTGGAGCATAGTACCGTATCTTCGATAGTATGCCTACAGTCTTGGAAATTTTCTTAGAAATTTGTTGTATATGTGTATGAAATTTGAGTCTATTATCAAGGTGGATTCCTAAGAATTTTCCCTCTGTTAGCTTTGTGATAGGTGATCCGTTTATCATTATGTTAAGAGGGACATCTGTAGCTCTGTTACCAAACTGAATGAAGTAGGTTTTGTCAATGTTTAGTGTAAGTTTGTTAGTCCTCATCCAGGTAGATATTTTCTGTAATTCTGTATTTACAGTATTGGCTAGCGTGACTGGGCTCGGGTGGGAGAAGACGTATGTAGTGTCATCTGCAAATAGTGTGGGTTTGAGTAATTGCGAAGCATTTGGTAGGTCATTTATGTATAGGAGAAAGAGAAGAGGGCCAAGGACACTTCCCTGTGGGACACCAACTGTAATTGGTTGTGCAGAAGAGTTTGCCCCATTTGCATACACATATTGGCTTCTGTTGCTGAGGTATGGTAGTTGAGGGAGTGCCCTCTTATACCATAGTGTGACAATTTTACGTGGAGCAAGTCATGGTTAACTGTATCAAAAGCTTTACGTAAGTCAATGAAGATCCCCAGTGGGACTTCTTTTTTCTCTATTGCAGTGTATATATGTTCTAGCATGTGTATAATAGCATCATTAGTATTTTTATTTGGCCTGAATCCAAATTGGCAGGGGTTGAGTATGTGCAAGACACCCAAAAGTATGAAAAAAAATTTTTACCACATGAAATATACATTTTCCTACACACAAAGAGAAGGATACATGCACAATAGTAGAGTAGTACATGCACAATATATATTGTGCATGTACTACTCTACTAAATGAAGAATAAATGACACTTACCTTATTGAATATGCAGCAATGACTGATGAGACACTGTGTCCTGGGAGTGCCTTTTCCTCCTGAGTACTGTAGGTCCTGTTTGGCATTTTCTTCCAGAACATGCCTTATCACACTGTGTATGCCACTACGATTCTTAAATCTCTCAAACCAACCTTTGCTGGCTTTAAATTCACCAATATGAGCACTAGTTCCAGGCATTTTTCCCTGTTCACCTGGGTGTTAGTCGACTGGTGTGGGTTGCATCCTGGGAGACAAGATTAAGGACCCCAATGGAAATAAGTTAGATGACACTGACTTTCTTGGGTTATCCTGGGTGGCAAATCCTCTGGGGTTAATTGTTTCTTGGTATTCTCAATAAGCCACACCAACAACGGTGCAACAGCAGCAGCAGCAGCAGCAGCTGACAGTGCTACAGCAGCAGCAGATGATGCTACAGCAGCAGCAGACGATGCTACAGCAGCAGCAGACGGTGGTACAGCAGCAGCAGCAGATGATGATGCTACAGCAGCAGCAGACGGTGGTACAGCAGCAGCAGCAGCAGCAGACGATGCTACAGCAGCAGCAGACGATGCTACAGCAGCAGCAGACGGTGGTACAGCAGCAGCAGCAGCAGACGATGCTACAGCAGCAGCAGCAGCTGACAGTGCAGCAGCAGCTGACAGTGCAGCAGCAGCTGATGGTGGTACAACAGCAGCAGCAGCAGCTGTACCACCAATAGTAGTGATGGTTGATTGGAGTTTATTATACAACCT
This sequence comes from Cherax quadricarinatus, assembly GCF_026875155.1. Lineage (NCBI taxonomy): Eukaryota > Metazoa > Arthropoda > Malacostraca > Decapoda > Parastacidae > Cherax > Cherax quadricarinatus. The sequence continues at coordinate 10,590,020 of NC_069466.1, forward strand.
GGCCAGCTCGGAGACACGCACTCCACTTTCGTACTTATCAATGATCTTTTTCTTCATCTCTATAGTAATTCTCACCCTTATTGCTGTAAGGTTGGCACTAGAAGCTTTCTTGGGGCCCATGGTCACTTATTTTCCAGAAAAAATCACCAAAAACACTGTAATAATACGAAATGTTCCGATTGTATGCTTGGATGTTACCGCAGAGGCTGGCTGGTAAACAATGCCACCGGCGGAACATGTGAGGCTGGCTAAGGGCGCACATTGGACACGTCTCGGACGAAGAGCGGTGAGCGGGTTTTTGGGCGGTATGCGAGGCAAAATTTTTGCGAAAAAAGCGAGCGGTATGCGGATTGTATGGTATGCGATGCGTACGGTATGCGGGGGTCCACTGTACCAAAATAAAACAATAAAATAAAGTCATTACAAAAATGTGATGCTGATATTCAGTAGTAAGGTTCGACTTACGTCCATTTTGACCGGTTTGTCGGAACCAAACTCAGTAGTAAGTAGGATGGTACCTGTACATATAAAATATGCAATAACTTTAGCCCTTTCAGGGTCGAGAGCCCCGATCCTGAACTCGCTCTCAAAGTCGAAAAAAAAAATTATATGAAATGATAGAGAATCTTTTCCCAATGGTAATGACACCAAAATTATGAAATTTGATGGAAAACTTAGGGAATTATGGTCTTGCAAAGTTAGCAGTCTCAACAATATTTTCGGATCAGCAATTTCGCCTACTTTGAGCCCTCTTTTCAGCCAATTCCATGTTCCAGTCAACTAAAATCACAGCTATTTTGCTATAACTCCATTTGTTCTATTGAATGAGTACCGATTTCAACTACCCAATGAAGTGGTCAAAAATTGGCAATTTGGCCAATTTCACACAAATTTCAAAAAATGCCAATTTCAAAACAGGGTCCAGAATAAACAAGACACACATTCCTGGCACTAAAATAACATTTTCTCTGCTCATTAGTCATATCTCCAGGCCCTTCTTATATTACTCTTGCTTTCCATTTTAAATTTTTATTCTCACAAAAAATAGAAGATTTACTGTTATGCAGATTACTGTATTACTGTAAAAATGATATAAATAATATCAGTGCACTTGTGAAAGAATATCACACTCACCAATTGATGTGTATTGGAAGCATAGTGTGATTTGTTTATTCTTCAACATCGGCAAAAATCGAACATTTCCACTACTTTGAGCTCAATTTCAAGGTACTTTTCATTGTGAAACCAATTGAATCATCTCTATTTCTGTAATATACTTTCCATTCTATCAAATGAGACCAAGAAAACGAGAATACAACCATAAATACTATACGAAAATACACTACAAAGTCGCTGTTTCAAATAAAAAACATAGAGTTTTTTTTTCTTATTATGCACTGCATGCTGCAGGATTTTTTTTTTATAATATGCACACTGATCACGCAGACCCATTCTTTCATATGTAGGCCTACCAGCTTTCTTCCGCTCAGTTTGAAGGCGCTAGAATTTACGTGTACAAGTATGGCACCGACTCTGGCTCTCAAGCTGTACAAGTACGGCACCAACCCTGAAAGGGTTAAAACGCTTGAATTTTGGGAAAGTTTCCAGACATAACAGAGAGAGATGCTCACAGAGAACGTAAACAAACTGGGTGGGGCACGCCATATTAGAAAGATGGGGAGCCATATAGCAACTTTTGGTTATAATTTGAAATCACTGTATTAGCGGAACACTGTAAGGCAAAATGCCATAAAGTGGGGCCCTACTGTATAACAGGCACAGTAATATGAGTGCATATTTTGTATATTAAGTAAGTTCAAACTCTTGAAGAGTGAGAGGGGGGGAGGGGAAGGTGTTGTCTGGTGCAGGAATGGGTGATAATCCACAAGGCATCTCTAAGCTAAATCATCTAACCTGTATTAATTGACCAAACATTATATGACTTCTAGTCTTTTAGTACATCAACTCTTACTAAAAACAGAGCTATTTGTACCATTATTAATTATACTATTACTTTTAATACTGTTATTAGTTATGTGCTACATTAAGACTGTTAGCCATAGGATAAAATATCTTATTATTCATAGGATAAAATAATGAACAATTAAATATTAATCACTCTTATTCTGTCTAGGTTAACTAGTTTTTAAGTACAGTTTTTTTTTTTTTCAAGTCGGCCATCTCCCACCGAGACAGGGTGACCCAAAAAGAAAGAAAATCCCCAAAAAGAAAATACTTTCATCATTCAACACTTTCGCCTCACTCATACATAATCACTGTCTTTGCAGAAGCGCTCAGATACAACAGTTTAAGTCCCTGCAAACTGTCAAGACTCAAGTCCGGCTAAATCTAATAACCGGAACCTTCCCTAAATATTACCCTGCTCACGCTCCAACAGCTCAAGTCCCAAAAACCATTCGTCTCCATTTACTCCTATGTAACACGCTCACACACGCTTGCTGGAAATCCAAGCCCCTCGCCCACAAAACCTCCTTTACCCCCCTCCCTCCAACCTTTTCGAGGACGACCTCTACCCTCTCCTTCCTTCCCCTACAGATTTATATGCTCTCCAAGCCATTCTACTTTGATTCATTCTCTCTAAATGACAAAACCACCTCAACAACCCCTCTTCGGCCCTCTGACTAATACTTTTAGTAACTCCACACCTCCTCCTAATTTCCACACTCCGAATTCTCTACATGACATTTACATCATACATGCCCTTAGAAATGCCTTTGCAAAATCTGTGTAAATCACATCTGCATTTTGGTCATCTTCCAATGCCTCCATAATTCTGTCATAATGGTTCAGCAACTGTGACAGGCATGATTGTCCTGCTCTAAAACCATGCTGGTTCGGGTTATGCTGGTTGTGCTGGTCCATGAAATTTGTAATCTGCTGTCTCATGACTCTTTCGAAGATTTTTATGATGTGAGAAGTTAGGGCTACTGGTCTATAATTTTTAGCTAGTGCTCTACTACCTCCCCTATGCAAAGGAGCTATGTCTGCAATCTTTAAGGCCTCTGGTATTTCACCTAGATCTAAGCTCTTTCTCCAAAGAATACTGAGGGCTCGTGCTAGTGGTACTTTGCACTTCTTTATAAATAGAGCATTCCATGAATCTGCTCCAGGTGCTGAGTGAGTGGGCATATTGTCCATTTTTATCGAAATCTATGGGATTTGCACTAATGTCAATTAATTGGTCTGAGTGGCCTTCTTCTGGAGCGAAAAACATTTCTGCCTTTTCTACCTTGCTGTCATTTAGTGGGTTGCTGAACACTGGCTCATACTGTGCTTTTAGGATTTCACTTATTTCCTGTTCATCATCAGTATATGAATCTCCTCTCAATAATGGTCCAATTCTTAGCCAGGATTTTGCAAAGGAATAGAAATATTTTGGGTTTCTTGCAATATCCTGCATGGCCCTTTGTTCCCTTTGTACTTCTTCTGTTAGGTATAACATCCTAAGTTTTTGCTCTAATTCAGTGATCTCTCAGCTAAGACTATCTTTCCTCTGTTGCAACATATTTGTGTTTTTAAGCAATTCAGTAACCTGTTTTCTTCTTTTGTATCATCTCCTACACACTATATCTGATCTTCTTCTGGGTTTCCTCAATGGTACATGCTTCACACATACCTTGTATGCTTCTGTATTCAGCTGCTTCTGTATTTTGTAACTGCTGACACTGTGCAGTGTAAAACCTACATAAAAGTGAATTCATAATTTCATGTGAGGGCCACATCCATTTCCTAGAAGGGCCACATGTGGCCCTCAGGTTGGGGACCCTCTGATCTATATACATACAGTGGTACCTCGGGATACGAACAGGTCAAAATGCGAACAGTTATGTAAGTGTATTTATGTAAGTGCTTTTGTAAGTGTATTTTTGGGGGTCTGAAACGGATTGATCTAATTTACGTTATTTCTTATAGGAACAAATTCGTTCGGTATCAGCATTCGAACAGCCTTCTGGGACGAAAAAAGTTCGTATCCTGAGGTACTACTGTACATCAAAAAAAGTCAACTTGACGAACCTTTAAGCAGGAGAGAGGATCAGTGTGTAAGAGTGTGGTGATGAAGGAATGGTGAACACCATGACAGCGCACCAGCAGGTACAACTCCTGCAGTAGGTGAGCTTCACTCAGCAGGAAGCATACCAGCTCACATGCCCTGGGATTCACGATGAGCTCGTCGTGTCCCAACCGCAAGTCCAACACCTGAAACGAGCAAAATATTCACGTTTTTTACCCCACTGATAGTTTCTCAGTAAAGTACCTTTACCCCACTGATAGTTTCTTAGTAAAGTAGTTTTACCCCAATGATAGTTTCTCAGTAAAGTAGCTTTACTCCACTGATAGTTTTTCAGCAAAGTACCTTTAATCCACTGACAGCTTTTCAGTAAAGCAGCCTTACCCCACTGATAGTTTCTCAGTAAAGTACCTTTACCCCCCCCCCCCACTGATAGTTTCTCACCAAAGTACCTTTACCCTACTGACAGTTTCTCAGTAAAGTAGCTTTACCCCGCTGATAGTTTCTCGGCCAAGTAGCTTTTATCCCATTGTTAGTTTCTCAGTAAAGTAGCACTACTCAAAGAGTTTTTTCAAATTCAAATTCAAAGTTCAATCCCACATGATACCTTGTTTGTACAAAAATGGGTGATATATAATATATGCAGAAAGTCCATGGTTATGTAAGGTATTGCTGATAAGTTTAAAGACTAACTTATGACTACAAGGGCAATAAACATTATATATATGCACAGGAGGGCTCCACTTGTACAGTAGGTTAGGTTCCATGCTACTGCTGTACAGGAGGGCCCTGCCTGCACAACAGGTTAGGTTCCAGGCTACTACTGCTGGAATAGGTAGCAAGTTACTAAATGCTGTAAATAGTTTTTATGAGGATAGTGAGGCTCAGGTTGGGGTGTGTAGAAGAGAGGGAGACTACTTCCTGATAAAAGTAGGTCTTAGGCAGGGATGTGTAATGTCACCATGGTTGTTTAATATATTTATAGATGGGGTTGTAAAAGAAGTAAATGCTAGGGTGTTGGGGAGAGGGGTGGGATTAAATTATGGGGAATCAAATACAAAATGGGAATTGACACAGCTACTTTTTGCTGATGATACTGTGCTTATGGGAGATTCTAAAGAAAAACTGCTAAGTTTAGTGGACGAGTTTGGGAGTGTGAGTAAAGGTAGAAAGTTGAAAATGAACATAGAAAAGAGTAAGGTGATGAGGGTATCAAATGATTTAGATAAAGAAAAATTGGATATCAAATTGGAGAGGAGTATGGAAGAAGTGAATGTTTTCAGATATTTGAGAGATGACGTGTCAGCGGATGAATTTATGAAGGATGAGGTTAATCATAGAATTGATGATTGATAAGTGGTGCGTTGAGGTATATGTGGAGACAAAAAACGTTATCTATGGAGGCAAAGAAGGGAATGTATGAAAGTATAGTAGTACCAACACTCTTATATGGGTGTGAAGCATGGGTTGTAAATGCTGCAGCGAGGAGACGGTTGGAGGCAGTGGAGATGTCCTGTCTAAGGCAACGTGTGGTGTAAATATTATGCAGAAAATTCAGAGTGTGGAAATTAGGAGGAGGTGTAGAGTTAAGAAAAGTATTAGTCAGAGGGCAGAAGAGGGGTTGTTGAGGTGGTTTGATCATTTTGAGAGAATGGATCAAAGTAGAATGACATGGAGAGCATATAAATCTGTTGGGGAAGGAATGCAGGGAAGGGGTCATCCTCGAAAAGGTTGGAGGGAGGGGGTAAAGGAGGTTTTGTGGGCGAAGGGCTTGAACTTCCAGCAAGTGTGCGTGAGTGTGTTAGATAGGAGTGAATGGAGACGAATGGTATTTGGGACCTGACGAGCTGTTGGAGTGAGCAGGGTAATATTTAGTGAAGGGATTCAGAGAAACCAGTTATTTTTATATAGCTGGACTTGAGTCCTGGAAATAGGAAGTACAATGTCTGCACTTTAAAGGAGGGGTTTGGGATACTGGCAGTTTGGAGGGATATGTTGTGTATCTTTATACATATATGCTTCTAAACTGTTGTATTCTGAGCACCTCTGCAAAAACAGTGATTATGTGTATGAGTGAGGTGAAAGTGTTGAATGATGATGAAAGCATTTTCTTTTTGGAGATTTTCTTTCTTTTTGGGTCACCCTGCCTCGGTGGGAGAAGAAGAAAAAAAAAAGCAACAAAAATTATTCAGGATGGACCAAAACATCATCTTAAGTTGCCTCTCCTAACTGTGAGCTATTTGTGAATTTTAGACCTTGTCATGTTAATTTGTCCACAACCTTCGAGACAACTGCAAATAGAAGGGATGCCCCAAAAGTTTAAAAATATAGAAAGTACATATTCAATAAATACTGTACGTAATAGTTTCCATGAACCACTTATAGAAACAAACATGTTTGCATAAGAAAAATATAAAAACAAATAATTTTTTTTTTTCAAAATATTCATAACTGTTACAAAATTAGTGATATATATGTCATACATATTATACATTCCCTGGTTATACCTAGCATTATGGGCAGACTAAAACTAGAATTTAACCCTTTCAGGGTCCCCAGGCCCTCTCCCAGACTTGTTCTCAGGGTCGGCCAAATTTCAAAAAAAAAAATTATTTTTTCTTATGAAAAGATAGAGAATCTTTTTCCGATCATAATGACACCAAAAGTATGAAATTTGATGAAAAACTTACGGAATTATGCTCTCGCAAAGTTAGCGGTCTCGACAATGTTTACATATCGGTGATTTTGCCCACTTTGAGCCATATTTTCGGCCAATTCCAGTGTACTAGTCGACAAAAATCATAACTATTTAGCTAGAACTCCATTTTTTCTATCGAATGAGTACAAGAAACCACCCATTTACCAATTTCAACTATCCAATACAGTGGTCAGAATTTAGCAATTTTGCCAACTTCACACAAATTTCAAAAGATGCCAATTTCCAAATAGGGTCCAGAATAAACAAAAAAGACATTCCTGGCACTAAAATAACATTTTCTCTGCTTATCAGTCACGTCTCCAGGCCCCTCTTATATTACTCTTGCTTTCCATTTTAAATTTTTATTCTCACAAAAAATAGAAGATTTACTGTTATGCAGACTACTGCATTAGTGTAGAAATGGTATAAATAATATCGGCGCACTTGTGAAAGAATATTAGACTCACCAGTTAACATATATTGCACGCTTAGCATGATTTGTTTACTTTTGACCTTTGGTAAAAATCGAACATTTCTGCTACTTGGAGTTCAATTTCAAGGCACTTTTCATCGTAAAACCAGTCAAAATCATCTCAATTTCTGTAATATGTCTTCCATTCTATAAAATGAGACCAGGAAAACTAGAATACAATAAATACCATACGAAAATACAGTGCAAAGTCGCTGTTTTAACCCTTTGACTGTTTCAGGCCCCTCTCTGAAACTGTCATTCTATGTCGCCAAATATTAAAAAAAAAAAAATTATTTTTTCTTATGAAAATGTTAAGATTATTTTTCTGAGTGTTTTAGTCCAAAAAAAAAAAAAATTTTGCCATCGGTACTTACCGAGATATAGAGCTGTGAAGTTTGCAGAAAATGAGCCGCGTATGGCAACAGCGACTGCCGCTCACCCGGTAAACTTTAGTTTACTTGTAATTGAAGGTTTTTTTGTTTTTTTCACTATTTTATTTTTTCACATAACTTATGTGGCCTATGAGACCAAAGTAAGGTGCAATGTACATATATACACTCGTTGTATACAACACAATAAGCACACAAACATAATTATCAATATATTGTTTACAAAACTTGTTTACAAAAACAAACAATCATCCTCCTCCTCCTTCTCCTCCTCCTCCTTCTCCTCCTCCTTCTCCTCCTCCTTGTCTTGTGTGCGAGTGTGTGGCTTATAATTGTTTTGAGTCAGAAGTCGGCAGCTGTCAAAGTGACATATTGTCTCATTACTCACTCCCCCTCCCGCCTGTCAAAACAATGGGGTCGGATGCTGCTTCCCCTCCTCCATTCTATCTAATTATCTTTCTCCCTCATTCTATATCTTTCAATCTGTCTCTCTTTCTATCTGTCTGCCTATCTCTGTCTCACAGGTACACATAAATACAAGTATACATAGTGTAAATTACCTAGGATAACCCAAGAAATCCAGACAAAGTGCTATACCCTGCTTGAAGATGTGAGTAAACGTGATGACACAGTCTTGAGGCTCTCTCTGAGACAGAGAGCTAGATGGACAGACAGGGAGCTTGACAGACAGACAAATAGACAGACAGAAATGTTTGTGTACCAGCAAAAACAAAGGGAGGGCGATGGTCATGTAATATTTCCTTATCAGCTCTACCCTCGTTTACGCTCATCAAAGTCAGCTCTTATCAGATGTTATCTCCCCTTATCTTGTCACTGTCATGGGGTGGACTTTTTTTTTTTCTTGCTTCAAGGGAACAATATTATTACATCTTCTTCTTCCTCCTCCTCCTCCTCCTCTTCTCCTCCTCCTCCTCCTCTTCTCCTCCTCCTCCTCCTCCTCCTCTTCCTTCCCTCCTCCTCCTCCTCCTCCTCTTCCTCCCCTCCTCCTCCTCCATTGCTTTTGGTCTCAAACTCCTCCAAATCATGAAATTGATCTTCACTGACACTTCCATCTGTGTTAGAACATCACTTGGGAAGAGAAGAGTCCCAGATTTGCTGGGGAATCACATATTTCTTACCGCTAGACATGCTGAAAAAGGACAACTGAAATGGCATTCCCACAATGCACCACTGGCTCCCCGATTTTTTTTATATGGTGCACACTGACCATGGAGACCCATTCTCTCACATGTGGGCCTACCAGCTTTCTCCTGCTTGATTTGAAGCTGCTAGAATTTATGCGTATAAATACGTCAGAAACATTGGCTCGTAAGACGTATTTATACGTCGGAAACAGTCAAAGGGTTAATCCAAAAACACGGTCAAAGTTTTTTTTACTCATTACGCACTGTGTGCTGCAGGATTTTTTTATACTGCGCACACTGACCACATGGACCCATTCTTTCATATGTAGGCCTACCAGCTTTCTCTCACTAGATTTGAGGGTGCAAGAATTTAGGCCTACTAGTACATCAAAATCCCTGGTGCGTAAGCCATACTAGTATGTCCGAAACCCTGAAAGGGTTAAAATTACTCGACATTCATTCTTTTTTTCAACACACCGGCCGTATCCCACTGAGGCGGGGTGGCCCAAAAGGAAAAACAAAAGTTTCTCCTTTTACATTTAGTAATATAGACAGGAGAAGAGGTTACTAGCACCTTGCTCCCGGCATTTTAGTCGCCTCTTACAACACACATGGCTTATGGAGAAAGAATTCTGTTCTACTTCCCCACGGAGATAAGAGGAAATACACGAGAATAAGAACTAGAAAGAAAATAGAAGAAAACCCAGAGGGGTGTGTATATATATGCTTGTACATGTATGTGTAGTGTGACCGAAGTGTAAGTAGAAGCAGCAAGAGGTACCTGAAATCTTGCATGTTCATGAGACAGAAAAAAGGACACCAGCAATCCTACCATCATGTAAAACAATTACACGCTTTCATTTTACACTCACTTGGCAGGACGGTAGTACCTCCCTGGGTGGTTGCTGTCTACCAACCTACTACCTAGGTACTTGACATTGTAGATGAAGAAATAGTACTGTAACACAAAACAGCATTCGAAGAAATAGTACTGTAACACAAAACAGTATTTAAATTTTAATTATTGTAATTATTGGGAAATAGAATTAATGATGATAAGTGCATACTTGGAGTTTACCTGGAGAGGGTTTTGGAGGTCAACACTCCTGTGGCTCGATCTGAGACCAAGCCTCGTGGTAGATCAGGGTCTGATCAACTAGGCTGTTACTGCTGGCTGCACACAAACTTATGTACGAACCACAACCCGGCTGGTCAGGTACTGACTTTAGATGCCTGTCCAGTGCCTTCTTGAATACAGCTAGGTGTCTATTGGTAATCCCCCTTATGTATGCTGGGAGGCAGTTGAATAGTCTTGGGCCCTGGACACTTATTGTGTTGTCTCTCAGTGTACTTGTGGCACCCCTGCTTTTGATTGGGGGAATGTTGTATCTCCTGCTTAGTCTTTTGCTTTCATAGGGAGTGATTGTTGTGTGCAAGTTTGGTACTCATCCCTCTAGGATTTTCCAAGTACAGTGGTACATCGAGTTTTGAACAGCTCCCAACTTGAACAATTATCTAAGTTTATTTTTGTAAGTGCTTTTGTGTATTTCTGGGGGTCTGAAACAGACTAATCTAATTTACATTATTCCTTATGGGAACAAATTTGTTCGGAATCGGCACAGGAACAGCCTTCTGGAACGAATTAAGTTCATAACTCAAGGTATCACTGTATATATTATCATGTATCTGAAGGCTGATTGGAATCTGGATAAGCTAGTCCCATTAAATATATACAGTCTCTCCTCACTTAGTGACGTACTTGTTTACCAACGCCTCAAACTTGCAATGGGCTCTCTGACCAGTATGCATGCCTAAATAATGTATATTAGAACTGATTTCCTCTATTCTGTTCATCACAGTATGCAGTACACAACTGTATAAACATTTAAAAATATACCAGAAATGTTATAAATGGTGCAAAGGTGATATTAAAACAATATCAAAGATAGTTGACACAAATTCACTACCATTATAGTATGCTCCTTACCTAGTGATGAATTCGTTTACCGACGTGGTCTTAGGAACGGAACTCCGCCGTTAAGTGAAGAGAGGCTGCATGACATCTACATTCACTGTACACAAATACATGTTTGTATAAAATTTAGTTGTTGTTTTTTAATATTTTTGAACCAACTGGCAGATAGGGAACTTTTAGAATAATCTGGTAGCTTTCTATAGTTTTGAGCTTTTTATGTGCATGGAATTTCTAATCATGTTGAGTCAAACATAAGATATCAAGGAGATATCTGCTTACTGTGTTTTTCTGTGCACAGAAAAAGTTGCCTTCTTCAATGATTAAGGACATTTGTACAATGTGGACAAAGGTGCAAGCCTTTATGGATGAACATCACCCTCACACAGCTGTTGCAAGCCATGTTGGTGACTTTTACAATGACAATGTTGTGTCTCATTTTAGGGAAATCTTAAAGGAATGCCAGAAACAGAGCTCTATGGACAGATTTTAGGTGTGACAGTGGTCCAGTGACTGTCAAGCTGTTCCCAGTGGCATTAAAAAACAAAGAAGTAACCCCGGAAAAGGACTTGGTACCTAAAGTCCTTATGGAAGGGGATTCCCCTTCCAAACAATAATACACCTCCATCATCTCCCCTCCTCCCATCTCATCACTCATCAATAAATCTTCAGTAAAGGTAAGTGTCATTTATTCTTCATGTATTTATTCATGTCTCATTGTTTTCTGTGTAGGAAAATGTATATTTAATGTGAAAAAAAAAAATTTAATACTTTTCGATGTCTCGAACAGATTAACTGGATTTCCATTATTTCTTATGGGGAAAATTAAATCGGATAATGATAAAATCAGTTAAACCTTTAAGGGTCGCTAGGCCCTCTCCGAGACTTGTTCTCAGGGTCGTCCAAATTTCAAAAAAAAAAAAAAAAAAATTTATTTTTTCTTATGAAAAGGTAGAGAATCTTTTCCTGATCATAATGACACCAAAAGTATGAAATTTGATGGAACACTTAGGGAATTATGCTTTCGCAAAGTTAGCGGTCTCGATGATGTTTACGCATCGGCGATTTTTCCCACTTTGAGCCCTATTTTCGGCTAATTCCAATGTACTAGTCGACAAAAATCATAACTAATTCGCTAGAACTCCATTTTTTCTATCGAATGAGTAAAAGAAACCACCCATTTACCAATTTCAACTATCCAATACAGTGGTCAGAATTTAGCAATTTTGCCAACTTCACACAAATTACAAAAGATGCCAATTTCCAAATAGGGTCCAGGATAAACAAGAAAGACATTCCTGGCACTAAAATAGCATTTCCTCTGTTCACTAGTCACGTCCCCACGCCCCTCTTACATTCTTTTGCTCTCCACTTTGAATTTTTATTCTCACAAAAAAATAGAATATTTACTGTTATGCAGACTCCTGCATTAGTGTAGAAATGTTATAAATAATATTGACGCACTTGTGAAAGAATATCAGACTCACCAGTTGATGTGTATTGGACGCTTAGCATGATTTGTTGACTTTTGAATTTTGGTAAAAACCAAACACATCTGCTACTTTGAGCTCAATTTCAAGGTACTTTTCATTGTAAAACCAGTCAAAATCATCTCAATTTCTGTAATATGTCTTCCATTCTATAAAATGAGACCAAGAAAACTAGAATACAACAATAAATACCATACGAAAATACAATGCAAAGTCGCTGTTTTAACCCTTAAACTGTCCAAACGTAGATCTACGTTTTTTCAACATTTGAAAGTGTGTAAAAAAAGTAGATCTTCTTTTCTTTTTTACATTTGAAAAAGTGTAAAAAAAACTTTGATCTATGTTTTTTTTTTTTTGTTATATTTGAAAATATGTAAAAAACATAGATCTGTTTGGACAGTTTAAGGGTTAATCCAAAAACACAAAGTTTTTTTTTTTCTCATTACACACTGTGTGCTGCAGGATTTTTTTATACTGGGCACACTGACCACATAGACCCATTCTTTCATATGTAGGCCTACCAGCTTTCTCTTGCTAGATTTGAGGGCGCTACAATTTAGGCGTACTAGTACGTCAAAAACTCTGGTGCATAAGCCGTACTAGTACAGTGGACCCTCAAATTTCATCATCCCTTTTCTGAATGTAAAACTATAGTTATTCTCAATAAAATGTATTTTTTGTTAATATTTTTGGGTGTCTGGAATGGACGTCCGAAACCCTGAAAGGGTTAAGGACAAGCTCTCCGGAACGGATTAAAATCGTTAACTGAGGGTCCACTGTATTACAATTAATATTTCAAGCAGTAATATTTCATGGATTTGCAAATGTTTAATAGACTAGAGGTCATATAATATAATTACTGATTAGAAGTTGTTTTGGTTGGTTTGGTCACTTAGGTGAATGTAATTTTAAATTCAAGAGTTTACAATGAATACAAGACAATTGAATACGTAATCTAATGCTCATGCTATATGATTTTATTAAGTTTGATAAAGAGGAATTACAGGCTTGATTAGTAACCTAATGCGGACAAAATGGACTGATTAATGTTTGAGAGGGTTACATAATTGAGAGTATATACACTCTCCTCACTCTCCTCACCAGTGGCCCGGTGGCCTGGTGGCTAAAGCTCCCACTTCACACACGGAGGGCCCGGGTTCGATTCCCGGCGGGTGGAAACATTTCGACACGTTTCCTTACACCTGTTGTCCTGTTCACCTAGCAGCAAATAGGTACCTGGGTGTTAGTCGACTGGTGTGGGTCGCATCCTGGGGGACAAGATTAAGGACCCCAATGGAAATAAGTTAGACAGTCCTCGATGACGCACTGACTTTCTTGGGTTATCCTGGGTGGCTAACCCTCCGGGGTTAAAAATCCGAACGAAATCTTATCTTATCTGATGTACTCGTTTACCAACAACTCGGAGTTATTAAGGGCTCTCTGACGAGTCGTTATTGTAGTGTACGAGAACTTGGATCATGAATAGGTAGCGCAGCATCTCAGCGTCAAGCATCTCACTCTCCTTCCTACAGCCACTCAGTACACTAGCTTTCACAATTTCCAAGACTACATATTTGTACAAATTTCTTGTTGTTTTTCCTCTTTAAAGAGGGAAAAAACAGGAAAATGGAAGAAGTACAAAAGAAGTTCATTGTAAAGGAGTTAGTGATGCATCTCGGCATCAAGCAATCTCCGAGACTACATATTTCTTCTATAAATTTGTACTTCATTGTGCATCCGATAGTAGAAGATAGAGTTAGAAATGCAGCAGCACTTGGAAGAAGAAAACGGAAGTACAGAAGAAGTTCACAGCAAAGGTGCTAGCTCAGGGCCTGATTTATAAGGGGGCAACTGCCCCAGGCCCCCCGCCAGAGGGGCCCCTAGACGAAGGGCTTCCTTTATAACAAAATGTAATAAAAAAATTAAGTTTAATATAAGGAATTAACAAATAAAGTGTGTTTGGGGGGTATCAGAAAATAGAAAGGATGTCCCCACCCCCTCTGCCTTTTAGTAACTTGGCTTGACTTTAACTATTTCTGGTTAGCGTCTCAGTTTAGAGGCAAATGACAAAACCATGAGGCCAGAGGTGACCAGGGTGTGCACGTGCATGTGCACGTCTGTGTCTGTGTGTATGAGCTAACAATTGCATGTATGGCTTTGATTGGCTACATCAACCTCAGAAGGGCTATTTCTGGTTAGTATCAGTGTAGAGGTCAATAACCAATGAGTCAATTAGTGGCCTGAGGTTATACATGTGTCTGTGTGTGTTCATCGACTGCTTTTAGTGTTAGGCAATGGTGTGGGGCAGTGGTGTCCGAGTTTTAGATCTGTGTTGCTCACAAAGTTTGGCAATATATCATCGTTTTGCAACCACGGTCAGCAGCAGCTGACCGTGGTGCAGCAACAGATGACGGCAGTGCAGCAGCAGCTGACCGTGGTGCAACAGCAGCTCACTGTGGTGCAACAGCAGCTCACTGTGGTTCAGCAACAGCTGACTGGTGCAGCAACAGCTGACCGTGGTGCAGCAACAGCTGACCGTGGTGTAGCAGCAGCTGACTGTGGTGCAGCAGCAGCTGACCATGGTGCAGCAGCAGCTGACCGTGGTGCAGCAGCAGCTGACCGTGGTGCAACAGCAGCTGACCGTGGTGCAACAGCAGCTGACTGTGGTTCAGCAACAGCTGAATGGTGCAGCAACAGCTGACCGTGGTGCAGCAACAGCTGACCGTGGTGTAGCAGCAGCTGACCGTGGTGCAGCAACAGCTGACTGTGGTGCAGCAACAGCTGACGGTGGTGCAGCAGCAGCTGACCGTGGTATGATAGTACATATTTCTCACCCTTTTTACCACAGGGTTGGCACTAGAAGCTTTCTTTGGGCCCATGGTGGCTTATTTAGCAGTTACAAGCACTACAAACAATGGAATAATACAAAATGTATCGAATGTATGCATGCAACCGGCCACCCTGGCTTGTAAACAATGATGGCAGGGAAGCTGAGGCACTCAGGCTGGACAGACAGGTTCGGGACGAGTCATGTTGGTCAGAAACAGCTGTTGGTGGTGCAGCAGCAGACTGTGGTGCAGCAGCAGCTGACCGTGGTTCAGCAGCAGCTGACAGTGGTGCAGCAGCAGCTGACCGTGGTGCAGCAGCAGCTGACCGTGGTGCAGCAACAGCTGATGGTGGTGCAGCAGCAGCTGACTGTGGTGCAGCAACAGCTGACAGTGGTGCAGCAACAGCTGACTGTGGGGCAGCAGCAGCTGACCGTGGGGCAGCAGCAGCTGACCGTGGTACAATAGTACGCATTTCCCACCCTTTTTACATATGATCGCTTGAGAGATGGTATCTCCTGCTATCTGTTTTTTGTTTATCCACACCAATAACAGTCTCTCAACATCTTCGAGTACTCTGTTTCGAAAACAAACTTGCACCTTTTGCAAGAACAGCTTCCATGATTGCCGGTTTGTTGGCCACAATAGTAGCGATGGTTGATTGGAGTTTGGTATACAACCTGGCCAGCTCCGAGACACGCACTCCACTTTCGTACTTAGCAATTACAGTGGACCCCCAGTTAACGATATTTTTTCATTCCAGAAGTATGTTCAGGTGCCAGTACTAACCGAATTTGTTCCCATAAGGAATATTATGAAGTAGATTAGTCCATTTCAGACCCCCAAACATACACGTACAAACGCACTTACATAAATACACTTACATAATTGGTCGCATTGGGAGGTGATTGTTAAGCGGGGGCCCACTGTATCTCTTTCTTCATTTCCATAGTAATTTTCACCTTTTTTACCGCACGGTTGGCACTAGAAGCTTTCTTGGGGCCCATGGTGACTTATTTTGCAGGTACAATCACTAAAAACGCTGTGATAATATGAAATGTATCGATTGTATGCATGGATGCGACCACACTGGCTGGCTTGTAAACACTGGCACCCACGGGGCAGCTGAGGCACGCTCAGGCCACACGTGGGACGCCCGGGACGAATCGCGTGAGGCGAAGCAAAATTTTTGCGTTAAAATGTATCGTATGGCGGAGTTAATGTAACGCGATGCCATCGTAAGGTGCGGGTCCACACTATGTATGTGTGTGTGTGTGTATACTCACTAATTTGTACTCACCTATTTGTGGCTGCAGTGGCTGAGTCGTAGCTCCTGCCCTACCTCTACACTGATTGCTACTAGGTCCTCTCTCTTCCTGCTCCATGAGCTTTATCAAACTTCATCTTAAAACTATGTATGGTTCCCGCCTCCACTACATCACTTTCTAGGTTATTCCACTTCATGACAACTCTACGACTGAAGAAATATTTCCTAACAACCCTCTGACTCATCTGCATCTTCAACTTCCAATTGTGACCCCTTGTTTCTGTGTCCTATCTCTAGAACACTCTGTCTTTGTTCACCCTGTCTATTCCGCACAGTATTTTATATGCGTTATAATGTCTCCCCTGACCCTCCTGTCCTCCAGTGTCATCAGGCCAATTTCCCTTAACCTTTCTTCATAGGACAATCCCCTTAGCTCTGGAACTAGTCTTGTTCCGAACCTTTGCGCTTTCTCTAATTTCTTGACATGCTTGACCAAGTGTGGAATCCAAACTGGTGCTGCATACTCCAGTATGGGTCTGACATATAGGGTGTACAGAGTCTTGAACGATTCCTTACCGAGGTTTTGGAACGCTATCCTTAGGTTTGCCAGACGCCTGTATGCTGCAGCAGTTATCTGATTGATGTGTGCCTCAGGAGATGTGCTCAGTATTATATTCACCCCAAGATGTTTTTCCTTGAGTGAGGTTTGCAGTCTTCAGCCACCTAGCCTATACAGTGGACCCCCGCTTAACGATCACCTCCCAATGCGACCAATTTTTTAAGTGTATTTATGTAAGTGCGTTTGTACGTGTATGTTTGGGGGTCTGAAATGGACTAATCTACTTCACAGTATTCCTTATGGGAACAAATTCGGTCAGTACTGGCACCTGAACATACTTCTGGAATGAAAAAAATATCGTTAACCGGGGGTCCACTGTACTTTGTCTGCAGTCTTCTTTGCCCTTCCCCGATCTTCGTGACTTTGCATTTGACTGGGTTAAATTCAAGTAGCCAGTTGCTGGACCACATGTCCAGCCTGTCCAGGTCTCTTTGGAGTCCTGCCTGGTCCTCATCTGATTTAATAGCAAATCAAGATAGCAAAGGTGATAAATCACCACAACCACATTCTACAGATACTTCTGTAGACATGGATAGTGAAGCACCACCATGTGATTCAGACCCAACCATGTGGTTTCCTGTCAGAGAAAAGCATGTGTCCTTTTGGTCAACTGCCACCATATGTCAAAACAAAAATGATTCCAATGCATACCCAGAATCTCGATGCTATTATCAGTCACGTCTTGGCAAGCTGGACAGGCATTGTTGTCATTTCAAGAATTCCATGTTTTACTCTATTCATGACAATGGTGAGCAGCATTTGAGAAACTGGCTCCTGTACAGCCCATCAAAGGGTGCTGTTTATTGCTTTTATTGTACTCTGATGTCCAGCAGATGTGACAGGTTTTCCAGCAAGGATGGCTTTAATAAATGTAAAAAAGCAGAGGAAAAAATAAAAAATTCATGAAAAAAGTCAAGGTCAATGAAATTCTGTGCTAAAGTTTAATCTTTGATGTAAGGACTCCTTTCACATTCATAGACGGTTGGAGAAACAAGTGCATGAAAACAAGAAATATTGGTCTGAAGTACTGCGTCAAGTTGTGGAAGTGACGGTCTTTTTAGCTGAGAGAGGCCTGGCATTTAAGGGTAGTGAAGAGATCATAGGATCCAAGCATAATGGGAATGTTTTAGGAATCATGGAACTTATTGCACAATCTGATCCATTTCTGATGGGACACCTTAAAGAATCTGGCAATCCTGGAAGTGTTAAGCAGTTATATTTATCACCAACAATCTATGAAGAAATTGTTTTGCTGATAACAAAATATGTTAGGAATTATATTGTGACAGAGCTTAAAACTGCAAAGTAATTCTCAGTTTCAGTTGATTCAACACCAGACCTGGCTCATGTTGACCAGCTAACAGTGATTTTGTGATATGTTGTTTCTGGAAAGCTGGTAGAAAGATTTTTAACTTACCTGCAGACTGGCTGTCAGCATCTCTGCAACAATGCCAGTAATATGTCTGGTTGCTACACAGAAACACAGACTAGACAGTTTTTATTCCTTGTGCTGCTCACTCATTGAATATTGTAGGACAGGATGCTGCCCCTTGCTGTGTGGATGCTGTTAGTTATTTTGCCTTTATGCAGAGCTTATACAGTGGACCCTCAGTTAATGACATTAATCCGTTCCAGAGAGCTTGTCTTTAACCGATTCTGTCGTTATCTGAATTAATTTTCCCCCATAAGAAATAATAGAAATCCAATTAATCCGTTCCAAACACCCAAAAGTATTAAACAAAATAATTTTTTTATATGAAATATACATTTCCCTACACAGAAAACAATGAGACATGCAGAATAAACAATACTAAAATGACACTTACCTTTATTAAAGACTTATTAATGAGTGATGAGACAGGAGGAGGGGAGATGATGAAGGTGTACTATTGTTTGGAAGGGGAATCCTCTTCCATAAAGACTTCAGGTACTAAGTCCTTTCCTGGGGCTACCTCCCTTCTTTGTTTTTTAATGCCACTTGGACCAGCTTGAGAGTCACTGCACACCTGTGGCACTAAATATCTGTCCGGAGAGCTCTGTTTCTGGCATCTCTTTAAAATTTCCCTAAAATGGGACACAACATTGTCATTGTAGATGTTGCCAGCATGGCCTGCAACAGCTGTGTCAGGGTGATGTTCATCCATAAATGTTTGCACATAAGAAAGCACACTGCAGCAGGCCTGTTGGCCCACACTAGTCAGGTCCTTCACAAACCATCCCACTAACAGAACTGTATTTGCCCAACCCAATTTCCAATGCTTCCCAAGCAATAAGCTTTGATACTTCTATTCACTCATGCACAAGTCCCACTCAAATGAAATAATGTGTGGGGAAGTACCCTGGCTGGTATGTGGGGAAGTACCCTAGCTGGTGTGTGGGGAAGTACCCTGGCTGGTATGTGGGGCAGTACCCTGGCTGGTATGTGTGAAAATACCCTGCCTGGTGTGTGGGGAAGTACCCTGGCTGGTATGTGGGGGACATACGCTGGCTGGTGTGTGGGGACATACGCTGGCTGGTGTGTGGGGAAGTACCCTGGCTGGTGTACCACCATCACTACCACCCTCTACCACCACCACTTTCGTATCTTTCTACCAACTTTTTCTTGAATTCTATAGTGTTTCTCACCCTCTTTACCAAAGGGCTGGCACTAGAAGCTTTCTTTGGGCCCAAGGTGGCTTATTTAGCAATTAAAAGCACTAAAAACAATGAAATAATACAAAATGTGTTGCATGTACATGTGGAATTGTCCTCACTGGCTTGTAAACGATGGCACACTGGCTGTACATGGAGTGGCCGAGCCGCTCAGGCCACGCAGACACGTTCGGGACGAATGACTTTAACCGAGTTCTTTGTTGTTAACTGAGCTAATATTTTGACACAAAAAGTGTCGTTATCCGATGACATCGTTAACTGAGGGTCCACTGTACACTTTTTCCATGTCAACACGCAGATGGGCAAATCTAATGAAGTCTTTGGAAGGAAAGAAAAGAGCACTAACTGTGAAGTCTCTTTCAAGTACTCATTGGTCAGCAAGAGCTGATGCTACTGAAGCCCTTGTACATGGATACAACTCTATTCAAAATGCCCTCAGAGATATTGAAAGTGACTTGGAGCAAACACCAGAAGCAAGACATGAAGCTCAGGCATTGGGAGACAAAATGGATTATTTTGAAACTGCTCTGATGGCTAAGATCTAGAACATAATCCTTATATGGTTCAGCAGTACAAGCAAAGCTTTCCAAGGTGTTGGTGTTGACCTGAAAAAGGTGGTAGACTTTAATTGATTCTCTGGAAAGGTTTCTGAAATCAATTCAAGATAGGTATGAAGAGCTGGAAGTGGATACTAGGACCATCTGTGGCAACATAGACTACAAATCAACTACAAGCAGGCAAAGAAAGAGAAACAAGCAATATGATGCAAACCCAACATCAGTCTCAAGAGGAAGTTGTTTTGTCTCCTCAAGAAAAATTCAGGTGTGAAACTTTCAAAGTCATTTTAGATCAGTTTTGTCATGCCTTACAACAATGCAGGGTAGCATACCAAGCAGTGTAAGACAGGTTCAATGTAATAGTCAATTTATGCAGTCTTCCTGATGCAAAGATAAAGAATGAGGCTAAGAAACTTATCAGTGTTTACCCTCAAGACTTTAGTAGTGTGCTTGTTGACTAAAATATCCAGTTTGTAGCCTTTGCCAAGCTCAGGTCATGTCACACTCAATCTCAACAGGCAGTTTTACTACATGATGAAGGGCTTGCTGATATCTTTCCAGGTGTTAATGTAGCCCTTGGAATATATTTGAGAATGATGGTCACTAGCTGTTCGGGAGAAAAGTCATTCAGCAAACTGGCACTGATAAAGAATTATCTGAGAATGACAATGGCCCATGAAAGACTAAGTGCTCTATGCCTATTGGATACTGAGAGCAGTGTCCTCAAGAGAATACAGTTTGATGTGTCCTGGGGGTATATGCCCATAAGAGAATTAATATTTGAAGTGTTCTTTAAGACCCAAGGTAAATTAACTAAAAAGTAAAAAACAGGTGAAGAACCCTTTCTTGGCCATTATAAGCTGGCCCTCTCTTAATAGGGTTAATTTTTAAAATTTTTTACAAAAAGTCAATAAAATTGAGAAAAATAAAATCACACGTCTTCTTTGAAACTCCAGGTAACATATTTTTTTTTCGAAAATTGTTGTTTATCATTTTAGTTTATTTTTTAGTTGTAATTCAATTTAATTATGTTGAGGGGCCCCCAAAACCTAAAGTGCCCGAGGCCCCCTCCAAGGTCTAAATTCAGCCCTGAGAGGGGAAGCCGTATAACTAGTTTTTGGTCATAATTTGAAATGTCCATATTAGCAAAACACTGTAAAGCAGGGCCCTACTGTATATCTACATACACTTACAATTATACATATGTACATATACTAGTGGATGTGTTGTCTAGAACCTGGATGAAAGATCATTCTAAATGATTTTTTGCTGAATTATGATGGGTGTTAAATGATTTACTGTTTTATATTCCAATGGAACATGTACCATATGTGAAGTAACAATAGATTAGAAAGTAGTACAGAGTGAGTAGTAAAAATTTATTTAGGTTCAGGTATACAGAAGTACCATTATCATACATAGTTTAACATGTGTAAATTAGCAAGGATAACCCCAAAAAAAGTCTAAGTGACTTATTTCCTTAATATTAAGGAAACATTTTTTTGAAAGTAGGCCTACTGTTTTGGTAAGTTTTTTTAGATATGTGCTGGATGTGAGTGTTGCACTCATGTCTGCTGGATGTGAGTGTTGAATTTTTGTCTGCTGAATGTGAATGTTGAATTTTAGTCTGCTCGATATGAATGTTGAATTTCAGTCTGCTGGATGTGAATGTTGAATTTCAGTCTGCTGGATGTGAATGTTGAATTTTAGTCTACTGGATGTGAATGGTGAATTTATGTCTGCTGAGTGTGAGGACTGAATTTAAGTCTGTTGTAAAGATAAATTCGAAATAATTTTCCCTCATCTTGTATTTCAAATGGAAGGAAATGAGGTTTGAACCAGGGCAATGAAGGCCAACCCCAATTCCTCAGATCAAGAGTCCTTCACCAGCATCATCGGTTCTTACAAACTATCCAAAATTTGTGATGATTATAATAATAAAAAAAACTGTCTTCAACAATTCACCCCCAAGAAACTACCACTTAGGGACCTCACAGAGACGTTACAGTGCATCCTGGAGAAATTTCAACTACTCAGATATGGAAAACTTTAAGAAATTAAAAATGTGTCAGGGTATACCACAAATTCTGATCATACAATAGAGCAGAAAAGTAATGTGAAAGACCTGGGAGTGATAATGTCAGAGAATCTCGCCTTCAAAGACCACAATAATATATCTACCTCATCCGCTAGGAAAATGATACGATGGATAATGAGAACCTTCAAAACTAGGGACGCCAAGCCCATGATGATTCTCTTCAAATCGCCTGTGCTCTCTAGGCTGGAATACTGCTGTACACTAATGGCCCCCCTTCAAGGCTGGCGACATTGCAGACCTGGAGTGTACAAAGAACTTTCACGGCACACATAAGAGCAATAAGGCACCTAAACTACTGGGAATGGTTGAAGGTACTTGATCTGTATTCCCTTGAACGCAGGTGAGAGAGTTACATGATAATATACACTTGGAAGGTCCTGGAGGGATTGGTACCAAACCTGCACACGAAAATCACTCCATATGAAAGCAAAAGACTTGGCAGGAGATGCAACATTCCCCCAGTGAAAAGCAGGGGTGCCACGAGTACACTGAGAGACAACACAATAAGTGTCCGGGGCCCAAGACTGTTTAATTGCCTCCCAGCATACATAAGGGGAATTACCAATAGACCCCTGGCTGTCTTCAAGAAGGCACTGGACAGACACCTAAAGTCAGTACCTGACCAACCAGGCTGTGGTTTGTATGTCAGCTTGTGTGCAGCCAGCAGTAACAGCCTGGTTGATCAGACCCTGATCCACCATAAGGCCTGGTCTCAGACCGGGCCGTGGGGGCGTTGACCCCAAAACCCTCTCCAGGTAAGCTCCAGGTAAACTGTCATGTCACAACTGGTCCAGGAGCGAGTGAAATGTCAACATAAGTGAGGTGTCCCGTAGCTCAATCACTAGCACACTCAGCTCAAACACTGAGGTCCGGGTATTGATCCCCCAGTAAGGCTGGAAAAATTAGGACGTGTTTCCATAAGACACCTGCTAACCCTGCTCACTTAGCAGTAAAATAGGGTGTTAGTCAACTGGTGTGGGTAGCATCCTGGGACAAAACTGACCTAATCTGCCCGAAATGTTCTGCATAACGAGGGGGTGTCTATATAATAGCATGTCATTGATGTCAGGTAGGCCTGTATACTTTGCACATGTACTCACCAGTAAAATTCCAATTACCAATGCCCGAGCTAATGATTATCTAGATGGAAACTTCCCAACATCCTTCTGTCTTGCACCAACAGAACCCACTGGGTTACCATGATTAACTAAAAAAAATCAGAAAATGTAACCTAAGTACCACCACTAAAGTGTCTACCTGAGGCATTACCTACTGAGGCTTGCAGGACCTTATGTCCAGCCCTTATACAATGTCATGGACTACACTTGTTCTTCATGGTACTCTGCCTTGACAAAAAAAAAATAGTGAAAGATAAACTGTAAATCACCCAGAACAAAATGGTAAAATTCATTCAGGACCTGGGTCCAATAGAACATGTAGGCCAGGATGAATTACAACAATTGGATATGCTGAATATTGAAGACAGTAAAACAACTGAAGTTAAATCAAGTTTATAAAATTGTTCACAAACAATGTTCAGAATATCTTGCTGCCAATTTTGTCAGGGCAAATCATAGTATTTAGGGGAGAAAGCATTACTTTGTGGTACCCACAGTCAGTGGTCAGGCTTCAAACACCTTTTATTGACAAGTAATAAAGGAATGGAACAGACTGCCTGCACATGTCAAAGCCAGTCATAGCATGAACCAGTTCAAGAAGAGAGCCAAAAGGTACCTAATAAATGTAGCAACAGAAAAGGAGGAGAATGATTTTTATTTTATAGCTAACACATGTGTTAATTTAAAGAACTCTTTTTACCTTATTCCTGGTATATATCCTTTATAGTATAATAATAAGACATTATCTCCTTCATAGTATAATAATAAGGTATTCAAAGGACCCCAATGGAAGTAAGTCACTTTGACTTTTTTTTGGGTTATCCCAGGTTCTCTATACATATGCTGCTATGAATGATAATCTATTTAACTGTGTATACCTGAATAAACTTAACTTACAAATGAGCACCTCAGATCCTTTCACCCACCATTGCATTACTCTTTGACAATGACTAGAAACCAACACTTTCCAGGCATCACTCAAAATAGCTTGGTTTACACCAATACACAGATGTAAATAATTATAGGCCAATATCAAACTTACCTTTACTTTCCAAAATCTTTGAGAAGTTGATACACAAGAGGTTATACTCCTTCATAACATCACAAAGCATCTTCAACCCCTGCCAGTTTGTCTTCAGGAGAAACATAAGCACAAATGACGCAATAATAAAAATGCTAGACCTACTCTACACAGCACTTGAAAAAACGAATACATCCTTGGACTCTTTATCGACCCTTAAGAAAGCTTTTGATACAGCAGACCACAGCATCCTACTAATCAATCATTATTATAATAAAAGAAGAAGTGCTAAACCTACAAGGGTCATACATTATTATAATCAAAAAGAAGCGCTAAGCCACAAGGGCTATACAGCACAAGGGTCATACAGCTCAGTCCTACTCCTCAAGCTTGATCATTATGGTATAAGAGGTCATGAACTTGCATACATCAAGAGTCAAGTTGTACCTTACTAATAGAAAGTTAAAGCAGTTTGTGCTTCAGCCCTTCGTGCCAGACTGTGTCAAAAGCTTTATCGACGTCTTTTGCAACCAGGGCTGTCTTGTTTCCTTGTTTAGTGTTTATGCGAATGTAGCTGAGAATGATGTTAATGGCATCATGTGCCATTAAGTAACCATTCTACAGAATTCATTACCTTTGTAACTTGTGAGCTCATTACCTTTGTACCTAGTTCAGCTATCAAAACTTTGGGGGCCCAGTCCCTGGACCCATTACGTACCTCTGTAATCTGTAAATACCTTTGTAACTTGTCATGATTGTGACCAGACTTACCTGGAGTTCATTACCTTTGTAAATTGTGAGTTCATTACCTTTGTAAATTGTGAGTTCATTACCTTTGTAAATTGTGAGTTCATTACCTCTGTAACTTGCTCAGCTATCAAAACTTTGGAGTCCAGTCCCTGGACCAATTATGTACCTCTGTAATCTTTTGACTACCGCCCACAGGATGGGTATGGGGTGCATAATAAACATATTAAACTAAAAAACATCATGTGTGGAGCAGCATGATCTCTCCTCACTGCCATCAGTGCGGAGAGAGTTGTGTTTAAGGTTTCTGCGAAGGCGAAGGTTCATGAGGTTTTTCAAACGGTTTGCCTAAAATTTCGAGGAGGTTAATAGGGCGGGCAATAGTTTTGAGAATCAGAGTGGTCTCTACTGGGTATAAGTAGGAGTGGATTGAGACACTTATGCAGCATATGGGAATCTTTATTCAGGAAACGTTTCGCCACACAGTGGCTTCATCAGTCCAATACAAAGAGGAAGGCGTAAGGAGAGGAGGAGTATGAGGTAATCAGTCCCTCAGCCTAGAGTCGATGTGTTCAGTCCATCAATCTTGTAGAATGTACAGCATAGGGCCGTAGACGTGGCTTATATACTGTAGAGAGGTGAGGTGAAGCAGGCGGAGGCGGGGTCATAGTGGTACCATCCACTAGTCGAAGTAGGTCTTCGTCCAAAGGTTGAACAAGTGTTGAAGAATTCTTTGTAACAAGATCCCATGATGCTGCAGTGTCTGACAGTTGTGATGAATGGTTTGACAACTGTCAGACACTGCAGCATCATGGGATCTTGTTACAAAGAATTCTTCAACACTTGTTCAACCTTTGGACGAAGATCTACTTCGACTAGTGGATGGTACCACTATGACCCCGCCTCCGCCTGCTTCACCTCACCTCTCTACAGTATATAAGCCACGTCTACGGCCCTATGCTGTACATTCTACAAGATTGATGGACTGAACACATCGACTCTAGGCTGAGGGACTGATTACCTCATACTCCTCCTCTCCTTACGCCTTCCTCTTTGTATTGGACTGATGAAGCCACTGTGTGGCGAAACGTTTCCTGAATAAAGATTCCCATATGCTGCATAAGTGTCTCAATCTTCAACTTGTCGGTTTTTCAAACCATTCATCACACACATAAGTAGGAGTATAGCAGTAGCAGCTCTGAAGAGGGAAGGAAAACATCCACAAGCCAGGGAAGCATTGATGAGGTTTGTGCAAGGTGGGTGTGTATGCTAACTGCAAGACAGTGTTGGTGAGTGGAATTGAGAAAAATTCGTGTTTTATGTTGGAGTTAACAAGAATGGCAATACCATCGGGGGGTACGGGGAGACTTGTGTATGTAACCATAATGGCAACTCTTTGAGGGGCTTTGAGGCACAGGTCTGTTAGCAAGAAAACATCTGGCCTTTTGTCTCAAGGAGCTGGGCCAGTTTTAATTTTTATTAGCCCCCCCTTTCCCCCCCTGTGGGGGGTATCAAAAGTTTACAGAGGTACTAATTGGCCGGGGACGGGGCCTCAAATTTTGATAGCTAGCAATTACAGAGGAATAAATTTCACAATTTAAAAAAGGGCAATGAACCAAATTTACAAAGGAATAAACTCCAGGTGGGGTCTAGTCACAACTCAATTTAAAAAGGGTATTTAAAGTTTTCAGGGGTACACAAGGGTCCAGGACCGGGCCCAAAGTTTTGAGGCTGAACTAGGTACAAGGAATGAACCACAAGTTACAAAGTAATGAACCACAAGTTACAAAGGAATAAATACTGTAAGAATGGTTACTTACTTTTTAACAGGGCTGCAACAGAACAAATTTTTAAAAAAAAAGACATTCACACCCCCACACCCGGCCAAAACCCGTAGTGAGTTTTGGGCAAATGTTGATTGCTAGTCTCTCCTCTCCACAAAACCCCCAAACACACACAATAAAATTTCAAACACACACACACAAAACACAACACACACACCCACAACACACACACACACACACACCCCAAACAACCACCAACACCCCACACACATCAAACACCACACCAAAAATAAAACACTCAACCCCAAACAACCAACCACCACACACACCCACACACACACACACCACAACACATACACACAAACACCACACACACACACAAACACACACACACCACCACACCACACACACCACACACACACACACACACACACATGCACATAGTGGAATCTTTTATTTCAGCTAGCAAAGCGGGTATTTCCCAGATGGCTGTAATAACCACGTGGAAAAAACTTACCTTTTTCTTAACACTTCGAGTGGTTTTTCTAAATTCATTAATTTTATCACACTCCAGTACATAACGCAAGGTGTGACAATAATCCATGGGGCAAATTTTACTATCGTTGGTCACATCTGGGGGTGGGATTTAACCTGCCAAGATACTTGTAACCCACCGGACCGGGGCGTAGTGACATCCAAAGCGCTTATTTGTTGGATGCACCATAACATGTGGCTCCTCCTGCATGATAAATGTGAAGATGGACTCACTGGGTCAATCTCCCGGGCCTTAAGTCCATAAAATTCAGCTGAAGTTTTTTTTCTATTATTTTCCCAAACACTACCTACAAGCCAAGTTTGTAATCTACCCCCTTTTTGAAAGCATCAGCTTAGCCAATTTAAGTTCTATCATGCATCTGAAGCCCAATGGAAGGGAATCCACACATGTGCACTCTGACTCCCTGTCCAAAATCCTCCAACCTGGTCTGGCCTGCACAACATCCCCAAAATTTTAGCTTAATGAGTGAGACATTATGGTGAAAAGAGAATCATTTACAATTAAACTGTAATCTTGATACAAAATGCATTTCAGTGCGGGATAGGGCAAACATTCTGCTGAAGGAAAGGGGGCCCTTTTATTGATGCCTCCAATTTCTTTAAGAGACCACACTCTGTACGACAACAGCACACTCCAGCGCCCAGGGATTGGTGAACAGAACCATCAACGAAAAAATTTTTGCGAGAGTGTGTGCTGTGGACAAGTTACAATACAGCTTAATTTAAAGGGGCCCATTTTTTGGCTTAAAGGGCAAGTTTTGGTTGTGATTAAAAAGTATTTTGGGGGGGAAATGGAGGAATGGTAGTTTGAATGGGGTAAATTCCATGGAGCGGGAATGCCGCTGTTGCCTTACTTGACAAGACATGATCGTTTCTGCGGAGCGTCCATCTTTTCGCCTCGGGGGAGTGTTCCCCATCTGAGGAAATTTGGGGAGGGCTTCTGTGCAGGGGTTTGAATGAGTTTGCCTGAGATAAAACCCCAAAATTAGGATATTTCTTTCAGAACACGATCTCTGAGCTTGGAATATCAAGTTTTTTTTGCTTTTTTTAAAATTTTGGCAGTACAGGGCATCCGGGATGATCCTCATTGCTTCCTTCCTGGTGGGATACCCAAAGGGAAAACTTTTAAATGTTCCCCAACACATAAACTTTGTTGCACAGTGATACTGGAAAATTTCCTATGAGTTTTTCCTCTGAGAGACCTTTAACAATGATCTTGTGAGCAGAAATTCAGAACTATTTAGACCGCCACTGCAACCCCTTTGGGACCTAAACCCAACAAACTTCCGTAAAATCATCCTCCTTAAAAAACCAACTTATTACAATGATTCTAAACTTCGTACACTAAAACGTACTGCCGCAACTGGGCCTAGCCCTAAAAAACATCTACCCCTGGAATGGAGGCTCTTCCAACTGCCCCTTTGCTGCTGCCAGAAGCGTATAAAGCTGGGGAAAAACCCCGACGGGGAAAAATTTTTGTCAAGGGTTTTAATGCTCAAAACCCCATTTACCGGCTGGAGGGACAAAATAGAATTAAGGGTAAACAACTGGGGGAGATCGCGCACCCTCATCCCTTTATAGGGCAATAGTTTTCGGGCTGGGGGTGCTACATCTAGCATGACAACTTCCCCGAAACCACACAGGCAAAATTAAATGATAAATAGATCAAGGGGGAAGACTTTTTTGCTTTATGCTCATAAGGCAGTGATTGCAACATTCCTTTCACTAATTTGAAATTTATGCAGCGCTAACTAAAAGGGCACTCCAGTCGCCTGGGAGGATGGTATTTCTTTTCAACATACTCAATTGCTGTTCAGTACCAGGGGAACCATTACTTTTTTTAAAACATGGCTATGTAACTGGGGGGCTCCCCAAACTTTGGAAAAAACCAGCCTCATCATTCCAAATTTCCCAAGCCCAACACAAAAGCATTTTGGGCCCAATATCCTTACTAGCGCTTGTGTAAAACATTTTAGAGAATGATTCTTAACGCCATGGGGCAGAAAACAAACAATTTTTTCCCCCGGTTTTAAAAGGGTTTTAGCATGGAAGGGGCGTGCATCATTGCATAGCCACCTTTCCCCCACCCTGACACTACAGCTCCTACACACCTTCCTTTACCTTAAATCCGCTTTCGGTACCAAACCCCATTTAAAAATTAGTGAACTGCCAGAATGGATGTTGGGATGGCTTCTTTCCGCTGGATTAAAGGCTACCTGCCAACAGAAAACGTCTGTTTTTCCCGGGCATACAAGTGTTTACCTGGAGTTTTCCTGGAGAAGTTTCGAGGTCAAAGCCCCCGCGGCCCGGTGTACCAGCCTCCTGGGGAAAACCCCTGTCACCAGGGTTTTGCTGCTGGGGTGCCCAAACCAACGTACGGCCCCAGCCCGGGTGATCAGGGAAATGACTTTGGTGCTTGTCCCGTGCCCGCTTTAAGACTGCCAGGGGGCTGTTTGGGAATCCCCCTATTGTGTGGGGCATTGAACATCCGGGGCCCCCGACACTATTTTGGGCCTTTTTCTCTGTGAACCCCTTTTCATTGGGGGGATGGTGCATCGTCTCCAAGTCTTTTGCTTTCGAGGGGTGTTTTCCCGGGCAAATTCGGACTATCCCCCTAGGATTTTCCAGGTGTTATAATCATGTATCCTCCCTCCCCCCGTTCCAGGGAATACAGGTTTGAAACCTCAAGCGCTCCAGAATTGAGGGTTTTATCTCCGTTAGGCACGCCGGAAAGTTTTTTCTGACATTTTCTAGGGCGGGAATTTCCCTGCCTTGAAAGGTGCTGTTAGAGTGCAGCAATATTCCAGCCAAAGAACAGTGACCCGAAGAGGCATCATGGGCTTTTCCCCCCTATTTTGAAGGTTCCATTATCCACCGTCATTTTCTAGCAAATGCGATTTAACAAAGTTAGGCCTTGAAGGGGAATCCTCCGACAAACACTCCCAGGTTTTTACGTTTGGGGTTTTTGCTCATTTTTGGCCAGAATTGTTTTGACTCTGATAAGATTTAATTTCCTCATGTTTTCCATATCTGAGTAAATTTAAAAATTTTCACGTTGAAATTCTATTTGTTTTCGCAGCCCCCCTGAAAAAATTTGGTTGATGTCCGCCTGGACCCCCCTTCATGTCGCAAGGAAGACACGTCATCAAATTTGGGTCACTGCAAAAGGGAAGACACGGTGCTGTGGCTGAATCCTTTTCATGTCGGATATGAGGGTGAGGGCAAGATGGGGCTAGTACGTGCCTTTGGAACAGAGCTTTTTACCGTAGCTGCCTCGACTTTACCTGTTGACGACACTCCTTGTTCTTTATGGAAATTAAAGATCCTCGACCGACTTTTTCCCGTTTTTCCTTTAGCGCCCATTTTGTGCGCATTTTTCCCCCTGTCACACTTGTCGAAGGGTTTTTTTCAAAAATCTGTATATATTTCACCATTCTTTTTGTCTTCTAGTGCATTTTGGGCCTTTTCGTATGATCCATAGTTGAACAGACAGGCGACCTGTTCTAAACCATGTTTCCCTGGTTTTTGTAACTGATGGGTTTCTAGGGGGTGTGACTTGCTTCTTAGGACCCTTTAAAAGATTTTTATGATAGGGGTGTTAGTGCTATTGGTCTGAGTTCTTTGCTGTTGTTTTAAAACTCCCCCCCCCTTTTGGAGTGGGGCTATGTTTGTTGTTTTTGTACTGAGGGACCCCCCCCGGTCCAGCCCCCCTCCCCAAAGGATGGAAAAGGTCGTGATAGGGGCTCTTGCTTTTCTTGAAACACGATTTCCCAGAGTTGGCCCGGGGGGCCAGAGTGCGGGGCATGCATTTACGCCTGTTCAAGTCTTTTGGCGTCGGGATAACTCGGATAGGCTTGTGTTAATAAAATTTTTTGTGGCTCTCTCAAAAAAATTTCATTTTGATTTAAAACCTCGTCTGGTTAGCGGCTTGCAAAAACTGAGCGTATGGGGCTTGGTGCCACTCATTTTCCCTTGCTGTCACTGGAGGACCCATTTGTTTAAGTTGGGGGCCCTACTGGCGTTGTTTTCCCATTTGATTTGGGTAGGAGAAGAAATCTTTGGGTTTTTTTTTGATTTCATTTAAGTTTTTGTTCTTCCCCCCGATCCTGACTCCTAAAGGATCTTTTAGCTTAAATTCGTGCTTCTATTTCCTGACCTGGTTTCCCTGCGCATTTCAAAATATTGACCTCTTTAGCCCCTCGTTATTCTTTTTCCCTCGCCGTAAAGGGGGGCGCCTGCCTTTTTTATTTTCATTACTCCTCCCCCTTTTTCTTAGAGGAATAACCTTTTGCAACATCGAGGCCACCGATTAATCTGTTTTAGCATAATTTGGGGGTGTTTGCTTTTGTATATCTTCCCCCTTAATCGGTTAGGACTTGGTTTTCTTGGGGCCCCACTTTTTGTTTTTGTTATTTAAATTAATTTGGGGAAGCTCCCCCTGACTGTCTCATTTTTCGGCCGGGGTCCCCCCATGCATGTTAACCCAATTAGGTTTTTGATTGAGTAAGTTTTTTATATGGGGACATTTCTTATCAATCTCTTTTTTAGTGAATATGAGTCTATGTATTTTCCCAGTCTAGTAGGCTCTATTTTTTGCGGTTTAAATTGAAATTTTTTGCAGAGATTTAAAAGCCTGGGGAGTGTTTTTCATCAGAGTGCCCCCCCCGGTGTTTTACTGCAACAATATATTTGCTATATTTCCCCCATTTTAGGGCCTTAAGTTGAAACCCCCCGGCAAATGTTTGGGGGCAGGAGCGGAAGGTTTACCTGGATTTTCCTGAGAGGTTTCGGGGGGTTTAAACCCCCGCGGCCCGGTCTGTGACCAGGCCCCGGGGACAGCGCCATCAACGGCTGTTGCTGCTGGCTCCCCGCAAACCAACATACGACCACACCCGGGCTGATCGGAACGATTTTTGGGGTTGCTTGTAACTAAAGACTTTAAATTTGGGAAACCCCCAAACAGGGGGGGTTGTGCTCATCCCCTGGTTTCAATATTCTAAAAATGCATTACTTAAGATGCCTAGTCACCCCCCAAATTAGTGATTAGTTTTGCGATGATAAATGATTCAGACCCCCCGGGATTCCCCCAACCCCCCCAAAACTTCTTAATAAATGTACAGCCTCGGGTCGGGAAACCTGGGGGATAATCCTACTGATAAAACAAAAAATACCAATGGGGGCGTCCCCCCCTCGCAGAAAAGGCACAATTCGTCAGATTTTGCATGATGGGTTTTTTCTAGAATATGTAAGAAATTTCAGGATCTGGTTTTTGGATTTTCCCCACTATTTGGGAAACCTGTTTAACAAAACTTTTGGGGCCAATACAAAGAACATTAAAGACACTTAGAGTTGTGGGGGGGTTCACCCCCAGGTAGGGGTGCTAATTAAAAAATTGGAAAATGTTTAAAAATTTCCCCTTATATTAGATCATTGGTTGATTAGGGCTGGGGCCCACACTTCCTTTTTGCCCTGACGGGCTGGGCCAGTATGCCCTTAAATTGTGAAGTAAAAAATGTCCTTTAAAAATATTATTTAATGGGTTCGTAAACTGAAAATTATTGTCGGGGGAGAGGTTGGGGGCTAACCCCCATAAATGGTGGTGCCATCGGGGAAAATGGGGCCCCTTTCCCCCCCTTCCTTCCTGATTTGGAACTCAGCCTTTCGCCTTTATTTACTTATGGCCCAGAGGGGGGTTTTTCCCCAGCCCCACAAAAATTGTTTGAGGGCCTGTGTCATCCTCCGTGCCGAAAAAACCTCCATTCACTTACAATATATCCCTGTGTGCCTACCTGCCTGCCCAAAATATCCAAAGGGTTGAAAAGGGGCTTAGCAAGCAATCAAGCAGGCTTGAAAGCAGCATTCCAAGGGCCCCAGGGCCCCAAGTTTTACGTTCTACAGTGCTGCTGGCTTTTTCCCGTGTTTCCCCGTATGGCTTTTTTTAAGAACAATTTAACGAGATTGGGAGTACTAACTTT
The DNA here is from genome assembly GCF_026875155.1 of Cherax quadricarinatus. Lineage (NCBI taxonomy): Eukaryota > Metazoa > Arthropoda > Malacostraca > Decapoda > Parastacidae > Cherax > Cherax quadricarinatus. The sequence continues at coordinate 10,623,434 of NC_069466.1, forward strand.
TTAAGGGGGCAGCCAGAGGTTTTACCTATAAACCCAAATAATTTGTGCAGAATGTTAAGTGCTGCAGATTTTTTTGCAACTATTTGCACCAGTGGATTTCACTGACTTAGGCAATTGGCTACCATCATACCTACTATTTAAAATGATGAGGAATGTCTGGCCCTGCTGGGTGACCTTAAAAATGGCACAAAAACCCGCAGCCACTTACACCCCTTGCTGTGTCTAGGGGTAAATTCCCTTCCTCGATTTCCATTCCCGGGTATCCCTTTAACCGTCGCCATTATCTACAAGGGGAAAAAGGCGTATACTATCCAGGCTAAACCGCCCAAAGCCACCCAGTAAGGCCAAGTTACAGAATCCTTGTGAACTTCACGTGTTCCGGCCGAACCCTTGGTTTTGGGGGAACTATTCTTTTTTAGGAAAATTTTTCTGTCATTTCCCAAAACACGGTGCAGATTTTAAGTGCTGCAGGTTTTGGGGTAATTAAAAAAAGACAGTGTTTAACCCGAGACACTGTGGGCCCCGTGAATGACCTGAAAACGCCTCGACCAGCAGCCCCTACACCCATAAAGCCTGGTCTAGCGGATGAATATCCCTTCCTTGTCCCCTCTCCCCATGGAAAAAAGGGGGTTTTGCTGACCCAAAAAAACGACAACTCTTTCCCCTCAACACTGAACTAAAAGTGAACTATGGAGTGAACAATAAATGAGGGAAGGCAATTCGTTTGGGTTTTAGAATAAGGGGGGCTTTGAAAAAAGAAAAAGGATTTCAAAGGGGGCTCTGCAAGAAAAAACAAGCAAAACAAAATTGCAAAAGTTGGCTTGTTTCCCTGCTAACCTGATTTGAGGTCAAGTTTAGAGGGTTTTTACGAAGCTTCATAGACAACCCAGAAAAAAAACCTTGGGATTCGCTTTCGCATGACGAGGAAAATTTTCTTTTTTTTACAAAACGCCCCAACATTCATAGAAAAACTTTTTTACCAAAAATTTGCAAACATCCAACCCAAGCGCCCCACCAAGATCACCTAAAGTGCTTTTTGTTTCCCCACAATGTCAAAAGTCATGGATCCTAAATTCCTTTTGTAAATCAATTTTGCAAACCCTCGTCGACTTCCAAAGATCTTAGGGCGGTGGATTGGCCAGGGACTCCCCCATCATTATCTATCTCGGCAGCGCTTAACAAAGTTAAAAAATATTTTTGTATAAACCACCCCACCGAGATGCTCAAGTGTCGCGCGGGGGTCACATTGCTTTTAAATGCTTTATAATTCACACTGGGTGCATGTGTGCCAAAGGGCCCATCCTTCTCACCGTGCTATGATATAAAGAAACCCCAACCTTGCATTAAAAATTATAAATTTAAGACCCCGGGATCACGCTGCCATCTGATGCAGAGCAAAAGCTCCCCCCCACATCGCCACCCGCAGGGCTCCCCCCACCCATCCCCCCCATGATGGGCAATACCTACCAATACTTCATGTCTGAATACGACCCCAACCCGACTCAGACATTTGGTTGAGCGAGTCACCTGGGACTACATCAACGAGCACGATCAAGCTGCTATCAACACTATAATGCTGCTGGGGGTTTAAAACCATTTGTCTGGGTGAGTCAGCTGCGCACCACCGGCTCACTGACTGGGGCTTCAACTTTCCCAAAACCTATCTTGCTGGGTGGGACACACAGCAGCGCGCTAACATACTGGAGAAGCAACAAGGGTTTAAACAACTTACACCACGAGGGAAAAATAGAGGTTTCAAATGAGAAAATCAACCCACAGATTTTCAGCCATTATGAAATGAGTGGGGTGATGAAAAAAACTGATGATTTTTCGGGTGGTTTTAAAAATTACAAAAACGATGAATCGATAGTGGTGTTTACAAACACAGTGAAGATGAAAGGGCGGAAACTGTGGGAAATTTTTTTGGGCCAATAGTTCCACACCCCATCCAGCATAGCGCTGGTCGCTGGCCACACCCTTTTAACCCCCCAAACCCGCAAGGGATTCTCTGGTTGCGGTGGGAAGCTTATTAATTTAAGATTTACTTTCAGGGAAAGGGGTAGGAGGTTTACTTGTAATACACAATATTGGGGTTTTCTAAGGGATCTGTAGAAATGATAGGGAGCCAACCTTAACATAGTAGGAATAGGCCGAAAGTAGGGGAAAATTTGGATAAGTTGCTAGGGAGAACTGGCAGCCCTAGCTTTAATGGCGGGCGCAGGTCACAAAGACGAAAGCGTCCTTTTTTCGATAGACTTTGACGGACAGACCCGTG
>NC_069466.1:10626208-10683863 GCF_026875155.1 Cherax quadricarinatus
TGGTTTGCGGCAGCCAGCAAAACAGCGGGTTGATCAGGCTCTGATCCACCGGGGAGGCCTGGTCACAGACCGGGCCGCGGGGGCGTTGACCCCCGGAACTCTGTCCAGGTAAACTCAAGGTATATATATATATATGTCGTGCCGAATAGGCAGAACTTGCGATCTTGGCTTAAATAGCAGCGCTCATCTTGCCATATAGGACAAGTGAAAATTTGTGTATGCAATAATTTCGCCAAAATCATTCTGAACCTAACGAAAAAAATATATTTGATTGTGTTTGTTTAGTACTAAATTACTGTAAACGTATTTAAAATATATTTAGTTGCGTTAGGCTAAAATAAATTGCTCTTGTTATAATAAGGTTAGGTAAGTTTTCAAAGATTCTTTGGTGCAAAATTAAAATTTTTTACATTAACATTAATGAAAAAAATATATCTTTAAACGTATAAGAGAAAATTTCAGAAAGGACTTAATTTTAAATGAGTTCTTGCTAATTGACCAGTTTTACATATTCGGCACTATATATAATATATATATATATATATATATATATATTATATATTATATATATATATATATATATATATATATATATATATATATATATACACACCTCCCAGGGAAGTACTACCGTCCTATTAAATGAGTGTGAAACATAAACCTGTAATTGTTTTGCATGATGCTAGGATTGCTGGCGTTTTTTTCTGTCTCATAAACATGCAAGGTTGCAGGTACGTCTTACTACTTCTACTTACACATAGGTCACACTACACATACATGTACACGCATACATATACTAACCCCTCTGGGTTTTCTTCCTAGCTCCTGTTCTTGTTTATTTTTGCTTATCTCCATGGGGAAGTGGAACAGAATTCTTCCTCCGTAAGCTATGCGTGTCGTAGGAGGCGTCTAGATGCCGAGAGCAAGGGGCTAGTAACCCCTTCTCCTGCATAAATTACTAAAAAGAAGGAAAACAAGAACTTTATGAAACTGGGATGTTTGAATGTGTGTGGATGTAATGAGAATGATGAGAAAGAAGTGATTGCCAAGGTTATGAATGAGAAGAAGTTGGATGTCGTAGCTCTAAGTAAAACAAAACTGAAGGGGATAGGGGAGTTTCGGTGGGAAGAAATAAATGGGATTAAGTCAGGAGTATCTGAGAGAGTTTGAGCTAAGGAAGGGGTAGCAATAATATTGATGGATCAGTTATGGAGAGAGAAGAGGGAATATAAATGTATAAATTCAAGGATTATCTGGGGTAAAATAAGGGTTGGATGTGAAAAGTGGGTCATAATAAGTGTGCATACACCTGGAAATTTTGGAAGATTTCCAAAATTTTCAAAATTCCTAGTGGATATTCCTTATTTTCCAATGCTGTGTAAAGCAGATCTAGCATTTTTACAATTGCATCATTAGTGCTTTTATTTTTCCTGAATCCAAATTGGCAGGGGTTGAGTATGTTTTGTGCCGTTATAAATGAATATAGTCTCCTGTGCACGAGTTTCTCAAAGATTTTGGATAGCAATGGTAAGTTTGATATTGGCCTGTAGTTGTTTAAATCTGTAGGGTCACCACCTTTATGTTTACCTGGAGTTTACCTGGAGAGAGTTTCGGGGGTCAACGCCCCCGCGGCCCGGTCTGTGACCAGGCCTCCTGGTGGATCAGCGCCTGATCAACCAGGCTGTTGCTGCTGGCTGCACGCAAACCAACGTACGAGCCACAGCCCGGCTGATCAGGAACTGCCTTTAGGTGCTTGTCCAGTGCCAGCTTGAAGACTGCCAGGGGTCTGTTGGTAATCCCCCTTATGTGTGCTGGGAGGCAGTTGAACAGTCTCGGTCCCCTGACACTTATTGTATGGTCTCTTAACGTGCTAGTGACACCCCTGCTTTTCATTGGGGGGATGGTGCATCGTCTGCCAAGTCTTTTGCTTTCGTAGTGAGTGATTTTCGTGTGCAAGTTCGGTACTAGTCCCTCTAGGATTTTCCAGGTGTATATAATCATGTATCTCTCCCTCCTGCGTTCCAGGGAATACAGGTTTAGAAACCTCAAGCGCTCCCAGTAATTGAGGTGTTTTTTCTCCGTTATGCGCGCCGTGAAAGTTCTCTGTACATTTTCTAGGTCGGCAATTTCACCTGCCTTGAAAGGTGCTGTTAGAGTGCAGCAATATTCCAGCCTAGATAGAACAAGTGACCTGAAGAGTGTCATCATGGGCTTGGCCTCCCTAGTTTTGAAGGTTCTCATTATCCATCCTGTCATTTTTCTAGCAGATGCGATTGATACAATGTTATGGTCCTTGAAGGTGAGATCCTCCCACATAATCACTCCAGGTCTTTGACGTTGGTGTTTCGCTCTATTTTGTGGCCAGAATTTGTTTTTTTACTCTGATGAAGATTTAATTTCCTCATGTTTACCATATCTGAGTAATTGAAATTTCTCATCATTGAACTTCATATTGTTTTCTGCAGCCCACTGAAAGATTTTGGTTGATGTCCGCCTGGAGCCTTGCAGTGTCTGCAATGGAAGACACTGTCATGCAGATTCGGGTGTCATCTGCAAAGGAAGACACGGTGCTGTGGCTGACATCCTTGTCTATGTCGGATATGAGGATGAGGAACAAGATGGGAGCTAGTACTGTGCCTTGTGGAACAGAGCTTTTCACCGTAGCTGCCTCGGACTTTACTCTGTTGACGACTACTCTCTGTGTTCTGTTAGTGAGGAAATTATAGATCCATCGACCAACTTTTCCTGTATGTATTGGTGTAACCCTTGTTGTCTTGAGTAGTGTCGGGAAAGTGCTAGTTTCTAGTGACTTGTTAAAAAGTAATGTAATAGCATGCAAAAGGACATTGGCCGCTCGCTTGTACAATAATGGTGGGACGTGAGACAGATTCCTTGAGTTATTTTTAAGTGACTATAATCGCAGTGACTTCCGTCGGCTCAGTTGGTACAAGATAGAAGGAATTTGGGAAATTCCCATCTAGGTAGTCCCCGGCACGGGCATTGGTACATGGGATTTTACTGGCGAGATTAAATCTTATGTTTGAGAAGAAGTCGTTTATCTTGTTAGCTTTATCAGTGGGATGCAGTGGTGTTTCAATAGGTTTAGTTAGGACAATATTTTTTTTTTCAGTTTGTGGGTCCCCAGAATCTGGGAAAGTGTTTTCCTGGTTTTTTTTTATATCTCCTCTTGTGTCAGTGAATCTGCTGGAGTAGTTCAGTTGTTTGGCTTTTTTTATTACTTTGGTGAGAACTGATGAATAGTGTTTAAGAATATCTTTGTGTATTAAACCCTGTCTATATTGCTTTTCATATTGGTGTTTCTTATCAATGGATTTCAGAATGATGCTGGTTAGCCATGGGCAACTGAGCCGTTTATTCGTGATCTGTTTCGTTTTTATAGGACAATGTTTGTTGTATAGTCTAAGTAATTTGTTAAGAAAAATGTTTGTCCAATCATCAATACCATTGGCTTGGAGAATTCTGTAGGCCAGTCAAAAGTCTCTAGGTCTGCTGTGAAATTCCTTATTGAGGCCTCGTCATGGAGTCTAAATGAAACTTTGTTGTATTCCAGTGGTGGTTTACTAATGTTTGTCAAGAGGAAGGTAGGGTAGTGGTCTGTAGTGCTCTCTGTGATTATCCTTGATTTAAGGCGGGCTAGTATATTGGTCCATATGTGGTCAATAATGGTTGCTCTTGTCTCAGTCAGCCTGGTTGGTTTAGTTATTGTCGGTATGAGAAGTGTGTTGTTTATATTGTTGATGAAATCAGTTACAGGCTGATCATCTAGTAGGACAAGGTTGATATTGAAGTCTCCAGCTAAGAGAAAGTGGTGCTTGTTCATTTGTCTGTTTGTTATTAGTGCCTTTATTTTCTCACTGAAGTTTGGAATGTTTGTGTGGGGTATCCGGTAAATGGCACCGATTGTTATAGGCGTCTTAAGGTTTTTTACAGTAAAATTAGCAAAAATGTATTCCCCATATTCATCACTAAAGCAATTAGTGCTAATACAAGATAGTTGGTTAGAGTAATGGATTGCAATACCACCCCAACTTGGTATGGTCTGCAGTTGTGGATTGCTGTGTATCCTGGTAGTGGGTAGATATCTATTGTGTCCTGCTTAAGCCAGGTCTCAGTAAGAATAATGCAGGAGAAGGGTGTCTTTAGTGACTCAAGGAGTGCCAGGAGGTCATCATAGTGTTTGCTTAAGGACCTGATGTTGTAGTTAAGTACTGATAGACTTTTAGCAGTGTTTAGGATAGTGCTGGCTTGTGATGCTGTGTAATAAAGGCAGTTACTTTCCAATAAGTTTTGATTGGGTGTTAGATTATGGAGGTTTAGATCAGGGTCGACGTGATCTTTAGGTTTAAATAGTGGTTATTTATATCCTGTATTGTGTGGTGAGTTCTAATACTGATATCTGTAGTAGTGGGAAGTTGGGATAAGTATACCGCTAAAGCACTCTGGTCATATAGAGTATAGTCACTAATAAACATAATGAAGTTGATATTGTCTGTGTGTTGTGCTAGAATGAGCTAAAGTACAACTAGGTATAAACTAATACTATAAAAATACAAATTAAAAATAGCACCAGACTCACTCTTGTAATTGCACTAAGGTCTAATATAATGAATTTGGTGACTAGGGAAGATTACTCAATAAGTCCTCATTAATCGGCAAACCTTAACAGGTAGGTTTGTGTTCTAAGTTTCTCTAATAGATCATGTAAGATCGCCAGGCATATTAGTATGAGTGAACATATATGCAGTGACCAGGAAATTTCTATCTATTAGGGATAAGAGCTCCGGCAGTATTAACTGAATGTCTGTCTTCAGTTAGAAGACAGAGGATCATATCTCCACCAGTCTTTGCTCTGAATAACCCACGATGGTGTTGCGCTTCACATAAATATTTTTTTAACAGGTCGGCCGTTTCCCACTGAGGCAGGGTGACCCAAAAAGAAAGAAAAACCCTAAAAGGAAGAAAAAACTTTCATCCATCAACACTTTCACCTCACTCACACATAATGAGTGAGTCTCGACCCTGCAACCACAATTAGGTGAGTACTGTCTTTTCAGAGGCGCTCAGATACGACAGTTTAGACGTCCCTCCATACTGCCAATATCCTAAACCCCTCCTTTAAAGTGCAGGCATTGTATTTCCCATTTTCAGGACTCAAGTCCGGCTAACTGGTTTCCCTGAATCCCTTCACAAAATATTACCCTGCTCACACTCCAACAGCTCGTCAGGTCCCAAAAACCATTCATCTCCATTCATTCCTATCTAACACACTCACGCACGCTTGCTGGAAGTCCAAGCCCCTCGCCCACAAAACCTTCTTTACCCCCTCCCTCCAATCTTTTCAAGGACGACCCCTACCCCACCTTCCTTCCCCAACAGATTTATACGCTCTCCAATTCATTCTTTGTTCCATTATCTCTAAATGACCATACCACCTCAACAGCCCATCTTCATCCCCTTGACTAATACTTTTAGTAACTCCACACCTCCTAATTTCGACACTACGAATTCTCTGCATAACATTTGCACCACATATTGCCCTTAGACACAATATCTCCACTGTCTCCAGCTGCCTCCTTGCTGCAGCATTTACAACCCAAGCTTCACACCCATATAAGAGTGTTGGTACCACTATAGTCTTGTACATTTCCTTCTTTGCCTCCATGGATAACGTTCTTTGTCTCCAAAGATATCTCAATGCACCACTCACCTTTTTTCCTTCATCAGTTCTATGGTTTACCACATCCTTCATAAATCCATCCACTGACAAGTCAATTCCCGAATATCTGAAAGCATTGACTTTTTTCATACTCCCCTCCTCCAATTTGATATCCAGTTATTCTTTATCTAAATCGTTTGATACCCTCATTACCTTACTCTTATCTATATTCACATTCAACTTTCTAAACTCATCCACTAACCTTTGCAACCTTTCTTTAGAATCTCCCATAAGCACAGTTTCGTCAGCAAAAAGTAACTGTGTCAACTTCCATTTTGCATTTAATTCCTCATAATTTAATCCCACCCCTCTCCTGAACACCCTAGCATTTACTTCTTTTACAACCCCATCTATAAATATATTAAACAACCATGGTGACATTACACATCCCTGTCTAAGACCTACTTTTACCGGGAAGTAGTCTCCCTCTCTTCTACACACCCTAACCTGAGCCTCACTATCCTCATAAAAACTCTTTACAGGATTTAGTAGCTTACTACCTATTCCATACACTTGCAACATCTGCCACATTTCTCCCCTATCCACTATATCATATGCCGTTTCTAAACTCGTAAATGCAATGAAAACTTCCTTACAATTATCTGAATAATGTTCACATATATGTTTCAATGTAAACACTTGATCTACACATCCCCTACCCATTCTAAAGCCTCTTCGCTCATCTTCAATCCTGCTCTCTGTCTTACTTTTAATTCTTTCATAACCCTACCGTACACTTTACCTGGTATACTCAGATTAGATTTAGATTTTGCCACCGAAGTGGCTAGTTTATTGTGCATCCCATATCCATCCCTTGGACGGTAGTACAAGAGCATATGGATACACAAAAGTCCTAAGAACTAGGCCCCAAAAGGGTTAACAGGTGTACATTTTTTTTATCTATATATTTATAGTTCACTTATCTGTAACACTGTAACAAGCGAATTTAGGAAATTTGCTTTGTATATCTGGTATCTTATTTTCATTAATAAGATATCTTGACATGTCACATAGGTCATTATACTGTCTGTCTCTGTATTCCTCAATAAGTGGACAATTAAGCACATAGTGTTCAAGAGAGTGACCATGTGCCTGATCACATAATTTGCATTTAGTTTGATCATCATCTGTGTGTCTCCCAAACTGCCAGAAGTACTTGTAACCAAGCCTAAGCCTGGCCACTATACTCAGTAAACTTGTTCCCCTATAATTTTTACAATCTCTTTTGTCCCCCTTCCTTTTATATAAAGGAATTACACATGCTCTCTGCCAATTCCTAGGTACCTTCCCCTCTTTCATACATTTATTAAACAAAAATACCAACCACACTAACGCTATCTCCCCTTGATTTTAAGATTTCTGTCATGATCCCATCAGTTCCAGCTGCTTTACACCCTTTCATTCTACGTAATGTCTCATGCACCTCCCTCACACTCATCCTGCTCTTCTTCACTCCTAAAATATGTTATACCTCCCTGGCCAGTGCATGAAATTACTGCCTCCCTTTCTTCATCGACATTTAAAAGTTCCTCAAAATATTTCCACCATTTACCCAATACCTCCAGCTCACCATCTTCTAACTCCCCTAATTTTATTTTAACTGACAAATGCATTCATTCCCTAAGCTTTCTTAACTTGTTTATTCCATCCAATTTTTTTCTTATTCTCATTAAAATTTCTTGACAGTACCTCTCCCACTCTATCATTTGCTCTCCTTTTGCACTCTCTTACCACTCTTCACATTTCCTTTACTCTCCATATACTCTGTCCTTCTTTCATCACTTTGCTTTGTAAAAACATGTCATAAGCTACCTTTTTTTCTCTTTTATCACACCCTTTACTTCATCATTCCACCAATCACTCATCTTTCCTCTTGCACCCACCCTCCTATAACCACAAACTTCTGCCCCACATTCTAATACTGCAAATTTAAAATTATTCCAACCCTCTTCAACCTCCCACTACTCATACTTGCACCAGCCCACCTTTCTGCCAATAGTTGCTTATATCTCATCCTAACTTCCTCCTCCCTAAGTTTATAAACTTTCACGTCCTACTTACTGTTGCCATTTTCCTTTTGTCCCATCTGCCCCTTACTCTAACTGTAGCTACAACTAGATATGATCCGATATATCAGTTGCTCCTCTATAAACATGTACATCCTGAAGCCTACCCATCAACCTTTCATCCAACAATACATAATCTAACAAACTACTTTCATTACGTTCTATATCATATCTTCCTTTCCACAAAACATGTATTACTGATTACCAATCATCTTTCTGCACATAGTTCATTTAAAGGCTCCCCATTTTCATTTACCCTTGGTACCCCAAATTTACCAACTACTCCCTCTACAACATTTTTGCCCACTTTAGCACTGAGATCCCCAACCACAAGTACTACTCTCTGACTTAGTCCAAAACTCCCCACGCATTCACTCAACATTTCCCAAAATCTCTCTCTCTCCTCTACACTTCTCCCTTCTCCAGGTGCGTAAACACTTACTATAACCCACTTTTCACATCCAACCCTTATTTTACTCCACATAATCCTTGAATTTATACATTTCTATTCCTTCTTTTCCTGCCAAAAACATATTTAATAATAATTAAGCCATTTTCTAACTTTAGTTTCCAGCTGTTCCCAGACACTGTAATAGGGGAGCATGTTGAATCCCATCAACACCGAGGAATAATTTTATCAGTAAGACTAAAAGGTATATAGTACAGGAATACGTGCAACACTTGCGTTCCTTCACTGTGAGACGTTTCGCCTGCCAGAGATATTATCAGTTTAATACAGATATGAGAATGGTGAATTTATAGTGGAATCAGTAAAAAAGTGAAGCGCTGCAGCAGTAGTAGATGTGACCACAAGTGGGCGTGACCCCACTAGTAGAAATAGGACATAAAATACCTTGTCTAAGGGTATATATAGTTATTTAAAAATAAAAGCCACCCTAAGACCCGTGCTTCGTAAACTACACAAGATGTTAAAGAGTTGGTCAATACTTTAGGTATTATTACTAGGAAGAGCAGGTAAACTCACCTTTATAAAAATATACATGAATTATCAGTAACAATATATTCAACAGAAAATCTGCCTTCCATACATTTCACACAATACAAAATAGTTCAGTAGCACATTGCTATTACTTAACGTTAGGCCATATGAACTATACATCCACAACAGTGGGTCTCCATGACCCTCCTTACCCTTCCTTTCTGCCGGTTTTCAGCCTGCAGGTAAAATTATTAATTCTGCACTCGGTTATAACTCACAAAGACCCCTCATAAATACCAGGGCCATGCCCAGTGTTCGGGCCAACTTTAGAATAACAAAGATTTACAAAAACAACTTATGGCCTTAACATTACAAAAACACCACACACTACTTGACTCAGCCTCTCTCCAGCACATCTTCCCAGCGACTGGAAATCACTGCACATGTCTTTCTCAGTTCCAGTCACCCATCTTATACACGTCCACCTGCCGTTCAATTTTCGCGTCCACTTAAGAGCTGATACTATTTTTGTTCTTGAAGTACTAATACAAACACTTTATAGATAAATTAACTTCAGATTAATGCAGAAATATGCATAACACAGAACTACATCCATTAATGAACCCCGGTCACGTGGGGTCATGTCTGCTGCTACTGCACTGCTTCTATCGAATTATACAGCATAGGAACAAACGAAGAGAATTTTGTAGTTAAACCAGCAATTGTGATTTACAATACACTGAAGTGCTATAACTGTTATCACTTTGACTCACAAGATGAAAATTCAGAATCAAAGTGCATAGAATTTAGACACTACAAGAATAATGCCCATTTTGCTCACACGTAAATTCGGCCATGGACAATATTATGTGACATGCATCAAAGACGTGTGAGAGAGATGATAATACCAACAGTTTCATAACACTCAGACACTGCGACCTACACAAGTGCGTAGTGTTGATATTCAAGTCACTTTAACGTTAATTTATATCAAGACATGAAGGGATGATGGATAATGCAGACGGTGTCCGGGGGGGGGGGAAGGTTACTACCTCCATGCTTACAACACCATGTCAGCATGAGGGGTTCTAGCTTCATGCTGATGACAGCTTATTAGTGTAAGGTGTACTGACTTAATGCTGACAACACGTTAATATCAGTGTGGAGAATACTGGCTCCATGCTGACGATACCCTCAAGTACATGTGAAGGGCGAAGAATTAGACACGTGCAACATCTGGGTATCTTTATTGTAGACGTTTCGCCATCCACTGACTTTATCAGTACAAATTCAGGAATATAATTGGAAGACAAAAGAACTATATACAAAACATGAGGTAATCAGTCTCTCAGTCTTGGAGTTAGTAAGGAGCACCATAGTCGTGAAGAATCTGAAGCACAGGAAATTCTTCTTCTTGATTCGCCGGTACTATCCCAGCCCGGGTCCTTTCCAGATGGTGACCTGGCCTTGGCTCCCTGTTTTGGGGGTGTCTGAAACCTATGTCTGCCATGGGAGGAGATACGAGTACCTCCTCATCTTTTGGGACCAACTGTCCCCAGGCCTAGCCCCATTCCCCGCCCTCACGGGACTCGTAGGGAGAAGCTAGGCCTCTGGTCTGCCATCTTCCCCGCCCCAGGGGGGTTCGTGGGAATGGTAGTCGTGTGAGCTGCAGGTGGTAGCAGACGAAGACATCGTCACGCTACAGTTTTTCTGTCTTCCAATTATGTCTTTGAATTTTTATTGACAAAACCACTGGATACCGAAACGTCTTCAATGTGCACATGTGTCTAATTCACCATCTTATCGATATTGTATACCGTACATATACAGCTGTGAAGGGTACTGACTAAATGCTGACGATGCCTTCATGTCGCAACAATGACGTGATTAAGTATCCTCTAGCGGCCTGGTGACGAGCATCCTCTTGGCAACTTGTCTACTTGAGAACGTGTGTTTATGAACGTCTGAGAGGCGAAGACGCCTGAAGAAAGTGATCAGTGTGGTAGTCGTGAAGGCGCGAGTGTTTATACACTTACCTCTGGACAGTCTTTGTGTGGGGACACGAGTCTTCCCTTGAGCACCCAACACCCGCTTTTTTTTTAATATCTTTATTTATACAAGCACATGTACAAGGTATACAGGCTTGGAAGGAAGATGGGGTAGAGGTCGTCCTTAAAAATGATGGATGGAGGGGTTAAAAGTGGTTTTATGTACCAGAGGTTAGACTTCCAGTAAGCATGCGTGAGCCTGTTGGATAGGAGCGAGTGATGGTTAGTTAGTTTAATATGTTTATTATGCACCCCATACCCATCCTGTGGGCGGTAGTCAAAAGATTACAGAGGTAAATAATTGGTCCAGGGACTGGACTCCAAAGTTTTGATAGCTGACCAAGTTACAGAGGTAATGAACTCACAATTTACAAAGGAAATGAACTCACAATTTACAAAGGTAATGAACTCACAATTTACAAAGGTAATGAATTCCAGGTAGGTCTGGTCACAATCATGACAAGTTACAAAGGTATTTACAGATTACAGAGGTACGTAATGGGTCCAGGGACTGGGCCCCCAAAGTTTTGATAGCTGAACTAGGTACAAAGGTAATGAGCTCACCCCCCGTTACAAAGGTAATGAATTCTGTAGAATGGTTACTTACGTTTATACATGGCAACAATCATGAACAAATTATAGAGTAATGAGCAATTAACACTTCCAAACCCAGTCACAACTGTAATGAGTTATTGGTGCAAATATTGATTGTTAAGTCACACACACACCACACACACACACACACACACACACACACACACACACACACACACACACACACACACACACACACACTCCAAAATAGGGATTTAGGCTACGTACGACTACGTCATCAGCATCTGGCAACTTGGCACGACCATTGCCAGCGCAAGTATCACCTATATTGTGGTTTGCATGTCGCAGGCTTGGCTTGGCTTGGCCTTGCATCGCTGTTAGAAACTGGTCACTCACTCCTGCAAGCTATTACAGTAGTTATTAGTAGTAAGAACACTTAGGAAGCTAGGAAGTCCTCTCTAAACGTCAACAAGGAATAGGATAATAACAGCAATAATTGATACTTAAATCCAGAAAGGACAATAAGCGAGAAGTGTAGCATTTCTAGGAAAGACAGAACTGAGAGGTATAACGGATCTACCCCCCCCCTAACCATCCCCCCCTAACACACACACACAAGGGCAGACACTTATTGAAGCTTTAGACCCTAGTAGCAATTATCGCTTTTTATAACCCAGAATTACTGGTATGTATTAACAGTATCTTCCAGCTCCTGCACCCAACATCTTGCTCCTGGGGGATTTCAACTTAAGGCACCTAAAATGGAGGAATATAGCAAATAATATTGTTGCAGTAATAACATCAGGAGGCAGCTCTGATGAAAACTCACACTCACGCGAGCTTTTAAATCTCTGCACAAAATTCAATTTAAACCAGCAAATAATAGAGCCTACTAGACTGGAGAATACACTAGACCTCATCTTCACTAACAATGATGATCTGATAAGAAATGTCACCATATCAAAAGCAATATACTCAGATCACAACATAATTGAGGTTCAGACATGTATGCGCGGAGCCCCAGACCGACAAAATGAGATTAGTCACGAGGGAGCATTCACCAAATTCAACTTCAATAACAAAAACAAAGTGGGACCAAGTAAACCAAGTCCTAACCGATATAAGCTGGGAAGATATACTAAGCAACACAGACCCCAACTTATGCCTAGAACAGATTAACTCGGTGGCACTCGATGTATGCACAAGGCTTATTCCTCTAAGAAAAAGGAGGAGTAGATGTAAAATAGAAAGAGACAGGCGCTCCCTTTACAGGCGACGGAAAAGAATAACAGAGCGGCTAAAAGAGGTCAATATATCTGAAATGCGTAGGGAGACACTGGTCAGAGAAATAGCAAGCATCGAACTTAAGCTAAAAGAATCCTTTAGGAGTCAGGAATCACGGGAAGAACTAAAAGCCATAAATGAAATCGAAAGAAACCCAAAGTATTTCTTCTCCTATGCCAAATCAAAATCGAAAACAACGTCCAGTATTGGGCCCCTACTTAAACAAGATGGGTCCTACACAGATGACAGCAAGGAAATGAGTGAGCTACTCAAGTCCCAATATGACTCAGTTTTTAGCAAGCCGCTAACCAGACAGAGTCGAAGATCAAAATTAATTTTTTATGAGAGAGCCACAAAATTTGATTAACACAAGTCTATCCGATGTTATCCTGACGCCAAATGACTTCGAACAGGCGATAAATGACATGCCCATGCACTCTGCCCCAGGGCCAGACTCATGGAACTCTGTGTTCATCAAGAACTGCAAGAAGCCCCTATCACGAGCCTTTTCCATCCTATGGAGAGGGAGCAAGGACACGGGGGTCGTCCCACAGTTACTAAAAACAACAGACATAGCCCCACTCCACAAAGAGGGCAGTAAAGCAACAGCAAAGAACTACAGACCAATAGCACTAACATCCCATATCATAAAAATCTTTGAAAGGGTCCTAAGAAGCTAGATCACCACCCATCTAGAAACTCATCAGTTACACAACCCAGGGCAACATGGGTTTAGAACAGGTCGCTCCTGTCTGTCTCAACTATTGGATCACTACGACAAGGTCCTAAATGCACTAGAAGACAAAAAGAATGCAGATGTAATATATACAGACTTTGCAAAAGCCTTCGACAAGTGTGACCATGGGGTAATAGCGCACAAAATGCGTGCTAAAGGAATAACAGGAAAAGTCGGTCGATGGATCTATAATTTCCTCACTAACAGAACACAGAGAGTAGTCGTCAACAGAGTAAAGTCCGAGGCAGCTACGGTGAAAAGCTCTGTTCCACAAGGCACAGTACTCGCTCCCATCTTGTTCCTCATCCTCATATTAGACATAGACAAGGATGTCAGCCACAGCACCGTGTCTTCCTTTGCAGATGACACCCGAATCTGCATGACAGTGTCTTCCATTGCAGACACTGCAAAGCTCCAGGCGGACATCAACCAAATCTTTCAGTGGGCTGCAGAAAACAATATGAAGTTCAACGATGAGAAATTTCAATTACTCAGATATGGTAAACATGAGGAAATTAAATCTTCATCAGAGTACAAAACAAATTCTGGCCACAAAATAGAGCGAAACACCAAAGACCTGGGAGTGATCATGTCGGAGGATCTCACCTTCAAGGACCATACCATTGTATCGATCGCATCTGCTAGAAAAATGACAGGATGGATAATGAGAACCTTCAAAACTAAGGAGGCCAAGCCCATGATGACCCTCTTCAGGTCACTTGTTCTATCTAGGCTGGAATATTGCTGCACACTAACAGCACCTTTCAAGGCAGGTGAAATTGCCGATCTAGAAAATGTACAGAGAACTTTCACGGCGCGCATAACGGAGATAAAAACACCTCAATTACTGGGAGCGCTTGAGGTTCCTAAACCTGTATTCCCTGGAACGCAGGAGGGAGAGATACATGATTATATACACCTGGAAAATCCTAGAGGGACTAGTACCGAACTTGCACACGAAAATCACTCACTACGAAAGCAAAAGACTTGGCAGACGATGCACCATCCCCCCAATGAAAAGCAGGGGTGTCACTAGCACGTTAAGAGACCATACAATAAGTGTCAGGGGCCCGACAGCACACATAAGGGGGATTACCAACAGACCTCTGGCAGTCTTCAAGCTGGCAATGGACAAGCACCTAAAGTCAGTTCCTGATCAGCCGGGCTGTGGCTCGTACGTTAGTTTGCGTGCAGCCAGCAGCAACAGCCTGGTTGATCAGGCTCTGATCCACCAGGAGGCCTGGTCACAGACCGGGCCGCGGGGGCGTTGACCCCCGGAACTCTCTCCAGGTAAACTCCAGGTAATCTCCCCGCATACCTCCTCCATACACACATACGCACACACACATACACACATACACACACACACATACACACACATACATACACATACACACACACACACACATACACACACATATACACACACACACACGTATACACACACACACACACACACACACACATGCACATACACACACACACACACACACACACACACACACTGTAAGTACGTGCTGGTCAAGCCCCAGGAGGTTGGGGGTCAGGTCACAAGAAGTTGTGGGCAGCAAAGGACCACTGAGACTACATTACAACGCACAAGCCACCTACCTTTCAGTACATAATAAACCCACACATAATTCCACACAAAATTACACACACACACACACACACACACACACATATCCAGACTCACACATACACTCCCCCCCCTCACCACCGACATCTCACTTCTTCCCCTGATCCCTCCCCTCCCTCGTTAACCCTCCCCTCCCCCGTTCACCCTCCCCCTCCCCACCCCTCTCCCACATAGCCACAGTTCCTCCACTAACTCCCCCCCACACTCAGAACTAATAGGTTTCCCACTCTGAGGCAATCAGGATAAAACTAAAATGGGTTGTCAGAGAGCAACAAGAAAAACCAAGGGACAGGAGGAGGAAGCTGCAAAGGAAGATTGGGCAGCAGAGCTCATAAAAAGAGATCATGAATGGGAAAAGAAACTAGAAGAACTTAGCATGAGAATGGAAGAGAGGATAGGTATGGAAAGCAGGAAGTGGGAGCTGCATGTCAAAGCAGCAGAGGCTAGGATACAGAGTTTAGAAGAGGAACTGAAAAATCTGAAACAGCCTAAAGAACTAAAGAACATTTTGGGATTGACAACAGAGACTGCTATCTCAGCCACAAATAAGGGGACTGTAGGGAAAGAAGGGGCACAACTGCATGGGGAAGCTCTATCAGAGGAGACTGTAGTAGATGAAAGAGCTAAGCTTTATGTGGAGGCCCTAACAGACAACAACAGAGCCCAAGGAAAGCCAAGAAGGGAAAATGACAGGCCACTGAGCCCAAGTACATTAGCCAGTGAAACTGAAGAAAGGAAAGATACAGTGGAGGAAACCAAATTAAATGAGGGGATACACAGGGATACGCAGTGGGAGAATGAAAGGGTGAGGTCAGTCTTTGTGTATGGGCTCCAGGAAGTTGAAGGGGAAACATATGAAGCAAGAAAACAAGGGAAAAAAAAAAGTAATTGAAAGCATCATGAAAGCAATAGGAGAAGACGACATGACCCAGATGGAAAATTTTTGGAGAATAGGGGGGTTTGTAAAAAAAAGAACACAGCCAGTGAGAGTGACCTTCAAGGCAGAAGCGACTCGGACCAGGATCCTGCAGGAGAAAGCACGATTAAGGGACATGACGGCATACAGGAGGGTGTATCTCGACCGCGACAGAACACAAGAAGAAAGGAAGAAACTGAGAGAGATGGTACAAAGGCAAAAGGAGGAAAGAGAGGGGATGGAGAAGACAGACAGGAGATCCCAGACCCAGGAAGAAGATCAAATACAGCCTCCCTCACAACTTCCTATAGAAGCCTCCCAACCAGGTCAACCCCAGTGCAACCAAACACTCTAAATCAAAACACCCATGCCACATCCAATGCCCCCACCCACTACATTACAAACTCCACCCCCACAGCAACAACCCATATTTTCCTTACCAGGTCTCCCACTTCCCCAGCCCCAATATACCTCCCAGACCACAGTCTTGGAAAAGAAGTTGAAGGTGTGGTATACAAATGCAGATGAAATAACAAACAAGTATGAGGAGTGGCACGAAAGAATCAAAGAGAGATCCCCAGACATAATAGCACTCACAGAAAAAAAAACTCACCAGAATAATAACAGATCAATCTTTCAATCCGGATATCAAATCCTCAGGAAAGACAGAGGGAGGAGAGGGGGAGGAGGAGTTGCACTGCTCATTAAAAACCAGTGGGGTTTTGAGAAAATGGAAGGAATGGATGGCACGGGCGAAAGGGACTACTTAGTAGGAACAATCCAGTCTGGGGGACATAAGGTGATAATTGCAGTAATGTACAACCCACCACAGAACTGCAGGAGGCCAAGAGAGGAATACGATGAGAGCAACAGGGCAATGATCGACACACTAGCCGAGGTGGCCAAGAGAGCACACATGGGGGGAGCAAAGTTACTAGTTATGGGTGATTTCAATCACAAGGAGATTGACTGGGAAAACCTGGAGCCCCATGGGGGTCCCGAAACATGGAGAGCCAAGATGATGGATGTGGTACTGGAAAACCTCATGCATCAACATGTTAGGGACACTACCAGAGAGAGAGGAGAGGATGAACCAGCAAGGTTGGACCTTGTATTCACCATGAGTAGTTCGGACATCGAGGTTATCATGTATGAAAGGCCCCTGGGAGCTAGTGATCATGTGGTTCTGTGCTTCGACTACATAGTTGAGCTCCAAGTGGAGAGAGTAGCAGGAATAGGCTGGGAAAAACCAAACTACAAAAGGGGGAACTACTCAGGCATGAGGAACTTCCTTCAAGACATTCAGTGGGAGAGGGAACTGACAGGAAAACCAGTACAAGAAATGATGGACTATGTAGCAACAAAATGCAAGGAGGCAGAGGAGAGGTTTGTTCCCCAAAGGGGAAAAAGAAATAATGGGAAGAACAGAACGAGTCCTTGGTTCACCCAAAGGTGTAGGGAGGCAAAAACTAGGTGTACTAGAGAATGGAAAAGGTACAGAAAACAGAGAACTCAGGAAAATAAAGAAATCGCCGAAGAGCCAGAAACGAATATGCACAGATAAGAAGGGAGGCTCAGAGACAATATGAAAATGACATAGCATCAAAAGTAAAGACTGACCCGAAGCTGTTGTACAGCCACATCAGGAGGGAAAACAACAGTCAAGGACCAGGTAATCAGACTGAGGAAGGGTGATGGGGAATTCACAAGAAACGACCAAGAGGTATGTCAGGAGCTCAACAAAAAGATTTAAAGAGGTATTTACAGTGGAAAGCAGTAGGACTCCAAGAAATCAGAACAGGGGGGCACACCAGCAAGTGCGGATGAGGTACATATAACCAAGGAGGAGGTGAAGAAGCTGCTATGCGAACTTGACACCTCAAAGGCGGTGGGACCAGACAACATCTCTCCATTGGTCCTTAAAGAGGGAGCAGAGATATTGTGTGAGCCATTAACAAAGATTTTTCAACACATCATTTGAAACTGGGCAACTCCCTGAGGTATGGAAAATGGCAAATGTAGTCCCAATTTTAAAAAGGGAGACAGACATGAGGCACTAAACTACAGACCTGTATCACTAACGTGTATAGTATGCAAGGTCATGGAGAAGATCATCAGGAGGAGAGAGTGGTGGGCACCTGGAAAGAAACAAGTGTATAATTGACAACCAGCACGGTTTCAGGGAAGGAAAATCCTGTGTCACAAACCTACTAGAGTTTTATGACAAGGTGACAGAAGTAAGACAAGAGAGAGAGGGGTGGATCAACTGCATATTTTTGGACTGCAAGAAGGCCTTCGACACAGTTCCTCACAAGAGGTTACTGCAAAAGCTAGAGGATCAGGCACACATAACAGGAAAGGCACTGCAATGGATCAGAGAATACCTGTCAGGGAGGCAACAACGAGTCATGGTACGCGACGAGGTGTCAGAGTGGGCGCCTGTGACAAGCGGGGTTCCACAGGGGTCAGTCCTAGGACCTGTGCTGTTCTTGGTATATGTGAACGACATAACGGAAGGGATAGACTCAGAAGATAAGATAAGATAAGATAAGATAAGATTTCGTTCGGATTTTTAACCCCGGAGGGTTAGCCACCCAGGATAACCCAAGAAAGTCAGTGCGTCATCGAGGACTGTCTAACTTATTTCCATTGGGGTCCTTAATCTTGTCCCCCAGGATGCGACCCACACCAGTCGACTAACACCCAGGTACCTATTTGCTGCTAGGTGAACAGGACAACAGGTGTAAGGAAACGTGCCAAATGTTTCCACCCGCCGGGAATCGAACCCGGGCCCTCCGTGTGTGAAGCGGGAGCTTTAGCCACCAGACCAAATCGGACGAGTATCAGGCAGGACTACAAAGTGACCTGAACAGGCTACAAGCCTGGTCCAGCAACTGGCTCCTTGAATTTAACCCTGCCAAATGCAAAGTCATGAAGATTGGGGAAGAGCAAAGAAGACCGCAGACACAATATAGTTTAGATGGCCAAAGACTGCAAACCTCACTCAAGGAAAAAGATCTGGGGGTGAGTATAACACCGAGCATATCTCCTGAGGCGCACATCAATCAGATAACTGCTGCAGCATACGGGCGCCTGGCAAACCTACGGATAGCGTTCCGATACCTCAGTAAGGATTCGTTTAAGACTCTGTATACCATCTACGTCAGGCCCATACTGGAGTATGCAGCACCAGTTTTGGAATCCACACACTAGTCAAGCACGTCAAGAAATTAGAGAAAGTGCAAAGGTTTGCAACAAGACTAGTTCCCAGAGCTACGGGGATTGTCCTATGAAGAAAGGTTGAGGGAAATCGGCCTGACGACACTGGAGGACAGGAGGGTCAGGGGAGACATGATAACGACATATAAAATAGGTGAGTAACACACACACACACACACACACACACACACACACACACACACACACACACACACACACACACCACACACAAGAGGAGCTAAGACTCGACCCCTGCAACCACAAATAGGTGAGTACACCCTCACACACACCCACACACACACCCTCACACACACACACACACACACACACACACATGCACACATGTGGTAATGCTTTATTTACAGCTAGCAAAGTCAGGGTATTTCTCCAGAATGGTCTGTAATATACCACTGTGGATAAAATACTTTGCCATTTCTTGAACATTTCTGGGTGAGTTGTTTCTAAATTCATTAATTTGATCACACTCCAGCACATAATGACGCAAGGTGTGACAATAGTCCATCTGGCATAGTTTACGTTTCGTTTGGTCTACATCTGGTGGTGGTGATTTAACCTGCCAAAGATACTTGTAACCCAGCCGGAGCCGGGCAGTAGTGACATCCAAGAGTCTGCTTATCTTGTTGGATGCACCATAGACATGTGGCTCCTCCTGCATGATGGAATGATGATAGATGGACTGACTTGTGTCAATCTCCCTAAGTCTTAGTCAATAAAGTTCATTTGAAGTTCTTTTCGTATTATTGTTCTCAAACTGCTAACTGACAACCCAAGATTATAATCTACCCCCTCTTTGAAAGCATACAGCTTAGCCAATTTATCAGTTCTATCATGCATCTGAAGACCAATGTGAGATGGAATCCACAGCATGTGCACTCTGACTCCACTGTCCACAATCTTACCATATCTATGTCTGGCTTCTGACACAAGCATGCCACAATTTATACTTAATGAGTTGAGAGCATTTATGGATGACAGAGAATCAGTTACAATTAAAGTGTCAACCTTAGATACATGGACACATTTGAGTGCAAGGAGTATGGCAAACAGTTCTGTTTGAAGGGTAGAGGCCCAGTTGTTGATACGTGCTCCAATTTCTTTATGAGAGCCATCACTCTGTGTGACAACAGCAGCACTACCAGCTGCACCAGTGGACTGGTGAACAGAACCATCGACGTAAATAATTTGTGAAAGAGTGCTCTGTGTGACTAAGTTATCAATACAGCTTAAGGCATCATGTTTGGCTTCAAGACGAAGCTTTGGTTGTGATTTAAGAAGAGTTTTCGGGGGAAATAGAGGAATGGTAGTTTGGAATGGGGTAATATCCTATGGAGCAGGGAAATGTCTCTGTTGTCTAGCTTGATATAGATCATGTAGCTGGTTCATGCGGAGGTCGGTTCCAGTTTTTTCGATCCATCTGGAAGGATGTTCACCAGTGCTGAGGAAAGTTTGGAGGGCTTCTGTGCAGGGGTTTGAATGGGCTAGCCTAAGCATATTGACCCCAATAAGGATATTTCTTTCAGTAACACGACCTCTAATGCTTGGAATATTAAGTTCTTTCCGCATATTTAAAATTTTGGCAGTACGATGGCAAATGGTTTTTGTGACTTGATGTGCTGTTGGAGGGCAAGCAAAGTAACATGAAGAGATTCAAGGAAACCTAGCCAGTTCTTATACAGAGCATTTCGGGCAAATTAGGTCAGTTTTGTCCCAGGATGCGACCTACACCAGTCGACTAACACCCAAGTACCTATTTTACTGATGGGTGAAGAGGGACAGCAGGTGTCTTATGGAAACACGTTCTAATGTTTTCCAGCCGTACCTGGAGATAGATTCCCGGACCTCAGTTTGTGAGCTGAGTGCGCTAGCGATCGAGCTACGGGCTATGGGAACCTAAGTCCTTCGTACCTTCCTTCTGAAAAGCCAGTGAGGGTGTGAGACCCCCTCACCCACCTCCTGACAAGGCAGATGCAGGGAAGAAAAAAAAAATTGAAACCATTGGAAGAACTAATAAAGTAAGAAAATATTTCATTATCTTTTCTTACCATTGTTGAGACAGGAGACAGGAAATATACCCGAGATAGTCGTAAATATATGTTTTCTTAAGGAGAACAAATTTAACACTTTTTGTGACGATGACAATAATAATTTCATGTCATCACATGATGTCGCCATAACGTCATTACATGATGTCATGAAGTCAGCACATGACGTTCTCCATTCATCGAATTATTTGACAATGTTATAAGGTTATCGTATTATGAAACGATGTTCTTTATTCATGACACCATCACATAATGTTGTCCAGTCGTCACATAATGTTGTCCAGTCGTCACATAATGTTGTCCAGTCGTCACATAATGTTGTCTAGTCGTCACATAATGTTGTCCAGTCGTCACATAATGTTGTCCAGTCGTCACATAATGTTGTCCAGTCGTCACATAATGTTGTCCAGTCGTCACATAATGTTGTCCAGTCGTCACATAATGTTGTCCAGTCGTCACATAATGTTGTCCAGGTCGTCACATAATGTTGTCCAGTCGTCACATAATGTTGTCCAGTGTCGTCACGTGTCGTCCAGTCGTCACATAATGTTGTCCAGTCGTCACATAATGTTGTCCAGTCGTCACATAATGTTGTCCAGTCGTCACATAATGTTGTCCAGGTCGTCACATAATGTTGTCCAGTCGTCACATAATGTTGTCCAGTCGTCATATGTCGTCCAGTCGTCACATAATGTTGTCCAGTCGTCACATAATGTTGTCCAGTCGTCACATAATGTTGTCCAGTCGTCACATAATGTTGTCCAGTAGTCACATAATGTTGTCCAGTCGTCACATAATGTTGTCCAGTAGTCACATACTGTTGTCCGGTCGTCACATAATGTTGTCCAGTCGTCACATAATGTTATCCAGTCGTCACATAATGTTGTTTAGTCGTCACATAATGTTGTCCAGTCGTCACATAATGTTGTCCAGTCGTCACATAATGTTATCCAGTCGTCACATAATGTTGTTTATTCGTCACATAATGTTGTCCAGTCGTCACATGTTGTCCAGTAGTCACATAATGTTGTCCAGTCGTCACATAATGTTGTCCAGTCGTCACATACTGTTGTCTGGTCGTCACATAATGTTGTCCAGTCGTCACATAATGTTGTCCAGTTGTCACATAATGTTGTCCAGTCGTCACATAATGTTGTCCAGTCGTCACATAATGTTGTCCAGTCGTCATATAATGTTGTCCAGTCGTCACATAATGTTGTCCAGTCGTCACATAATGTTGTCCAGTCGTCACATAATGTTGTCCAGTCGTCACATAATGTTGTCCAGTCGTCACATAATGTTGTCCAGTCGTCACATAATGTTGTCCAGTCGTCACATAATGTTGTCCAGTCGTCACATAATGTTGTCCAGTCGTCACATAATGTTGTCCAGTCGTCATATGTCGTCCAGTCGTCACATAATGTTGTCCAGTCGTCACATAATGTTGTCCAGTCGTCACATAATGTTGTCCAGTCGTCACATAATGTTGTCCAGTAGTCACATAATGTTGTCCAGTCGTCACATAATGTTGTCCAGTCGTCACATACTGTTGTCCGGTCGTCACATAATGTTGTCCAGTCGTCACATAATGTTATCCAGTCGTCACATAATGTTGTTTAGTCGTCACATAATGTTGTCCAGTCGTCACATAATGTTGTCCAGTCGTCACATAATGTTATCCAGTCGTCACATAATGTTGTTTATTCGTCACATAATGTTGTCCAGTCGTCACATAATGTTGTCCAGTCGTCACATAATGTTGTCCAGTCGTCACATAATGTTGTCCAGTCGTCACATAATGTTGTCCAGCCGTCACATAATGTTGTCCAGTCGTCACATAATTCCTGCAAACTCTTCTAACCAAGGAAATGCGTCCGGTTTTAAGCATTTGTAGAGACGTGCGGGAAGTGATCACATTGTTGGTTGAGCTGACACATGTGTTTATCAACTGCTCGCCTGGCCTCCCTCATGCCACAGATGTTGTCAGACCTTGATACTATGTTTAACATTGAGATAACGTCAGTTCATCTTATTGAAATAAATAAATAAATCTTGGTCCATTAAACCTGAATTATGATCATAAATTTATAAGCTTGCTGCCTCTAACCTTGTAGTTGCCAACACAGATCCCAGAAGCACCATGATGATGTTGCAACTATGTTGAGTATGATGGTATCATTTGTTTTTAAAGGGATGGAGGGATAAGCCAGTGGAAGGCCTCGGTCATATAACCAAAAGGAAACATTGGTTCTGGTTCCTGAAGACCCTTCTTTAAAGCAAAAAAAAAAAAAAAAAAAAAAAAAAAAAAAAAAAAAAAAAAAAAAAAAAAAAAAAAAAAAAAAAAAAAACCTACCATTACGGTAGGTTATACTCTGCCACAGTCCAGTCACTGGGTCCAGGAACTGGACTGTGACATTATGTTAGCTAGTTAAGTTGTAATAGTAATGAATTATGCAGAAAATGACTGTTTTTGTGGCTCTGCTAAAATACTATTTATTTTGGAGATTGTGAGTTGATCCAACTTCATCAGATAATCAGTAAATATTTCACATCGTACTGTTACTACGACTGCTACCAAAACTACTGCTACTATCAAAACTATTAGTACCATCAAAACTACTAGTACTACCAAAACTACTAGTACTACCAAAACTACTAGTACTACCAAAACTACTAGTACTACCAAAACTACTAGTACTACCAAAACTACTACTACTACCAAAACTACTACTATCAAAACTATTAGTACTACCAAAACTACTAGTACTGCCAAAACTACTACTACCAAAACTACTACTATCAAAACTACTAGTACTACCAAAACTACTACTATCAAAACTACTAGTACTACCAAAACTACTACTATCAAAACTACTAGTACTACCAAAACTACTACTACTACCAAAACTACTACTATCAAAACTATTAGTACTACCAAAACTACTAGTACTACCAAAACTACTACTACCAAAACTATCAAAACTACTAGTACTACCAAAACTACTACTACTACCAAAACTACTATCAATACTAGTACTACCAAACTACTAGTACTACCAAAACTACTAGTACTACCAAAACTATTACTACCAAAACTACTACTACCAAAACTACTAGTACTACAAAAAATACTAGTACTACCTAAACTACTAGTACTACCAAAACTATCAAAACTACTAGTACTATCAAAACTACTAGTACTACCAAAACTACTAGTACTACCAAAACTACTAGTACTACTACCAAAACTACTAGTACTACTAACAAAACTGCTAGTACTACCAAAACTACTAGTACTACCAAAACTACTAGTACTACAACCAAAACTACTAGTACTACTACCAAAACTACTAGTACTACTACCAAAACTACTAGTACTATCAAAACTACTAGAACTACCAAAACTACTAGTACTATCAAAACTACTAGTACTACTACCAAAACTACTATTACTACCAAAACTACTAGAACTACCAAAACTACTAGTACTACTACCAAAACTACTAGTACTACTACCAAAACTACTAGTACTACCAAAACTACTAGTACTACTACCAAAACTACTAGTACTACCAAAACTACTAGTACTATCAAAACTACTAGCACTCCCAAAACTACTAGTACTGCTGCCAAAACTACTAGTACTACCAAAACTACTAGTACTACCAAAACTACTAGTACTACCAAAACTCAAAGTACTACCAAAACTACTAGTACTACTACCAAAACTGCTAGTACTACTACCAAAACTACTAGTACTATCAATACTAGTACTACCAAAACTACCAGTACTACTACCAAAACTACTACTACTACTACTACCAAAACTACTAGTACTACTATCAAAACTACTAATGCTGCCAACAAAACTACTACCACTACTACTATTACCAAAACCACTACTGTTACCAAAACTACTACTGTTACTAATACTGTTATTACTACTACTGCTAATAGTAATAATAAAATATGTAAAATAATAATATTTATTATTACTGTTAGTATTAATGACAATAAAAGCAATAAAACTAATTACCAATTACAATCATACATAAACAGAGGAAATAAAAAAATCAGAATTCGATAATTTAATTTCGTAAAATTTAGCCGCTGAAGCGGATAATTTATTGAGCGCCCCACATGTAGCCTGTGCTCGAGAGCTCTCTAGCTACTGGATACTGTGGACGAGAGCTCTCTAGCTACTGGATACTGTGGACGAGAGCTCACTAGCTACTGGATACTGTGGACGAGAGCTCACTAGCTACTGGATACTGTGGACGAGAGCTCTCTAGCTACTGGATACTGTGGACGAGAGCTCTCTAGCTACTGGATACTGTGGACGAGAGCTCACTAGCTACTGGATACTGTGCACGAGAGCTCACTAGCTACTGGATACTGTGGACGAGAGCTCACTAGCTACTGGATACTGTGGACGAGAGCTCTCTAGCTACTGGATACTGTGGACGAGAGCTCACTAGCTACTGGATACTGTGGACGAGAGCTGGAGAAGCTACTGGATACTGTGGACGAGAGCTGGAGAAGCTACTGGATACTGTGGACAAGAGCTCTCTAGCTACTGGATACTGTGGACGAGAGCTCACTAGCTACTGCATACTGTGGACGAGAGCTCGAGAAGCTACTGGATACTGTGGACGAGAGCTCTCTAGCTACTGGATACTGTGGACGAGAGCTCACTAGCTGCTGGATACTGTGGACGAGACCTCTCTAGCTACTGGATACTGTGGACGAGAGCTCGAGAAGCTACTGGATACTGTGGACGAGAGCTCTCTAGCTACTGGATACTGTGGACGAGAGCTCACTAGCTACTGGATACTGTGGACGAGAGCGCTCTAGCTACTGGATACTGTGGACGAGAGCTCGAGAAGCTACTGGATAATGTGGACGAGAGCTCTCTAGCTACTGGATACTGTGGACGAGAGCTCTCTAGCTACTGGATACTGTGAACGAGAGCTCACTAGCTACTGGATACTGTGGACGAGAGCGCTCTAGCTAATGGATACTGTGGACAAGAGCTCTCTAGCTAATGGATACTGTGGACGAGAGCTCGAGAAGCTACTGGATAATGTGGACGAGAGCTTTCTAGCTACTGGATACTGTGGACGAGAGCTCTCTAGCTACTGGATACTGTGGACGAGAGCTCACTAGCTACTGGATACTGTGGACGAGAGCTCACTAGCTACTGGATACTGTGGACGAGAGCTCGAGAAGCTACTGGATACTGTGGACGAGAGCTCACTAGCTACTGGATACTGTGGACGAAAGCTCACTAGCTACTGGATACTGTGGACGAGAGCTCACTAGCTACTGGATACTGTGGACGAGACCTCACTAGCTACTGGATACTGTGGACGAGAGCTCGAGAAGCTACTGGATACTGTGGACGAGAGCTCACTAGCTACTGGATACTGTGGACGAGAGCTCTCTAGCTACTGGATACTGTGGACGAGAGCTCACTAGCTACTGGATACTGTGGACGAGAGCTAACTAGCTACTGGATACTGTGGACGAGAGCTCGAGAAGGTACTGGATACTGTGGACGAGAGCACGAGAAGCTACTGGATACTGTGGACGAGAGCTCACTAGCTACTGGATACTGTGGACGAGAGCTCACTAGCTACTGGATACTGTGGACGAGAGCTCGAGAAGCTACTGGATACTGTGGACGAGAGCTCACTAGCTACTGGATACTGTGGACGAAAGCTCACTAGCTACTGGATACTGTGGACGAGAGCTCACTAGCTACTGGATACTGTGGACGAGACCTCACTAGCTACTGGATACTGTGGACGAGAGCTCGAGAAGCTACTGGATACTGTGGACGAGAGCTCACTAGCTACTGGATACTGTGGACGAGAGCTCTCTAGCTACTGGATACTGTGGACGAGAGCTCTCTAGCTACTGCATACTAAGATAAGATTTCGTTCGGATTTTTAACCCCGGAGGGTTAGCCACCCAGGATAACCCAAGAAAGTCAGTGCGTCATCGAGGACTGTCTAACTTATTTCCATTGGGGTCCTTAATCTTGTCCCCCAGGATGCGACCCACACCAGTCGACTAACACCCAGGTACCTATTTGCTGCTAGGTGAACAGGACAACAGGTGTAAGGAAACGTGTCGAAATGTTTCCCCCCGCCGGGAATCGAACCCGGGCCCTCCGTGTGTGAAGTGGGAGCTATTAGCCCACAGGCCACCGGGCCTAGTGTGGACGAGACCTCACTGGCAACTGGATACTGTGGACAAGAGCTCTCTAGCTACTGGATGCTGTGGACGAGAGCTCTCTAGCTACTGGATACTGTGGACGAGAGCTCACTAGCTACTGGATACTGTGGACGAGAGCTCACTAGATACTGGATACTGTGGACGAGAGCTCACTAGCTACTGGATACTGTGGACGAGAGCTCTCTAGCTACTGGATACTGTGGACGAGACCTCACTAGCTACTGGATACTGTGGACGAGAGCTCTCTAGCTACTGCATACTGCAGACGAGAGCTCACTAGCTACTGGATACTGTGGACGACAGCTCACTAGCTACTGGATACTGTGGACGAGAGCTCTCTAGCTACTGGATACTGTGGACGAGAGCTCACTAGCTACTGGATACTGTGGACGAGAGCTCACTAGCTACTGGATACTGTGGACGAGAGCTCGAGAAGCTACTGGATACTGTGGACGAGAGCTCGAGAAGCTACTGGATACTGTGGACGAGAGCTCACTAGCTACTGGATACTGTGGACGAGAGCTCACTAGCTACTGGATACTGTGGACGAGATCTCACTAGCTACTGGATACTGTGGACGAGAGCTCACTAGGTACTGGATACTGTGGACGAGAGCTCGAGAAGCTACTGGATACTGTGGACGAGAGCTCACTAGCTACTGGACACTGTGGACGAGAGCTCACTAGCTACTGGATACTGTGGACGAGAGCTCTCTAGCTACTGGATACTGTGGACGAGAGCTCTCTAGCTACTGCATACTGTGGACGAGACCTCACTAGCAACTGGATACTGTGGACGAGAGCTCTCTAGCTACTGGATGCTGTGGACGAGAGCTCTCTAGCTACTGGATACTGTGGACGAGAACTCACTAGCTACTGGATACTGTGGACGAGAGCTCACTAGCTACTGGATACTGTGGACGAGAGCTCACTAGCTACTGGATACTGTGGACGAGACCTCACTAGCTACTGGATACTGTGGAAGAGAGCTCTCTAGCTACTGCATACTGTGGACGAGAGCTCACTAGCTACTGGATACAGTGGACGAGAGCTCTCTAGCTACTGGATACTGTGGACGAGAGCTCTCTAGCTACTGGAAACTGTGGACGAGAGGTCTCTAGCTACTGCATACTGTGGACGATACCTCACTAGCAACTGGATACTGTGGACGAGAGCTCGAGAAGCTACTGGATGCTGTGGACGAGAGCTCACTAGCTACTGGATACTGTGGTCGAGAGCTCACTAGCTACTGGATACTGTGGACGAGACCTCACTAGCTACTGGATACGGTGGACGAGAGCTCTCTAGCTACTGGATACTGTGGACGAGACCTCACTAGCTACTGGATACTGTGGACGAGAGCTCTCTAGCTACTGCATACTGTGGACGAGAGCTCACTAGCTACTGGATACTTTGGACGAGAGCGCTCTAGCTACTGGATACTTTGGACGAGAGCTCTCTAGCTACTGGATACTGTGGACGAGAGCTCACTAGCTACTGGATACTGTGGACGAGAGCTCTCTAGCTACTGGATACTGTGGACGAGAGCTCTCTAGCTACTGCATACTGTGGACGAGAGCTCACTAGCTACTGGATACTGTGGACGAGAGCTCACTAGCTACTGGACTTTGGACGAGAGCTCACTAGCTACTGGATACTGTTGACGAGAGCTCTCTAGCTACTGGATACTGTGGACGAGAGCTCTCTAGCTACTGGATACTGTTTACGAGAGCTCACTAGCTACTGGATACTGTGGACGAGAGCTCACAAGCTACTGGATACTGTGGACGAGAGCTCACTAGCTACTGGATACTGTGGACGAGAGCTCTCTAGCTACTGGATACTGTGGACGAGAACTCTCTAGCTATTGGATACTGTTTACGAGAGCTCACTAGCTACAGGATACTGTTTACGAGAGCTCACTAGCTACTGGATACCGTGGACGAGAGCTCACTAGCTACTGGATACTGTGGACGAGAGCTCACTAGCTACTGGATATTGTGGACGAGAGCTCGAGAAGCTACTGGATACTGTGGACGAGAGCTCACTAGCTACTGGATACTGTGGACGAGAGCTCACTAGCTACTGGATACTGTGGACGAGAGCTCACTAGCTACTGGATGCTGTGGACGAGAGCTCTCTAGCTACTGGATACTGTGGACGAGAGCTTTCTAGCTACTGGATACTGTGGACGAGACCTCACTAGCAACTGGATACTGTGGACGAGAGCTCTCTAGCTACTGGATGCTGTGGACGAGAGCTCTCTAGCTACTGGATACTGTGGACGAGAGCTCACTAGCTACTGGATACTGTGGACGAGAGCTCACTAGCTACTGGATACTGGTGACGAGACCTCACTAGCTACTGGATACTGTGGACGAGAGCTCTCTAGCTACTGGATACTGTGGACGAGACCTCACTAGCTACTGGATACTGTGGACGAGAGCTCTCTAGCTACTGCATACTGTGGACGAGAGCTCACTAGTTACTGGATACTGTGGACGAGAGCTCTCTAGCTACTAGATACTCTGGACGAGAGCTCTCTAGCTACTGGATACTGTGGACGAGAGCTCTCTAGCTACTGCATACTGTGGACGAGACCTCACTAGCAACTGGATACTGTGGACGAGAGGTCGAGAAGCTACTGGATGCTGTGCACGTGAGCTCACTAGCTACTGAATACTGTGGACGAGAGCTCAGTAGCTACTGGATACTGTTGACGAGACCTCACTAGCTACTGGATACTGTGGAGAGCTCTCTAGCTACTGGATACTGTGGACGAGACCTCACTAACTACTGGATAGTGTGGACGACAGCTCTCTAGCTACTGCATACTGTGGACGAGAGCTCACTAGCTACTGGATACTGTGGACGAGAGCTCTCTAGCTACTGGATACTGTGGACGAGAGCTCTCTAGCTACTGGATACTGTGGACGAGAACTCTCTAGCTACTGCATACTGTGGACGAGAGCTCACTAGCTACTGGATACTGTGGACGAGAGTTCACTAGCTACTGGACTGTGGACGAGAGCTCACTAGCTACTGGATACTGTGGACGAGAGCTCTCTAGCTACTGGATACTGTGGACGAGAGCTCACTAGCTACTGGATACTGTGGATGAGAGCTCACTAGCTACTGGATACTGTGGACGAGAACTCACTAGCTACTGGATACTGTGGACGAGAGCTCACTAGCTCCCGGATACTGTGGACGAGAGCTCACTAGCTACTGGATACTGTGGACGAGAGCTCACTAGCTACTGGATACTGTAGACGAGAACTCACTAGCTACTGGATACTGTGGAGGAGAGCT
Organism: Cherax quadricarinatus; assembly: GCF_026875155.1. NCBI lineage: Eukaryota > Metazoa > Arthropoda > Malacostraca > Decapoda > Parastacidae > Cherax > Cherax quadricarinatus. The sequence continues at coordinate 10,656,963 of NC_069466.1, forward strand.
CACTAGCTCCCGGATACTGTGGACGAGAGCTCACTAGCTACTAGATACTGTGGACGAGAGCTCACTAGCTACTGGATACTGTGGACGAGAGCTCACTAGCTCCCGGATACTGTGGACGAGAGCTCACTAGCTACTGGATACTTTGGACGAGAGCTCTCTAGCTATTGGATACTGTGGACGAGAGCTCACTAGCTACTGGATACTGTGAACGAGAGCTCACTAGCTACTGGATACTGTGGACGACAGCTCACTATCTACTGGATACTGTGGACGAGAGCTCACTAGCTACTGGATACTGTGGACGAGAGCTCACTAGCTACTGGATACTGTGGACGAGAGCTCACTAACTACTGGATACTGTGGACGAGAGCTCACTAGCTACTGGATACCGTGGACGAGAGCTCACTAGCTACTGGATTCTGTGGACGAGAGCTCACTAGCTACTGGATACTGTGGACGAGAGCTCACTAGCTACCAGATACTGATGACGAGAGCTCACTAGCTACTGGATACTGTGGACGAGAGCTCACTAGCTACTGGATACTGTGGATGAGAGCTCACTAGCTACTGGATACTGTGGACGACAGCTCACTAGCTACTGGATACTGTGGACGAGAGCTCACTAGCTACTGGATACTGTGGACGAAAGCTCACTAGCTACTGGATACTCTGGACGAGAGCTCTCTAGCTACTGGATACTGTGGACGAGAGCTCACTAGCTACTGGATACTGTGGACGAGAGCTCACTAGCTACTTCATACCGTGATAAGGAAATATATCGGCATTTTAAAGTACAGGGTGTTTCAAATTGATGGACCCAATTTCAAAGCATATTTGTTTGAAATTTGGTCCGTCTCTTTAATACCCTTCAGGGGGCAAGGCAGACTAAAGTGTGAATTTGAAAATGATTTCCTATGAGGGGATAGTGCCGCTCGATGTAAGGTCACTGAGACCATCCAAATGGAGTTGTAAAAGTAACGTGTCGGGCAATTGCAGATATTCGAAAACCGAGTATATTCGGTCCTGCTTGTTTGGGGTATAACAATTTAGAATGTTGCAAGGTTGCAATTGTTGTAAAAAAAAACAAATATTTTTTAAATTTATTATACAAGTAGACAATATAAAAAACATAAATGGAACTTGTTTCTGAACAATTTGTAAGCATTAAAAAAATAGAAATAGGAACTACTTATCAACAATGACACATTGCAATGGGATACAACTTACAAATGAAATATTCCTGAGTTCCCTGAGAAAGAACAATCATTTCACATCACTAATTTTGCAAATGAAACTTTATGAAACAATTTCTATCCTTGTTAGGTAAGACACATATGCAACAGTTAGACAACTTTATTCGGAATAAAGTTGTCTAACTGTTGCATATGTGTCTTACCTAACAACCTGTCGGTATTGTATACCATTTTGATGTTCAATTTCTATCCTTCTTTATGCACAGATTTACTTTACATATGGCACAGGAAAATGAGGATATGACATGATTATTCTTTTTTGCTGCAAAACTTGCATGTAAGCAGCTTACCTGGCACTGGCCAGTGACCTAGCTGTTTATCCAACCTCACACTGTCATCTGGCCTTGCTGCACGTTGGTACTGAAATGCAGATGGGTATTCCACGTTTGACAAATCCTCATTATTGTCAACCAAAGAAGTAATGGGTGAATCTCGACTTCGTCTCATGCTGGTGCGTGTGGCCTTTTGTCCTTTGGATCTTTCAGTGACAGAGATCTCAAGCCTGAATAGCTTCAGTGGTGTGCATGACAGGTTTAATGATCTACAATCACGACAGTAAAGAAGCCATGCATTCACAACAGCAAGATCCAGAACATAAGCAAACAGCCACATGTACCAACGCCCGGTGGCCTGGTGGCTAAAGCTCCCGCTTCACACATGGAGGGCCCGGGTTCGATTCCCGGCGGGTGGAAACATTTCGACACGTTTCCTTACACCTGTTGTCCTGTTCACCTAGCAGCAAATAGGTACCTGGGTGTTAGTCGACTGGTGTGGGTCGCATCCTGGGGGACAAGATTAAGGACCCCAATGGAAATAAGTTACAGTCCTCGATGACGCACTGACTTTCTTGGGTTATCCTGGGTGGCTAATCCTCCGGGGTTAAAAATCCGAACGAAATCTTATCTTATCTTATCTTAACGCTTTGATTTCATTGGTGTTTTGTAAAGATGGACCAACATGTTACTTTTGTCGATACCTCCCATGTTTGCATTGTAGTTCTTGATGATGCCTGGGCACTCAAAGTGGTCTTTCTTCTTTGATGCCTTGTCATATATTTCAATAAGACTCAAAGGATAAACTCCGACATCATTTGTGACTAGAGTCACAACTTTGTTGTCCTTCCATCTTACAAGAAGGATATCATAATTGCTTTGGAAATCAAAACTGCCCCTGTCCACATTACTCTTTTCCATTTGTTTCACAGGCATCAGTTGTGGCTTACCACATCTATTATCACGTATTGTTCCAGTGTACCTGCAGTTATACTTGTCTCTCAGTACCTTGACCAAAGGTATACTTGAAAAGAAATTATCAGCATAGACTGCTGATGTTTTTCTTTGGTCGAGAGATGCTGCAAGTACAAGAACAATCCTGGAACTCATTGGGAATTTACTTTCTTCATTGGCAGCTTTATGTGATGGTTCTCAAAAGTTGGGTTACCTTGATACATCAGTATATCATGTATGGTTCCATCTTCACTGGCACGACAGAAGAGTTTGAAACCCCACTTGTCTGGTTTGTTTTTGATGTACTGCCTTAGGTTTCCAGCTGTTTTACCCTTGAAAGCAACCATAACTTCATCAACAGACTGCTTGGGTGTAGCTGGAACTTTCAAGCAAGCTTTAGTTAGTGCAGTGTAAAGAGGCCTTATTTTGTGGAATCTGTCATTATCCTTCTTTTGTGTGTTATTGAAATGAATGGTACACCTCAGCAACCTCTTTGATCCCATGACTTCTGCAACTTGAGTTATCCTACTTGCACTTCTCCAATAGTCCTCAATGGATGGCTGTACAGTGTAACCCATATGCAACAGAATACCTATGAACCTAGTTATTTCCTCAGAATCTGTTTGAAAAGTAGTATGTATGTCTTTTTGCCGGGCATACAAATTAGTTTGAAATTTAATGTGGTCTATCATGTCTCGAGTAAAAAAAGTCTGTAAAATAATCATATGCAGACCTAACTGCAATAGGCTTTACATGTTGATATTTAGGCAAAGGGTCAGTCTGGATGTCCTCATTCTTCCATTGGGTGTCTCCTTGAGAAGCAAGATTATCTTGAAGCTGTTCTTCATCAGGGTACTCCTCCACAGTAATACCTTTCTTCCTCTTGTTCAATTTTTGCTTTTTTGCTGGTGGCCCAGCTTCCTCCTCCTCGTCTGTTGACACCTCTGCATCTGGTGGCAAGTATTCATCCTCACTATCCAGCACATCCAGGTCATCTGAGTCTTGATTTGAGTCACTATTGTCCCAAACACAGACAAATTTCGAGTTAGCCTTGGAGAACTCACCGTAGAACAATTTCTTATTGATCTGGAAGGACAATAAAAACGTTCTGTACACACCCAGATCATTACTGAATTCACATATACACTACCAAATTTTATGGAAATATTTATATACCGAAACTTGAAAACATCACCTAAAAGGGCAGGAACGACTGTACTTGGTCGTATTTTGTTGCACTTTTTTCATTTGCATGGTACACTCGTAATATTCTTCACAATGCCTTCATATATATATATCAAAATATGGCTAAACTATTCATTTATGCACTAGACACACAAATCAGTACTTACTGACATTGTAGAGGGTGAAATGCTTCAGTATATAAGGAGCACTCAACAGAAAAACACGAGTCTGGGTGAAGCCAAGCTAGAAGTGTTTACATTCTGCTCTCTCGACCAATGGGAAGCGAGCAGCCGCCATCACCGCTCAGCTGGGGTGACTCAAGGAAGGTCTGTGATTGGTCAGAAATAGAGAATGGGAACCTAGATGCGCTGGGGGAGTCGGAGAACGTGCGCAAAAAACCACGCTCTCAAGACCGACTGTACTCGGTCCTGCCCTTTAAAGGGCAGGGCGCTGTGTTTTCTTGAGGACTCGTGACACAGGAGTAAGCTGATGCTTCCCAGTCCCATACGTAATGGTATTGCTAGTCGAGCCAGTGATAAATGAATGAGTATGTTTTGTTATACACGATGCTGATAGACCATCAGGGCTGGACATGCACTGTTTAAGCTGAAGATTAAAACACTTATGCAACATATGGGAATCTTTATTAAGGATATGTTTTGCCACACAGTGGCTTCTTAGTCCAATACAAAGTAAATAGGGGTAAAGGGAGGAGGAGTTTGAGGTAATCAGTCCCTCAGCCTGGAATCGATGTGTTCAGTTCATCAGTCTTGTAGAAAGTACAGCTTATATACTGTAGTCAGGTGAGTGGAAGCAGGAGGAGGCGGGATCACAGTGGAACCTGCCACTAGTGTAAGTATTGAAGAATTCCTTGTATCAAGATCCCATGATGTTACAGTGTCTGACAGATGTGATAAATGGTTTTGAAAACTGTTGAAGTGTATACAGGGCTGGTTATACACTGAACTGAATGAGTAGCCATGGTTAATGTTGTGTTAAGCTTAATGACCACCATGATTATTTATACACTATGATAAATGAACACCAGAGTTATACACTATGATAAATGACCACCAGAGTTAGTTATTCACTTACTTGTTATTAACGGAGTTATTGTTAACCTTCTAATTTTATTCTCGCTACTGAACCTACACTCAAGGTCATTAATGATGTATATTTGGAAGAAATTATCTTCAAAACAGTAATGGAGACATTTACTTGTGGTAGACATATGAATTTGAGTCTTATGATTATTTCGTATGTCATATATGAAATGTTAAAATTTCCTGCATTAAATGCGTCCCATTTTATTTTACTAACAACTGGATGTTTGAACCAGTTTGTAAATTTCGCTCTTCAGATTTCCGGAAAAGGTCAGCTAGGAGGAAATGCTGGATACATGACGAACATTTAATACCTGAAGATAGGACCATTTATTCGCTTGCTTGTGAGTACATATTTCAGATGCACTTCGAGTAAAAAAAAAATAGTAATGAGAAACCATACGAAATCGTTTACTAAGAGCCTATCAAAAATTACACTTGTCTGTAAGGATATTATTACAGGTGCCATGTTAATCATTTACATAAACTTATACATACACGAATTCGCCAATTGGCGACAGTCAGTGAATAAACAGAAAAATGGACGTGTAGTCAATCCATGGTCCATGACAGTAGCTGATCCAGAGCTGCATCATCCAGCCACGATGATTTTACAACCAACACTTCTGTAATTTGGGAGTAACACGTAACACCAACTGTGACGTTACTATCATATACCAGACCTCTCACAGCCTTCATGACACCTCTTTTTTTCATACTTCTCACAGCTAATTAGCCTATCAGCCCAAGGTAAGTCATGATGAATGGCTGGCAATGAATATACAGGAAAATAAACATGGACTGGAACTTATTTCTTCATTGGCATTGGTTCATTATAACTTGTTTTAGAGTTATAGGAATTCTGGAATATAATGATAATGCATCATGAAAACTGTGGGGGCGTGGCATGAGAAAGTAGTACTATAGTTGATAGCGGCTGATTACAACTGTTACAGATGTTGCTTACAAAACCATTCCATTGTAACTCTTGTAACTGAATGTCATAGAACCGCACCTGCTGCATGCAGGCACCACGGATCGATTCACCGTTCATTGGTCTATTCAAAGGTATGCATGTATATATATATATATATATATATATATATATATATATATATATATATATATATATATATATATATATATATATATACAAAACAACCACTGTGAAAGAATAAAGAAATTCCAAGTGCTTTCGTGACTACTCACGTTAGTAGTCACGAAAGCACTTGGAATTTCTCTATTCTTTCACAGTGGTTGTTTTGCATATTCTGAAATCACCTGTTTACTGTGATCTTATTGTATATATATATATATATATATATATATATATATATATATATATATATATAATATATATATATATATATATATATATATATACTCATCATCCTTGGAGATACATGAGTTTAATTTGTGAGAGAAGAATACTTCCTCATTCTGTGCTATTTTTTCATTACCTTCACACGCACACATGTGTGCGTGTGCGTGTGCGTGTGTGTGTGTGTGTTTGTGTGTGTGTGTGTGTGTGTGTGTGTGTGTGTGTGTGTGTGCACTCACCTAGTTGAGATTGCAGGTGTCGAGTCCAAGCTCCTGTGTGTATGTGTGTGTGTGTGTGTGTGTGTGCGTGTGTGTGTGTGTGTGTGTGTGTGCGTGTGTATGTGTAGAGTGTATTACAACCTAGGCTTTCAAATGGCCTGTTAACCCAGGTGTAATGGGAGCAAATAAACACAGTAGAAAAAGTTTAGACTTATATTATCCTTCACCAAATTTAGAACAGCAATATGTACACTATGTACAGTAATAAATATAGTGCACGTCACGGTAGGCAAGGCAGAAATAGAAGCCACAAGAAAGCAGACCGTGCTTCAACCAGCTCTAGAATGGGAATGACAAGGGCAGACAGGAGAGCGGTATCCACATAACCTCTGCGATTGTCAATCCCACCTTCTTATTGGCTAGAACCTGGTCACTAGTTGAACGATGGGGCCCCATCATCAACTCTTAGCAACCTGGTTCGCTGGTTGGGGGAGATAGCCTGTAAATGAGGGTGTGTCCATGCGCCGAATAAAGGTTACGTACTCTTTGCATGCCACAGAGTGTGTGTGTGTGTGTATGAGTGTGTGTGCGTGTGTGTGTGTATGAATGAGTGTGTGTGTGTGTGTGTGTGTGTGTGTGTGTGTGTGTGTGTGTGTGTGTGTATGTGTGTGACTCAATATTTGCCCCAGTAACCATTACAGTTGTGACCGGGTGTGGAAGTGTGAATTGCTCATTACTCTATAATTTGTTCATGATTGTAGCCATGTATAAACGTAAGTAACCATTCTTACAGGATTCATTACCTTTGTAACTTGTGAGTTCATTACCTTGTACCTAGTTCAGCCATCAAAACTTTGGGGGCCCAGTCCCTGGACCCATTACGTACCTCTGTAATCTGTAAATACCTTTGTAACTTGTCATGATTGTGACTAGACCTACCTGGAGTTCATTACCTTTGTAAATTGTGAGTTCATTACCTTTGTAAATTGTGAGTTCATTACCTTTGTAAATTGTGAGTTCATTACCTCTGTAACTTGCTCAGCTATCAAAACTTTGGAGTCCAGTCCCTGGACCAATTAAGTACCTTTGTAATCTTTTGACTACCACCCACAGGATGGGTATGGGGTGAATAATAAACATATTAAGCTAAAAAAATTCACATCAACGCCCGACGCCCATTTGGGAGAATTAGGTCGAAGATTCTCCCGGTCTTGGCTGTCACAAAAAAATCGCGAAGTGGTCCTTGAGTGGAAAATCTCATGATTGTAAGCCTCTTCAGTTCCTTTCACCCTCTCTTCTTAATATTCTCCACCACTGCAACTTTCTCTTCTCATCTCCTGTCATCAATGAATGCAATACTAACCATTTCCTGTAAAGGCAGAATACGACAAATAATGATTCAGAATTCTTTTCTCAAGATCTTTCGTGAAGTCTAATTCTTTTTTGTGTGCATTCAATGCATTCGTTGCTTAATGTCAGTACATGGAAGACGAGAGAAATGAAAAAGCCGAGATTTTGCACCGCAGGCAATTTTAAACAGAGATGGAGAAGCGCTCCCTGAACGGGAAGCTCTTCAGAGCGTAAATGGCCTTTACCCTCTATCTGGCTTGATAACCTCCATCTGGCTTGATGGAGGCTGCAGGTGCCCTGATCTTCAAGTTTTCCTGTAGAATCTCCCCTAAGAAAATATAAGATAGGACCACGACTACTGAGTCGTGAGTTCTCAACTTTATTGATGCCATCATGTACTTCAGTGCGCCTTCTTAGTGTACTGGTCGAGTGCAAGAGCATACATCCACGAGACCTATAACATCACATCGTGGCTTTCAGTAGAACATCACGTCTTGCGTACGACATGTCTAGTAGTCTCAAAGACGCTTTTTCTTGAGCTCGTGGAATTCATGAACCATCATCAGGAATTTGTTTGATGTAAGCTATGGTTGACGGGGGTTGTTAGTCATTCTATATCTCTAGAAGCATTGAAAAGTGGCGTTTGCAGCATCTTCACTGTTTTTTATGAAAAAGTTATATAAATGATAATTCCTAAGCACTTTACCACTGAAAGTGATATCTGTGTCCTTCAAGCCGAAAAGAAGAGCGAGTTCATTTTAAGAGACAAGATTTTGTTCGGATTTTTAACCCCTGAGGGTTAGCCACCCAGGATAACCCAATACAGGTAGTGTGTCATCGAGGATGCGACCCACACTAGTCGATTGAAACCCAAGTACCTACTGGACTGCTATGTGAACGGGATAACGGGTAACAGGCAAGGATGGAAACACTGGGCGTGTTTCCATCCTTGCCGGGAATCGAACCACGGACACTCAGCGTGTGGAGCGAGATCTTTACCTACCAGGCCACCGGCCACCGTTCAGGTGGTCCGTGCCATATCCAATTATCCATATCCAGTTATTCTATGAAAGGAAAAATAATTAAATCACATAAACATAATAGCAGGAATATTATATTATACATCCAGAAAGCTGAAGAACGGTTGCTGATGTAGTTCTGACATTTAGAGATGATGGAACAGAATAACTTGGAGTTGCGTATATATCTGTAGCAGAGGGAAGGCGGGGTAGGGGTCGTCCTTGGAAAGGTTGGAGGGAGGGGGTAAAAGCAGTTTTGTGTGAGAGGGGGCTTGGACATCCAGCATGTGTGTGAGAGCGTGTTAGGAGTGGAGGCAAGTGGTTGTTTGCGAATTGACATGCTGTTGGAGTGTGAGCAATGTAACATTTATGAAGGGATTCTGGAAAACCGGTGAGACGGAAGTGAGTCCTGGAGGTGGAAATTATAGTGTTTACACTCTGAAGGAAGGATGGGGACATTTGTAGTTTTGAACTGTAGTATCGGCGCGCCTCTGGCAAGACAGTGCAGATCCGTTTCAAATCCAACCTCCCCAACATTCTCCACTTGACTCTCCACTATATAAATATTTATGTATTCTTTGCTCAGGTAGATCTGTTTGTGACTTGATAACTCCCACTGTGTGGGCGAAACGTTGTCAATAAAGGATGGCATTATACCGTATTTGTTTCTAATTTTCCATTCTGAACAGTACACAAGTGCCATTTTCCACTGATTGCCGGTATAACCATACCATTTGCAACTCTTGTGGGGTGGTGAACCTGTTACCCCTGCATCATGGGTATTAGAATTACAGTCCAGAACTCACACTAAATCCCCTACCAAATCATCACACGGGCGGGGATAGAACCCGCGATCAGAGAGTTATAAAACTCCAGACCGACGCGCTAGCCACTGGGCCAGCTGGCTACAAGATTCGTCCAACTAGGTATATTTATACACAATAGGCACCACTGTTTGCAATCATGTCATTACGATTCCATGAGTCATGATGACGAATTTGAGGGGACTTGAGCTAGAGCTAGTCACGGCCAGGCTGGCGGGAGATTCGTCTGTAAAAACTTGCACTTGTGGTCACGGTGGTGCCTATGCTAACCTTCCTATGGTGTATAAATATACCTAGTTGGACGAATCTTATTGTGGCTAGCTGGTCCAGTGGCTAGCGCGTCGGTCTGGAGTTTCATGACTCTGATCGCGGGTTCTATTCTCGCCCGTGGTATGGTTTGTTTGCAATCGTGTCATTACGATTTCGTGAGTCATAAATCCCCTACACTGTGTTAGAGCGCAATGTTGCCACAGATTACGTTTTACGTACTTGACACTTATTCACTGTTCAATGTAGGTTCCTTGATTCTAGACTAGTGACGGGCTCTTAATCTAAGGAACCGAAGTTACTCTTCCCTAACTTGTGTCAAACCAGATTACCTCTCTGGCCCGTGGTCTGGTGGCAATAACTCGCCCTTCACAAGGTGAGTGTCTGGGCTCAATTCCCGGCGAGGATAGAAACATTGAGCCTCTTTCCTTACATAATGAGACTAGTCACGAGGGAGCATTCACCAAATTCAACTTCAATAACAAAAACATAAAGTGGGACCAAGTAAACCAAGTCCTAACCGATATAAGCTGGGAAGATATACTAAGCAACACAGACCCCAACTTATGCCTAGAACAGATTAACTTGGTGGCACTCGATGTATGCACAAGGCTTATTCCTCTAAGAAAAAGGAGGAGTAGATGTAAAATAGAAAGAGACAAGCGCTCCCTTTACAGGCGACGGAAAAGAATAACAGAGCGGCTAAAAGAGGTCAATATATCTGAAATGAGTAGGGAGACACTGGTCAGAGAAATAGCAAGCATCGAACTTAAGCTAAAGGAATCTTATAGGAGTCAGGAATCGCGGGAAGAACTAAAAGCCATAAATGAAATCGAAAGAAACCCAAAGTATTTCTTCTCCTATGCCAAATCAAAGTCGAGAACAACGTCCAGTATTGGGCCCCTACTTAAACAAGATGGGTCCTAACATATGACAGCAAGGAAATGAGTGAGCTACTCAAGTCCCAATATGACTCAGTTTTTAGCAAGCCGCTAACCAGACTGAGAGTCGAAGATCAAAATGAATTTTTTATGAGAGAGCCACAGAATTTGGTTAACACAAGCCTATCCGATGTTATCCTGATGCCAAATGACTTCGAACAGGCGATAAATGACATGCCCATGCACTCTGCCCCAGGGCCAGACTCATGGAACTCCGTGTTCATCAAGAACTGTAAGAAGCCCCTATCACGAGCCTTTTCCATCCTATGGAGAGGGAGCATGGACACGGGGGTCGTCCCACAGTTACTAAAAACAACAGACATAGCCCAACTCCACAAAGGGGGCAGTAAAGCAACAGCAAAGAACTACAGACCAATAGCACTAACATCCCATATCATAAAAATCTTTGAAAGGGTCCTAAGAAGCAAGATCACCACCCATCTAGAAACCCATCAGTTACACAACCCAGGGCAACATGGGTTTAGAACAGGTCGTTCCTGTCTGTCTCAACTATTGGATCACTACGACAAGGTCCTAAATGCACTAGAAGACAAAAAGAAAGCAGATGCAATATATACAGACTTTGCAAAAGCCTTCGACAAGTGTGACCATGGCGTAATAGCGCACAAAATGCGTGCTAAAGGAATAACAGGAAAAGTCGGTCGATGGATCTATAATTTCCTCACTAACAGAACGCAGAGAGTAGTCGTCAACAGAGTAAAGTCCGAGGCAGCTACGGTGAAAAGCTCTGTTCCACAGGGCACAGTACTCGCTCCCATCTTGTTCCTCATCCTCATATCCGACAGTCAAGGATGTCAGCCACAGCACCGTGTCTTCCTTTGCAGATGACACCCGAATCTGCATGACAGTGTCTTCCATTGCAGACACTGCAAGACTCCAGGCGGACATCAACCAAATCTTTCAGTGGGCTGCAGAAAATAATATGAAGTTCAACAATGAGAAATTTCAATTACTCAGATATGGTAAACACGAGGAAATTAAATCTTCATCAGAGTACAAAACAAATTCTGGCCACAAAATAGAGCGAAACACCAACGTCAAAGACCTGGGAGTGATCATGTCGGAGGATCTCACCTTCAAGGACCATAACATTGTATCAATCGCATCTGCTAGAAAAATGACAGGATGGATAATGAGAACCTTCAAAACTAGGGAGGCCAAGCCCATGATGACACTCTTCAGGTCACTTGTTCTATCTAGGCTGGAATATTGCTGCACACTAACAGCACCTTTCAAGGCAGGTGAAATTGCTGACCTAGAAAATGTACAGAGAACCTTCACGGCGTGCATAACGGAGATAAAACACCTCAATTACTGGGAGCGCTTAAGGTTCCTAAAACTGTATTCCCTGGAACGCAGGCAGGAGAGATACATGATTATATACACCTGGAAAATCCTAGAGGGACTAGTACCGAACTTGCACACGAAAATCTCTCACTACGAAAGCAAAAGACTTGGCAGACGATGCAACATCCCCCCAATGAAAAGCAGGGGTGTCACTAGCACGTTAAGAGACCATACAATAAGTGTCAGGGGCCCGAGACTGTTCATCTGCCTCCCAGCATACATAAGGGGGATTACCAACAGACCCCTGGCAGTCTTCAAGCTGGCACTGGACAAGCACCTAAAGTCGGTTCCTGACCAGCCGGGCTGTGGCTCGTACGTTGGTTTGCGTGCAGCCAGCAGCAACAGCCTGGTTGATCAGGCTCTGATCCACCATGAGGCCTGGTCACAGACCGGGCCGCGGGGGCGTTGAGCCCCGGAACTCTCTCCAGGTAAACTCCAGGTAAACACTGGTTGGCTATCTTCTTCCATTATTAAAATGGGTACCCGGGTGTTAGTCCACTGGTGTGGGTCGCATTCCGGGACAAAACTGACCTAATTTGCCCGAAATGCTCTGCATAACAAGCGGCTTTCTATATAGTAGTATATCATTGATGTCAGCTGGGACTGTATACCTTGTACATGTACTTGAAGAAATTAAGGTGTATTATTATTATTATTATTCACTGTTTGGTCCGTATGGATGGATTTAGAATCTGAATGAGTATATTTATTATTGTTCTTCCTGTGGGTATCGGTCACACAACTCACGTACCCAGCAGTGAATGCCTGGCATCACAGAACACTGCAGCCACATCAACTTCAACCTTCAAACTGAACCAACTGTTTTAGAAGGCCAGAAAATACATTATTAAACTCAACAAATGAAGAAATCCAAACTGAAACAGAGCATAAAACACAAGTCAAGTGGTCAATAAAGCGGGAAAAAATGTTAGGAGCTTCGGTAGTTATTTAGGAAGGTCCTCTATGTACTGCACATTAAAGTGTTACCCTGGTGGTGATGTGTGTCTCAAGCCTGGCTTCATTGTTATTGTGTATCATTGTCTTGAAGGATTCTCTAGTGAGATGTCTCGAGGCAGCTCTAAGATTAACTAGACTCGCATGCTCTCCTGTTGTTATGCGGTTCGTTGATAAATTACACACATGTGCAACTCTTGCTTCACACGGCGAGTGTCTGGGTTCGATTCCCGGCGAGGGTTGAAACATTCGGCGTGTTTTCTTACACAGGTTGTCTACGTTCACCCATCAGTAAAATGGATACCTGGGTGTTAGTCGACTGGTGTGCGTGGCATCCTGGGACAAAACTGACCCGATTTGCCCGAAATGCTCAGCATAACAAGCGACTTTCTGTATAGCAGTATGTCATTGATGTCAGCTGGGACTGTATACCTTGTACATGTACTTGTAGAAATTAAGGTGCATTATTATTATTATTATTATTATTATTATTATTAATGACGGAAATCAATCACGTATTAAACGGTACAAACTGTTAACAAAGAAAAAGATGATTATAAACCAAAGACAAACAGTGACTATTATATAATTTTATTTTCCCATCAACAACTTCAATTTGAACTTGTATGACCAGAGCTTTGGTAAGATGGGATGGGAAGAAGGAGAGAAATACGGGAAAAATGTGGATGGGGGACGACAGGTGGGATAATAAAGGTAAGTGACCTAACCACTTTGGTGCCCATCAGGGCCACACAGGTATAAGAAAATATAACTGCATAGCACTGAGTTGGCAAGAGATATACTATTTGCAATTGCGTTTTATATATATATATATATATATATAATATATATATATATATATATATATATATATATATATATAATATATGCAATAAGATCACAGTAAAAAGGTGATTTCAGAATATGCAAAACAACCACTGTGAAAGAATATAGAAATTCCAAGCGCTTTCGTGACTACTCACATTATCAAGGATAATGTGAGTAGTCACGAAAGCGCTTGGAATTTCTATATTCTTTCACAGTGGTTGTTTTGCATATATATATATATATATATATATATATATATATATATATATATATATATATATATATATATACATCAATGCACCACGCAGAAACAAGCGGGTATATGGAGTCTGGAATCTGCAGAGTTCCGGGGGCCCAACCCCCCCGGGGCCCCCGGTCTGTGACCGGCCTCATGGTGGATCAGAGCCTGTTTCAACCGGGCTTTTAAATGTTGGCTGAGGGCCAACCAATGTACGAGCCACACCCGGCTGGTCAGGTACCAAATTTAAAGGAATTGCCCAGTGCCGGGCTTGAAACTGCCGGGGTTTATTGGTAATCCCCCTTATGATGCTGGGGGCAGTTGAACAGTCTGGGGCCCCCCTTACACTTATTTTTATGGTCTTTAACGTGCTAGTGACACCCCTGTTTTTCTTTTGGGGGGAGGTTTTGCATCGTTGCCAAGTTTTTTGTTTTCTTTGGTGAGTGTTTTTCCCGTGTGCAAGTTGGGTACTAGCCCCTCTGGGGTTTTTCCCAGGTGTATTTTAACCCATTTATCTCTCCCGCCTGCATTCCAGGGATTACGGGTTTTGGGAACATCAAGCGCCCCCGAAATTTGAGGTGTTTTATCCCCTTTTATGCGGTCATGAAGGTTTCGGGACATTTATGGGTTTCAGCAATTTCCCCTCCCCATGAAAGGTGCTGTTAGTGTGCACAATTTTCAACCCTTAGTTTGAACAAGCAAACCCTGAAGTGTGTCATCGTGGGCTTGGCACCCCTATTTTTTGAAGGTTCTCATTATCCATCCTGTCATTTTTCTAGCAGTTGCGATTGATACAATGTTATGGCCTTTGGGAGGTTTGAGATCCTCCAAACATGATAATCCGGGTCTTTGACGTTTTTTTTTCGCTCTATTTTGTGCCCGGAATTTTTGTTTTGAATTTCTGATAAAATTTTTAATTTTTTCTGTTTTTTCCCTTTATCGGGGGGGTTTTGGGGGGGGGGGAAATTTTCCCCTCAGCGTTGAACTTCATATTTTTTTTCTCGGGCCCTTTTGAAAGAAAATGGTTATGCCCGCCTGGAGCCTTGCAGTGTTTTGCAATGGAAGCATGCCCATGCAGATTCGGGGGGTCATCGGGAAAAGGAAGACACGTTTTGCTGTGGCTAAAACATCCTTGTCTATGTAAAGATATGAGGAGGAAAAAAAAGATGGGAGCGAGTATTTGTGCCTTGGGGAAAACAGAACTTTTCCCCGTAGCCGTCGGACTTTACTTGTTGACTACTACTCTTTGTGTAGTAAAGACCATCTCCCCAATTTTTCCCTGTTTTTTTTAGCACCTTTTTGTGGCTATTACAAAAATTACAAATTTGGGGCGGTAAAGATTCCCAGGAAGGGGCGTAGCCCAAACCGGGCCCAGAGGGGTGCCGGGGAATCTTGACCCCCCCCAGTAGTAGTTTAAAATTCCCTGCTGACGCGATTTTTCCCTTACAAAAATTTTATATATCGCTATTCAGGCGTAGGTTACTAATAACAAGAACAAGGCATGGTTTATATGTCGTTTTAAAATTTGGAGATGGGGCCATTTCATTTCTTAAATAGGGGGTATCCGGCCATGGTAGATGGGGCAGTTTTTTAAGGGTGAGGTCAAGAAGGGTAACTGGTAGATGGGGAAGGTGTTACATGGTAGATTGCAGGTGTTACATGGTAGATGTGCGGTGTTACTTGGTAAAATTTTCAGGTGTTACAGGGTTTGATGTGCAGATTTTTACAGGGTAGAGGGGCAGATTTTACAGGGTTAGATGGGGGCAGGTTTTAAACCTGGTAGATGTGCAGGTTTTAAATTTGTTTGTGCGATTTAAAATGGTAGTGGGGCAGATGTTACAGGGGTAGTGTGCGGTGTTACATGGTAGATGTGAAGTGTTACAGGGGTAGATGTCAGATGTTTCATGGTAATGTGCAGATTTTAAACAGGGTTAATATGCGGGTTTTACTTTGGTAGTTGTGCAATGTTACATGAGAATTTTGCAGATTTTAAACATGGTGGGATTGCGGGTGTTACATGGTAGATGTGAAAGGTGTTGCATGGTAGTTTGTGCAGAATTTTACAGGGTAGATGGGGCAGATGTTACATGGTAGATGGGCAGGTGTTCCCATGGAGATGTGCAGGTGTTGCGGGTTTGATGGGGCAGATGTTACTTTGTAGATTTGCAGTGTTACAGGGTTTGATGTCCCAGGGGGTTACATGGGATGTGCAGGTGTTACTGGCAAGGTGTAGGTTTTCATGGTAGATGTGCAGGTTTTCCCTGGTGTGGAGAAAATTTTCTCCAGGAGGGGGTTAAAAAACCCCCCTCCCCCCCTTCAGCCCCTTTCAGCCCTGGGGGCCCACCCTCTCAAAAGGGGGCCCAAATATCTTTTTTACTGCTCAGCAAGAAATTGATCTCAGATGAAAGTACCAGTATACGACCTGGGGTAAAGAAACCACCGTTTCCTTGCAGTCCAGTTTTTGCGGGGTGTTTTTTTAATTAGAGGGAGTACATCTTTTTAAAATTAGCGGAAAATTTAAAGGGAAAAACCCGGCTCCCACTTTATTACCTTAGAAAAGATAGGGGCCCATTGTTGTTATTTTAAAGGGACGCGGTTTTAAAACTTTTCTGCTTTTTGCCTCATGGGGGAAGGGGGGGCAAGGAACCCAAAGGTACTATGTCAGCTTTTCCTTTGTGTGGGGGCAGTGACGGCATTGGGTGCTGTCCCGTTTCGTTTACTTTTAAATTCTACTGAGGGGGGGGAAAAAGGGACGCCAGGAAAAAACCAAACAAAGAACGATCGTGCGTTAGTTTTGAAAAAAGTGTCTCATAAAAAAAATAAACACTTAAGAGAAGTGTGATCAGTTTTAGTGATAAGATTGTAAACAATAAAGACAAATTTTGGGGAACATATTACCAGTGTGCGTATCCTAGTTTGGGAAAAGACTTTGGACCCCAAAGGACACTTCGCTTCTATCAAGTCCCCGATATCTGTCAAAGGGTTTGTGAAAAAACATCAAAAGCCTCTCTCTCTACCGTTTACAAGAGCAAGGTGGGTTTACGAATTTCTTGTATTTCGGGATGCACAGTTTTTTGAGTCGAAAGGGGAGTTTGAAAATCAGCCTATGTGGGCAGTAAGGTGGGGACTTTTGAGTCCAAATAAGTATTTAATTTGTCAGCAATCAGTAATGAAATATGCTGACATTAAAAAACCCCTTAAAAATTTATAATTTTTAAAAATTTAATAATTTCTAAACCCTCTTTCAGGGGGGGTTGGGGGAGATTTTTTCGAAGGGTTTCCTTAAAAACCTTTTCCCCTTTAAAATTTGGCTTTTCAAGGATGGGGCCCCTTTCCCCTTAGTTGTTTTTCAATTTAAATTTTTCCCCAATTTAAAAAAGCTGAAAAACCCATTTTTTTTAAAACATTTGGCCCCTTTTTTCCCAAAAAAATCCGGAAAAAGGGCCCACCCGGGTTTTTCCCCCAAAAAAGGGGGGGTACTACCAAAAAAAAAAACCCTTCCCCCGGGCCCCAGGGTCCTTCTGAAAAGCGTAAAAAAACCCAAAGTGTTTTTTCAATTTTTTAAATTTCAGTTTAAATGATTCCCCAGAAATTTAAGAGAAAATTTTGGGTTTTAAAAAAAAAACCCTTTTTTTAAAAGGAATTTAAAAAAAGGAAGTTTTAAAATTTTTTAAAAAGGGGGGAAAGGGGGGGGGAAAAGGAATCCACTGCTTTAATTGAAAAGTTTTTATAAGGGGACAAAACCCAATTTGAGTTGGGGGGGTCCTCCCTTTTTTTTAAAAGGGGGGGTTTTATTTGTTTTTAAAAAAAAAAAATTTAAAGACAATTTGGGAAAGCATGATATAATATTAAAGGGTTTTATTTTTATGTTGGTAAGGCTTTAAAATAATAAAAAAAAAAAAAGTAATATTCCCCCGTGTAATTTGCAGTTTTTTAAAATTTCTTTTAAATAGGGGAAGTGAATGAAGTGAAAAGGTTTTTTTCGATTAATCATCGTGGTCGGGCTAAAAACACAGAAAAACTCAACCCAAAAACCCCAAGCCATATTACTCTTTTTACCCTTAAAATGGTCATTGACCCTAGGTTAAGTTAGTAGGCCCAGTAGTGTCTATGATTTTTGCTGACTTAAAAATAACAAAACTAACTGTTTATAGCAGTAAGTGTTTTTTAAATTTTTCAAAAGTGTGGTGCTAGAATTTACAGTTTTAACTTAAAATGGCTTGTTTAAAAACTCATTTTTCGTTTTTTTACGGGCAAAAGTTTTACAAAAATTTAGAAAATCAAATTTTCAGTCGTAAGGATTAACTAAAGATAAAAACAAGTTTTTGATTTTTGAGGTAAAATTTTGAATACTTACACAATGTTGGAAATAATTAATTCGGGACTATACACATTAGAAAATAAATTTCTTGAATCAAACCCCATTGGGGGAAAAATTTAAAAAATGTTTTGTATACTTTTAAAGTAATCAACAACAAAGGGGGGACGGGGAGTAAGGCTATCTGCCGCAAACTCTGTCCCCCAGAGACCTATGTAACTAGTGGGTCAAACACCTTTTTACCCCTGTAACAACAAGTTTTCCCAATTACCAAGCTTACCTCTTTGTCATTACCTTTTTTCCGGGGCCCATATATTTGAAGAATTCATTAGTGGTTTTCAACCCATAGTAAATTCACGAATTGAAATAGATGAGATTGCTAAGTTCAATTATCTTAAAAATGTCTTGTAAAGGGGGAGAACCCTATGAACTAAATTAAGTCATTTCCGGTGGGAAAGGTAATTGTAAAATACCCTTAGGGGGCGGGGAAAGACAATTACTTTGATGCTGAAAAGGCCATTTTAGCCCATGAAAAGTTTTAAAAAAAAAATTTTTGAAGCCCCCCAGCATTTTTTTTTCAGACTTACAGGAAATTTAGAATCACATTAGACAATAGTTCGATCTCTGGGTGCTAAATATAAACCAAAGGGACAATGTGATTGGTTTATCATGGTTTTTACGGGATAAGTTGTCCCCAAACAAACTACGAACAAATTTAAAATTAGTTCAAAAAACCTTTTTCCCACTTGTAAAGGAAAAATTAGAAAAGGGTTTTTACAAACAAAGTTTCATGCATGCAAGCAACGAGACAAGATGAAAAATCCACAAACCCCGGGGATAAAAAACCCTTCAACTAAAGTAAAAAAAGAGTTACCTACCCCCACTAAACCACATTTTGGATTAGATTTGCCCCCGAAGGGGGCTAGTTTATTGGCACCCCCCTTTTTCCCTTTCCGTGGGGGGTACGCGAGGAAATATGGATACACAAAAGGCCTAGGAACTGGGCCCCCAAAAAAAAGGGTTAACGGGAAATACTTTATGGATTTATATCACATATCAAATAGTTCACTTATCTTTTTAAAGCAAATTTAGGAAATTTGCTTAGTAAATCTGGTATCTTTTTTCATTAATAAAATATCTTGACATGTTTACTAGGGGGTTATACTTTTTGTCTCTGTTTCCTCAAAAAGTGGGAAAAAATTTTAAACACATTTGTGTTTTAAAAGAATGACCATATGCCTGATCAAATTTTTTAAAATTTAGTTGATCATCAAACTGTGTGGGCTCCCCAAAAGCCCGAAGTCTTTAAACCCAAACCTAAGCCTGGCCACTAAAAATCAGTCATTTTGTTCACATTGCAAAATTTGCTCCATAAACAAACTTATCTACGTTCTGTTTTATAGTGGGTTTATAGATTACTCAGGCTTCTAACTGCATTTTCCATAAAAAAATCTTTTTTATTTTTACTTCTCTCCTAATATTATTTTATAATGTAAAACACAGTTATACCCAAAAGGGTTTTATTCTCATTCTCCTTTTCGAACTCTTCTTGGGGTAAAATACAAAATTTTTTCATGAAGGAGTAATTTCCCAAAGTGTTTATGGGAAACCATTGCAATTGTACATTAATTCCCCTTTTTCCCCAAATTTTTTTAGTACTATTTCCTGGCTTTCCCCAAAAGAGCATGTGTTGGGGTCATTAAAATTTAGCCCAAAAGCCTTTTAAAGATGACATAGAATTTAGAATGATGAAAAAGTCAAGTCAGTGTCCCTAAGGGAAACTTTTGCGCCATTAAGGGTTGCAAACAATTAGTTTTCAGTGTAGACCCCAGGGTTTTTAATTCTTTTGCCTAAATAACAAATTTATTATTCTTTAAAATAGGGGGGTGGCCCAAAAAAAGGAGATGCAGCCCTGCGAAGACTCCTGTTTTGATCCCTCAGGTATATAACTGTGATAACTTTTTACACCCGCTAGGTGAGAAATTTTTCTTGAGCAGTTTTCTCTAACAAGAGATTTAAGGAAAGGGGTTACTAGCAATTTAGCCCTTTTTGGGGGGGAACTTTTAGGTTTGTTTATATTAAAAGAAAACATCTTTTCCCTGGGGGGGTGAAATGTCTTGTTGCCTACAGTGATACAGTTTATGCAGGGTTTTAAAAAATTAAAGCCCAATTTCCGTTTTCACCCAAACCTTTTTGATCGTGTGTATTTAAACCCCTAGACACTTGGTAAAATTCACTGTGCCCGTGTCTGGGGTTGTTTCTCCCAAAATTCTTAAAACCCAGTACAGTGTTAAAATTTTAAAAATCCATCACTGATACTAGAAAAAACCAAGCTCCCTTTCCCCAAAGTTAAAAACTTTTGTAATCTGGGGGCCGCCCAAAAATAATTCTGAAGCTTCATTTTGGGTTAAAAATCCAAGGGGCGGAGAGCTTTTCTCTGCTAATATCAACATGGGGGGCAGCATAATCAATTAAGGGCCCAACATAGGCTATGTAATCAAATTTTCACGATTCTCACTTTGCACCCTAGTTGGATTTTTAGCCAGCCCAACAGCTTTGAGAGCATTTGCCTAGCTTTACATTTCTTGTTTAGTTTTGGTTAGTTATTTGTTAAAGGGTTTCATCTACAACCCAAAATTCTGTAAGTTTTAAAAAGTAGCAAAGATTTTACCCGCAATGATGGGTGGGGGGTGTCGTTTGCCTTTTTAATATCTTAGTTTTAGAGGAAATATTATGAGGCCTAGTTTGATTACAAATTTCTTTTAAAATTCAAATTTAAAAATGGTATTCATTTTCTTATGCCCCGTTGTAGGGGTCATATTCATTTAGCATAGCTTATAGTATATGTTTTGGTGAGGCAGGTTAAAAAAAACAATTTTGGAGAGCATTAAACAGAATATTTAAAGCAGGGACTTTAAAAACTCCCCCTGCGGTTTACCCAAAGAATTTCTTTAAAAACACTTTTAAAAACCCTTTTTTTAAAAACAAGGGGGAAAATCTAAATTTTAATTAAACCTATTACCACAATTAACAAACCCCCCAAAACATTTTGGGAGTTCATGTATAAAAAATTTTCTTTCCAAAATCAAAAAAATTTTAATAAAAAAATTTAAAACTATAATTGTTGCATTTAAAAATTAAATTTTCAATTTTTTCCCAAAAAAAATTTAAAAAAAAAATTCAAATCCCAAAAAGGTGGGGGGGAAAAAATTTGAAAAGTCCTTTGGGGAAAATTTGTTAGGTACAGTCTGTTTAAACATATTCTTTCAAAAGTTTTTCAAAAAGGGCAAAAATAGGGTTTAAAGGAAAACGGCCTAAAAAGTAATTTAGGTGTTGGGGGTTGGGATAGGCACAATGAGAATATTGGTCCCGAAGTAGGAAAAAACGCCCCCCAATGTAAATGAGATTTACAGTGCCAACAAAGGGTTTTCAGGTCCCTGCCTTAGAGTTCTGGGAATATCATAGGTTTTTAACCACCTTCCAGGGGCAGTTTAAACGCCTTTGGGTTTTTTCTTATCTAATTTTATTTTCGGTAAAGAGGCAATCACTCTCACAATATTTTGGGTCATTTAAAAATTTAAACGTTTCAACATTTCTTCAGAAGACTCTCCCAAATTTTTTTAAATATGAGAAAGGAAGGGGTTTCATGCCGGATGTTTTTTAAACCCGGGCATTTTTTGAGGTCATTTGCTTTTAAGAGGGAAAGGGGTGAGCAACAAAAGCCAGTCTTTTTTTTCCCGGGTTTTTTTTTATACCTTTCCCAAAACCAAACTCAAAAAGGGGGGACCTATTTAATCCACTAACAAACTGGGTTTCCCATTCCCGTTTTCCTAAGTTCCCTTCCCCTTTTTTTTCCTTGGGATTTTTTAGTGCACTTGGAAAAGTTCTGAGCAGGTTGGGGTTTACATTCACGGTAGCCTTACCAATTTCCCCCTAGCTGCAAAGTGTTTGATTTTCGCAGCTGTGGATCATTATTTGTATTTACATTGGGGTTTTTTTTTTTATTTATTTGGAGGGTCTTTTTTTTCCTATTCCCCGCCCACTTGATTGTGAGAACACTCCAATAGTGGGAATTTTAAAAATCATTAAATTTTGTGTGCCCAAAGGGGCCCCGAATTCTTTTACCCTTGGGCCCAAATTTGGGTTTTTAAAAGGTTTTCTCTTGTTCTGGTTTGAGAATAAGTTTCCTCCTTCTGTAAATTTGGGTTTCCCTTTATTGCTGGGAGTGTGATCAAGATTTTACAGGGTTTTTAGTCTTGGGGAAATGATTAAATAGAAGATCATCAAATATGACAGAGTATGCAAACCCTATATGATGTATTAAATCCAAGACACAGATCAGTATGCCCCCATTTTATGTGAGTAGGTTTAGTATCCCACCCAAATTTGGGCATTATCATTTCTCATTTAGCAATCTCACTTGTTTAGTTCCATTGGTGTTTGTTATAGACCCCCCCAATATTCCCCTTTTTTTGTCTGGATTAAAAAATTTCCCAAAAAATGATGGTAGGTTCACTATTTATGCGATCCGTAAAGCATCAGGGCGAAACTGGTTCGTGGGCATAGAGATTAAAAAGTTTAGGGAAAAAACGCCCGCATATAATTGACCCCCATGATACTGCCTTTTAACTCGACTCTGCAAGGAAAAGGGGTGAATGTTTGGGAAGTTTTTTTTGACCCTACATCACACAACAGTTGGGTTTTACCTTAAAGGTTTTTAAGCTGGAAAATTTCCCGGGAAATTTGGTGGAGGTGCTCCATCTTTCAATCACATTCCTGGAAAAAATGGGCATCAATATTCTTGGGTTTCACTTAAAATGATGTAAATAAAACAAAACCCCTTCCTGAAGGAAAACCCTGTTCCATGAAAATTTGTTTTTGTAAACCCCTTGTTTTGGAGTTATTCAATCCTTGCCATAAAATGGAAAACTATTATTTCTTTGATACAGTGTTCAGATACTTAAGAGCAAATTGCATAGTTTGTACGTTTTTTATCTTCAGGACCTTTATTTTTTTTTTGCATTTTTCGGCATTTTGGCACCAGTGTAAGGGAAGTCTTGAAGGCAAATAATTTTAAAAACCCTTTTAGGCATTTATCAAGCTGTGAATACAACAGACAGTAAAAAAACTGTCGCACATTAAAAGTACTCCAAAAAGTGTCCTTTTTGATGGAACAAATTGGGCACCCGTATTGTATTCAATACACATCAATGGAGGCACGTAAACAACCGTTTCTTTCAGCGGGAAAAAATGCATCAAGTGTTTTGGGGAACACAAGGGAGGAAAATGCTCACTGGGGAAAAATTTTTTTAATTTCAAGGGTATCATCATGTTGCATTTTTGCCCAAATAAATTTCGCTGAACACAGAAGGGCTCCCTACAATCAGGAAAATCAACAAGCAACAGCATTAAATGTGAGAGATAAGTTTAAAAACAACTGCTCTCCCCATAGCTCAAGTTGATTATTTTAAAAATTACAAAAAAACCAATGTTCAACACATTTGATCAAAGGGTTTACAAAGGGCCTTCATAAGGAAAAAACAGTGTTGGAGAAACTGAATAAACAACCCCATGCCAAAGACAGTTAAAAATATAGTGGTTTTTTCCCCCAAAATTTTTGGTTTAAAATACATTGACTAGCCAGAAAACAAGTTGGTTTTAGGAAAAAAGGAAAAAAACAGTAAAGCTGTGGTGTAGAAGTTTTCCTAAGTTTTGTGCAGATCCCGGGGGGGTTTAAAAAAAAACAGTTGCACACTGAAAAAGCTAAGGTTTAAATTAGCCGTCCTGAATACAACGGCACTATTAACTCCAATTGATTTAAACATTGGGAAATGATTTTTATCACTGTTTTTTGCAAAATATATAAGTAAAAAATGATGTTCACTTTCTGAAAAAAGGAAAACCACATGATATGTGGGCCCTTCCCTCCAAAGGGGGGAAAAAGCTGATATTGATTCAGTGGAAAATGTTCTAGTTTCCCAGAATAAAACCCCTTTATCTGTACCCAGCAAAAATTATCAAATTTTTTTATTTTTTTTATTTATTTAGTAATTTGAGCAAACAACGAGGGAAAAAAAAAAATAAAAGGGAAGAGCAGCATGCCAAAGCCAAATTATATGCATAGCATTTCGGGCTCTTTAAAAAATTAAATTTTAAAATTAAAATAAAACAAAGAGAAAATCAAATGATTAAAACCAATTTTTGTAAAAGATAAATTTAAAGCACAAAAGAGTATTAAAAAAGACAGGTAAAATGGGTTTCATGTATTGTGTACATTCAGTCGAATTGGGGTATTCTGTTAGATTGGGTTTTTTGGTTTTTTCATTTATGTGATATAAATTTTAGAAAAATTTTAAATTTTACAATTTTTTAAGGTTCATTAAATTCGTTTTATTTGGTTTTGGGGGGAGTAAGTGATCTTTGAGAAGAGACTTGAATTTATAAACAGGGAAATGTTTTTTTTTATTTTCCCGGGAAAGAATTCCAGATTTTTTGGGGGGCCCTTTTTTGTGCATAGTTTTTTCATTGCGTGGTTTGGGCACGAGGGAAAACAAAGAGTGATTGTGCCTTGGTTATGGTCCCTGTGTTCTGTTGGGGGTTTTTGGGAAGGTAAATTTTGGGGGAGGGTTAATTTCGAGTTAAGTGTTCTATGTATGTAACAGGTGCAAAAAAATAAATATTGGGGTGTTTTTTATGGTGGTAGGTGAGTGTTTTGAATATTGGGGGGTGTGCTGCCTTGTTTAAATTTAAAATGTTTTATGCACCCCATACCCATCCTGTGGGGGGGTAGTCAAAAGATTACAGAAAGGGACATAATGGGTCCCGGGACTGGGGGGTCAAAGTTTTGATACGAGCAAGTTACAGAGGTAATGAATTCACAAATTTTTCAAAGGTAATGACTCACAATTTTTAAAAAAGGGAATAAAATCCAGGGAAAGGGCTAGTCACAAACATGAAAAAGTTACAAAGGTTAAATTTTCAGATTACAGAGGGACACAATGGGTCCAGGGGAAACCCGGGGCCCCAAAATTTTGAAAGGCTTTTTCCCAAAATGCAAACCTTTTGTTGGGTAATTTGTGGGCTGAGATGGTTTTTTGTTGTTGAGGCCCCCTGCACAAATTCCATAGGTGAATAAGGGGGAAATAAGAGAAAGGTATAGGGCCAGGAGGGCTGCCCGTGGAGCATTGTACCGTATCTTCGATAGTATGCCTACAGTCTTGGAAATTTTCTTAGAAATTTGTTGTATATGTGTATGAAATTTGAGTCTATTATCAAGGTGGATTCCTAAGAATTTTCCCTCTGTTAGCTTTGTGATAGGTGATCCGTTTATCATTATGTTAAGAGGGACATCTGTAGCTCTGTTACCAAACTGAATGAAGTAGTTTTTGTCAATGTTTAGTGTAAGTTTGTTAGTCCTCATCCAGGTAGATATTTTCTGTAATTCGGTGTTTACAGTATTGACTAGCGTGACTGGGCTCGGGTGAGAGAAGACGTATGTAGTGTCATCTGCAAATAGTGTGGGTTTGAGTAATTGTGAAGCATTTGGCAGGTCATTTATGTATAGGAGAAAGAGAAGAGGGCCAAGGACACTTCCCTGTGGGAAGAAATGAATGAACCAGTTGATAAGTTGTGGGATTTAGATGCGATAGGTATTGATGTAAATAAACCAAGTCCACCAGAGTCTCAGACTTATAACCAATATTTGGACACTGTCAAATATAAAGATGGACAGTATTGGGTTAGGTTACCATGGAAATTAAATCCACCACATCTGCCTAGCAATTATCGCATGGCTTTCGGACAGATGAAAGCACAAATACATGAGCTCAGGAAGAATCCAGAGCTACTGTCTATGATAATATCATACAAGAACAGTTGGACAATAAATTCATTGAGGAAATAGTCGAAGATAAGTTGAAGACAGAAGCTCATTATCTCCCGCACCATGGAGTCAGAAAAGATTCTGAAACCACTCCACTACATGTTGTATATAATTGCAGCGCACGTGCAAATGAAGATGTAGCAAGTCTTAATGATTGTCTGATGACCGGACCCTCACTAACTGAGAAGCTTGGAGACGTGCTTATGAAATTTCGCACAAACTCATATACCTACACGGCTGATATTTCCAAAGCTTTCTTAAGAGTAGGACTACAAGAAATAGATAGAGATTATACTCGATTCTTGTGGCCTGAAAATCCACATGATCCTCAAAGTCTTGTGAAAACTTATCTTTTCAAATCAGTATTATTTGGTGTAACATCCTCTCCATTCTTACTAGAAGCTACTCTAAATACACATTTGAAGAAATCTGAAAGTCCCTTCAAAGAAATCTTAAAGAAAAGTTTCTATGTGGACAATCTTCAAGGTGGTATAAACCTTGGTAATAAATACCGACAAGTTGGTTTAGAAAGACACGTAAGCAAACACTACGACATATTTATTAGAAAACGTTTCGGTCCTGGGACCTTGATCACTTCTAACATAC
>NC_069466.1:10684363-10732794 GCF_026875155.1 Cherax quadricarinatus
AGGAATTTTTTTTGGAAGCTTTAAATCATTTTTTAAAAAAAAAAAAAAAAAAAATATTCACGTGTAATTTGCAGTTATAAAATGCTTTTATAGTGTATAGTGAAGAAGGTATAACGTTATTTCGATTAATCTTGGGGTCGGTGACCAGCAAACTAACCCATAAACCCCGCATTGTACTCTATACCCTTCATGGTCATTCCCTGAGGTTAGGTTTGAGGTCAGTAGTGTCTGATGATTATGCTGACTTAAGCAAAACAAAACTAGTTTTATAGCAGTAAAAGTTTTTTTAAAAACCTCTAAAGGTGGGCTAGAATTTACATTTTATACCTTTTAAAATGGTTGTTTAAAAAACTCAGTTTCGTCTTTACAGGCAAGATTACAAAATTGAAAATTAATTTCAGTCTGTATAGGATTAACTCAAGATAAAAACAAGATTTTGATGATCTTGAGGTCAAATTTAAATTATTTACAAAATGTCTGGAAAAAATTTAAATTTCAGACTTACACATTATGAAAATAAATTTCTTAAATTCAGCCCCATTGGGGATAAAATTAAAAAATGTTTTGTATAATTTAGTAATAACAACTAAGGTGGACAGGAGTACAGGCTTTTTCTGCGCAAACTCTGTCACGAGACCTACTGTAACTAGTGGCCCAAACCTGTTCCCCTGAAAACAAAAAGTGTTCCTTTTCCAGCTTACCTACATTGTATTCCCTATTTTCCAAGGTCATATAAATGAAGAAATTCATTAGTGGTTTTAAATCCTTTAGTAAATTCAAAATTGAATAGTGAGTTTGCTAAGTTCAATTATTTTAAAATGTCTTGTAAAGGGGGGAAACCTATGAATGTTAAAGTCATTTGGGTGGGTGAAAGGTAATTGTCAAATGCCTTACGTGTCTTAGCAGCAATTACTTTTTTTGTGAAAAACCCGTTTTTGACATGCAGTCTTAAATCAAGCTTGAAGCCCCCAACATTTTTTTTTCAGACTTACGGCATTTGAATCCTTTTAGACTAGTCCAGATCTTGGGGTAAATGACCCCAAGACAAATGGTTGGTTTATCAGTGGTTTTGTACAGGTAAGTTGTCACCACAAAATACTGAAAGATTAAATATTATGTTCAATAAACGTATTTAAATTGTGAGGAAAATTGCATGGTTTACAAACAATGTTTCATGCATGAAGCAACGAGCAAGTTGAAAAATCCACAAATCCGTGGATAACAAACCTTCAATCAGTTTTAAAAAGAGTATACCCACTCCCACTAAAACAATAATGGGTTAGATTTTGCCACCGAAGTGGCTAGTTTATTGTGCCCCCTATCCCCTCCCGTGGACGGTTTTTGCGCGAGGATTGGTACACAAAAGGCCTAGGAATGGCCCCAAAAGGGTTAACGGAAACATATGGTTTTATATTACTATTATAGTTCATTATCTGTTACGCAATTTTTGGAAAATTTTCTTAGTATTTGGTATCTTATTTTCATTAAAAGATATCTTGACATGTCACATAGGTTTTTTATATGTCTGTCTTGTATTCCTCAATAAGTGGAAATTAAGCACTTAGTGTTTAAAAGAATGCCATAGCCTGATACAAATTTACATTTGTCTGTCATTCTGTGTGTCTCCCAAATGCCAGAAGTACTTGTAACCAAGCAAGCCTGGCCCCTTCAACATCAGTCGTTGTTCACATTGCAAGTTGCTCCATAAACATATTTTTCTACGTTCTTTTATCAAGTGGGTTTAGATCTATCAGGCTTCTAATGCATTCCTATAACATCCTTTTCTTATTTACTTCTCCCCTAATATTATTCAAAATGCTAGACACAGTTATACCAAAGTTTTATTCACTTTCTCCTTCTCGATAATTTTTGGCTAAATATCAACTTTATCTGGGGAGTAATCCAATGGTGAGGGGGATCCATAAAAATTGTACTTTAATTTCCTTGCCCCTTTTAATTTTTTGAGTATCTATCCCTGGTTCCCCCAAATGAGCAGTTGTTGGGTCATTATGAGCCAAGACCCTTCAATGTGACATAGAATCGTAATGATGATGAGTCAAGTCAGTGTCATGGTTAGCTTTGCCCCTTTTGGATTGCAAACAATTCAGTTTGCGTGTAGCGCCAGTTTTTAATTTTATCCCTAACTCAAAAATTTTATTATGTTCTTAATAGGGAGGTGGAAAAAGAGCAGATGCAGCCCTCCCAGAAGACCCCTGTTTAGTCCATCAGGTTATAACTTGTGTAACTTGTTACTACCAGCTAGGTGGAAATTTCTTCTTGGAGTTGCTCAAACAAGAGTTTTAAAAGGGATTTTGCAAGATTTTTGGGGAGGAACTTGTAGGTTGTGATTTAAAGAAACTTTTCCATGGGGGGGGTAAAAGTCTTGTTGTACAGTGATACAGTTCATGCAGGTTATAAAATTAATGAAATTTGCGTTTTAATCCATTTAGATCTGTTGTATTTACCTCTGCATTTGGGAAAGATTCCTGTGAAGGTCTGGTTCGTTTTCAACATTAAAAACCCGAGACGGTTAATTTCAACAATCCTTCACTGTACTAGAAATACCAAGCTCCTTCCTCATTTTTTAAGAACTTTTTTTGATCTGGGCACCCAAAAGAATATTCTGGAGCTTTTTTTGCATTAATCCAAGGGTCGGAGAGAAACTTTCTCAGCTAATATCAACATGGGAAAGGCAAAATAAATTTTAAGGACCAACAAGGCATGTACATATTCCACGATCTACATTTGCACCATGTTGGATTGTAGCCAGCAACAGCTTTGAGAGATTTAGCCTAGCTTTAATTTCTTTTTAGTTTGGTTAGTGGATTTGTTAAGGGGTTTTTTTTTTTTCACAAGTATCTGTAATTTTTAAACGTAAAATTTTTCCCCCTGAAAAAGATGGGTGGGGGATGTCGTTTGTTGTTAATATCTTAGTTTTAGAGGAAGTATTTGGGCCTGTCGATTCAAATTGCTTGACTTCATTAAGAATGGTATTCATTTTTTTGCCTGTTGTATGGATATGATATCTCGCTGCTTATAGCTATTGTTTAGGGAGGCGGTATGCATTTAGGAAGCAAAATCAGAATATTTAATAGCATGGGACTAAGAACTTCCCTCGGTGTCCTAAAGCTTTTCTTTAGAATCACTTCTAAGCTTGGTAAAGGACAGAGGTACTTATTTGCGGGTATCCTATTATCCAGAGAGTAAGCTACCCCTATTCATTTTGGCTAGTTTTGTAGTATAAACGGTTCTGTTCGCAATATCAAATGCAGTTTTTGATCAAGAAAAGGGGTAAAAATAGTAGAGGTGTGTGCAGTAAAAAAGGTTTGGAAATACAGTTCTGCCACTTTTACCTTTATGAATCCTAGAGGTAGGGGAAAAGTTGATGTTGATTCTGTAGTCAGTCTGTTAAGCATTTTCTTTAAAAAGTTTTAAAAAAGACAACTAGTTAAGGAGATCGGCCTAAATGTTTCAGCTTTGGGGCTTGGGGGTAGGCACAAATGAGACTATTGGTCCGG
This sequence comes from Cherax quadricarinatus, assembly GCF_026875155.1. NCBI lineage: Eukaryota > Metazoa > Arthropoda > Malacostraca > Decapoda > Parastacidae > Cherax > Cherax quadricarinatus. Next base: position 10,687,882 of record NC_069466.1, read on the forward strand.
AAGTAGGGAAAACGCCCTCAAAAGTAACTGAGTTATACAGTGCCAACAAAGGGTTTCGGCACGTGCTTAGGTTTGAGATATCATGGTTTTAAATCCTCTCCCGGAGCAGTTAAGACCTTTGGTTAATGCATTACTAATTCTTTCGGTAAAAAGGCAACACTTCTCATTTTTGGTCATAAAAATTAAAACAGTTTCAAAATTTCTTCAGAAGTACTCTCTAAATTTTTTTAAAATGGATGGAAGGTTCTGCCTGGAGTTTTGGGCCCGCTTTATGGGTTTATTTGTTTTTTCAAGAGGAAAGGGATGGCAACATTGCCAGTTTTTTCCTGGTTTTTTATTTATCCCTTTTCCAAACCAAATCAAAGGGGGGTGGACTATTTAATCCCCTAACAAAAAATGTTCCCATTCCTGTTTCCTAAGTTCTTCCTTTTATTTTCCTTGCATTTTTTAGTGCAGTTGGAAAATTTTGAGCAGGTTGGGGTTTCATTACGGTAGCTTTACCCAAACCTCCCGTCATGTGTTAGTTGCGCGCTGTGGATCATTATAGTATTTACATGGTTTTTATTGTTTTTATAGTGGAGGGTCTTTGTTTCCTATTTTTGCCCATTTATCTTTTGAAACACCTCAATAGTGGTAATTAAATCATCATTAAATTTTTGTGTGCCCTGGGCTCGTAATTTTTTTACCATTGATCAAGTGGTTAATTAAAATTGTTCTGTGTTTGGTTTGAGAATAAATTTCCTCCTTTTGTATTTAGCTCCTGATTGCTGGGATGGATCAAGATTGACAGTTGTTTGTCTTTGGGGAAAATGTCAGTAGAAGTCATCAAAATTGACGAGCAGCATGTATATATGTATTAAATCCAGACGATTAGTTGCCACCAATATGTGGTAGGTCAGTAGTGCCCCCAATTCGAAAATTATCTGCTCATTTAGCAATCTCATTGTTTAGTTCATTGGTGTTTGTTATAGAACCACCCAAAATTTTTATGTCTGGGATTAAAATCTCAAGAAAGATGGTAGGTTCACTATTGATGGATCTGGTAAAGATCAGGTCGAAGCTGGTTCGCTGGGGATAGAGTTTAAAAAATGTTTATGGAAAAAACGCCTGCATATACTTGACACCATGTACGCGGTTAACTGACTCTTTCAAGGAAAGGAGTGAATGTGGCAAGTTTTTTTGACATACATCACACAACGTTGGTTTACCCTTTGGTTATAAGCTGGGAAAACCAGGCAAGTTTGGTGGGGGTGCTCCCTTTTCAATCTTCATTCCCGAAACAGATACACAATATTTGGTTGCACTAATTGATGTAAGCGGCAACCCCTTCCCGAGGAAGCAATGTTCATAAAGATTTGTAATGTTCCTTGTAGTGAGTTATTACAATTCTTGCTCATAAGTGGTTTTTTTTAAAAAATTATGCTTGACTACAGTGTGCAGATACTTAAGAGCAAAAAAGATGTTTTTAGTCTTTATCTTCAGGACCTTTATTTTTTAAACATTTTTCGGGTTTTGGAGCCAGTGTTAAGGGAAGTCTTGAAGGCACATAATGGGGAATCCCTATAGGCATTTTCAAGCTGTGAAAAAACAGACAGAAACAAAATGTGCACTAAACGTACTCCAAAATGTGTCCTTTGTGTGGAAACATTGGGCACAGTATTGTATTCAAAACAATCAAAAGGGGGCACGTAAACAACGTGTTCTAGCTGAAAAAAATGCATCAAGTGTTTGGTGAACACAAGGGGGAAAATGCTCATGAAGAAGTGTTTTAATTGCAAAGGGGATGCATCATGTAGATTATGCCCCAAAAACTTTTGCCCTTTAAAACGAAGACTCCCCTACAATCGGAAGTCAAAGCAAAGATTAAAATTTAGAGATAAGTTTAAAGCAACTGCTCTCCGATAGCTCAAATTGGTATCTAAAAAATTAACAAAACCCAAAGTGTAACACTATTTGATCAAGGCTCACAAAAGGTCCTCTAAGAAGAAAGTGTTGGGAGAAACTGAATAAACAACCCTATGCCAAGTCAGTTAGTTTTTGGGTTTTTTCCACATTCTGGTAACATACATAGATTAGCCGAATCACTTTGGGTTTGGGAAAAAGGAAAAAGCGTGAAGCTGTGGTGTAGTTGATTTGCCTAAGTCTGTGCAGATCCAGGGATTTAAAAGAAACAGTTGCAGCACTGAAAACAGCTAAGGTCAAGTTAGCCTGTCCTGACATACGACGGGACACTATTACTCCAATTGATTTAATCATTGGAAGTGATTATTATCACTGTTTTGTGCAAAATATAGTAAGTAAACATGATGTTCACTTGCTGAAAACAGCAGACCACATGATATGTGGTCCCATTCCCTCTCAAAGTGGGAAAGAAGCTGATATTGATTCAGTGGAAAATGTACTAGTTACGAGAATAACCACTGATCATGTACCACAGCAAAAATTATCATTTATTTATTTTTTTTATTTATTTAGTAATTTGAGCATACATACAGAGGTACAAAAAAATAAAGGTAAGAGCAGCATGCCAAAGCCACTTATATGCATAGCATTACGGGCCTGGTTAAAATTAAATTAAAATTAACTAAGCAATGTGAAAAACGTGATAAAAATTTTGTAAAAGATAAAATATAAAACACAAAGGTTTACAAAGAAAGGGCATATGGTTGCATGTATTGCGTAATTTCATCGAAATGGATATTCTGTTAGATTGGGTTTTAGGTTTTTTAAATTTATGTGATATAATTTTGGGAAAAAATTTAAAATAAATTTTTAAAGGGCAGTTATTCAGTATTTTTTGGTTTTTTGGGGGAGTAAGTGATCTTTGGAAGAGGGCTTTGAATTTATAAACAGGTGTGTTTCTTTTATATTTCAGGTATGAAAAATTTCCCGATTTTTGGGCCTTTTATGTGCATTGGTTTTTGCATAGGTGGATGGACACGAGGAACATAAAAAAGTGATCTGTGCCCTTTTGTTATGGTTGTGTTCTGTTTTAGGTTGGGAAGGAGATGTTTGAGGGGGGGTTAATTCTGAGTTAAGTGTTTTATGTATGAAAAAAGGTTTCAAAAATAAGTATGGGTGTTTTTGTATGGTGAGTAGGTTGAGGTTTTGAATATTTGGGGGAGTGTGCTGGTTAAGTTTAAAATTTTTTTTATTATGCAAACCCCTACCCCTCCCGTGGGGGGTTGTCAAAAGATTACAGAGGTACATAATGGGTCCAGGGACTGGGCCTCAAAGTTTTGATAGCTGAGCAAGTTACAGAGGTAATGAATTCACAATTTAAAAAAGGTAATGAACTCACAATTTACAAAGTAATGAAAATACCCGGTAGGTCTAGTCACAAATCATGACAAGTACAAAGGTATTTACAGATTACAGAGGTACACAATGGGTCCAGGGACCGGGCTCCAAAGTTTTGATGGCTTTCTAACTGCAGCCTTTTGTTGGGTAATTAGTGGTCTGAGATGGTTAATTGTTGTTGAGCCCCATGCACAAATTCCATAGGTGAGATAGGGGTAAATAGGGAGTGATATAGGGCCAGGAGGGCTGACTGTGGAGCATAGTACCGTATCTTCGATAGTATGCCTACAGTCTTGGAAATTTTCTTAGAAATTTGTTGTATATGTGTATGAAATTTGAGTCTATTATCAAGGTGGATTCCTAAGAATTTTCCCTCTGTTAGCTTTGTGATAGGTGATCCGTTTATCATTATGTTAAGAGGGACATCTGTAGCTCTGTTCCCAAAACTGAATGAAGTAGTTTTTTGTCAATGTTTAGTGTAAGTTTGTTAGTCCTATCCAGGTAGATATTTTCTGTAATTCGGTATTTACAGTATTGACTAGCGTGACTGGGCTCGGGTGAGAGAAGAGTATGTAGTGTCTCTGAAAATAGTGTGGGTTTGAGTAATTGTGAAGCATTTGGCAGGTCTTTTATGTATAGGAGAAAGAGAAGAGGGCCAAGGACACTTCCCTGTGGGAAGAAATGAATGAACCAGTTGATAAGTTGTGGGATTTAGATGCGATAGGTATTGATGTAAATTTAAACCAAGTCCACCAGAGTCTCAGACTTAACCAATATTTGGACACTGTCAAATTTTAAAGTATGGACAGTATTGGGTTGGTTACCATGGAAATTAAATCCACCACATCTGCCTAGCAATTATCGCATGGCTTTCGGACAGATGAAAGCACAAATCATGAGCTCAGGAAGAATCCAGAGACTACTGTCTATGATAATTTTCATAAAAGAACAGTTGGACATAAATTCATTGAGGAAATAGTCGAAGATAAGTTGAAGACAGAAGCTCTTTATCTCCCGCACCATGGAGTCAGAAAAGATTCTGAAACCACTCCTTACATGTTGTATAAAATTTTGGGCAGCGCACGTGCAAATGAAGATGTAGCAAGTCTTAATGATTGTCTGATGCCGGACCCTCACTAACTGAGAAGCTTGGGACGTGCTTATGAAATTTCGCACAAACTCATATACCTACAGGCTGATATTTCCAAAGCTTTCTTAAGAGTAGGACTACAAGAAATAGATAGAGATTATACTCGATTCTTGTGGCCTGAAATTCCACATGATCCTCAAAGTCTTGTGAAAACTTATCTTTTCAAAATCAGTATTATTAGGGGTAACTTCCTCTCCATTCTTACTAGAAGCTACTCTAAATACACATTTGAAGAATCTGAAGTCCCTTCAAAGAAATCTTAAGAAAAGTTTCTATGTGGACCAATCATCAAGGGTGGTATTAAACTGGTTATAAATACCGACAAGTTGGTTTAGAAAGACACGTAAGCAACACTACGACATTATTTATTAAAAACGATTCGTGGTCTGGGACCTTGAATCACTTTAACATACAGAGGTAGAAAACATTTTATTTATAGCGGAGAGTGAGGTGTGGACGCACGTGACTCCTGAGGAATGTCATAAGAAAACATAAGAATCGGAGGAACAATTAGAAGGCTACTGGCCATGCGAGGCAGGCCTTATCAAAACATCCTCTTGCTATGATGAAGACGTGGTAGACGATGATATCATGAGACCTCCTCGTGTTGTTGGGTTGGTGGTGCTTAAGTATCTGTTGCCAATGTTTTTGAAATTTTGTAGTTTCCAGTGTTGCGTTCTATAGTGTCGGTTGTGACGGTGATTAGTGAGGCTTCTAGGCAACCGTCCGGCGTCTGAGGTCTGTACAGTGAGAGAACGAGTTGTGCCTCATGCCAGTTCTCAAACTGTCCCGTGGAGTCTCTGTGGAGGACCAGCCATACCTTACACCGTCTCTGTAGAGCATTTCGATGCTCATTCAAGCGGACTGCAAGATCTCTAGCCTGTCTCGCCTACCTATTTTCTTGGACAGAAACCCACAGGGGATAGTGTAGACGCCCTGCTGTGGGGCTGCGTTTCGTAGTGAGGTCTTTGAATAGATGATGTGTATTGGTGTGGAAACGTTGAAGTTATCAGCAAGTGCCCAGCGAGATATTCGTGGCATCATTCAACCACAATGGGAGTATATCGTACTGCTTAGGGGGCTGTTCCATGCGCGGTTTTTTGTTGAGAATAGCTGTTATGCCTTAAGTCTGCAATCTCGGATGAAGAAAGATGGGAACTGAAGACGTGTAAAGGCTTGTGTTATGTAAGTGCATTCTTCTTCTAGAAAACAAGGGCTGGAGATGCGAAGAGCTCTCAAGAAGAAGCCAATGAGGACTCCTCTCTTAGTGCGGGTGTCTTGGTGTGAATAAAAGTGTATAAGATCGTCCTTGTTGGTAGGTTTTCTATACACTTTGAAGAGAAGTGGCTGTCTTCAAGCAGGCACTGGCCAAGCACCTAAAGTCGGTACCTGACCAGCCGGGTTGTGGCTTGTACGTTGGATTGCGTGCAGCCAACAGTAACAGCCTGGTTGGTCAGGCTCTGATCCACCATGAGGCCTGGTCGCAGACCGGGCCGCGGGGGCGTTGACCCCCGGAACTCTCTCCAGGAACAGTGTAGTGTCTCTCTCTCCAGGAACATTATCTTCTCCATTACCGTACATGGTATACATGCCAGTGTATGTGTGTGTACTCACCTAATTCATCTAAATGTGGTTGCAGGAGTCTATTAAGTAAGTTTATTCAGGTATACACAAATAGAATTATCATACATAGCAGTATATGTGTAGAGAACCTAGGATAACCCAAAAAAGTCAGAGTGACTTATTTCCATTCATAGCTCCTGGCCACGCCTCTTCACTGGTCTCTACTAGGTCCACTATCTCCCTGCTTAATGAACCTTATCGTAACTCTTCTTAAACCTATGTATGGTTCCTGCCTCCACTACATCACTTTCCAGATTGTTCCACTTCCTGACAACTCTATGACTGAAGAAATGCTCTCTAACATCCCTGTGACTCACCCGAGTCTTCAACTTCAAACTGTAACCCCTTGATGCTGTGTCCCATCTCTAGAACATACTATCTCTGTCCACCTTGTTAATTCTTCTCAGAATTTTATATGTCGTTATCATGTCTCCCCTGTCCCTCCTGTCTTCCAGTGTCGTCAGGTCGAGTTCCCTTAACCTCTCCTCGTAGGACATGTCCCTTAGCTCCAGGACTAGTCTTGTTCCAAACCTTTGTACTTTCTCTAATTTTTTGACGTGCTTGACCAGGTGTGGGTTCCAGACTGATGCTGCATACTCTGATATGGGTCTGACGTGTACTCACCTATTTGTGGTTGCAGGGGTCGAGTCTTAGCTCCTGGCCCCGCCTCTTCACCGGTTGCTACTGGGCCCTCTCTCCCCCCGCTCCATGAGCTTTATCAAACCTCGTCTTAAAACTGTGTATGGTTCCTGCCTCCACTACGTCATTTTCTAGGCTATTGCACTGCCTTACAACTCTATGACTGAAGAAATACTTCCTACTATCTCTCTGACTCATTTGTGTCTTCAACTTCCAATTGTGGCCTCTTGTTTCTGTGTCCCCTCCCTGGAACATCCTGTCTTTGTCCACCTTGTCTATTCCACGCAGTATTTTATATGTCGTTATCATGTCTCCCCTGACCCTCCTGTCCTCCAGTGTCGTCAGGCCGATTTCCCTGTGTGTGTGTGTGTGTGTGTGTGTGTGTGTGTGTGTGTGTGTGTGTGTGTGTGTGTGTGTGTGTGTGTGTACTCACCTATTTGTGGTTGCAGGGGTCGAGTCCTAGCTCCTGTGTGTGTGTGTGTGTGTGTGTGTGTGTGTGTGTGTGTGTGTGTGTGTGTGTGTGTGTACTCACCTATTTGTGGTTGCAGGGGTCGAGTCCTAGCTCCTGTGTACTCACCTATTTGTGGTTGCAGGGGTCGAGTCCTAGCTCCTGGCCCCGCCTCTTCACCGGTTGCTACTAGGCCTCTCTCTCCCCGCTCCATGAGCTTTATCAAACCTCGTCTTAAAACTGTGTATGGTTCCTGCCTCCACTACGTCATTTTCTAGGCTATTCCACTGCCTTACAACTCTATGACTGAAGAAATACTTCCTACTATCTCTCTGACTCATTTGTGTCTTCAACTTCCAATTGTGGCCTCTTGTTTCTGTGTCCCCTCCCTGGAACATCCTGTCTTTGTCCACCTTGTCTATTCCACGCAGTATTTTATATGTCGTTATCATGTCTCCCCTGACCCTCCTGTCCTCCAGTGTCGTAAGGCCGATTTCCCTTAATCTTTCTTCATAGGACATTCCCCTTAGCTCTGGAACTAACCTTGTCGCAAACCTTTGTACTTTCTCTAGTTTCTTGACGTGCTTTATCAAGTGTGTGTGAGTGTGTGTGTGTGTGTGTGTGTGTGTGTGTGTGTGTGTGTGTGTGTGTGTGTGTGTGTGTGTGTGTGTGTGTGTGTGTGTGTGGGGCCGTGTTAAGGGCAAACACTAGTTAGTACTCTCTCACCAACACCTCAGTTCAGTGCAAGCATCGTGTTGACGTGGATGGTTCATTCACTCGCTCACAGCGTGGCCGAGGTGAGGACATCTACAAGTGGGTCAGTACTGACAGTGACGGGGTGGTAGTACTGACAGTGACGGGGCTGGTAGTACTGACAGTGACGGGGTGGTAGTACTGACAGTAAAGGGGGTGGTAGTACTGACAGTGACGGGGCTGGTAGTACTGACAGTGACGGGGTGGTAGTACTGACAGTGACGGGGTGGTAGTACTGACAGTGACGGGGCTGGTAGTACTGACAGTGACGGGGTGGTAGTACTGACAGTGACGGGGTGGTAGTACTGACAGTGACGGGGTGGTAGTACTGACAGTGACGGGGTGGTAGTACTGACAGTGACGGGGTGGTAGTACTGACAGTGACGGGGTGGTAGTACTGGACAGTGACGGGGTGGTAGTACGACAGTGACGGGGCTGGTAGTACTGACAGTGACGGGGTGGTAGTACTGACAGTGACGGGGCTGGTAGTACTGACAGTGACGGGGTGGTAGTACTGACAGTGACGGGGCTTTTAGTACTGACAGTGACGGGGCTGGTAGTACTGACAGTGACGGGCTGGTAGTACTGACAGTGACGGGGTGGTAGTACTGACAGTGACGGGGTGGTAGTACTGACAGTGACGGGGTGGTAGTACTGACAGTGACGGGGTGGTAGTACTGACAGTGACGGGGTGGTAGTACTGACAGTGACGGGGCTGGTAGTACTGACAGTGACGGGGTGGTAGTACTGACAGTGACGGGGTGGTAGTACTGACAGTGACGGGGTTGGTAGTACTGACAGTGACGGGGCTGGTAGTACTGACAGTGACGGGGCTGGTAGTACGGGACAGTGACGGGGTGGTAGTACTGACAGTGACGGGGCTGGTAGTACTGACAGTGACGGGGTGGTAGTACTGACAGTGACGGGGCTGGTAGTACTGACAGTGACGGGGCTGGTAGTACTGACAGTGACGGGGTGGTAGTACTGACAGTGACGGGGCTGGTAGTACTGACAGTGACGGGGTGTAGTACGGGACAGTGACGGGGTGGTAGTACTGACCAGTGACGGGGTGGTAGTACTAAACAGTGAGGGGGTGGTAGTACTGACAGTGACGGGCTGGTAGTACTGACAGTGACGGGGTGGTAGTACTGACAGTGACGGGGCTGGTAGTACTGACAGTGACGGGGCTGGTAGTACTGACAGTGACGGGGTGGTAGTACTGACAGTGACGGGGTGGTAGTACTGACAGTGACGGGGTGGTAGTACTGACAGTGACGGGGTGGTAGTACTGACAGTGACGGGGTTGGTAGTACTGACAGTGACGGGGTTGGTATTGAGTTGATATCTGATGCTATTTTTTTTTCAAGCTGAAAAAATTTGCAATTATCTACATAACTGGTATTGTCCATTACTTGTGGTGTCGTCCTGGTAGAGAGGTTTGAGGATACATCACCAGTACCTTGCTTAGTAAGTCATATGTTCTTCACTTATGTTCTTCACGGTGTAATTGAACCATTGTTATGTATAGTTATTGACACGTAATAAATTACTTGTAGCTAGGTCACATAAATAAGGTTTTTAAGTAAGCAATGATAGATTCAGTGGTAAAAATTACAATAAACAATTTATAACATGAAGTATAAATGAGTATTTTAAACAATAAAATTTAAACATTTCAATTACTAAGCATTATAGTTGTACAAATTTGTAGCATTACAGTGTATAACAAAATGATCAATATACTATATACAACCGTACAATTGTTGGTAAAGTCCCACACGTTCCCAAAATACATTTATATAAGTGAATAAGAGTTTCTGATGTGATAGAGTTCTCCCAGTTATATGGGGGAAGGTTAACTCAAGGTTGTACTCGGTGGCCTGGTGGCTAAAGCTCCCGCTTCACACACGGAGAGCCCGGGTTCGATTCCCGGCGGGTGGAAACATTTCGACACGTTTCCTTACACCTGTTGTCCTGTTCACCTAGCAGCAAATAGGTACCTGGGTGTTAGTCGACTGGTTTGGGTCGCATCCTGTGGGACAAGATTAAGGACCCCAATGGAAATAAGTTACAGTCCTCGATGACGCACTGACTTTCTTGGGTTATCCTGGGTGGCTAACCCTCCAGGGTTAAAAATCCGAACGAAATCTTATCTTATCTTAAAATTAACCCACATAATTCCTCTCAAGCTTCAGTGCCACAATGTGAAAAATTCCTCATAATATTGACTTTAATCTTCCTTATGGAGGAATAAACACATTCTGCACTTGGTAAATTCGTAATATTTTTTTATTGATTTGCTTTTAGATTTATATTTCTCTTTTGACATGCTTCAAAATGTCTCTGAAAAAAAGGTTTGTGATTTTATGGTCCTACTGAGGCGCTGGACCTGAAGCTTCAGCATTTGCAGTCCTTAATATAACCCTGGTGTAGCCTACTGGTATACGTCTTTCTTCCATTATATCTACTTCAGTGAGGAAGGAGTCTCTGGGCACTGGACTTCAGTGAGGAAGGGGTCTCTGGGCACGACTTCTGTGAAGAAGGAGTCTCTGGGCACTGGACTTCAGTGAGGAAGGGGTCTCTGGGCACTGGACTTCAGTGAGGAAGGGGTCTCTGGGCACGACTTCTGTGAGGAAGGAGTCTCTGGGCACTGGACTTCAGTGAGGAAGGGGTCTCTGGGCACTGGACTTCAGTGAGGAAGGGGTCTCTGGGCACTGGACTTCAGTGAGGAAGGGGTCTCTGGGCACTGGACTTCAGTGAGGAAGGGGTCTCTGGGCATGGACTTCAGTGAGGAAGGGGTCTCTGGGCACTGGACTTCAGTGAGGAAGGGGTCTCTGGGCACTGGACTTCAGTGAGGAAGGGGTCTCTGGGCACTGGACTTCAGTGAGGAAGGGGTCTCTGGGCACTGGACTTCAGTGAGGAAGGGGTCTCTGGGAACTGGACTTCAGTGAGGAAGGGGTCTCTGGGAACTGGACTTCAGTGAGGAAGGGGGTCTCTGGGCACTCGACTTCAGTGAGGAAGGGTCTCTGGGCACTGGACTTCAGTGAGGAAGGGGTCTCTGGGCACTGGGACTTCAGTGAGGAAGGGGTCTCTGGGCACTGGACTTCAGTGAGGAAGGGTCTCTGGGCACTGGACTTCAGTGAGGAAGGGGTCTCTGGGCACTGGACTTCAGTGAGGAAGGGGTCTCTGGGCATGACTTCAGTGAGGAAGGGGTCTCTGGGCACTGGACTTCAGTGAGGAAGGGGTCTCTGGGCACTGGACTTCAGTGAGGAAGGGGTCTCTGGGCATGGACTTCAGTGAGGAAGGAGTCTCTGGGCACGGGGACTTCAGTGAGGAAGGGGTCTTGGGCACTGGACTTCAGTGAGGAAGGGGTCTCTGGGCACTGGACTTCAGTGAGGAAGGGGTCTCTGGGCACTGGACTTCAGTGTGGAAGGGGTCTCCTGGCACGACTTCTGTGAGGAAGGAGTCTCTGGGCACTGGACTTCAGTGAGGAAGGGGTCTCTGGGCACTGGACTTCAGTGAGGAAGGGGTCTCTGGGCACTGGACTTCAGTGAGGAAGGGGTCTCCTGGGCACGACTTCTGTGAGGAAGGAGTCTCTGGGCACTGGACTTCAGTGAGGAAGGGTCTCTGGGCACTGGACTTCAGTGAGGAAGGGGTCTCTGGGCACTGGACTTCAGTGAGGAAGGGGTCTCTGGCACTGGACTTCAGTGAGGAAGGGGTCTCTGGGCACGACTTCTGTGAGGAAGGAGTCTCTGGGCACTGGACTTCAGTGAGGAAGGGGTCTCTGGGCACTGGACTTCAGTGAGGAAGGGGTCTCTGGGCACTGGACTTCAGTGAGGAAGGGGTCTCTGGGCACTGGACTTCAGTGAGGAAGGGGTCTCTGGGCACTGGACTTCAGTGAGGAAGGGGTCTCTGGGCACTGGACTTCAGTGAGGAAGGGGTCTCTGGGCACGACTTCTGTGAGGAAGGAGTCTCTGGGCACTGGACTTCAGTGAGGAAGGGGTCTCTGGGCACTGGACTTCAGTGAGGAAGGGGTCTCTGGGCATGGACTTCAGTGAGGAAGGGGTCTCTGGCACTGGACTTCAGTGAGGAAGGGGTCTCTGGGCAACTGGACTTCAGTGAGGAAGGGGTCTCTGGGCACTGGACTTCAGTGAGGAAGGGGTCTCTGGGCACTGGACTTCAGTGAGGAAGGGGTCTCTGGGCACTGGACTTCAGTGAGGAAGGGGTCTCTGGGCACTGGACTTCAGTGAGGAAGGGGTCTCTGGGCACTGGACTCAGTGAGGAAGGAGTCTCTGGGCACTGGACTTCAGTGAGGAAGGGGTCTCTGGGCACTGGACTTCAGTGGGGAAAGGGGTCTCTGGGAACTGGACTTCAGTGAGGAAGGGGTCTCTGGGCACTGGACTTCAGTGAGGAAGGGGTCTCTGGGCACTGGACTTCAGTGAGGAAGGGTCTCGGGGCACTGGACTTCAGTGAGGAAGGGGTCTCTGGGCACTGGACTTCAGTGAGGAAGGGGTCTCTGGGCACTGGACTTCAGTGAGGAAGGGGTCTCTGGTCACTGGACTTCAGTGAGGAAGGAGTCTCTGGGCACTGGACTTCAGTGAGGAAGGGGTCTCTGGGCACTGGACTTCAGTGAGGAAGGGGTCTCTGGGCACGACTTCTGTGAGGAAGGGGTCTCTGGGCACGACTTCAGTGAGGAAGGGGTCTCTGGGGACGACTTCAGTGAGGAAGGGGTCTCTGAGCACTGGACTTCAGTGACCAAGGGGGTCTCTGAGCACTGGACTTCAGTGACCAAGGGGGTCTCTGGGCACTGGACTTCAGTGACCAAGGGGGTCTCTGGGCACTGTACTTCAGTGACCAAGGGGTCTCTGGGACTGTACTTCAGTGACCAAGGGGGTCTCTGGGCACTGTACTTCAGTGACCAAGGGGGTCTCTGGGCACTGGACTTCAGTGACCAAGGGGGTCTCTGGGCACTGGACTTCAGTGACCAAGGGGGTCTCTGGGCACTGGACTTCAGTGACCAAGGGGGTCTCTGGGCACTGTACTTCAGTGTCCAAGGGGGTCTCTGGCACTGGACTTCAGTGACCAAGGGGGTCTCTGGGCACTGGACTTCATTTGACCAAAGGGGTCTCTGGGCACTGGACTTCAGTGACCAAAGGGTCTCTGGGCACTGGACTTCAGTGACCAAGGGGGTCACTGGGCACTGGACTTCAGTGACCAAGGGGGTCACTGGGCACTGGACTTCAGTGACCAAGGAAGTCACTGGGCACTGGACTTCAGTGAGGAAGGGGTCTCTGGGCACTGGACTTCAGTGACCAAGGGGGTATCTGGGCACTGGACTTCAGTGACCAAAGGGGTCTCTGGGCACTGGACTTCAGTGACCAAGGGGGTATCTGGGCACTGGACTTCAGTGACCAAAGGGGTCTCTGGGCACTGGACTTCAGTGACCAAAGGGGTCTCTGGGCACTGGACTTCAGTGACCAAATGGGTCTCTGGGCACTGGACTTCAGTGACCATGGGGGTCTCTGGGCACTGGACTTCAGTGACCATGGGGGTCTCTGGGCACTGTACTTCAGTGACCAAAGGGGCCTCTGGGCACTGGACTTCAGTGACCAAAGGGGTCTCTGGGCACTGGACTTCAGTGACCAAGGGGGTCACTGGGCACTGGACTTCAGTGACCAAGGGGGTCACTGGGCACTGGACTTCAGGACCAAGGGGGTCTCGGGCACTGGACTTCAGTGACCAAGGGGGTCTCTGGGCACTGGACTTCAGTGACCAAAGGGGTCTCTGGGCACTGGACTTCAGTGACCAAAGGGGTCTCTGGGCACTGGACTTCAGTGACCAAAGGGGTTCTGGGCACTGGACTTCAGTGACCAAAGGGGTCTCTGGGCACTGGACTTCAGTGACCAAAGGGGTCTCTGGGCACTGGACTTCAGTGACCATGGGGGTCTCTGGGCACTGGACTTCAGTGACCATGGGGGGTCTCGGGCACTGAAACTTCAGTGACAAAGGGGCCTCTGGGCACTGGACTTCAGTGACCAAAGGGGTCTCTGGGCACTGGACTTCAGTGACCAAAGGGGTCTCTGGGCACTGGATTTCAGTGACCAAGGGGGTCTCTGGGCACTGAACTTCAGTGACCAAAGGGGTCTCTGGGCACTGGACTTCAGTGACCAAAGGGGTCTCTGGGCATGGACTTCAGTGACCAAGGGGGTCTCTGGGCACTGAACCTTCAGGGGACCAAAGGGGTCTCTGGGCACTGGACTTCAGTGACCAAAGGGGTCCCTGGGCACTGGACTTCAGTGACAAGGGGGTCTCTGGGCACTGGACTTCAGTGACCAAAGGGGGGCCTCTGGGCACTGGACTTCAGTGACCAAAGGGGTCCCTGGGCACTGGACTTCAGTGACCAAGGGGTCTCTGGGCACTGGACTTCAGTGACCAAGGGGGTCTCTGGGCACTGGACTTCAGTGACCAAAGGGGCCTCTGGGCACTGGACTTCAGTGACCAAAGGGGTCCCTGGGCACTGGACTTCAGTGACCAAGGGGGTCTCTGGGCACTGGACTTCAGTGACCAAAGGGGTCCCTGGGCACTGGACTTCAGTGACCAAAGGGGCCTCTGGGCACTGGACTTCAGTGACCAAGGGGGTCTCTGGGCACTGGACTTCAGTGACCAAAGGGTCCCTGGGCACTGGACTTCAGTGACCAAGGGGGTCTCTGGGCACTGGACTTCAGTGACCAAAGGGGTCCCTGGGCACTGGACTTCAGTGACCAAAGGGGCCTCTGGGCACTGGACTTCAGTGACCAAAGGGGTCTCTGGGCACTGGACTTCAGTGACCAAAGGGGTCACTGGGCACTGGACTTCAGTGACCAAGGGGGTCACTGGGCACTGGACTTCAGTGACCAAGGGGGTCACTGGGCACTGGGGCACCAACGAATGCTTCATGATATTTTTTTTCACTCAGCTACGAACGTTCATATTCTTCGTGTCTAAATACTTGATTGGAGAACTAAAGAATTTTCTGATAATTATTACCTCCTTTCAAGAAAGGTACCTTGATACTGGCGAAAGGCTCTTGATCCATGAAACTGGAGCTACTTTTTCCCGTTTCCAAGGTCACACATGATTGCCTCTCTCTTATGGGTTTAGCGCAACCACATAAATGTGATAATGATTATAATAATATTTAGACCAGTATTAAATTTATGGCAAGAGAGTAAACCCGCAAGGGATATACAGCTCCAAGGGCATGGAAGGTAATCATGTGTGATCCAAGGAAGCAGAGGATAGAGTTAATTACCTTAATTATGAGTCCCTTAATAACAAGCTTTGAAGAGCTGATATTAATAACTAACTTGTACAAATTGTTAAGTTAGTATTTAGAGTAGAAAAAATACTGAGGTTAGTGAATGAGCGAGTGAATGAGCGAGTGAGGGAATGAGTGAACGAGGGAATGAGTGAACGAGGGAATGAGTGAGTGAATAAGCGAGTGAGCGGGTGAATGAGCGAGTGAGCGAGTGAATGAACGAGTGGGTGAATGAGCGAGTGAATGAGTGAGCGAATGAGCGAGGGAATGAGTGAATGAGCGAGTGAGCGAGTGAGCTAGTGAGCGGGTGAATGAGCGAGTGAGTGAGTGAATGAACGAGTGGGTGAATGAGCGAGTGAATGAGTGAGCGAATGAGCGAGGGAATGAGTGAATGAGCGAGTGAGCGAGTGAGCTAGTGAGCGGGTGAATGAGCGAGTGAGTGAGCGGGTGAGTGAATGAGCGAGTGAATGAGCGAGTGAGCGAGCGAGTGAGCGAGCGAGTGAATGAAGGAGGGAGTGAGCGAGAGCGAGGGAATGAGCGAGCGAGTGAAAAGCGAGTGAG
Organism: Cherax quadricarinatus; assembly: GCF_026875155.1. Classification (NCBI taxonomy): domain Eukaryota; kingdom Metazoa; phylum Arthropoda; class Malacostraca; order Decapoda; family Parastacidae; genus Cherax; species Cherax quadricarinatus. Next base: position 10,703,653 of record NC_069466.1, read on the forward strand.
GGAATGAGCGAGTGAGGGAATGAGCGAGCGATGGTGAGCGAGGGAATGAGCGAGTGAATGAGCGAGTGAGTGAGCGAGTGAGTGAGCAAGGAATGAGTAAGCGAGTGAATGAGCGAGTGAGCTAGTGAGCGAGTGAATGAGCGAGTGAGTGGCGGGTGAGTGAATGAGCTAGTGAGCGAGCGAGTGAATGAGCGAGTGAGCGAGCGAGTGAATGAGGGAGTGAGCGAGTGACAGCGAGGGAATGAGCGAGCGAGTGAAAAAGCGAGTGAGCGAGTGAGGGAATGAGCGAGCGAGTGAGCGAGGGAATGAGCGAGTGAATGAGCGAGTGAGTGAGCGAGTGAATGAGTAAGCGAGTGAATGAGCGAGTGAGCTAGTGAGCGGGTGAATGAGCGAGTGAGCGGGTGAGTGAATGAGCGAGTGAATGAGCGAGTGAGTGAGCGAGTGAATGAGCGAGTGAGCGAGCGAGTGAATGAGGGAGTGAGCGAGCGAGTGAATGAGGGAGGGAGTGAGCGAGTGAGAGCGAGGGAATGAGCGAGCGAGTGAAAAAGCGAGTGAGCGAGTGAGGGAATGAGCGAGTGAGGGAATGAGCGAGCGAGTGAGCGAGGGAATGAGCGAGTGAATGAGCGAGTGAGTGAGCGAGCAAGGGAATGAGTAAGCGAGTGAATGAGCGAGCGAGGGAATGAGTGAATGAGCGAGCGAGTGAATAAGTGAGTGAGCAAGTGAGGGAATGAGCGAGCGAGTGTGCGAGTGAATGAGCAAGTGAGCGAGTGAATGAGCGAGTGAGTGAGAAAGGGGAATGAGTAGGCGAGTGAATGAGCGAGCGAGGGAATGAGTGAATGAGCGAGCGAGGGAATGAGTGAATGAGCGAGCGAGTGAATGAGCGAGCGAGTGAATGAGCGAGTGAGGGAATGAGTGAATGAGCGAGTGAGGGAATGAGTGAATGAGCGAGTGAGCGAGTGAATGAGCGATGTGAGCGAGTGAATGAGCGAGTGAGCGAGCGAGTGAATGAGTGAATGAGCGAGCGAGTGAATGAGCGAGCGAGTGAATGAGCGAGTGAGCGAGCGAGGGAATGAGTGAATGAGCGAGCGAGCGAGTGAATGAGCTAGTGAGTGAGCTAGAGATTGAGAGAGTGAGCAAGCGAGGTGAGTGTGGTGGAGGCATCACAGGTCACCCCACTGGAAATATGTCACTTTGACTTGTGTTATCCCAGGTTCTCTGCACATATGTTGTTATGTATGATAATTAATGTAACTGTATTTGTGTATACCTGAATAAACTACCTGATGCTTCTACTAATCATTTAATGCTGTTACATTTTTCTTTTATAATCTTCACTCTCTAAACTACAATTCAATTTATTAGGTATATCTGAATCCTCTCAAAATATTCTTTATGTGTACGAATTATAGCACTGAACAAAATATAATTCATAAACAAGACTTTATCTGCTTATCATCTTAAGGATTTGTACTAATTTTATACCTCTGGTGTATTTTCAGAAGATTTTAATATAGGGTACAGCTGAAAAGTCCGGCAAAAGGTGGTACATGAAGCAACAACTCATGTGAGATGGAGGATCTTTCTGGTTCACAAGACCCATTGTTTACTGACAACACTACAGACAACCAGCAAGTCAGAGTCAACACTGAACTACAGCTAGACGATGCAACACACACAATTGTGCAGTCGACAGTGAGCTCAAGTTAGTGATAAATGCATATATATATATATATATATATATAATATATATATATATATATATATATATATATATATATATATATATATTTTATATAGATTGGAGGGAGAGAGTATGGAGGAGGTGAATGTATTCAGATATTTAGGAGTGGACGTGTCAGCGGATGGGTCTACGAAAGATGAGGTGAATCACAGAATTGATGACGGGAAAAGGGTGAGTGGTGCACTTAGGAGTCTGTGGAGACAAAGAACTTTGTCCATGGAAGCAAAGAGGGAAATGTATGAGAGTATAGTTGTACCAACACTCTTGTATGGGTGTGAAGCATGGGTGATGAATGTTGCAACGAGAAGGCTTGAGGCAGTGGAGATGTCATGTCTGAGGGCAATGTGTGGTGTGAATATAATGCACAGAATTCGTAGTTTGGAAATTAGGAGGTGTGGGATTACCAAAACTATTATCCAGAGGGCTGAGGAGGGGTTGTTGAGGTGGTTCGGACATGTAGAGAGAATGGAACAAAACAGAATGACTTCGAGTGTGTATAAATCTGTAGAGGGAAGGCGGGGTAGTGGTCGGCCTAGGAAGGGTTAGAGGGAGGGGGTAAAGGAGGACTTGTGTGCGAGGGGCATGGACTTCCAGCAAGCGTGCATGAGCGTATTTGATAGGAGTGAATGGAGACAAATGGTTTTTAATCCTTGACATGCTGTTGGAGTGTGAGCAAAGTAGCATTTATGAAGGGATTCAGGGAAACCGGTAGGTCGGACTTGAGTCCTGGAGATGGGAAGTACAGTGTCTGCACTCTGAAGGAGGGGTGTTAATGTTGCAGTTTTATAACTGTAGTGTAAGCATGCCTCTGGCAAGACAGTGATGGAGTGAATGATGATGCAAGTTTTTCTTTTTCGGGCCACTCTGCCTTGGTGGGAATCAGCCGATGTGTTAATAAAAAAAATAATATGCAGAACAGCCACTGTGAAAAACAGTAGATTTCCAAATGCTTTCATGATTTCTCACATTACGAAGGAACTGTAAAAATAAAAGATAGGAAAGCATATAAGGGCGAAACTACATCTCAGGGTCACCTTACAACACCTGATGATATAGGTAGTCGAGGATCTTTCACACACAGCTTATATTCCACCCAAACTTCAAAAATTTAACTTGCCTAGTGTATCTTAAATTCTTCCCAAATTTGATTAATTATCAATGAGTCCAATTTGCATAATCCAAAAGCAATATTCATATTATTTTCAAAACTATTTTTATGAAATTTGATAGATTCTGCTGTATTTCTATCAACCATGGACTTGCTTGATACAACTTTTTCAACCTTTTAAAAATCAATTGGATGGTTAAAATATATCACATGAATAAACAAATCATTAGAATCCTGTCCACTTCTAATGCTATAATTATGTTGTTTTAATCTAAGTTCAAGACTTTTCTCAGTTTGACTATAATAAACATTATTACATTTTTTACAAGGAATCCTGTAGTTTTTAATTTAGTTTAATGTAGACACACACACCATTTTTGGGGCTTTTTTTTATTCATCAAAAGATTTTTAAATACAACTTTGATATTAAAATTCTTAAGTATAAAAGGTATATCCGGCAAATTTTCATGGTAAGGGAGAGTTAGTTAGTTAGTTAAAGATTAGCCGGTATTCTCCCGGCCCGGGCCTTGTCCAAGTGGTGGCCCGGCCTTGGCTCCCTCTTTAGGGAGGGTCTGAGACCTAAGTCTCCCATGGGAGGAGGCACAAGCACCTCCTCATCTTTGGGACCAACTGTCCCCAGGCCTAGCCACAAGCTAGGCCTCTCTGGTCTGCCATCCCCGCCCCAAGGGGGCTAATGGGAATGACAGTCTTATGAGCTAAAGGCTCAGGCTCAGGCACCTACCCTACCCTAGAAGGGCTGGGCATGGTGTCGATCGGTAAGGGAGAACTAACATTTTTAACTGAATAAGGCTAGTTGTCCTTTTTTAAATTGTAGAAAGTATTTATAGCAATTTTAAGATTTATCAATTAAGTGCTTTGAGTATGTTAGATCATTAGCTATATCATCAATCTTCAAGATTTCTTCATCGATGAACTCTGGGCTACAAAGCTCTCAAAAACATTGATGAAAATATAGAAAGTTTAGCTCTGTTATGGCGTGAAGAATATTAGTGCATATAACAACAATTATTTGGTGGTTTTCTGTAAATTTAAAATTTAAAGTCATGGTTCACCTTAATAATTATAACATCGAGAAATGGTACTGAGTTATTTTGTTCAAATTCAACAGTAAAATTTACAGAATGAGCCAGACTATTTAATTTAATTTGAAAAGGTTTATATCTATATTTTTAGGTATTAGAAATAAAACATCAATAAATCTAGCTCTTGGAATTCAACTATTTTTTTACACTGGTTGTTCTAAATATTATGACATTACCTGTTTACTGTGATCTTACTACACACACACACACACACACACACACACACACACACACACACACACACACACATATATATATATATATATATATATATATAATGTCGTGCCGAATATGTAAAACTGGTCAATTAGCAAGAACTCATTTAAAATTAAGTCCTTTCTAAAATTTTCTCTTATGCGTTTAAAGATATATTTTTTTCATTAATGTTGATGTATAAATTTATAATTTTGCACCAAAAGGAACTTAGAAAACTTACCTAACCTTATTATAACAAGCGGAATTTATTTTAGCCCAACCCAACTAAATATATTTTAGATTTCTTTACAATAATTTAATACTAAACAAACACAGTGAAATATATTTTTTTCGTTAGGTTCAGAATGATTTTGGCGAAATTATTGCATACACAAATTTTCACTTGTCCTATATGGCAAGATGAGCCTTGCTATTTAAGCCAAGATAGCAAGTTCTGCCTATTCGGCACGACATATATATATATATATATATATATATATATATATATATATATATATATATATATATATATATATATATGTATATATATATATATGTGTGTGTGTGTGTGTGTGTGTGTGTTAGATGGACGAATCTTCTCGAACGTCATTCAGAGATGACTTCTCTTGTAGTGACTCAGACCTACAGCAAGCAAGTCCTAAAACTCACAGGTCAGTGTGCTAACTGGCTTGCCAGTTTAGAACCTGCTTGCCATGGGTTAGAGTCCAACCCGCTCTGTGATTTGATAACTCCTCTAGGGTTGTGGCTCTCACAGCTGTAACCGACTTACCCTAATCCATTTTCCACCTAAAAAAAAAAATACTGTTATGCTCATACACACCAAAGAACTGGGTAGGGTATTGGGCTAAAAAGTCTGATCCGAGGAAAAGGAGGGTAGTTCCAATTTCTTTGGCCAAGAGCCCTTCTGCAGGATAAACACACACTCCTTGAAGGGGTGATGGGCACGTTCTTCAGTGAATTCTAAAGGCTATAGTTCTCTGATGGTTGGAAACACAACATCCATAACTAACAGAGTTCCCTTCTTCTCTTCTTTCACATTCAGGAGCTGCGCTGCTAGGTAGTAACACCCACATAACAGTATGATACCATTCTAGTGAACATTAAGTGGAGCATCCTGGTTTTGAGTTCCACTGCTATAATGCTGACAATATTGAAAAGACTCCTCGTAGAAGAAACTTTATATACGAATATGTATCTCTTAGAGCGTTATCAAGTCATGAATTAATAAAGATTAAGCAAAACGATACGTGGACCCAAGGAAGCTTATTCTGAAACAAATGTCTTCTTTAAGTGTATTTTTGGGTTGAAATGATACAATGACATGACCAAAACAATGGAGGACATTAATATGAAGCAAGGGATGTAAATTTTTAGACAGAAGCAAACCGCCATGACCATGGTGGAATAACTCACATTTCATAAAAACTGATATAAATGAAATTCACTTATGTAGTGAATAATACAAGAGTAATGAACACTTGTTAATGCTACGTAATAATCCACATGGAGACAGAAACACGGAAAATAAAGTGTTTTTGTCTCGCAGGATTTCCCTTCGTAAGACAAAATTTTGACTCGAATGTATAGAAAACTACAACTTTTTTCGGATTATTAATTTAAGAGAGTAAATAGCTCAGGATAGCCGAAGAAAACTGAATTGTGGCTTATTTCCGCTGTGTTCCTCAGGTCTTCTCCCTTAAAATGCGACACACAACAACCGACTAACTCCTGAATGTATTTACTGCTAGGTGAACAGGGGAAGCAGGTGTTAAGAGCCTTATTCATTTTGAGATTGATCCCAGGTCCTCTCAGTTTGAGACGAATGCTCAACCTATGAGCTACGAGGGGTTCTTGAAGGAGGAGGAGAAAAGTGCTGTAAAGTTTTGGAGAGTCTGCAGAACTTCCAGAAGGGGTACCCATGGTGACTCATAGCTCATATCTGTAGAACCCCCAGATGGAGTACCCATGGCAACTCGTAGCTCAGTATAAAATGACATGAAGCTCAGAGTAGCCACACATTGTGTTTTATTCAATTTTGATAATAAAATAAGCGTCAGGAGTAGTGCGCTCGGCTTGGTTTACCTGGAGTTTACCTGGAGAGAGTTCCGGGGGTCAACACCCCCGCGGCCCGGTCTGTGACCAGGCCTCCTGGTGGATCAGAGCCTGATCAACCAGGCTGTTGCTGCTGGCTGCACGCAAACCAACGTACGAGCCACAGCCCGGCTGGTCAGGAACCGACTTTAGGTGCTTGTCCAGTGCCAGCTTGAAGACTGCCAGGGGTCTGTTGGTAATCCCCCTTATGTATGCTGGGAGGCAGTTGAACAGTCTCGGGCCCCTGACACTTATTGTATGGTCTCTTAACGTGCTAGTGACACCCCTGCTTTTCATTGGGGGGATGTTGCTTCGTCTGCCAAGTCTTTTGCTTTCGTTGTGAGTGATTTTCGTGTGGCAAGTTCGGTACTAGTCCCTCTAGGATTTTCCAGGTGTATAATCATGTATCTCTCCCGCCTGCGTTCCAGGGAATACAGGTTTAGGAACCTCAAGCGCTCCCAGTAATTGAGGTGTTTTATCTCCGTTATGCCACCGTGAAGGTTCTCTGTACATTTTCCAGGTCAGCAATTTCACCTGCCTTGAAAGGTGCTGTTAGTGTGCAGCAATATTCCAGCCTAGATAGAACAAGCGACCTGAAGAGTGTCATCATGGGCTTGGCCTCCCTAGTTTTGAAGGTTCTCATTATCCATCCTGTCATTTTTCTAGCAGATGCGATTGATACAATGTTATGGTCCTTGAAGGTGAGATCCTCCGACATGATCACTCCCAGGTCTTTGACGTTGGTGTTTCGCTCTATTTTGTGGCCAGAATTTGCTTTGTACTCTGATGAAGATTTAATTTCCTCATGTTTACCATATCTGAGTAATTGAAATTTCTCATCGTTGAACTTTCCATATTGTTTTCTGCAGCCCACTGAAAGATTTGGTTGATGTTCGCCTGGAGCCTTGCAGTGTCTGCAATGGAAGACACTGTCATGCAGATTCGGGTGTCATCTGCAAAGGAAGACACGGTGCTGTGGCTGACATCCTTGTCTATGTCGGATATGAGGATGAGGAGCAAGATGGGAGCGAGTACTGTGCCTTGTGGAACAGAGCTTTTCACCGTAGCTGCCTCGGACTTTACTCTGTTGACGACTACTCTCTGTGTTCTGTTAGTGAGGAAAATTATAGATCCATCGACCGGCTTTTCCTGTTATTCCTTTAGCACGCATTTTGTGCGCTATTACGCCATGGTCACACTTGTCGAAGGCTTTTGCAAAGCCTGTATATATTACATCTGCATTCTTTTTGTCTTCCAGTGCATTTAGGACCTTGTCGTAGTGATCCAATAGTTGAGACAGACAGGAGCGACCTGTTCTAAACCCATGTTGCCCTGGGTTGTGTAACTGATGGGTTTCTAGATGGGTGGTGATCTTGCTTCTTAGGACCCTTTCAAAGATTTTTTATGATATGGGATGTTAGTGCTATCGGTCTGTAGTTCTTTGCTGTTGCTTTACTGCCCCCTTTGTGGAATGGGGCTATATCTGTTGTTTTTAGTAACTGTGGGACGACCCCCGTGTCCATGCTCCCTCTCCATAGGATGGAAAAGGCTCGTGATAGGGGCTTCTTGCAGTTCTTGATGAACACGGAGTTCCATGAGTCTGGCCCTGGGGCAGAGTGCATGGGCATGTCATTTATCGCCTGTTCGAAGTCATTTGGCGTCAGGATGACATTGGATAGGCTTGTGTTAACCAAATTTTGTGGCTCTCTCATAAAAAATTAATTTTGATCTTCGACTCTCAGTCTGGTTAGCGGTTTGCTAAAAACTGAGTCATACTGGGACTTGAGTAGCTCACTCATTTCCTTGCTGTCATCTGTGTAGGACCCATCTTGTTTAAGGGGCCTAATACTGGACGCTGTTCTCGACTTTGATTTAGCATAGGAGAAGAAATACTTTAGGTTTCTTTCGATTTCATTTATGGCTTTTAGTTCTTCCCGCGATTCCTGACTCCTATAAGATTCCTTTAGCTTAAGTTCGATGCTTGCTATTTCTCTGACCAGTGTCTCCCTACGCATTTCAGATATATTGACCTCTTTTAGCCGCTCTGTTATTCTTTTCCGTCGCCTGTAAAGGGAGCGCCTGTCTCTTTCTATTTTACATCTACTCCTCCTTTTTCTTAGAGGAATAAGCCTTGTGCATACATCGAGTGCCACCAAGTTAATCTGTTCTAGGCATAAGTTGGGGTCTGTGTTGCTTAGTATATCTTCCCAGCTTATATCAGTTAGGACTTGGTTTACTTGGTCCCAATTTATGTTTTTGTTATTGAAGTTGAATTTGGTGAATGCTCCCTCGTGACTAGTCTCATTATGTCGGTCCGGGGCTCCACGCATACATGTCTGAACCTCAATTATGTTGTGATCTGAGTATATTGTTTTTGATATGGTGACATTTCTTATCAGATCATCATTGTTAGTGAAGATGAGGTCTAGTGTATTCTCCAGTCTAGTAGGCTCTATTATTTGCTGGTTTAAATTGAATTTTGTGCAGAGATTTAAAAGCTCGTGTGAGTGTGAGTTTTCATCAGAGCTGCCTCCTGGTGTTATTACTGCAACAATATTATTTGCTATATTCCTCCATTTTAGGTGCCTTAAGTTCAGTGAGTTACGTTATTCTTGGGCGAGTTGAGCCGTCTGGGCACTTTTCCTTACATCTTACGTCCCTATTCACTTATTAGTAAAGATATATCTGAATACTAGTCGACTGGCGTGGGTCACATCTTAAGGAAAAGAAGAAAGGATCCCAGCGGTAATAAGTCACGTTGCTTGGCTTTCTTGGTTATCCTCGCTTGTTAAGCCTCTGAGGAAATTCGAAGTCTTCTATCCCTAGGCTGGTCCACTAGGCATTTGATCTTACTTCCTGGAGGCCCTAACAAAACAGTAAGTGCCTGAGGTCCCACACAGAACCAAAGTATAAAATATTTATGGTTGGTCAGCAATCGCTGATACTGGAACGGGTTGCCCCACAGCACAATGAGAGGTACCCATATATCTCTCGGCGAATATACGCTGAGAGTTTAATCCTATGTTAGAGATTAAAGAACTCTTGACTGGTGGTGAACGGGTTATATGCGGCCTTAGTGATCCTCATGTAGTAGACAGGATTAACGAACCAACCTCGGTATGATGTGTTCTCTGTAGTGGCTCTCCACAAATGTTTCGGAGTGTTACAGTGGGTGGGATCCTGCCCTCTTGAAAACCTCTGGATGTGCTGCTAAAATAGATATCAAATCACCACAAGCATCAGCTGTAGCAAAATCAGCTCACAACCGAGAGTACCCGGGTTGTACCCAGGGTGAAGTGGGACGCATACAAATCTCCTAACACCTATTGTGTCTATTATGTAGTTGTAAATAGATAACCAAGCGATAACTGACCGTTGAATTACATCCTGAAGTAGGTTATAAAAAGCGTAATTGAAATAAGCCACACTGCTCGACTTTTTTTGGGTTATTTTAGGTTACTAATTCGCTGGGTTTACTAATTTTAATTCTGTAACATAAGGTGGAGGAATGGCAGATTTGCGTTGGAGATGCATAAAACAATGAGCCTCCATTCAACCTCTGCTGCGATTTTCTCTGGCATGGTCACTAATCCTGCACGTATTTGATGTGGAAGTTTATGGGGATCCCAAAATCCCCACCGACGGCTTGCAGATATTAAGCGTTAGGTGGCTAAAGCAACGGTCTGGACTTTTGAGACTCTCTCCCCTCAAGGAAGGTTCCTTGATGTTGGTGAGGGGCTCTTTATTTAGGGCAGTGGTATTCATTGCGCGGCTCGCAAGCCGCTGGCGGCTCGCAATGACTCAATTCACGGCTCTCGAAAAATATATAAATTAATAAAAAAAAATATATAGAAAATAATTTTTCAAGTAAGATACATATTTTCATGAGGTGAGATGGAAGACGAAGTCACAGTAAGAGATAACATTCTAACATCCCTTCCCTAGTCGTACAGAAATCATACATGTCCACTACGGGAAACTGATCAGGGACACGTCTAGCTCTAGGCATCAGTGGTCTCGCTGAATCAGTTGAGTTCAAACTTTCGGGGGAGACTGGACGTATTTCGTTACTCTTGGAGATTTGTGTTTGAAAATAGGCAACAGATATTTGAGACTGCGGCAACATATATGAAAGTAACGACTTAACTGTTGCTGCTTGTGGAAGGTAGCTACGATGGGCTAGTTTTACTTGAAACCAAAGTGCAGTCAAGTAGTGTCCGTTATGATGGATCGATTTGTGGTTAAACAAAAACGCAATAGTGTTTGAAACAGCCATCCCAGACCCGACCAGTAGAAAAGGAGGATGGAGGGGAAAACGAGTGGTAAACAAGGAGACTGTGAGGGACAGGTAACCAAAAGAGAAAGGTACGAGCCTTGATAGTAGGACAGCAAAAAGTGATTCCAGATCGACCCCTACTGCGAAAATTTGACAGAGGCTTCATTTGAAATTGCATGGATCTTGGCTAGCATAAGAAGGCCTTTACAGACGCAGAGATAATTAAAGAGTGTTTTTTGGCCTCGTCTGAAATAATGTACGCTGCCCTTTAATAACAAAGATGAAATCATAAAGCAAATTAGAGGACTACAGCTATCAACACAACAGTAATGAAAAGGGTTATAAAACTTGGTAAAGACATTCGTGGCCAGTTGATTGCAGATTTATCTGCTGCACCATTTTTTTAGCATTGCATTGGATGAAAGCACAGATGTGTGTGACGTTGCTCAAGTGTGTGTATGGGCCAGGTTTCCAAAAGAAGACTTTTCGGGAGAACTATTGTGTTTGTTACCACTGCAAGGCCAACGAGAGGAGAGGATATATTAAGTGCACTTCTATTCTTTTTCCATGAGAATAACCTGAACTGGTCAAATCTAGCATCTGTGTGCACTGATGGTGCTCCAAACATGAAAGGGAAAAGAGAAGGGAGTTGTGGGTTTGATGAGGAAGAGGGAGGAGATACCCAACTTTGCCACTTTTAATTGCTCATACACCAGGAAGCACTTGTGGAAAAACTAAAAAACTGTGAGTTACAAAATGTGATGCGGCTGTTTGTGCGAGTGGGGCAATTTTGTTTCACGAGCACTAAATCACCGCCAGTTTTCGCGAACTGCTGGAGGAGTATGAAACAGAATATGCGATTTTGTGATGCATAACGAGGTGAGATGGTTGTTTTCGTGGCAGAGTACCTGAACGATTTTTTAGTCTCCTCCCTCAAATTTGTGAGTTCCTTAGAAGTAAAGGAAAAAGCCAGCCAGAATTGGAGAATCCTGAATGGATAATGAAGATGGCTCTTTTGACTGATATCACCTGTCATCTGAATTCACTGAATCTACAGTTGCAGGGGCAAAATAAACATCCAGGTAGTATCCTGCGTGTAGTCATTGCATTCCAAAACAAGATTACAACACTATTCATACCAGACAGACAATTTGTTCACTTTCCAAAGCTCAGAACAGCCATCATAAATGATTCAGAATATTTGCAATGTTTCAGCTATGATGCATTTGAGGAAGTACTGAGGGAGTTGAGGGAGGAATTTCAGTCAAGATTTCAGGATGTAATGGAGTACATGGATTTCTTTAATTTCATTGAAAACCCCTTCCATGTACCAGTGTCATTCCAGACCTCAGTTATCACAGATCTTTGCCCTGATCGTGCTGCAGTGGAATGTGAGATTGTTGAGCTGCAAACAAATGACACCCTTAAAGCCCTGAATGCTAAACACAAAGCAGATGTCTACCACTTCTGGAACTTGGTCCCTGACACAGACTATCCATCTTTGAAGCAGTGTGTGCAAAAGGTGATGTCCTTTTTTGTGAGCACATACACATGTGAATCAACATTTTCAACAATGAAAATTGTGAAGAAAAAACAGAGAAACAAACTGACCAATGCACATCTGGATTGTCTTACAAGGATTGCAGTGACAAACTACAAGTATTCCATGACAAGAGTTAAGCAGCAGCTAGCACACTTCCGCTCATCACAGCATTAAGTAAGTTTGGTCTTTATTTTGCTATTAGTAACAAGGTATGCAGGCTAATATTACCACGTCTAATTTTTCTCATTTACTATATAGCACTAGCAACTCAGTACTACTTAATTTAGTTGAGTTACGCTAACTTGCAGTAGCTGCGGCTCTCAATCAATGTGTTTAACCGAAGTGGCTCTCTTGCAAAAATTAGTGAACAACACTGATTTAGGGAATTGGATCTGTGCTCCAGTTCCCCGAATTAAGCCTGAATACCTTCCACATCCCCCCCAGGCGCTGTATAATCCTCCGGGTTTAGCGCTTCCCCCTTGATTATAATAATAATTTGGGACTCTGACCGCGGGTTCAAACCCCACCCGTGGTATGGTTTGTTTGCAATCGTGTCATTACGATTTCGTGAGTCGAGTCGAACCTTAACAAAACCGCAAATTCAGCATTGTATTTTAATGGATTTAGGCCTTAGGAATAATTTAGGGAAGTTTGAACCACTATTAAATAATATTAGTACCGTTAAAGAAGCCTGAGACAAAAATTAGTAAAAAGAAATTAGGAGTGATAGAGTAGAGGTGGAAATTCTACGAAGTATTTAGGTGAGCAGGATCACATACTTGTTAGATGATTGATTGTGTAAAGTTTACACAAGCAGGTACTGTAAACAGTACCTGCTTGCAGAGTCCAGGTTGGAGCATCTCCCTTCAGTGGGTACCTGCCCATGTTGGCATTCGGGGCAATGAAGTGGCGGATCGAGCTGCCTCCCTCGCACACACTCTTCCTACCTTCACCCCTCTTGCACTGGGCCGTAGTGATTTCACAAGGACTATTTGGAAGGAAATCCGCCATTTGTGGCAGGAGGACCTGGTACGCTCCCTCTCTTCTCCGATCTTTCAATGGCCCCTGCCCTTGGGCTCGCCATCCCAATCGCTCAATGGATGCTGCACTGACTCGCCTCCGGATTGGGCATTCACTACTGGCAGCTCGTCTGCACAGCCTTTGGATGGCTGCCCTTGGTGTCCCTCACAGCCTGAGAAGGTGGAACACTTCCTGCTGTGGTGCCCACGTTACCATTCTGCACGGACTATTCTCCGTGTGGCCTTGCGCACGTTTCAGGTGCACTCTTTAACTCTACCTCTCCTTTTCAATAAGGAGGGGTTTGACCCTCCGGACCGTCAGGGGATCTTGGCCTGTACCTGCTCATTCTTGCTGGCCTCAGGGCGCATCAGGGACACATAATACGCAGTTATTTGTCAACCATACTTCCACTTTGGTCGAGGTTCCTTTTCCGAGCACTGGCAGGCCGGGCTTGATACGGCATATGCTGTCTGTGGCCCTATAAACCCCAAACAACAACAACAAATCATTATTTATTTATTTATTTATGTCTTTGGAAATAGTACATTGTGATGAATGGTTTAGAAAACCGACAGGTTGAAGAATTGAGACACTTATGTGTTGCATAAGTGTCTCAATTCTTCAAATAGTACATTGAAATTTTGTATTTACAATTATCATCATCATCGTCGCTGCCGCCGCTTCACCTCAGTCCTACAAAATACTCATCAGGCAGCCAGAGAAACAACAGTAGAAGAAGTCCCGGGTTCGATTCCCGGCATGGGAAAGAATTTTGGTGGCCCAGTGGCCTGGTGGCTAAAGCTCCCGCTTCACGAGGTCCAGGCACCATGCCACCCCCCTCTTCCTCCATCCCAGCATATTCACCTTCATGATCACTATCACTATCAGTGGCTGGGGTTTCGGATTGTGACCTCATACAACCCTTGCTGCCGACTGTATATGGCACACTGCCTGAACACAGGTTACGACGCCTAAAAGTACGTTTCACTGGGGAATAATGAAAATCACTTCCACTCAACGAGTTGTCTATCGGCATAAAATCAGTTTCATCGTCACTTATATCACTTTCACTATCGTCATCACCAAAATGCATGGAAAATGATAATTTCCTCTTGCGGAGTTGCCTTTGGGAAGTAACACTAGCAACCCCAGAGGTGCTGGGCTGAGGGTCTGTTGTGGCCACACTGGCCACAGTGGCCACTTCAGAAGTGCTAGGCTGAGGGTCTGGTTTGGCCATACTGTCCACACTGGCCACCCTAGAGGTCATGGGCTGAGGGTCTGTTGTGGCCACAGTGGCCACTTCAGAAGTGCTGGGCAGAGGGTCTGGTATGACCACACTGTCCACAGTATCCACACTGGCCACCCCAGAAGTCATGGCCTGAGGGTCATCTGGATTATCAAAAGTTTCACTAATTCCTTGATCTTTAGTGGCTATATTGGAGTCAAAACCACGAAGCTCGTGTTCTGTATCACTTTCTGAGAATAGTAGAGTGTTAATATGACGAGGCGTCAGTGAATCACGGGGGTTTGCCATGATGTTGACCCAAGATGGAGCTGAAACTAACTGGTGTTACCACGCGGTACCCCAGCGTCCCCGATTTTTTTCATAGTGTGCACACTGAGTGTGCACACCCATTCTCTCATGTCTAGGCGACTCAGGCCTATAGCGCCAATTTTGAAGGAATGAAAAATAAAACATTGATCTATGTTTGGAGCCCCCCGAATGTGAATGTATGTCTACATGTGGACAGTTTAAGGGTTAAGTGAGGTTTGCAGCCTTTGGCCTCCCTAGGCTGTACTTCGTCTGCGGCCTTCTTTGTCCTTTTCTAAGTTGCACTTAGTAGGTTTAAACTTCATGAGCCATTTGTCAGATCAGGCCTGTAACTTGTCCAAATCCCTTTGTAGCCTTTCCTCATCCACTTGTATTATCCTCATTAGTTTTTCATCATCTGCAAACTGGGATACCTCTGACTCTATCCCTTCTGTCATGTTATTCATGTGGTCCATTTCGTGCTTTTTTGTTAATCCTGAATGCTCCTATAGCTTTTATACCAGTTTCTTGTGAGGTACTGTGTCAAAAGCCTTCTTATAATCCAAGAATAAGCAATCTCTCTATCTCTCTCTATTTCTCTCTATCTCTCTCTCTCTCTCTCTCTCTCTCTCTCTCTCTCTCTCTCTCTATCTATCTATCTATCTCTCTCTCTCTCTCTCTCTCTCCTCTCTCTCTCTCTCTCTCTCTTCTCTCTCTCTCTCTCTCTCTCTCACTCTCTCACTCTCTCACTCTCTCACTCTCACTCTCTCCCTCACTCTCTCCCTCACTCTC
Source organism: Cherax quadricarinatus (assembly GCF_026875155.1). Taxonomy (NCBI): domain Eukaryota; kingdom Metazoa; phylum Arthropoda; class Malacostraca; order Decapoda; family Parastacidae; genus Cherax; species Cherax quadricarinatus. Next base: position 10,719,074 of record NC_069466.1, read on the forward strand.
TCTCTCTCTCTCTCTCTCTCTCTCTCTCTCTGTTTTATTTCTGTGATGCTTCACTACTCTTCTCTTGATAATCTCCACAAATTTGCATACTACATATCAGTGACACTGGCCAGTAGTTTAATGCTGCCTGTCTGTCTTTTTTAAAATTTGGTAATACTTTTCCTGTCTTCCACACCTCTACAGTTGACCTGTTTTCGATAGATGATGTTTGAAAATTTCTGCTAGTGGTACAACTAGCTCTCACGACCCAGGTAGACATGCCAGCTCACTTCTGTGTATCTAAGCTCAGCAGCTTCACGCAACTCCCACCCTGATTGTGTGTAATGTGTTCGACACTGCTGGTGTCAACTCTTCCATTTCTCAGGTTGGCTGGAAACCTTTCTTCCTCCTCTAAGAATACGTCCTAAAATCTCATGCTAAGCTCTTTCACAGATTTTCCTCCTGTGCAATCCTATGTGAACTTTCCCCTCCTTCGTTTAGCCTGAATACCATGGTCCTTGAACTGGTTGTTTTCCTCTTGAGTGGCTATATAACAACTGCGGGTCAAACTTACTTTTCGATTTATGCATTTCTCAAATTGCAATGTACACACCTAATGTTGGTTGCAGTGGTCAATTCATGCTTCCGGCCCGCCCTCCTCACTGGTCGCTACTAGGTCCAACCGTTCCTCTCCATGACTTTATTGTATCTCCTTCTTAAAGCTGTGGTATGGATCCTGCCTCCACTACACACTTCCCAGACCATTTCACATCCTGACAACCTGTTACGAAGAATTACTTCCTAACATCGACCTTTGATCATCGATTCATCAACCCTAACCTGTTGCTGTGGGGCCCATCTCGTTGGAACATCCTGTCCTCTATCCACTCTTGTTGATTCCTCTCAGTATTTTATATGTCGTATCATATCCCCCCCAATCTCATTCTCTCCCTGGCCGTGCCAGTGCCGACGAGGCTAGATTTTTCCGCTTAACCTCTCCCTCATATATATTCCTTTATCCTCTGATGCTAGTCTTGTATGCAAACCTTAGCACTATCTCTAGTTTCCTTCCATGCATGGCTAGTGTGGTTTTCCAAACTGGAGCTGCATACTCCAATATAGGCCTAACAGTTACATGGTGTACAGTGTGCTGAATGATTCCTTATATTAAATTTCGGAAATGCTGTCTTAGGTTTGCTATCGCCCATATGCTGCAGCAGTTATATTTGGTTAGACTGCGCATTCAGAGATGTACCTGGTGTTATATCACCCCAAGAAAAAGGCACCCCCTTTTCTTAGTGAGTAGTGTAGTCTCTGGACCCTATACTGTTCTTCCCATCTGCGATCAATTCTTTGCCCTTTTTCCTCCCAATCTGTCGTGACTTTGGCAATTGGTAGGGTTGATCTCCAGTAAGCCTAGCTTCTGGACCAGGCATTCAGCCTGTCCAGACCCTTTGAGTAGTTCTGCCTTGTCCTCACTGATTTAATTCTTCTCTCAACTTCACTCATCTTCAAACAGGACACCTTTTGATATATCATATCCATATGTTGTTTACAAGTACCAAACTATACCTACCAGTCTAGGACTGACCAGCGTGGGAACCCTGCTCGTCACAAGGCATTCCACTCAGATACCTCGTCACATTACTAGACTCGAGCTGTATGTCATTCCTTGACAGGTATTCCTTGATCCACTACAGTGCCATCCTGTTAATCCCTTTGCCTGGTCCTCCAGCTTTTGCACTAATGACTCTTGAGTGTGGGATTGGATGTATCAAAAACGCCTTCTTACAGTCCAAGAAAATGCAAATCTAAGCAACCCCTCTCTCTCCTGTCTTCTGTGCTGTCAACCCTGTCATAGAACTTCAGTAGGTTTTGACACTGGGGAAGGATTTTTCATCCCCATGATAAAACCATGCAGCTGTCGTTTGAAAACTCAGTTCCTTTCTAGGTGCCTCCACCACTCTTCTCCTGAAAATCTTTTCACATGACTTTGCATGCTATACATGTCAAGTGTGACACTGGTCTGTAGTTTAAAAGGTTGAGTGTGTGTGTATCTCACCTAGTTTGAGGGTTGCGGGGGTCGAGTCCGAGCTCCTGGCCCCGCGTCGTTCACTGATTCGCCTACTAGTCACCCTTCCCAGACCGTAGCTTTAATCATACCTCTGCCTTAAATCTATGTATGGATCCTGCCTCCACTACATCGCTTCCCAAACTATTCCACTTACTGACTACTCTGTGGCTGAAGAAATACTTCCTAACATCCCTGTGATTCATCTGTGTCTTCAGCTTCCAACTGTGTCCCCTTGTAAGCACTGTGTCCAATCTCTGGAACATCTGTATTTGTTCCCACCTTGTCAATTCTCTTCAGTAAGATTGTAAGTCGTACTCATGTCATGTGTGTGCGTGCGTGTGTGTGTGCATGTGCATGTGTGAAGATACACTGTTAATAAGAACATCATGTATGAGGTCAAAAAATCTGTATTTCACTCACTTAATCTAACTTCTCTTAGCTAACCCATGTTGTAAGATTATAGTATTTTCCTCACTGGGAAAAGAAGGCAGTCGCTCTGTGGTCCATTGGTTTTCCCAGATGTTTTGACATCTATCTTCTTAGAATCTGAATGTTTTCCAGACCAATTATTGTTGATCTTCCTTGTCCTCATGAACAGACTCGATGGAGAACCCCTCCTTCCTTCAGCTTTGCTGTACGTAAATGAGAGTTGGCGATAGGTTGAGGCACAAAGGTAGCGAGATTTATATTAAAAAAATGTGGTTTCCACAATACATAGTATGAATTCTTCATCTGGATGCTTCTGGCTGTCACTGGACTTGGTTAACTGGGGTTCCAATTCTGATGTGTATTTTAATATGACTTAGGGGGAAGGAGGGTGTCATTCCTCATAATATTTGTTACCAAAATTGATGGAAAAGGCCTGTACGACCAGTTTATTCATATCTTCAAGAACATTGAAAATTTGCAACTGATCCATTGATCGTTCTCAAATTATAAACAAAATCCTCTGAAGAAGGATAAAGAATCTATCAGTCTCTTTTAAGGACCCATGGAAGGCTGTCTAATAATACATCTTAAGAATTAATACATGATAAATAAATTTATTAGTATCAACTCTACTTGAAAGATTATTCAAGCATATATCAATAAAAATCTAAATAAATACCTGAGGATATAAGTAATGCCGTGTGGCTGAAATAATACAATGCCACGTGGGGGGGGGGCGCGAACTCACGTATTAAAATAATACCATTTTTAATTTCAAGGTTTCAACAACATCAGGAAGAAGAAGAAGAAATAGAAGAAGAAGGATGAGGAGGAGGAAGAAGACATCGATGATTCCAAGCAAAAGAGCTGCTCTTACATATCAGGTGGATGGCTGCAATTCTGCTTAAGGAGACAACAATGAGCTCCCAAATAACCCAACAACAAAAACAGATCTTTGTCAAGTAATGACTTCCATTGCCCACCACATGGAAAAGTAAGGAATTTGTATTAATTTATCAAGACACATGATGCATAAAAGAGATTAATGCTCTTGGACTGTCATTTACAGTGCTGTTTTTGTTGCAGATATATTATGCTGATTCTGTAAGTAGTCAGAATTTAATAATTAATTTGTATATTCATTTTGTTTCCAATATTTCATACATGTCATCCAGTTTCCCAGAGGCAGGTTGTGCGTTCGGGGGGATGCTGGACGCATTTCCTCTCTGGATAAAAAAAAAAAAAATATGTAAAACTGGTTGCTCTGATATCCTTGGTTTGCCTTAGGAGTTTGTCATCTAATTTGTTTAGAAATTTTTAGTTTGCACTCACCCCATGCTGCGAGGGTCTCCCATCCTGTTGCCAGGTCCACCCCATGCTGCGAGGGTCTCCGATCCGATTGCCAGGTTTACCCCATGCTGCGAGGTCCCCAATCCTATTTTTATTTATTCAGGTTCAACCCCATGCTGTGAGTCTCCCCGATCCTATTGCCATGGCGAGTATTTGTGCTGTACTGAGACTTAACTCTATTACCTGCCTTATGTAGCAGTTTAGAAACTTCTTATCTTACGTGTGAGTGGATACAGTGGTTATGTAAGGAAGAGTCCTCTGATAGTGTTTAGCCCCTCTCATTTACAAGTAACCTTAAAATAATGAAAATAGTTAATAATAAGTAATAATAATACTTAAAATATAATAGTAATTAATCAGATTTAATTTCTACAAGTACTTGTACAATGTTTACAAGCCTACCCGACATCAGTGACATAACTACAGTATACATAAAGAGCCCCTTTGTTATGTAATATATCGGGAAAAGATAGGTCATTATGTCGCCAGGAGCAACCTACACCAGTCCGACAAAACCCCCAAGTACACCAATTTGACTGATTTAGGTGAACAGGGACGCAGGTGTCTTAAGGAAACACATCTTTAATGTTTACCACCCAATTACGGGGGGATCGGCCCCCAAACCCTCAGTGTGTAGCCAAGTGGCGCTAGCATCAGAGCTATAGTGTACTTGGGGACTATGGTGTTTTAATCTAGGTCGGATACTGGCCACTTCATTCGTGTGGCCCTGTTGGCCAGGCGTCTAGAAGCTCTCCCCTTCACACATCTGAGGGCCCGATGTTCGAATCCCGTGCGGTGTTGGAAACATTTCTACACGTTTCCCTTACACCTGTTGAGTCCTGTTGCTCCCCTAGCAGCAATAGGTACCTGGGTGTTAGTTCGACTGGTGTGGGTACGGCATCTGGGGGACAAGATTAAGGACACCAATGGAAATAAGTTAGACAGTCCTCGAGACACACTGACTTTCTTGGGTTATTCCTGGTGGCCTAACCCTCGGCGGGTTAAAAATGCTGAACGACATCCTTATCTTATCTTATCTTATCTTCCACTGTATTCCACTTAGTGACATGTGTATACTGAAAATCTTACAGGTTAAGATGGCATACCTACTTCGCAAAACTTTCAGTATGTCATTTCTCGAAATTTCCAGACAATTATTATTTCATTTTATATTAATCATGCCCGTTGCGAGTCCAGTAGAAATTAATTTTATTTAATTCATGTTTCACTTTATCCTAACCCCCACCCCCCCCCCTTTACATAGATCACATATTGGAAAGAAATTACACTTATGTCTGATAAAAAATCAAAAACAAAAGATTAACAGGCTGCTACTTTGCCAAAGGTGAAAAAGACACTTAACAGTTTCCTTGAATAAATTCTTTGAGAAACAGTATGGATGACAGTTTTTTCCTACACTCTTAAAGTATCACTTACATGATTACTTCCACTATGCCTCAAATGTTTACTCTCTGATCAAGTGAGGTATGCTGATTTTGCAACACTTGCTCTGCAAACTTGCTTCCAGTAACAGGTATTGATTTCTTTACAGTACAAAGAAAATGTAGTAGGTTAGTTAGACAGCAACCACCCAGGGAAGTACTACCGTCCTGCCAAGTGGACTGTAGAAACAAAAAGAAACCATTACACTGTTTTAGCATCGATGGTAGAATTTGTGCTGGTTCTTTTTCTGGTCTCATAAACCAGCTAGATAACAGGGATATCTTTCTACTCTCCTACAGTACACTTAGGTCACCTTACACAACACGCACATGCAAATATAATATACATACATCCTAGTTTTTTTCTACCATTCTTCTAATAGCTCTTTGTTCTTTTTTATTTCTTCTATAGTCCATGGGTAAGTGGAATAGAATCTTTCTCCGTAAGCCAGTGCGTGTCTATGAGGCGACTAAATGCCGGAGCAATGGCTAAGTAACCCTTCTTCCTGTTATACAATTACTAAAAAAGAAGAAGAAAAAACTTTTATAAAAATCTGGGTTGCTTAAATGTGCGGGAGTATGTATGGCGGATGACAATAAACAGGTGATTGCATTGAATTTATGAATGAAAAAGAAGTTGGAAGTCCTGGCCCTAATCGAAACAAAGCCTGAAGGGGGGTAGTGAGAGTTTCAGTGGGGCAATAAATGGGATTAAATCAGGAGTATCTGAGATAGTTATAGAAAAGGAAGGTAGCCAGAATGTTTAAATGATCAGTTATGGGAAGGAGAAAAGAGAATAGCAATTTGTAAATTCAAGAATTATGTGGAACAAAGTAAAGGTTGGATGCGAGAAGTGGGTCATAATAAGCGTGTATGCACTGGAAAGAGAGTGAATTGCAGAGGAGAGATGAGAAGATTTGGGAGATGTTAAGTGAATGTATAGGACCTTTGAACAAGTGAATAGAGTAATTTGTGGAGGGGACATGAATGCTAAAGTAGGAGAAACTTATAGAGAGGTGTAGGTAGGTAAAGTTGGTGGGTGCCAGGTGTAAAATGAAAATGGGAGCCCTTTGATGAACTTTTGTAATAGAAAGGGGTTTAGTTAATAGGTAATACATATTTTAATGAAAAAGAGGAAGTAAATAAGTATACACGATATTGATGTAGGGCGAAATGACAGTAGTTCTTGTTTGGGGATATGTAATGTAGATAAAGACTGTTTGAGTGACTTCAGGATGTACATGTATTTATTAGAGGGGCCACAGATATAATCGATCACTTCAATTTGTAGCTACAGCTGAGAGTTAAAAGAGTATATGGGATACATAGAGAATAGAAGCATACAGGAGGAAGAAGAGAGGGAGAAGGTTTTTAAACTAAAAGAGGAGTCAGTTAGGGTAAGATTAAACAGCTATTGGAGATTAGATGTGGCATAAATGAGAAGCCATAGGAAATGGGGTCGAAGAGGTATGGGGTAGGTTTAAAATGTGAGTGTTAGAGTGTCCAGTCAGAAGTTTGTGGTTACAGGAAAGAGGGTGCAGAGGGGAATAGGAGCGAATTGGTGGTGAATGATGATGTAAAGGATAAAAAGTTAGCATATGAGAATGTTTTACAAAGATAGGAAGTGATGCATAAGGGAAGTAGTAAATGGAGTAAAAAAGAGCCATCGAAGTTAAGAAGAGTGGTGAAGCAATGTAAAAAAGAGAGCAAATGAGAGAGTGGTGTGAGATGTTATCAACAAATTTTGTTTGAAAATAAGAAAAAGTTTGATGGAGTGAGATTAACAATGTAAGAAAAGGCCTAAGAACAAATGGGATATTGTCGTTAAAAATAGGAGGAGGTTTTAAATGGAGTGTAGAGGTATTGGGAAATGGAGGATATTTTTGAGGAAATGTTAAATGTAGATGAAGATAGGGAAGCTGTGATTTCGTGTAAGGGCAAAGGAGGAATAACATCTTGTAGGAGTGAGGAAGAGCCAGTTAGTGAGTGTGGTGGAAGTTCTGAGCAGGTAGTGAAAATGAAAGGGGGTAAGGCAGCCGGGATTGATGGACATAAGATAGAAATGTAAAAGCAGGTGGGGATATAGTTTTGAGTGGTTGGTGCCAATTTATTTAATAAATGTATGGAAGAGGGTAAGGTACCTAGGGATAGGCAAAGAGCATGCATAGTTTTTCCTTTGTAATAAAAAGTCAAAGGGGATAAAAGAGGAGTGCAAAAATTATAGGGGGGATAAGTCTTTTGAGTTACTGGTAAAGGTGGATAATGAGGTACAGTTATAATTGAACAGAAATAAGATAAGACGAGAATAGGATGGCAGATGAAACAAAGGAGCTTTAGGAAGGTAGGGGGTGTGTTGACTGCAGTGTTTTACAGTGAAACATATAATGCACAGATTTAGATAAGGCTACAGAGGTCATTGTGGCATTTATGTATTATTGAAAAGGCGTATGACAGGGTGGGGATAGGGGGGCAATGTGGCAGATGTTGCAAGTGTATGGTGTAGTAGTAGGTACTGAAAGCAGATGAAATGTTTTACGAGGATAGTGAGGCTCAAGTTAGAGTATGTAAGAAAGAGGGAAATTTTATTTTCCCAGTACAAAGTAGGCCTAGTAGGACATGGATGTGTGATGTCACCGTGGTTGTTTTAATATATTTATAGAAGAGGTTGTAAGAGAAGTAATGCTCGGGATCCTGGCAAGAGCGTGGAGTTAAAAGATAAAGAATCACACACAAAGTGGGAGTGATGACACAGCTGCTCTTTGCTGATGCCACTGTGCTCTTGGAGATTCTGAAGAGAAGTTGCAGAGATTTGGTGGATGAATTTGGTAGGGTTGCAAAAGAAGAAAATAAAGGTGAATACAGAGAAAAAGAGACGGTTTATGAGGATAACTCTAAAAGGATTAGGTGATGAAAGATTGAAGATCAATTTGGAGGGAGAGAGTATGGAGAGGGTGAACATATTCAGATATTTGGGATGGACGTGTCCAGCGGAGTGGAGTCTATGCAATATGAGTTGAAGTCAAAAGAAATTGATGAGGGAGAAAAGAGAGAAGTGGTGCACTTAGGGAGATCTGTGGTATGACAAAGAAACCTTTGACCCTTGAGCAAGAGGGGAATGTAGAGAGTATATGTTTTTAACCAACGCTCTTGAAATGGTGTGTGAAGCGTGGGTGATGACTGTTGCAGCGAGAGACGGCTGAGTCAGTGAGATGTCATGTCAGAGGGCAATGTGGTTGGTGTGACTATAATGCAGAGAATTCGTGAGTTTGGACGTTAAGGAGGAGGTGGCGGGATTACCAAAACAGTTGTATCCCAGAGGGCTGAGGAAGGGTTGTTGAGGTGGTTCGGACAGGTAGAGAGAAGAGGAGCGAAACATAATGACTTCAAGAGTGTAATTCAGTCTGTAGTGGAGAGGAAGGCGTTGTAGGGGTTCGCCCTAGGAAGTGTTTTGGAGGGGAGGGGGAAAAGGAGTTTTTGTGTGCGAGCGGGCTTGGACTTCCGTCAGGCATTGCGTAGCGTTTTTGATATAGGAGTGAATGGATACAAATGGTTTTTTATAATCCCTTGTTGACCGTGCTGTTGTTGAGTGTGAGCAAAGTAACATATATGGAAGGGATTCAGGGAAACCGGCGGCCGGACTTGAGTCCTATAGGAGATGGGAAGTACAGTGCCTGCACTCTGAAGGGAGGGGTCTGTTTAATGTTGCAGTTTAAAAACTGTATTGTAAAGCACCCTTCTGCAAGACAGTGATGGAGTGAATGATGGTGATAAGGTTATTCCTTTTTTTTTCGGGCCACCCTGCCATGGTGGGAATCGCCGATGTGATAATAAAAAAAAAAGAAATAAAAACTTGAAGGTATGTTTTTTTATAATTATTCCTAAATTCAGCATGTGTAAATATAATAATATAATAAATGTGTAATAAAAATGTGCCATACTGATTTAACCCTTCAAGAAATTTTGTGAGTGAAACATTGGGGGTGGAGAACGCCATAGGTGAATGAGTGAGAGCACTGTCGGTGAAATTGTTCTGGTCATACCTCCGGCATCATTGAGGCCATAAATGAATGTAATCGGCCCCAACTATAATTTAACTAAATCCCCGTTTAATAACAGGGTCGGAGAAATTCGGGGCCTCCAGAATAAGTGTGAAGGTGGAAAATTAACGAGCGTCGGCCCATGGGGCTCAACTCAACCATATGTACGCCATTAATCCTTTCATTAGATTTCTTGCTGACCATAGAATCTGTTGTTGAGTAGGCGCATTGATGGTTTGATTCCACCTACAAAAGTAAATGGTAGGGGGGGGGAGAAGTGGATAATACATATTGGTATCTTTATGTAAATTAGAAAATTCCCTTACTCTGTCTGGTGTGTGTAATAGTATTCCCATTAATTCCTTACTGAAGATTAGTTCCTTTATTTTTCATACAGTCCCACTATTTTTTATTTACCATTACGTAGTGTAATTAATTGTTTAATATTGATAATTATTAATTTAATGTAAGAGGTGAAGGAGTGTGGCATTGTGAAGGTGTGACAGGTCCTGTGACCCACGTGACTTAAGTCCCACTGCTCACCCAAATTACTTGCAATAATAATTCAGGTAATCACCCTGTAAACCCTCATGCAGGTAATTTCTCACATAATTAGACAGTAGCCATAAATGATTTAAATTGATTTTTCTTTCTAATCAGATGTGAGATTGTCTCATATGGATAGTTATTTGGCCTGGGATCTGGGGCTGCCTTATTCTATTACATGGGAGCTGAGGGCTCTTTCCTGGCGGAAAGTTGTTATAATCTCCTCTTTGCTCTATTTGATGTCGCTGCTGCTGGTATAAATGGCCGACTTTATAGGCCATACCTTCATTACTTGCAGCTGATAATGGGAATACTTTCAAGCATTATACCTGGATTAATACAGTTGGTAGCAAAATATTGATATATATTATTCCGTCTGTTCAACGTAATGATATTTTACTGTACCAGAAAATAGTGAAAACGAATAAAATGTTAAACTTTTATAAATTTATTCATTGTACTATATAATGATGTTAAAGAAAAAAACTTATTTCAACCGATGTGTGTATTTTTTTCTTAAGACAAGTTAGCCATCTCCCCGCACCGAGGGCAGGGTGACCCAAAAAAGAAAGCAAATCCCCAAAAAAAAATACTTTCATCATCATTCAACACTTTCACCTCACTCTCACTCAAATCACTGGTTTTTGCAGAGGTGCACAGAATAAAAAAGTTTAGAAGCATATATAGTTTATTTTAATTATTTATTAAATGTGGTCCCTTTGCAAATAAAGACATTGAGATTTTGTATTACTAACATAATGGGTTGCAATGTCATAGAAACCACTATTTATGCTTAGGCATTATGGGGCGACTTAACATTATTGGCTTATTTAAACACTAAAGAATTAATTGTCATAGTTGTATAAACAGTGAAATTAATATAAATAAGTGAAACTAATTTATATAAGACAAAAGAATATTCGTATATTCAAAAATGCATTTTAGTTGAAAAACAATGATTCAGTATATATATCCTGTGAACATATGGATAAAAGGTTCAAATGATTAGTTTAGAAATTATGATGTGGGAAATACTAAGTGAGTATGTGTGTAACTGGAGTATTTAGGCCCAAAAAAACAATTTAGTCAAGGGTGATTAAGTGCTTTTGAGACAGAGTCCTTAAAATTGATTATTCAGACCGTGTTACTTTAATAGTACCTTTGTATAAAGATACACAACATATCCCCTCCAAACTGCCAATTAAATCCCAACCCCAGCCTTTTAAAGCGCAGGCATAGTACCACCCATTGTCATGGAGACACAGGTCCGACTATATAAAAATAGCTTGTTTCCCTGAATCCCATCACCGTAAATATTACCCTGCACACACTCCAACATCTTTTCGTTTTCCCCAGGTCCCAAATACCATTCGTACTCCCATTCAATCCTGTCTCTAACACGCTCATTGCACGCGTGCTGAGTCCAAGCCCGTCGTCCCACAAGAACCTCCTTTAACCCCGCCCTCCCAACTTTCGATGATGACCCCTACCCCGCCTTCTTCCCCTACAGAAGTTAATATGCTCACTCATGTCATTCACACTTTGTCCATTCTCTCGTAAATGTACCAAACCACTCAAACAACCCCTCTTTTAGGCCCTCAGACTAATACATTATTAACTCCCACACCTTCCCTAATTTTCCCACACTCCGAATTTTCTGCATAATATTCACACACACATTGCCCCATAGACCAGGACATCCTCCACTGCTTCCCATCTGCCCTCCTCGCTGCTGGACATTTACAACCCAAGCCTTTCACAACCATCAAAAAGTATTGGTACTACTATAACTTTCATACATTCCCTTCATTTTGCCTCCATATATAACATTTTTTGTGTAATGTATCTCCACAAATACAATTATAATGGTGCTAATTCCCAACTTTTTTTTAAACCTTAAGGTCACTTTTCCACACCAATTTTGGGTGTTTAGAAGATTAGTTTTTTTGAATTATTAAATTAATCTAAGTATTCCTTCCATTGAAATGATTTGATTTACTAATTGATCCTAAATTAGGATTATTAAATTTATGCATAAAACTAAATACACAGTAAGAATAACATACCTATCTAGGTTTAAACATGAAATCAGAAAAGCAATTGGTTTTGAGCTTGTAAATTTTAGGCTGTGTCCATACGAATTTTTAATGAAAAAGGACGAAATTAGTTAAAAAAAAGGTGAATTAGAAGCCTAGTTTGATTAATAGTAGTATCTAGTCTAATCCATTCAATTTCTATTGACACTGGAGTTTTCCTTTTCCTCCTAGTAACAAAACCTGATTACCTCCAAACGGGAAAGGATAATCACTTCATCTATAAAAATAATATTTTGCCACATTTGAGAGTGATCCCGCATATCAAATAATTTTTATTTTTTTTTCAACAAGTCGGTACGTCTCCCACCTAGTGCGGGGTGCCCCCAAAAAAGAAAGAAAACCCCCAAAAAAAAATACTTCATCATCATTCAACACTTTCACCAAAACCCCACACTTTATCACTTTTTTTGCAGAGGTGCCAGAATAAACAGTTTAGAACATATACTATAAATACAAAACTATCCCCCCAAAACTGCCAATATCCCAAACCCCCCCTTTAAAAAGTGCGGGCTTGCTTCCCATTCCAGGACTCAAGTCCGACATATAAAAATAACCGGGTTTTCCCTGAATCCCTTCACTAAATTTACCCACTCACACCCAAAAGGGGATCGTCGGGTCCCAAGTTCTTCGTCTCCATTCATCCTACTAACACGCTCATGCCGCTTGCGGGAAGTCCAACCCCCTCGCCCAAAAACCCTCCTTCCCCCCCTTTTTTTCCAACCCTTTCGGGGACGACCCACCCTTTTTCCCTTCCCCTAAATTTTTGCTTTCCATGTCATTCTACTTTGATTCATTCTCTCTAAAGCCCAAACCCCCTCAAAAACCCCCTTTTCGCCCTCTACAAATCTTTTATTTAACTCCACACCTTCCCTAATTTCCACACCCGAATTTTCTGCAAAATATTTACACACACATTGCCCTTAGACAGGGGCCATCTCCACGCCTCCAACCGTCCCTCGCTCTGCATTTACCCCCCCAACTTCACATCCATATAAGAGGTTTTAACCCCATACTTTCATACTTTCCCCCTTTTTTCCCCCAAGAAAAGTTTTTTTACTCCCAATACCCAATGCACCCCCACCTTTTTTTCCCCCACAATTCTATATTAACCCCATCCTTATAAATCCATCCCACACGTCAAATCCCAATATTGAAAACTTCACTTTTTTCATATCCTCCCCCCCAATTTGATATCCATTTTTTTTTTATCTAAATCATTTGAAACCCTCATCACCCCTTTCCTCTTTTCTTTTTCACTTTCAAATTTCTCCTTTTCACACATTCTCAAACTCATCCACTAACCTTTGCAATTTTTTTTTTAGAAACTCCCATAACACAGTATCATCACAATTAAATATCATTAATTTTGCAGAAAAACACTTAAATTATATTAATACGTGCCCGGTTAGGACTGGGCCCGTCGCCCTGAAGAAGTTAAGCTGCACGTACTACGCTTGCTCTAATTTTTTGTCTAGTAAAAACAAAAATAAAGGGGGTTTTTCAGCTTTTTCCTTATCTTCCCTGGGGTTGGGTCTTATGCTTGGGTAAGTAGCTAATTGTTATTTATACACATTTAGTAAATTTACAAAAATTCATGTAAAAGGCCCCAAAATTAATTAAAAGCAATAGTTCCAAAAAAATGTATCACTTTTTTGTTTAAAACCCATAGAAGGGCTTTTTTAATTTATACTTGGGGAACCAATTTATTTAATAAATGGCAATTTAAAATTTACATAGATTTAAGTGAAAACTTTCTTTTAATAAAATT
>NC_069466.1:10733294-10780812 GCF_026875155.1 Cherax quadricarinatus
TTTTCTGTCTAAAGTTCAGTAATGTTCCTAATGGCCATAAGGTGTTGATGCCTCCCAGTGTTATAGTTGACAGAAACTTCACAGTTGGTAACAGATTTGCCTTCCAAGAAAGGAATATATAAGACGAGAATGATCACACCATCAGAGGAGGTCCTTGCCAAAATGTCTGAATGACCAGTCCACAGAGCATGAAGAATATGCACACATCATGAGTCGTCGTCTGCTTACTCTTAGCAGAGTCTCCCTCCATGTACTACCTGGTTCCCCGTGCTTGACTGTCGTTCCATCAGCACTGGAGATTTATAAATCACCAGGAGAGCACTGGGTCTCGATGGAACCTTCCTTAAAGTACTGAAACAGTTATACTTTATTTTAGCAGTTTTCGAGGAACTCGAACCATTTTCCAGGTATTTTTCACTATCAGGCCAACTTTTAAACACACTCATAATAATCTGCTGCCATCTTCGATGGATTCTTGTCTATTGGTGTCCCAAATAATATGGAGAGAGGAAACCTTCCTAAGTTCCCTTTGAAACCCGTATGTTTGTAGTTTTTGAAAACAAACTCAACTTTAGGGAACCAGCATATGAATGAGTGTTCAACCATCTACATGGTAATCATACAACAGGGATTAGTACAGTGAAAAACAGCCCTGTAAATTATTAATTTCTTTCTTAAGGCATTTGGTGATATTCAATTTCTTTAAATGATACATCACTTCTTCACTTTCTGCCATGGATGGAGGAATAGCTTGAACCCTCAGAGGAGAATATATGTGAAGGTCAAGATCACCTTTACATATATTTGCAGCAATGTATATTTGGGCGAAAACTGAGCTGGAGCCCTTGAAGAACTTAATTTTCTTTTGCTTGCTTTTACTGTCATACTGCTCTTGTTCTCACATTTCAAAATTCCTTACTAAATCATTAACAAAAAAAAAAATCAAACTAAACTCACTAGACCTTCCCCAAGTTCTACAAATGAATTTCCCTTGTTTCAAATAACATCAAAGTTTTGGACATCACTGAGGAAGTTAGTCTGGTGCCTTTATCCATCATCATCATGAAAAAAAACAAGATTTTTGGTCTGTGTAATCTCCCATGAAATCCTGGAGCAACTCACTCACCAAACATCCACAAAAAGATCATTTAACAAAGGATGCTGGATCTTGTTTAAATCCAATCACTCTTCCAAAACTCTTCAATATTTTATTCAGTTGCTCATGACTTTGGTCTATGGGAATCACTAAAAAGCTTCTATCATTTCTTGAAAAATTTCCCTGCCCTGAAGGCCTTGAAAGTATGTTTTGGTAATTCTTTAAAATCTTGGATATGAACAGAAACCCAGCAAGCATACTTGCTGTGATTGGAGAAAAAAATCAGAGAAACAAGAGACTGCAAAGAGTCCAGATATATATAAAAAAACTGGTTTTGCTCTGGGATCATATGCAAGTCAATAGGACTACCTAGAATTTCATAAGGAGAGTCCAAAAGGCAAAACATTGAGGAGCTTCCATAGGAGAAGCCCATTTTTCCAACACAACTGTAGTTGATATGTACCATGTGCTTCATAGAGATTTATTTATCAAGGCACAGTAAGTCACTATATGAGAATACCTTGATTTGGTTACACAAGTTGCTTCTAAGAGGACATAGGCAGTTCCTGGTGTTGCTGTTCCAGCTTCATCAATGACTGATAACCAACTAGAATCTTGTAGGAAATCACCAAGAGACATTAAGGTGACATAAGTTCCAGTATGTTTTCCGTTCAATAACTACAGAAAGCCTTGTCGTTTTGGTTTCAAAATATTAAAACTGATGTATTCCATAAGAAAGAAGAAACCCTATAAATTTAGACTTTGTAAGTGCAAATATGAAAACAAAATCTCTGTTAGATTTCAAATTTTCAGTTTTGACCAGCTTTGCTAACTTTATTAAAAGAAAGCTTTCACTTCAATCTATGTAAATTTTAAATTGCCATTTATTAAATAAATTGGTTCCCAAGTAATAAATAAACAAAGCCTCTTCTAGTAGGTTTAAACACAAAAGTAGATACATCTTATTTGGAACTATTGCTTTTAATTAACTTTGGGCCTTTTACATGCAATTTTGTCAATTTCACTGAATGTGTATAAATAACAACTTAGCTACTTACCCAAGCATAAGACTCCAACTCCAGGGAAGATCAAGGAAGAACGCTGATAAAACACCCATTATTATTGTTTCTACTAGACAAGGAATTAGAGCCAAGCGTAGTACAGTGCAGCTTAACTTCTTCAGGGCGACTGGGTCCAGTCCTAATCCGGCACGTATTAATATAATTGTAAGTGCAATGTTTCTGCAAAATTAAATGATATATTAATTGCTGATGATACTGTGCTTATGGGAGATTCTAAAGAAAAATTGCAAAGGTTAGTGGATGAGTTTGAGAATGTGTGTAAAGGTAGAAAGTTGAAAGTGAACATAGAAAAGAGTAAGGTGATGAGGGTATCAAATGATTTAGATAAAGAAAAAATGGATATCAAATTGGGGAGGAGGAGTATGAAAGAAGTGAATGTTTTCAGATACTTGGGAGTTGACGTGTCGGCGGATGGATTTATGAAGGATGAGGTTAATCATAGAATTGATGAGGGAAAAAAGGTGAGTGGTGCATTGAGGTATATGTGGAGTAAAAAAACGTTATCTATGGAGGCAAAGAAGGGAATGTATGAAAGTATAGTAGTACCAACACTCTTATATGGATGTGAAGCTTGGGTGGTAAATGCAGCAGCGAGGAGACGGTTGGAGGCAGTGGAGATGGCCTGTCTAAGGGCAATGTGTGGTGTAAATATTATGCAGAAAATTCGGAGTGTGGAAATTAGGAGAAGGTGTGGAGTTAATAAAAGCATTAGTCAGAGGGCAGAAGAGGGGTTGTTGAGGTGGTTTGGTCATTTAGAGAGAATGAATCAAAGTAGAATGACATGGAAAGCATATAAATCTATAGGGGAAGGAAAGAGGGGTAGGGGTCGTCCTCGAAAGGGTTGGAAAGAGGGGGTAAAGGAGGTTTTGTGGGCGAGGGGCTTGGACTTCCAGCAAGCGTGCATGAGCGTGTTAGATAGGAGTGAATGGAGACGAATGATACTTGGGACCTGACGATCTGTTGGAGTGTGAGTAGGGTAATATTTAGTGAAGGGATTCAGGGAAACCGGTTATTTTCATATAGTCGGACTTGAGTCCTGGAAATGGGAAGTACAATGCCTGCACTTTAAAGGAGGGGTTTGGGATATTGGCAGTTTGGAGGGATATGTTGTGTATCTTTATACGTATATGCTTCTAAACTGTTGTATTCTGAGCACCTCTGCAAAAGCAGTGATAATGTGTGAGTGTGGTGAAAGTGTTGAATGATGATGAAAGTATTTTCTTTTTGGGGATTTTCTTTCTTTTTTGGGTCACCCTGCCTAGGTGGGAGACAACCGACTTGTTGAAAAAAAAAAAAAAATTAATTGATATGGGGATCACTCTCAAAAGTGGCAAATATTATTTTTATAGAGAAGTGCTAATCCTTCCCGTTTGGGAGGTAATCAGGTTTGATACTAGGAAGGAAAAGGAAACTCCAGTTCCATAGAAAATGAATGGATTAGACTAGATTATATTAATCAAACTAGGCTCTAATTCACCTTTTTTTTAACTAATGTTCGTACCTTTTTCTTAAAAATACTTATGGACACAGCCTAAAAATTTACAAGACTCAAAACAATTGCTTTCTGAATTTCATTATAACCTAGATAGGTATTTTATTTTACTGTGTATTTAGTTTTATGCATAAATTTAAGTAATCATAATTTAGGATAATTTAGTAATCAATCATTCAATGGAAGAATACTTAGATTAATTAATATTCAAAAAAACTAATCTTCTAAACACCAAAATTGGTGAGGAAAAGTGACTTAAGTTAAAAAAAAGTTGGGAAATCTAGCAACCATTATAATTGTAATTTGTGGAGATAATTACACAAAAAATGTTATATATGGAGGCAAAGAAGGGAATGTATGAAAGTATAGTAGTACCAATACTTTTATATGGTTGTGAAGCTTGGGTTGTAAATGCAGCAGCGAGGAGGCAGATGGAAGCAGTGGAGGTGTCCTGTCTAAGGGCAATGTGTGGTGTGAATATTATGCAGAAAATTCGGAGTGTGGAAATTAGGAGAAGGTGTGGAGTTAATAAAAGTATTAGTCAGAGGGCTAAAGAGGGGTTGTTGAGGTGGTTTGGTCATTTAGAGAGAATGGATCAAAGTAGAATGACATGGTGAGCATATAAATCTGTAGGGGAAAGAAGGCGGGGTAGGGGTCATCATCGAAAAGGTTGGAGGGAGGGGGTAAAGGAGGTTTTGTGGGCGAGGGGCTTGGACTTCCAGCAAGCGTGCATGAGCGTGTTAGACAGGATTGAATGGAGACGAATGGTATTTGGGACCTGACGAGCTGTTGGAGTGTGAGCAGGGTAATATTTAGTGAAGGGATTCAGGGAAACCAGCTATTTTTATATAGTCGGACCTGAGTCCTGACAATGGGAGGTACAATGCCTGCGCTTTAAAGGAGGGGTTTGGGATATTGGCAGTTTGGAGGGATATGTTGTGTATCTTTATACAAAGGTACTAAAGTAACCCGGTCTGAAAATCAATTTAAGACTCTTCTCAAAAGCCACTTAATCACCCTAGACTAAATGCTAAATACTCAGTACACACATACTCACTTATGTATTCCCACATCATAATTTCAACAATCACTTTGAACCTTTTATCCATTGTTCACAGGAATATAATTGAATCATTGTTTTCACAAAATGCATTTTTGAATATACGAATATATCTTTTGTCTTATATAAATTAGATTCACTTATAATTAATATTCTACTGTACAACTATGACATAATTCTTAGTGTTAAATAAGCCAATAATGTTAAGTCGCCCCATAATGCCTAAGCATAATAGAGGTTCTCTTTGCATTGCAACCCATTATTGTAAATACAAAATCTCAATGTACTATTTGCAAAGACAAATAAATAAATAAATAAAATAAATATATATGCTTCTAAAACTTTTTTTTATTCTGAGCACCTCTGCAAAAACAGGGATTACTTGTGAGTGGGTTTGAAAGTGTTAAATGATGATAAAAAGTTTTTTCCCTTTTTGGGGATTTTCTTTCTTTTTTGGGTCCCCCTGCCCCCGGGTGGGAGAGGGCAAAATTGTTTAAAAAAAAATTAACAATCTTTGAAAAAAATTTTTTTATTCATTAAATCTTTTAGGGTTCAATGATAATTTAAAAAAGTTTAACTTTTTTATCGGTTTCAATATTTTCGGGTAGTAAATAAAAAAATCTTACCTTTAAAAACAGACAAATAATATTTATAAAATATTATGCCCAACGTTTTAACCCCCAGGTATATCCCTAAAAAGTTTTTCCCAATTTATCAAGTCCCAAGAAATGAAGGTGGGCCCTTAAAGGGGGGCCATTATACCACCCAAACCCGGCCCCATCACAAAGCAAGAGGAAAATTAAAAACCCAAACTTTCCCCGGAAGAGCCAGCCCCTTTTAATAGCAAAAAGGCCCCCCAAAAATCCCAGGCCAAAAAATTTATCCATATGGACAATTTTCCAATCGGGATTAAAGAAAATAAATTTTTAATACAATTGGTACTGTCAAAATTTTATGTGAAAAAATTACCTGCATGGGTTTCAGGGTAAAAACCGGGTTTTATTATGTGAAAGTAATTTGGGTGAGGCAGAGGGGAAACTTAGTCACAGTGGGTCACAGGACTGTCACACCTTCAATCCCCCACTCCTTCCCCTTACTTTAAAATTTAAATTTAATTAAAATATTAAAATTAATAACAATACGTAATGGAAAATTTTAACAAATAGTGTGGAAGTTATAAAAATTAAAGGAAAAATCTTCAGTAAGGTTTAAATGGGAAATACTAAAACCCCACACACAACGGGGAGTAAGAATTTTCTAATTTACATAAAGAACAAAAAAATGTTTTACCATTTCCCATTTACATTGTAGGTGGATCAAACCCAACAATGCCTACCAAAACAAACAAAAACCCTTCTGGTCAGAAAAATTTAAATGAAAGGATTAATGGCGTACTTTAACTGGATGTGTTGCTTGGCGACCCCCTCGTTTTTTCCACCATACCACTTAATTCTGGAGGCCCCAAATTTTCCCCGGGCCCCTATTTTTTCAACAGGGGATTAGTAATTATATTTTGGGGCCCGATCCCTTCAATTATGGCCCCCAATTTGATGCCGGATTACCGGGCCCAATTTCCCCCGCCCAGTGCTCACACATTCCCTATGGCTCTCCCCCCCCCCCCTTTGTATAAACTCACAAAATTTCTTAAAGGGTTTTAAATCAGTTTTTAAAATTTTAAAATACAAAATTTATTATATTATTATATTTACACTTTGTAAATTTAGGAAAATTAAAAAAAAAAAACCCACAAGTTGTATAAAATGATTTTTTTTGTACTGAAAAAAAAAATACGGGTTCTGAGAAGCAATTTGGGCAGAGAAAAGTGTTAAAAAAAACGATCCCCATTTAGATCAGAGAGTAAACTTTTTGAGGCAAGTGGAAGAAAAACGGTAAGTGATCCCTTTAAGATGTAGGGAAAAATTTGAAAATCCATACAGTTCAAAGCATTTATTAAAGGAAATTTTAAAGGGTGTTTTTTCAACCTCGGGGAAAAGTGGGCACCCCTTTTTAATTTTTATTGTTTTATGATTTTTTTCAAAAATAAGTAATTTTTTTCCAAATTGATAAAATGTGGGGAAAAAAGTGAACAGAATTAAAAAAAACTTTAAATTTTCTGGACTCAAGGGCAGCTTAATATAAATAAAATAAAAAAGTGCAATAAAAAAGGGAAAAATGAATATGAAAGTATATGTGAGTAGTGCCATCTTAACTTTAAGTTTTCATTTACCCCAACATTTAACTAAGGGGAAATACGTGGAATTAAGATAAGTAAGAAAAATTTTTTCGTTCAGTTTTTTAAACCCCCGGGGGGGTTTTAGCCCCCCAAAAAGGGAAAAACCCAAGAAAGTCAGGGCCGTAAAGAGGATTTTTCAAACTTTTTTCCCTTTTGGGGTCCTTAATCTTGCCCCCCGGGTTTGCGACCCCCACAGCGACAAACCCACCCAGGTACCTATTTGCTGCTGGGTTTGAACAGGAAAAAACAGGGGGAAAGGAAAACGTGTCAAATTTTTCCCACCCGGGGGGGAATAAACCCCGGGCCCTTTCCGTTTTGTAAAGCAGGAGTTTTAGCCCCCCAGGCCCCCCGGGCCCCAAATAAAGTGGCAGTCTCGACTAGATAAAAAAAAAAGCCCCCAAGTACATTTAAAAGCCCCGTTGCTAGCGAAATTTGGGCTCACCCCACTGAGGTTTTGGGGGGCCGATCCCCTTTTATGGGGGGAAAAATTTAAAGATGTGTTTCCTTAAGACAATGCCGTCCCTGTTCCCTATCAGTAAAATAGGTGTACATTTTACTTGGGTGTTTGTCGACTGGTTTTGGGTTGCATCCTGGGAAAAAAAAACTGACCAAATTTTCCCCGGAAATTCTACATAACAAGGGGCTTTCGTAAAACCATTTAGTATGTCATGATGTCGGTTTGGGGGGGCAGGTTTCCCTTTGTACAAAAAATTTGGTAAAAATTTAAAAATCTGATTTTTACTTTTAAATTATTAAAATTATTATTATTATTATTATTATTATTACTATTATCATTTTATAAGGTTACTTGTAAATGAGAGGGGAAAACACTATCAGAGGACTTCCATAATACAGGGGTACCCACTCACGGGTTAATAAAAAAATTTTCCCTAAACTGCTACAAAAGGAGGTAATAGGGTTAAGTCCCAGTCAGCAAAAAATTCCCTCGCCATGGCAATGGATCGGGGAAAACTCACTGCATGGGGTAGCTGGAAATAGGATTGGGGCCCCCTGCAGCAGGGGAAAAACCTGGTTTTTCGGATCGGAAAACCCTCGCAGCATGGGGGGGGAACCGGGCAACAGGATGGGGCCCTCGCAGATGGGGTGAGTGCAAACTAAAAAAATTTTCTAAACAAATTAGTGCAAACTCCAAGGAAAAACCCAAGGAAATCAGAGCAACCATTTTTTAAAAAATTTTTTTTTTTTTTTTTTATCCAGGAGGAAAGGGTTTCCAGCATCCCCCAAAAAGCCCATCCTCGGGGGAAACGGGATGAAATGATTTGAAATTTTGGGAAACAAAATGAATTTTAAAAATTTAAAATTTATTAAATTCTGATACTTACAGAATCAGATAAAATATCTGCAAAAAAAAACAGCACTGTAAATGACAGTCCATGGCATTAATCTTTTTTATGATCAGTGTCTTGAAAAATTTTAATACAAATTCCTTATTTTTCCCCAGGTGGTGGGCAAGAAAAGGGCCCATACTTGAAAAGTTCTGTCGTTTTTTGGGTTATTTGGGAGCTCATTTTTTGGTCCCTTAAGCGGGAATTGCAGCTTTCCCCCCTAATAACGTAAAACTCGATCTTTTGTTTGGGGAAGCCCTCGATGGCTTTTTTCCCCCTTTCCTCCCCCTTTCTTCTTCTATTTTTTTTCTTTTTTTTGATTTTTTTTGAACCAAAAAATTTAAAAAAAGGTATTTTTTTAAAACGGGGGAGTTGAGTGGCATGTATTTTTTCACCCACACGGCTTTTACTTATTCCTCAGGTATTTTTTTTAGTTTTTTATTGTTTTGTTTAAATTTATCTTTAATTTAGAGTTGATACAAATTTTAAATTTTTTTAAATCATGTTTTAATTTTTTAAAGTTGTATTATTAAAACACCCTTCCATGGGCCCTTTTAAAAGGATTTGGATTTTTTACCCTTTTTCTTCAGAGGATTTTGTTTTTAATTTGAGAACGTAAAATGGATCAGTTGCAAATTTTCAGTGTTTTTGAAGATATGAAATGGTCGTACAGCTTTTTCCGGGTATTTGGTTAACAAATTTTTTTGAGTTTACACCTCCTTTCCCCCTAAGTCAATTAAAATACACATCAAAAATTGGAACCCCATTTAAACCCCAATTTCCCAGGGGACAGCCAAAAAGCTTCCAGATGAAGAATTCTACAAATGTTTTGGGGAAAAAAAAAAACCATTTTTTAATAAAAAATTTTAACATTTGACCCTCAACTATCGCCCAATTTTACTTTACAGCAAAGCTAAAGGGAAAGGGAAAGGTGTCTCCCATTTGAAAGAGACACGGAAGATCAAAAATTACTTTGGTCGGGAAAATTTTCAGTTTCAAAGAAGATGATGACAAAACACTTCGGGAAAACCAAAACCCCAGAGCGACCACCCTTTCTTTTCCAGAGGGGAAAAATTTATTTAAAACCCTAAGAACATGGGTTAGCAAAAGAGAAGTTGATTAAGGAGTTTTTACAGATTTTTTAAACCTCATACATGATGTTCTTTTAAACAGTGTTCTTCACACATGCACAGGCCACACCACGCACGCACCCCCAAAAGACAGGGATAACGACTTAAAAAATTTACTGAGGGAAATTGCCCGGGGGAAAAAGACAGGATGTTCCAGTTTTTGGACACAGTAAAAAAAAGGGGACACAGTTTTGGAAGCTAAAGAAAAGATGAATCACAGGGATTTTTAGGAAGTATTTTTTCAGCCACAAAATTTAGTCAGAAAGGGAAATTATTTTGGGGAAAAGCGATGTAGGGGGGCCCGGGACCCAAAATTAGCTTTAAGCGAGGTATGAAAAAGCTCACGGTTGGGGGAGAGTGACCTAGTAGGATCAGTGAAGAGGGGGGCCAGGAGCGGAAATCGCCCCCCCGGCAACCTAAAAATGGGTTTGGGGGTTACACACACAACCATTAAACTACGCCCCAGTGTCACTGACATGTTAGCATGAAAAAGTTTGGAAAAGATTACCCGGAAAAGAGTGGTGGAGCATGGGAAAGGGGAATGAGTTTTTTAACGACAGCCAGCATGGTTTCAGGGATGAAAAAATCCGGGTGTCAAAACCCTACTGAAAGTTTTTTAAAGGGTGACAGCAGTAAGACAGGAGGGAGAGGGGTGGTTTTTTGGGCATTTTTTTGGGGACTGTAAGAAGGCGTTTTGACCAATCCCCCAGAGTTTTAGTGGCAAAAGCTGGAGGCCAGGGGGGGAATAAAAAGGGAAAGGGGCACTGTAGTGGATCGGGGAAAATACCTGTCGGGGAAGGAAAAACGGGAAAGTCATAGTATGTGAGAGGTTTGAGTGGATGCCGTGACGAGCGGGTTCCACGAGGGTCAGTCCTAGGACTGGTGCTGTTCCTGTATTTTTTTAAACAACATGAGGGAAAGGGAAATAGTAAAAAGGTGTCCTGTTTCAGTTGATGTGAAGTTGATGGAAAAATTTAAAATTCGATGAGGACCGGGGCAGAACTAAAAAGGGATTGGACAGGCTGCAGGCCGGGTTTCCAGAAGTGGCCCCTGGGGGTCAACCCTACCAAGTGCAAATTTTTCGAAGAGGGGGGGAAAAGGGGGAAAAAGAAGATCGCAGATGGAGAAAGTTAGGGCCCCGGAAGACTACAATCCTCACCCCCCAAGGGAAAAAGGGGGCTCTTGGGGTGAATATAACCCCAGGTACATCCCCTGAAGCCCCACATAAAACCAAAATAATTTGCTGCAGCTTTTGGGGCCCCCCCTTGGGCAAACCTAAGAACACCCTTTCCCGACATTTTAAATTTAAGGAATCATTCAGAACACTGAAACACCATGTTTGTTAGGCCTATTTTGGGAGTTTTTGGCAGCCCCCCGTTTGGAAACCAAAACCTACCCAAGGGCATGAAGGGAAAAGAAAAAAGTGCAAGGTTTCCCCAAAAAGGGAACTGCATCAGAGAAAAAGGGAATTCTATGGGGGAGGGGGTTAAAAGGGGAAATCAAACCGGGACGGCACTGGAGGCCAGGAGAGTTGGGGGGGGGATATGATAACGACATATAAAATATGAGAGAATCAAAAAGGTGGTAGGACAGGAGGTTTCCGAGTTTGGGCACCAAACAGTTAGAGGTTGAAGATCAGATAATCACAGGGATTTTGGGGAAGTATTTTTTCAGTAACGTTGTAGGAAGTGAAATGGTCGGGGGAAAGTGATGTAGGGGCCGGAAGGTTCCCTACACAGTTTTAAAGAAAAAGGATACAAAAAGTTCATGGATTTGGAAGTGCCCTAGTGCGCCAGTAAAGGGGGGGGCCCAGGGTTATGAATTAAAACCACTGCAACCACAATTAGGTGGTACTTTTGAAATTTTGAAAATGAAAAATAACATCGAAAGAAAAGTTTGACCCGCGTTGTTAAATAGCCCATCAAGGGAAAAAAAACATTTCCGGGCCCAATGTTTTCGGGGCTAAAAAAGGGAAAGGAGGAAAGTTCACAAGGATTGACCGGGAAAAAAATCTGTGAAGGGGTTTTGCATGAGATTTAGGAGTTTTCCCTTTAGGGAGCCCAAAAAGGGTTTTTCCGCAAATCTGAGATGGAAAAATGCACAGAAAAGTGTGGGAAAAACAATACACACTTTCAGGGGGGGATTTGGGGTTAAAAGCTGCTGAGTTAGATACCCGATTTGCAGGGGCATGTCCCCTTTGGGTCGGGGAGAGTTTAGTTTTCCCAGGGGCAAAAAATTTTTCAACAAATCTATCGAAAACAGGTCAACTGCTAAAAGGTGTGGAAGAAGGAAAAGTTTTCCCAAAATTTTTAAAAAAAAGACAGACAGGCAGGGATTAAAAATAATGGCCCGTGTCATGAATGTAGGGATGCAAATTTGTGGAGATTATCAAGAGAAGAGTAGTGAAGGGAAACACAGAAATAAAAAAAGAGAGAGAGGGAGAGGAGGAGAGGAGGAGGAGGAAAAAATTGTTTAGAGGGGAGGTGAAGAGGGGGAGAGTTTAGGAGAGAGGAGAGAGGATTTAGAGGAGGGGTGAGAGAGAGAGTGAGAGAGAGAGGGGGAGAGTGAGAGATTTAGAGAGGGGAGAGAGGAGAGAGGAGAGATGGAGGAGAGGAAAAGAGAAAGGGGGGGAGAGGGAGAGGGGGAGAGAGAGAGAAGGAGATAGATAGATAGATAGAGAGGGGAGAGAGAGAGGGGAGGGAAAAGAGAGGGGAAGAGGAGAGAGAAAAAGAGAGAGAGAGATAGAGGATTGCTTATTCTTGGATTATAAGAAGGGGTTTTTTCACAGGGGAAATCACAAAGAAACTGGTATAAAAGCTATGGAGCATTCAGGATTAAAAAAAAAGCCCCGAAATGGGAACCCCATGGGAAAACCCTGAAGAAAGGGGTAAAAGTCCGAGGATCCCCGTTTGCCCGATGATGAAAAACTAATGGGATAATAAAGTGGAGGGGGAAAGGCTCAAAGGGTTTGGGGCAAGTTTCAGGGTGATCTGACAAATGGGTCATGAAGTTTAAACCCCTAAGTGCAACTTAGAAAAAGGGCAAAGAAGGCCGCCCGAGAAATACAGCCTAGGGAGGCCCCCAAAAGGGTGCAAACCTCACTTTAACCCCCAAAATGTCCACCTGTTGAAAATACATTCACCAAATTTGGGGGGCTCCAAACATTGATAATGTTTTTTTTTCTTCCCTTCCAAAAAAGGGCTATAGGGCCCGAGTCGCCTTGAAATGAGAGAATGGGTGTGCACCCTCAGTGTGCAACTATGAAAAAAATCGGGGGACGCTGGGGGGACCCC
Source organism: Cherax quadricarinatus (assembly GCF_026875155.1). NCBI lineage: Eukaryota > Metazoa > Arthropoda > Malacostraca > Decapoda > Parastacidae > Cherax > Cherax quadricarinatus. The sequence continues at coordinate 10,746,027 of NC_069466.1, forward strand.
GTGGTAAAAACCCGTTAGGGGTTTTAGCTCCATCTTGGGTTAACATTTATGGCAAACCCCCCTGGGTTCACCCGACGCCTGTCATATTAACACTCTACTATTTTCAGAAAGTTTAACAGGGAAAACAGCTTGTGGTTTTTACTCCAATATAGCCAAATAAAGATCAAGGAAATTGTGAAACTTTTTTATTTAAACCAGTGGGCCCCAGGCCATGACTTTTTGGGGTGGCCAGTGTGGGGTACTGTGGCAGTGTGGGTATACCAGACCCCCCTGCCCAAACATTCTGAAGTGGCCACTGTGGCCACAACAGACCCTCAGCCCATGACCTTAGGGTGGGCCCGGGGTGGACCCGTTGGGGGGGGGCCAAACCCGGCCCCTTTAGCCCAGCAATTCTGAAGTGGCCACTGTGGCCGTGTGGCCAAAACAGCCCCCAGCCCAGCACCTTGGGGTTTAGGTTACTTCCCCAAAAGGGAACCCGCAAGGGAAATTATTTATTTTTCCCTGCATTTTTGGGGAGGCGATATGAAAAATGTTTTAAATGAAAGATGAAAAATGATTTTTTGCCGGGTAGAACCCAAAATCGTGAGTGGAAATGATTTTCCCTTTTTCCAAATGAAAAGTACTTTTGGCATCGTAAAACCCGTGTTCAGGCAAATGTGCCCTATACAGTCGGCAGCAAGGGTTTTTAGAGGGAAAAATCCGAAACCCCGCCCCTGTTTGTGATTGTGATCTTTTAAAGGGGAATATGTGGGTGGAGGAAGAGGGGGGTGGCCCCTGGTGCCTGGAACCCCGTGGCGCAGTGATTTGGGAGATAAAAAAAAAAACCTGGCACCCTCTCAACCATGTGTGCCCACTCCTGTTCCCCCCCCCCTGCCCTACGCCCCCCTGCCCCAGGTCCACCCTGCCCTCCCGAAACCCTGAATTTGGGAATGGGGGCCAAAAAATTTCAATTTTTGGGCCCCCATCCCCCCTTTCATCGTTCCGTTTACAGTATTGTGCCTTTTTTTTTTTATTTACATCCTTTTTAATTTTTATTTCCAGTGGAAATGGCATATGCTACCCTTGTCCCATCACATTGAGTTTTACAGAGTTAGACTATTTTTAAAATTTTACAGTACTTTGATGAGCTGATAAAGAACCCAAACCGTTACCCAAGCCAACATGTACTACCCGTTTTTCCCAAAAAACCCACAGATGTTTCAAGAGTCTTAAAGGCTTGCAGGTGGAAAGATAAAACTTTTGGCCCGAAATTTTTTTTATTCCCTTTGGGATTGTTTATGCTTTTCCACACACACATTAAGAACAAAACAGCACACTACTGGCCCACAGGGCCACTTCATCAGTTTCTCCAGTCTTTCCTTGGGCCTTCCTTCCCTGTAACAGGGAAAGAGGGGGGAAAATTTCATATGCAAAAGTGTGTGCCCCTAACAAAATCTTTAAAATTTAAAACTATCGGGAAAAGGACAAAATGCCCAAGGTGTTAAAAAACAGTAAATGTTTCCCGACTTTTAAGAAAGGGGTGGAAAAAAGCTGCGCTAAAGTACAGTGGGAAACCCCAGTTAACGATTGCCCCGGATAGCAATAAAATTGGGTACCAAAACGTTTTTTTGTCAAAAGTTTGGCCCGGGGTTTAAAGATAAAAAACCCCGTTAAAGGAAATTTATCCCGAATGTGTCCAAGCAGCCTGGCCCCACCCCCCCTGCCAGGGGGGCCAGGGTGGGCCCTTGTTTATAAAAACCCAAATGCAGGGCAAAATTTAAAGCGTTTCTGCGATTCATTTTGTATTATTTTCCCTTGTTTTCCCGTGCTTTTAACTGTAAATAAGCCATATGGGCCCCAAAAAAAGCTTCTAGTGCCCCGCCCTTTTGGTAAAGGGGGGTAAGAAATTTTATTGAACGGGAAAAAAGAGAAACATAAATAAAATTTCGAAAGTGGAGGGTGTGTCTCCGAGTTGGGCCAGGTTATATAAAAAAACCCCATTCAAACCCTCGCTACTAAACTTTACCCAAAAAAAAAGGCAATCAAAGGGAAACTGCTGTTGCGAATGGGGCAAATATGCTTCAAACAAGGGTCGCAAATACTACCGAAGATGGGAGAGGGCTGTTGTTTGGGGTGGTTACGGAAAAAAAACAAAATTTTGCAAGAAACAATTAACTCCAGAGGGTTAAAACCCCCCAGGATAACCCAAAAAAGTCGTGCATTTTCGAGGGGCTGTTAATTTTTTCCTTTTGGGGTCCTTAATTTTTCCCCGAATGGACCCCCCACCAGTCGTTAAACCCCCCAGGGAACAGAAAAAAAAGCCCCTTTAAACTAGTGCTCAGTTGGTGAAATTTATGGCCAAACAAAAGGGTTTGGGTTTGAGAGATTTAAGAAATTTTTGTGGCATACCAAGGGGTGATAAGGGAAAGGGAAAACTGAAAATTTTAAACCCCCAAAAAGTGTTCAGTTGTGACAAAAAAAGGGCCCGTTCTGGAAGAAAAAACCAAAAAGAAAACCCACATTACTCAGGAGGAAAAGGCCCTCCAGGCCCGGCTAACTCTCTTTTTTTGTTGTAATGTAGTGGGGGTTGCAAAGTGGGGCCCTTTTCTTGTGTATCACTGAAAATCCCAGATGGTTTTAAGAAAAACCCAAAGTTTATGAAAAGTAAATGTGTGTGTTTTGGAAAAATCTAAAAGTAAGGCATGGGGCAGAGGGAAAAATTTTTGTCGAAAAGGGGTTCAATGAAGGGTTTGGCCCCAGTGTGAAGGTATCTCCTGGAAACGAAATTGGTTTTAGGTGGGCCCGCTAGTTAAAGGACAATGCCCCTGCCCCATCCCCAAACTTGGATGGGCCTAATTTTCGAGGGTTTTGGGGTTTTTCACAGTAAAAATTCTTTCCCCCGAAAACCACCTCTCCCCCCCGCCCATGGCCAGCCGGGGTTTTTGCAAACTTTAAAAAAAATCTACACAAAAAGGGGGGCCCCCCAAAGTTTCCCCAGGGCTTGACTGTGCCCCAGACCTCACTTGACCCTAAGGGAATTTTGGAGAGAACACTTCAGCATCCTCCATTGCATAACCCTTATAGGTATGGCTTGGGAGAGAGTGACTACCAAGACTTTGAACTCTGCTTGGAGAAAATTGTGGCCAGATTGTGTCGACAAGAGGGATTTTGAAGGGTTTGGGACTGACCCTGATGAGCCTATGTCTGTTGTAAAATCAATTGTGGCACTGGGGAGTTCCATGGGGTTGGATGTGAGTTTGGAGGATGTGGAAGAACTAGTGGAAGACCACAACGAAGACCTCACCACTGAGGAGCTGCAAGAGCTTCAGCAGGAAGAGCAACACATCGCAGCTCAGAATCTTGCTGCAGAGGAGGAGGAAGAGAGATGGAAGAAGGTGCCTTCTTCAGAAATTAAGAGATTTTTACTATGTGGGGTAAGATGGAAAGCTTTATGGAGAAACATCACCCTAACAAGGTTGTTGCAAGCCATGTTGGCAACATGTACAGTGACAAAGTCTTGGGCCATTTTAGGGAAGTGTTAAAGAGACGCCAGAAACAGAGCTCTCTCCACAGTTATTTTGCGAGACAGGACTCCAGTGACTCTCAAGGTGGTCCTAAGTGGCATTAAGAAACAGAGAAGACAAGCAACCCCAGAAAAGCAATTGGTACCTGAGGTGTTGCTGGAAGGGGATTCCCCTTCCAAACTATAAGCAATCCACTCTCTCTCCTCCTCCAGTCTCCCATACACTAAGAAGAATCTCCAATAAAGGTAAGTGTTATGCTGTTAATGTTTCATTCATCATTTCCCATTGTATTGTTTATGTACTACATGTATATTTCATGTAAAAATTTTTTTTGTTTTAATACTTCTGGGTGTCAGGAATGGATTAATTGTATTTACATTATTTCTTATGGGGAAAATTGATTCGCAAATCGTAAATTTCGTTTATAGTAGCTCCTCCAGGAACGGATTAATTACGAAAAATGAGAGACCACTGTATATGTAAATGACATGACAGAAGTGATAGTTTCAGAGGTGTCCATGTTCGCAGATGATGTGAAGCTAATGAGGAGAATACAAGCAGACGAGGATCAGGTAAGCCTACAAGGGGATCTGGACAGGCTGCAAGCCTGGTCCGACAAATGGTTCCTGGAGTTTAACACCAGCAGGTGCAAAGTTATGATGCTTGGGAAAGGATCAAGGAGAATGCAGACAGAGTACAGCCTAAGAGGTCAAAGCCTGCTAAACTCATTCAAGGAAAAGAATCTTGGGGTGAGCGTCATACATCTGATACCCACATCAACCAAATAACTGCTGCAGCATACAGGTGCCTGGCAAACCTGAGAACAGGTTTCAACATCTAAGTAAGGAGTCATTCAAGACACTGTACACCATGTGTATCAGGCCCATACTGGAGTATGCAGCACCAATATGAAACCCACACCTGGTCAAACACATCAAGAAATTAGAGAAAGTGCAAAGGTTTGCAACAAGACTAGTGAAGGAGCTGAGGGGTTTGTCCTACAATGAGAGGTTAAGGGAACTCAACCTGACAACACTGGAGGATAAGAGGGATAGAGAGGACATGATAACGACCTACAAAATAGTGAGAGGAAGTGACGAGGTTAATAGGGACAGAGCGATTGAGAGATGTGACACAGCAACAATGAGTCACAACTGGAAGTTGAAAACTCATATGAGTCACAGAGATATTAGGAAATACTTCTTCAGTCATAGAGTTCATAAAGTGGAACACTCTGGAGAGGGTTTCAGGGCTCAACGCCCCCACAGCCCGGTCTGTGACCAAGCCTCGTGGTGGATCAGGAACTGATCAACCAGGCTGTTACTACTGGATGCACTCAAACCGATACAAGCCCTTGCACTGCTGGTCAGGTACTGACTTTAGGTGCCTGTCCAGCACCTTCTCAAGACAGCCAGGGGTCTATTGGTAATCCCCCTTATGTATGCTGGGAGGCAGCTGAAAAGTCTTGGGCCTCTGAAACTTATTATGCTGTCTCTTAACTTACTCATAGTGCCCCTGCTTTTCATAGGGGGGCGAATGTTGTTGCCTCTCCTGCTGAGTCTTTTGCTTCCATAGGATCTCTGTCAAGTTTACTGGAAGCTGACTGTGTCCTACAAGTGCAGCTTCAAATATATAATATCCATTTGTATGACAGTTTAACCTAGGAATTTCTAGTCTATAGCTAATGAAAAATTACGCTGTTTAACCTAGGAATTTCCTGTTTATAGCCGGCAAGTAATTACAAGGCTTAACCTAGATTCTGGTACATGTGGTAATCCCACAAATAAACTTGAGCCAACAATAAACAAAAAGTTACACAGTACGAAATGCAGTCTTTCAGCAAAGACTAAATTTAATTCACTCACTTAGCACTAAATGAAACTGAAATTCCAATTCTTTCAAAGTCAGCAAATGCACACCTAAATTTTATGTAAGATCAACACTCTTACCCTCACAAGCTTCCGTGCTTTACTCCTTTGCTAAATGTAAATGGGACAAAGGACGATCAGGTCCCACCTCCCCAGGCAGAAAATGGAACAAATTAACTTGATGTGGAGTTCGTCCCTAGCTAGAATTTTCCCCGGAGATTATCCCAGGTTAGCTTGACTCCTATGAGACTTCCTATTCAATGATCATATTCAAAAAGAGAATGCTATCTACAAACAATTAATATGTTAGTAACTCTGGCATATGGCCTAGGCTACCATGGAGTCTTGGGGCTGCCCTAACTAGCATCAATATATGAATCAGGAGTTAGTAGCTTCTGTTACTATGTTCGTAAGGGATAAATCGCTAAGCAATCTTTAGTGTGACCTAACCTAGGGGAGGATTCCTTCATGTATACCCCATGCACCTAATTATCCTGGCCTTCTTCATGAGGCCTGGTCTCAGACCAGGCCACGGGGGCGTTGACCCCCGAAACCCTCTCCAGGTGAACTCCAGGTAATAGTACTGGTGACCGCCATGTTAGCTGAGATGAAGACTAGTGTTAATCTCACAAAAGGGCTCTGGTGAAGAGACGAATTATCCTCTTAAAGTTTGGGACGGATAAGATAAGATTTCGTTCGGATTTTTAACCCCGGAGGGTTAGCCACCCAGGATAACCCAAGAAAGTCAGTGCGTCATCAAGGACTGTCTAACTTATTTCCATTGGGGTCCTTAATCTTGTCCCCCAGGATGCGACCCACACCAGTCGACTAACACCAAGGTACCTATTCGCTGCTAGGTGAACAGGACAACAGGTGTAAGGAAACGTGTCGAAATGTTTCCACCCTCCGGGAATCGAACCCGGGCCCTCCTTGTGTGAAGCGGGAGCTTTAGCCACCAGGCCACCGGGCCACCAAAATTCTTTCCCGTGCCGGGAATCGAACCCGGGACTTCTTCTACTGTTGTTTCTCTGGCTGCCTGATGAGTATTTTGTAGGACTGAGGTGAAGCGGCGGCGGCGACGATGATGATGATAATTGTAAATACAAAATTTCAATGTACTATTTGAAGAATTGAGACACTTATGCAACACATAAGTGTCTCAATTCTTCAACCTGTCGGTTTTCTAAACCATTCATCACAATGTACTATTTGCAAAGACATAAATAAATAAATAAATAAATAATGATTTGTTGTTGTTGTTGTTTGGGGTTTATAGGGCCACTGACAGCATATGCCGTATCAAGCCCGGCCTGCCAGTGCTCGGAAAAGGAACCTCGACCAAAGTGGAAGTATGGTTGACAAATAACTGCGTATTATGTGTCCCTGATGCGCCCTGAGGCCAGCAAGAATGAGCAGGTACAGGCCAAGATCCCCTGACGGTCCGGAGGGTCAAACCCCTCCTCATTGAAAAGGAGAGGTAGAGTTAAAGAGTGCATCTGAAACGTGCGCAAGGCCACACGGAGAATAGTCCGTGCAGAATGGTAACGTGGGCACCACAGCAGGAAGTGTTCCACCTTCTCAGGCTGTGAGGGACACCAAGGGCAGCCATCCAAAGGCTGTGCAGACGAGCTGCCAGTAGTGAATGCCCAATCCGGAGGCGAGTCAGTGCAGCATCCATTGAGCGATTGGGATGGCGAGCCCAAGGGCAGGGGCCATTGAAAGATCGGAGAAGAGAGGGAGCGTACCAGGTCCTCCTGCCACAAATGGCGGATTTCCTTCCAAATATTCCTTGTGAAATCACTACGGCCCAGTGCAAGAGGGGTGAAGGTAGGAAGAGTGTGTACGAGGGAGGCCGCTCGATCCGCCACTTCATTGCCCCGAATGCCAACATGGGCAGGTACCCACTGAAGGGAGATGCTCCAACCTGGACTCTGCAAGCAGGTACTGTTTACAGTACCTGCTTGTGTAAACTTTACACAATCAATCATCTAACAAGTATGTGATCCTGCTCACCTAAATACTTCGTAGAATTTCCACCTCTACTCTATCACTCCTAATTTCTTTTTACTAATTTTTGTCTCAGGCTTCTTTAACGGTACTAATATTATTTAATAGTGGTTCAAACTTCCCTAAATTATTCCTAAGGCCTAAATCCATTAAAATACAATGCTGAATTTGCGGTTTTGTTAAGGTTCGACTCGACTCACGAAATCGTAATGACACGATTGCAAACAAACCATACCACGGGTGGGGTTTGAACCCGCGGTCAGTCTCAAATTATTATAATCAAGGGGGAAGCGCTAAACCCGGAGGATTATACAGCGCCTGGGGGGGATGTGGAAGGTATTCAGGCTTAATTCGGGGAACTGGAGCACAGATCCAATTCCCTAAATCAGTGTTATTCACTAATTTTTGCAAGAGAGCCACTTCGGTTAAACACATTGATTGAGAGAGCCGCAGCTACTGCAAGTTAGCGTAACTCAACTAAATTAAGTAGTACTGAGTTGCTAGTGCAATATAGTAAATGAGAAAAATTAGACGTGGTAATATTAGCCTGCATACCTTGTCACTAATAGCAAAATAAAGACCAAACTTACTTAATGCTGTGATGAGCGGAAGTGTGCTAGCTGCTGCTTAACTCTTGTCATGGAATACAAGGATTACAATCCAGATGTGCATTGGTCAGTTTGTTTCTCTGTTTTTTCTTCACAATTTTCATTGTTGAAAATGTTGATTCACATGTGTATGTGCTCACAAAAAAGGACATCACCTTTTGCACACACTGCTTCAAAGATGGATAGTCTGTGTCAGGGACCAAGTTCCAGAAGTGGTAGACATCTGCTTTGTGTTTAGCATTCAGGGCTTTAAGGGTGTCATTTGTTTGCAGCTCAACAATCTCACATTCCACTGCAGCACGATCAGGGCAAAGATCTGTGATAACTGAGGTCAGGGATGACACTGGTACATGGAAGGGGTTTTCAATGAAATTAAAGAAATCCCTGTACTCCATTACATCCTGAAATCTTGACTGAAATTCCTCCCTCAACTCCCTCAGTACTTCCTCAAATGCATCATAGCTGAAACATTGCAAATATTCTGAATCATTTATGATGGCTGTTCTGAGCTTTGGAAAGTGAACAAATTGTCTGTCTGGTATGAATAGTGTTGTAATCTTGTTCTGGAATGCAATGACTACACGCAGCATACTACCTGGATGTTTATTTTTGCCCCTGCAACTGTAGATTCAGTGAATTCAGATGACAGGTGATATCAGTCAAAAGAGCCATCTTCATTATCCATTCAGGATTCTCCAATTCTGGCTGGCTTTTTCCTTTACTTCTAAGGAACTCACAAATTTGAGGGAGGAGACTAAAAAATCGTTCAGGTACTCTGCCACGAGACAACCATCTCACCTCGTTATGCATCACTAAATCGCCATATTCTGTTTCATACTCCTCCAGCAGTTCGCGAAACTGGCGGTGATTTAGTGCTCGTGAAACAAAATTGACCACTCGCACAATCAGCCGCATCACATTTTGTAACTCACAGTTTTTTAGTTTTACCACAAGTGCTTCCTGGTGTATGATGCAATGAAAAGTGGCAAAGTTGGGTATCTCCTCCCTCTTCCTCATCAAACCGACAACTCCCTTCTCTTTCCCTTTCATGTTAGGAGCACCATCAGTGCACACAGATGCTAGATTTGACCAGTTCAGGTTATTCTCATGGAAAAAGAATAGAAGTGCACTTAATATATCCTCTCCTCTCGTCTGGCCTTGCAGTGGTAACAAACACAATAGTTCCTCCCGAAAAGTCTTCTTTTGGAAACCTGGCCCATACACACACTTGAGCAACGTCACACACATCTGTGCTTTCATCCAATGCAATGCTAAAACATGGTGCAGCAGATAAATCTGCAATCAACTGGCCACGAATGTCGTTACCAAGTTCTTCTACCCTTTTCATTACTGTTGTGTCTGATAGCTGTAGTCCTTTAATTTGCTTTATGATTTCATCTTTGTTATTAAAGTCAGCGTACATTATTTCAGACGAGGCCAAAAAACACTCTTTAATTATCTCTGCGTCTATAAAGGCCTTCTTATGCGTAGCCAAGATCCATGCAATTTCAAATGAAGCCTCTGTCAAATTTTCAGCAGTAGAGGTCGATCTGTGAATCAGTTTTTGCTGTCCTACTATCAAGGCTCGTACCTTTCTCTTTTTGGTTACCTGTCCCTCACAGTCTCCTTGTTGACCACTCGTTTCCCCTCCATCCTCCTTTTCTACTGGTCGGGTCTGGGATGGCTGTTCATCACTATTGCGTTTTTGTTTAACCACAAATCGATCCATCATAACGGACACTACTTGACTGCACTTTGGTTTCAAGTAAAACTAGCCCATCGTAGCTACCTTCCACAAGCAGCAACAGTTAAGTCGTTTACCTGGAGTTTACCTGGAGAGAGTTTCGGGGGTCAACGCCCCCGCGGCCCGGTCTGTGACCAGGCCTCCTGGTGGATCAGCGCCTGATCAACCAGGCTGTTGCTGCTGGCTGCACGCAAACCAACGTACGAGCCACAGCCCGGCTGATCAGGAACTGACTTTAGGTGCTTGTCCAGTGCCAGCTTGAAGACTGCCAGGGGTCTGTTGGTAATCCCCCTTATGTGTGCTGGGAGGCAGTTGAACAGTCTCGGGCCCCTGACACTTATTGTATGGTCTCTTAACGTGCTAGTGACACCCCTGCTTTTCATTGGGGGGATGGTGCATCGTCTGCCAAGTCTTTTGCTTTCGTAGTGAGTGATTTTCGTGTGCAAGTTCGGTACTAGTCCCTCTAGGATTTTCCAGGTGTATATAATCATGTATCTCTCCCTCCTGCATTCCAGGGAATACAGGTTTAGAAACCTCAAGCGCTCCCAGTAATTGAGGTGTTTTATCTCCGTTATGCGCGCCGTGAAAGTTCTCTGTACATTTTCTAGGTCGGCAATTTCACCTGCCTTGAAAGGTGCTGTTAGAGTGCAGCAATATTCCAGCCTAGATAGAACAAGTGACCTGAAGAGTGTCATCATGGGCTTGGCCTCCCTAGTTTTGAAGGTTCTCATTATCCATCCTGTCATTTTTCTAGCAGATGCGATTGATACAATGTTATGGTCCTTGAAGGTGAGATCCTCCGACATAATCACTCCCAGGTCTATGACGTTGGTGTTTCGCTCTATTTTGTGGCCAGAATTTGTTTTGTACTCTGATGAAGATTAATTTCCTCATGTTTACCAATTCTGAGTAATTGAAATTTCTCATCGTTGAACTTCATATTGTTTTCTTTCAGCCCACTGAAAGATTTTGGGTTTATGTCCGCCTGGAGCCTTGCAGTGTCTGCAATGGAAGACACTGTCATGCAGATTCGGGTGTCATCTGCAAAGGAAGACACGGTGCTGTGGCTGACATCCTTGTCTATGTCGGATATGAGGATGAGGAACAAAATGGGAGCTAGTACATGTGCCTTGTGGAACAGAGCTTTTCACCGTAGCTGCCTCGGACTTTACTCTGTTGACGACTACTCTCTGTGTTCTGTTAGTGAGGAAATTATAGATCCATCGACCGACTTTTCCTGTTATTCCTTTAGCGCGCATTTTGTGCGCTATTACGCCATGGTCACACTTTCGAAGGCTTTTGCAAAGTCTGTATATATTACATCTGCATTCTTTTTGTCTTCTAGTGCATTTAGGACCTTGTCGTAGTGATCCAGTAGTTGAGACAGACAGGAGCGACCTGTTCTAAACCCATGTTGCCCTGGGTTGTGTAACTGATGGGTTTTTTAGATGGGTGGTGATCTTGCTTCTTAGGACCCTTTCAAAGATTTTTATGATATGGGATGTTAGTGCTATTGGTCTGTAGTTCTTTGCTGTTGCTTTACTGCCCCCTTTGTGGAGTGGGGCTATGTCTGTTGTTTTTAGTACCTGAGGGACGACCCCCGTGTCCATGCTCCCTCTCCATAGGATGGAAAAGGCTCGTGATAGGGGCTTCTTGCAGTTCTTGATGAACACAGAGTTCCATGAGTCTGGCCCTGGGGCAGAGTGCATGGGCATGTCATTTATCGCCTGTTCGAAGTCATTTGCGTCAGGATAACATCGGATAGGCTTGTGTTAATCAAATTTTGTGGCTCTCTCATAAAAAAATTCATTTTGATCTTCGACTCTCAGTCTGGTTAGCGGCTTGCTAAAAACTGAGTCATATTGGGACTTGAGTAGCTCACTCATTTCCTTGCTGTCATCTGTGTAGGACCCATCTTGTTTAAGTAGAGGCCCAATACTGGGCGTTGTTCTCGATTTTGATTTGGCATAGGAGAGAAATACTTTGGGTTTCTTTCGATTTCATTTATAGCTTTTAGTTCTTCCCGCGATTCCTGACTCCTAAAGGATTCTTTTAGCTTAAGTTCGATGCTTGCTATTTCTCTGACCAGTGTCTCCCTACGCATTTCAGATATATTGACCTCTTTTAGCCGCTCTGTTATTCTTTTCCGTCGCCTGTAAAGGGAGCGCCTGTCTCTTTCTATTTTACATCTACTCCTCCTTTTCTTAGAGGAATAAGCCTTGTGCATACATCGAGTGCCACCGAGTTAATCTGTTCTAGCATAAGTTTGGGTCTGTGTTGCTTAGTATATTTTCCCCAGCTTATATCGGTTAGGACTTGGTTTACTTGGTCCCACTTATGTTTTTGTTATTGAAGTTGAATTTGGTGAATGCTCCCTCGTGACTAGTCTCATTTTGTCGGTCTGGGGCTCCTCGCATACATGTCTGAACCTCAATTATGTTGTGATCTGAGTATATTGTTTTTGATATGGTGACAATTTCTTATCAGATCATCATTGTTAGTGAATATGAGGTCTAGTGTATTCTCCAGTCTAGTAGGCTCTATTATTTGCTGGTTTAAATTGAATTTTGTGCAGAGATTTAAAAGCTCTGTGTGAGTGTGAGTTTTCATCAGAGCTGCCTCCTGGTGTTATTACTGCAACAATATTATTTGCTATATTCCTCCATTTTAGGTGCCTTAAGTTGAAATCCCCCAGGAGCAAGATGTTGGGTGCAGGAGCTGGAAGATTTTCCAGACAGTGGTCAATTTTTAACTAGCTGTTCCTGGAATTGCTGGGATGTTGCATCCGGAGGCTTGTAGACTACCACAATGACTAGGTTTTGGTTCTCGACCTTTACTGCTAAAACTTCCACTACGTCATTTGAGGCATTAAGCAGTTCTGTGCAAACAAGTGACTCTGCAATGTACAGGCCAACCCCCCCCTTTTGCCTGTTCACTCTGTCACATCTGTATAGGTTGTAACCTGGGATCCATATTTCATTGTCCAAGTGATCCTTTATGTGGGTCTCAGTGAAAGCCGCGAACATTGCCTTTGCCTCTGCAAGCAGTCCACGGATGAAAGGTATTTTGTTGTTTGTTGCTGGCTTTAGACCCTGTATATTTGCAAAGAAGAATGTTATCGGACTGGTGGTATTGTTGGCGCAGTCTCAAATATCTGTTGCCTATTTTCAAACACAAATCTCCAAGAGTAACGAAATACGTCCAGTCTCCCCCGAAAGTTTGAACTCAACTGATTCAGCGAGACCACTGATGCCTAGAGCTAAACGTGTCCCTGATCAGTTTCCCGTAGTGGACACGTATGATTTCTGTACGACTAGGGTAGGGATGTTAGAATGTTATCTCTTACTGTGACTTCGTCTTCCATCTCACCTCATGAAAATATGTATCTTACTTGAAAAATTATTTTTCTATATATATTTTTTTTATTAATTTATATATTTTTCGAGAGCCGTGAATTGAGTCATTGCGAGCCGCCAGCGGCTTGCGAGCCGCGCAATGAATACCACTGCCCTAAATAAAGAGCCCCTCACCAACATCAAGGAACCTTCCTTGAGGGGAGAGAGTCTCAAAACTCCAGACCGTTGCTTTAGCCACCTAACGCTTAATATCTGCAAGCCGTCGGTGGGGATTTTGGGATCCCCATAAACTTCCACATCAAATACGTGCAGGATTAGTGACATGCCAGAGAAAATCGCAGCAGAGGTTGAATGGAGGCTCATTGTTTTATGCATCTCCAACGCAAATCTGCCATTCCTCCACCTTATGTTACAGAATTAAAATTAGTAAACCCAGCGAATTAGTAACCTAAAATAACCCAAAAAAAGTCGAGCAGTGTGGCTTATTTCAATTACGCTTTTTATAAACCTACTTCAGGATGTAATTCAACGGTCAGTTATCGCTTGGTTATCTATTTACAACTACATAATAGACACAATAGGTGTTAGGAGATTTGTATGCGTCCCACTTCACCCTGGGTACAACCCGAGTACTCTCGGTTGTGAGCTGATTTTGCTACAGCTGATGCTTGTGGTGATTTGATATCTATTTTAGCAGCACATCCAGAGGTTTTCAAGAGGGCAGGATCCCACCCACTGTAACACTCCGAAACATTTGTGGAGAGCCACTACAGAGAACACATCATACCGAGGTTGGTTCGTTAATCCTGTCTACTACATGAGGATCACTAAGGCCGCATATAACCCGTTCACCACCAGTCAAGAGTTCTTTAATCTCTAACATAGGATTAAACTCTCAGCGTATATTCGCCGAGAGATATATGAGTACCTCTCATTGTACTGTGGGGCAACCCGTTCCAGTATCAGCGATTGCTGACCAACCATAAATATTTTATACTTTGGTTCTGTGTGGGACCTCAGGGACGTACTGTTAAGATAAGATAAGATTTCGTTCGGATTTTTAACCCCGGAGGGTTAGCCACCCAGGATAACCCAAGAAAGTCAGTGCGTCATCGAGGACTGTCTAACTTATTTCCATTGGGGTCCTTAATCTTGTCCCCCAGGATGCGACCCACACCAGTCGACTAACACCCAGGTACCTATTTGCTGCTAGGTGAACAGGACAACAGGTGTAAGGAAACGTGTCGAATGTTTCCACCCGCCGGGAATCGAACCCGGGCCCTCCGTGTGTGAAGCGGGAGCTTTAGCCACCAGACCACCGGGCCACTGTTAGGGCCTCCAGGAAGTAAGATCAAATGCCTAGTGGACCAGCCTAGGGATAGAAGACTTCGAATTTCCTCAGAGGCTTAACAAGCGAGGATAACCAAGAAAGCCAAGCAACGTGACTTATTACCGCTGGGATCCTTTCTTCTTTTCCTTAAGATGTGACCCAAGCCAGTCGACTAGTATTCAGATATATCTTTACTAATAAGTGAATAGGGACGTAAGATGTAAAGAAAAGTGCCCAGACGGCTCAACTCGCCCAAGAATAAGGTAACTCACTGAACTTAAGGCACCTAAAATGGAGGAATATAGCAAATAATATTGTTGCAGTAATAACACCAGGAGGCAGCTCTGATGAAAACTTACACTCACACGAGCTTTTAAATCTCTGCACAAAATTCAATTTAAACCAGCAAATAATAGAGCCTACTAGACTGGAGAATACACTAGACCTCATCTTCACTAACAATGATGATCTGATAAGAAATGTCACCATATCAAAAACAATATACTCAGATCACAACATAATTGAGGTTCAGACATGTATGCGTGGAGCCCCAGACCGACATAATGAGACTAGTCACGAGGGAGCATTCACCAAATTCAACTTCAATAACAAAAACATAAAGTGGGACCAAGTAAACCAAGTCCTAACTGATATAAGCTGGGAAGATATACTAAGCAACACAGACCCAACTTATGCCTAGAACAGATTACTTGGTGGCACTCGATGTATGCACAAGGCTTATTCCTCTAGAAAAAGGAGGAGTAGATGTAAAATAGAAAGAGACAGGCGCTCCCTTTACAGGCGACGGAAAAAATAACAGAGCGGCTAAAAGAGGTCAATATATCTGAAATGCGTAGGGAGACACTGGTCAGAGAAATAGCAAGCATCGAACTTAAGCTAAAGGAATCTTATAGGAGTCAGGAATCGCGGGAAGAACTAAAAGCCATAAATGAAATCGAAAGAAACCCAACGTATTTCTTCTCCTATGCTAAATCAAAGTCGAGAACAGCGTCCAGTATTAGGCCCCTTAAACAAGATGGGTCCTACACAGATGACAGCAAGGAAATGAGTGAGCTACTCAAGTCCCAATATGACTCAGTTTTTAGCAAACCGCTAACCAGACTGAGAGTCGAAGATCAAAATGAATTTTTTATGAGAGAGCCACAAAATTTGGTTAACACAAGCCTATCCAATGTCATCCTGACGCCAAATGACTTCGAACAGGCGATAAATGACATGCCCATGCACTCTGCCCCAGGGCCAGACTCATGGAACTCCGTGTTCATCAAGAACTGCAAGAAGCCCCTATCACGAGCCTTTTCCATCCTATGGAGAGGGAGCATGGACACGGGGGTCGTCCCACAGTTACTAAAAACAACAGACATAGCCCCATTCCACAAAGGGGGCAGTAAAGCAACAGCAAAAACTACAGACCGATAGCACTAACATCCCATATCATAAAAAATCTTTGAAAGGGTCCTAAGAAGCAAGATCACCACCCATCTAGAAACCCATCAGTTACACAACCCAGGGGGAACATGGGTTTAGAACAGGTCGCTCCTGTCTGTCTCAACTATTGGATCACTACGACAAGGTCCTAAATGCACTGGAAGACAAAAAGAATGCAGATGTAATATATTACAGACTTTGCAAAAAACCTTCGACAAGTGTGACCATGCGTAATAGCGCACAAAATGCGTGCTAAAGGAATAACAGGAAAAGCCGGTCGATGGATCTATAATTTTCCTCACAAACAGAACACAGAGAGTAGTCGTCAACAGAGTAAAGCCCGAGGCAGCTACGGTGAAAAGCCTCTGTTCCACAAGGCACAGTACTCGCTCCCATCTTGCTCCTCATCCTCATATCCGACATAGACAAGGATGTCAGCCACAGCACCGTGTCTTCCTTTGCAGATGACACCCGAATCTGCATGGCAGTGTCTTTCCATTGCAGACACTGCAAGGCTCCAGGCGGACATCAACCAAATCTTTCAGTGGGCTGCAGAAAAACAATATGAAGTTCAACGATGAGAAATTTTCAATTACTCAGATATGGTAAACACGAGAGAAATTAAATCTTCATCAGAGTACAAAGCAAATTTTTGGCCACAAAATAGAGCGAAACACCAACGTCAAAGACCTGGGAGTGATCATTCGGAGGATCTCCCCTTTCAAGGACCATAACTTTGGGATCAATCGCATCTACTAGAAAAATGACAGGATGGATAATGAGAACCTTCAAAACTAGGGAGGGCCAAGCCCATGATGACACTCTTCAGGTCGCTTGTTCTATCAGGCTGGAATATTGCTGCACACTAACAGCACCTTTCAAGGCAGGTGAAATTGCTGACCTAGAAAATGTACAAAGAACCTTCACGGCGGCACAACGGAGATAAAACACCTAAATTACTGGAGCGCTTGAGGTTCCTAAA
Source organism: Cherax quadricarinatus (assembly GCF_026875155.1). Classification (NCBI taxonomy): domain Eukaryota; kingdom Metazoa; phylum Arthropoda; class Malacostraca; order Decapoda; family Parastacidae; genus Cherax; species Cherax quadricarinatus. Next base: position 10,762,874 of record NC_069466.1, read on the forward strand.
CCTGTATTCCCTGGAACGCAGGCGGGAGAGATACATGTTTATATACACCTCTAAAATCCTAGAGGGACTAGTACCAAAACTTGCACACGAAATCACTCACTACGAAAGCAAAAGACTTGGCAGACGATGCAACATCCCCCCAATGAAAAGCGGGGGTGTCACTAGCACTTTAAAGAGAGACCATACAATAAGTGTCAGGGGCCCGTGACTGTTCAACTGCCTCCCAGCATACATAAGGGGGATTACCAACAGACCCCTGGCAGTCTTCAAGCTGGCACTGGACAAGCACCTAAAGTCGGTTCCTGACCAGCCGGGCTGTGGCTCGTACGTTGGTTTTGCGTGCAAACCAGCAGCAACAGCCTGGTTGATCAGGCTCTGATCCACCAGGAGGGCCCGGTCCAGACCGGGCCGCGGGGGTGTTGACCCCCGGAACTCTCTCCAGGTAAACCAAGCCGAGCGCACTACTCCTGACGTTTATTTTATTATCAAAATTGAATAAAACACAATGTGTGGCTACTCTGACTTCATGTCATTTTATACTGAGCTACGAGTTGCCATGGGTAAATCCATCTGGGGGTTTTTACAGATATGAGCTATGAGTCACCATGGGTACCCCTTCTGGAAGTTCTGCAGACTCTCCAAAACTTTGCAGCACTTTTCCCCCTTCCCCCTTTCCCAAAAACCCCTCGTAGCTCATAGGTTTAGCATTCGTCTCAAACTGAGAGGACCTGGGATCAATCTCAAAATGAATAAGGCTCTTAACACCTGCTTCCCCTGTTCACCTAGCAGTAAATACATTCAGGAGTTAGTCGGTTGTTGTGTGTCGCATTTTAAGGGAGAAGACCTGAGGGAAAAACAGCGGAAAAAAGCCACAATTCAATTTTCTTCGGCTATCCTGAGCTATTTACTCTCTTAAATTAATAATCCGAAAAAAAATTGTAGTTTTCTATACATTCGAGTCAAAATTTTGTCTTACGAAGGGAAATCCTGCGAGACAAAAACACTTTATTTTCCGTGTTTCTGTCTCCATTTTGGAAATTTTTACGTAGCATTAACAAGTGTTCATTTACTCTTGTATTATTCACTACATAAGTGAATTTCATTTAAATCAGTTTTTTATGAAATGTAAGTTATTCCACCATGGTCATGGCGGTTTGCTTCTGTCTAAAAATTTACATCCCTTGCTTCATTATTAATGACCTCCATTGTTTTGGTCATGTCATTGTTGTATTCATTTTCAACCAAAAAATACTTTAAAGAAGACATTTGTTTCAGGAATAAGCTTTCCTAGGAGGTTCCAGTATCGTTCTGCTTATCTTTATTAATTCATGATTGATAACGAACCCCCCCCCCCCCCCCCCCCCCCCCCCCCCCCCCCCCCCCCCCCCCCCCCTCTAAGAGATACATAATCGTATATAAAGGGTTCCTTCTACGAGGAGTTTTCAATATTGTCAGCATTATAGCAGTGGAACTCAAAGACCAGGATGCTCCACTTAATGTTCACTAGGAATGGTATCATACTGTTATGTGGGTGTTACTACCTAGAACAGCGCCAGCTCCTGAATGTGAAAGAGAGAAGAAGGGAACTCTGTTGTTATGGAATGTTGTGTTTCCAAACATCAGAGAAACTATAGCCTTAGAATTCATGAAGAAACGGTGCCCATCACCCTTCAAGGACGTGTGTGTTTATCCTGCAGAAGGGCTCTTGGCCAACAGAAATTGGACACTCACCTCCTCTTTTCCTAGGACAGACTTTTAGCCCAATACCCTACCCAGTTCTTTGGTTGTGTATGAGCCATAACAGTATTTTTTTTTTTTTTTTAGGTGGAAAATGGATTAGGGTAAGTCGGTTAAGCTGTGAGAGCCACAAACCCTAGAGGAGTTATCAAACACAGAGAGGGTTGGACTCTAACCCATGCAAGCAGGTTCTAAAACTGCAAGCAGTTAGCACACTGGACCTGTGAGTTTTAGGACTGCTTGTCTGTATGTCTGGTCTATACAAGAAGAAGTCCATCTTGAATGGACCATTCGAGAAGTTTCGTCCATCTAACACACACATATAAATTTATATAATATAATATATATATATATATATATATATATATATATATCATATATATATATATATATATATATAAATATATATATATATATATATATTTATATATAATATATAATATATAAAAAATTGTCGTGCGAATAGGCAGAAACTTGCTATCTTGGCTTAAATAGCAAGGCTCATCTTGCCATATAGGACAAAGTGAAATTTGTGTATGCAATAATTTCGCCAAAATCATTCTGAACCTAACGAAAAAATATATTTCACTGTGTTTGTTTAGTATTAAAATTATTGTAAAGAAAATCTAAATATATGTATAGTTGGGTTGGGCTAAATAAATTCCGTTGTTTTAATAAGGTTAGGTAAAGTTTTCTAAGTTCCTTTTGGTGCAAAATTATAAATTTTCCATCAACATTAATGAAAAAAAAATATATCTTTTAAACGCATAAGAGAAAAATTTTAGAAAGGACTTAATTTTAAAATGAGATTCTTGCTAATTGACCAGTTTTACATATTCGGCACGACATTATATATATATATATGTGAGTGAGTGTGTGTGTTGTACTCACCTATTAGTGATGGTTGCAGGAGGTCGAGTCCTAGCTTCCTGGCCCGCCTCTTTCACAGGTTGCTACTAGACCCTATTCTCCCCCTCCATGAGCTTTATCAAACTCGTCTTAAAACTGTGTTTGGTTTCTGCCTCCACTACGTCATTTCTCTAGGCTATTCCACAGCCTTACAACCTATGACTGAAGAAATACTTCCTACTATCTCTCTGACTCATTTTGTTGTCTTCAACTTCAATTGTGGCTCTTGTTCTGTGTCCCTCCCTGGAAACATCTGTCCTTGTCCACCTTGTCTTATTCCATGCAGTATTTAGATTGTCGTTATCATGTCTCCCCTTGAACCTCCTTTGTCCTACAGTGTGTCAGGCCGATTTCCATTAATCTTTCTTCATAGGACATTCCCTTAGCTCTGGGAACTAACCTGGTTGCAAAACCTTTGTACTTTCTCTGTTTCTTGACGTGCTTTATCAAGTGCGGGTTCAAACAGGTGCTGCATACTACAGTATGGGCCTGACATCACGGTGTACAGTGTTCTTGAATGATTCCTTACTAAGGTGTCGGAATGCTGTTCTCGGTTTGCCAGGCGCCCATATTGCTGCAGCGTTATCTGATTGATGTGTGCTTCCGGAGACCATGCTCGGTGTTATTAGCACCCCAAGATCTTTCCTGAGTTGAGGTTTGCAGTCTCTTTGGCCACCTAGCCTATACTCTGTCTGTGGTCTTCTGTGCCCTTTCCCCTATCTTCATCACTTTGCATTTGGGCAGGATTAAATTCGAGAAGGCCATTTGCTGGACCAGGTGTCCAGTCTGTCCAGGGTCTCTTTTGAAGTCCTGCCTGTCTCATCTGATTTAATTTCTCCTCATTAACTTCACATCATACTGCAAAACAGGGACACTTCTGAGTCTAACCCTTCCGGTCATGATGTTCACATATACCAAAAATAGCACTGGTCTGGACCGACCCCTGTGGGACCCGCTCATCACAGGTGCCACTGTGGTACATCATTACTACCATGACTCGTTGTTTGCCTCCTGTTCAGGTATTCTCTTGATCCATTGCAGTTTGCCTTCTGTTATATGCGCCTGAATGCTCTAGCTTCTGCACTAATCTCTTGTGAGGAATGTGTCAAAGGCCTTCTTGCCAGTCAAGAAGATGCAATCAACCAACCCCTTCTCTCTTGTCTTTACCTTTGTTATTTTATCATAAACTCCAGAAGGTTTGTTGACACAGATTTGCCTTCCGTGAATCCGTGCTGGTTTTTGGCATTTTATAAATCCTGTTCCGTTCCAGGTCGCTCCACCACTCTCCTCCTGATAATCTTCTCCATAATTTTGCATACTTATAAACGTTAATGACACAGGTCTATAGTTTAGTGCCCTTTTCTGTCTCCTTTTTTGAAAATGGGAACTCATTTGCTGTCTTCCATACCTCAGGTAGTTGCCCTGTTTTCCAGGGATGTGTTAGAAGATTGTGGTAAGAAGTGTTACGCACAAACATATCTGTCCCTCTCTATGGCCCAGGAGAGATGTTGTCCCGGGTCCCATTGACCCTTTCCGAGGTCATCGATGTCCTTTAGCAGTTTCTTCACCTCCTCTATCATCTTATGTATGTCGTTCCAACACTTGTGTTCGGTGTATTCCTTGTTGGGTCCATTCTGGTCTGTCCCCCCAGAGTCCTTTCTGTCTCTACTGTAAATACTTCTTAAATCTCGTGTTGAGCTCTTCACATTACCTCCTGAGCGTTTTCTTGTGAGTTCTCCACCTTCTTTCCTCAGCCTTATCACACGGTCCTTGACGGTTGTCTTCTTCCTAATGTGGCTATACAGCAGTTTCGGGTCAGAGATTTGACTTTCGATGCTATGTCGTTTTCATACGTCGCCTGGGCTCCCTCCTTAATCTGAGCATACTTGTTTCCTTGCTCTTCTACATAATCTCCTTGTTTCCTGGGTCTGTGCCTCCTGCTACCTTTTCCATTCTCTGTTGCACTGAGTTTATGCCTACCTTACACCTTCGGTGTAACCAAGGACTCGTCTTGGTCTTCCTATTATTTCTGTTTCCCTTGGGAAAAACACTTTCCTCTGCCTCCTTGCAACTTTGTTGACCAATATTTCCATCATCTCGTTTACTGATTTTCCTACATTTCTCTGTCCCCACTGAACCTCCTGCAGGGAAGTTTTCATACCTGTGTAGTCCCCCCTTTTATAGTTTGCGCCTGTCCCTTCCGTTCTCGCTTACTTCTCCACTTGTAAACTTACTATATAGTTCAAAACTCTGAACCACATGATCTGCTAGCTCAAGGGGCCTTCGTAAGTGATGTCCTCGATGATCTGAACTGCTCAGGGTGAAACACAAGATCCGTCTGTGGCTCGTCCTCCCTCTCTCTCTGGGTTGTGTCCCTGACATGTTGATGGCATGAGGTTTCAAGTACCACATCCATCATCTTGGCTCTCCATGTTTCGGGACCCCCATGTGGCTCCAGGTTTTCCCAGTCGATCTTACCCCCCCCTTTTGTGGGGGGGTTTGAAAATCACCCATTACCTAGTCAACTTTGCTCTGCTCGAGTGAGCTCTTCGTGCCACCTCAGCCCAGTGTGTCCTCACATCACCCTGTTGTTTTCTTCGTACTCCTCTCTTGGCCTCCTGCAGTTCTGTGGTGGGTTATACATCACTCCAATGACTACTTTATGTTCTCCCGGACTGAATTGTACCTACAATGATAGTCTCTTTCTCAATCATGTCCATGCCTTCATTTCCTCAAATCCCCATGGTGTTTTATGAGCAGTGCAACCCCTCCTCCCCCTCTACTCCTTCTATCTTTCTCTCAGGGATCTGATAGCCTGTTGGAAAGATTGTGTCTGTTATTATCTCAGCGAGTTTTGTTTCTGTGACTGCTGCTGCTATGATGTCTGGGGGAGTTTTCACTGTTCTTTCATTCCCTCCTACATGTTTATTTCGTTATTCCATCCGCGTTTTTTGTGTTACCAAACCTTCTAGTTTCTTTTCGATCATTGTGAGTCGTGCAAGTATATTGGGGTTTGGGGGTGGGGTAGAGCCTTGGGGGGGGCCTATATGGGGCTGTGGTTGTAGGTGGGGGGTATGTGTTGACTGGGGGTGGGTGTCGAATGCCCATAAGGGAGAGCACGCTGTTGGGGTGAGGTTTGTGATATGTGGGTTGGTGGCAGACGAACAGTGTCGTGGGTTTGGAGTATAGGTTGCCAGTCTCCGCGTTGGGAATGTCGCGGGGCGTGGGGGGTCTGATTGATGGGAGATTATGTGGGTGTGTTTGCCCTTCCTCCTGTGTCTGGGTCCTGATTCATTTTTTCATTGCTTCTCGTTCCTCCTGCGTCTTGTACCCTCTCTTTTCAGTGCAGTCCTTTCTTCTTGTGTTCTGCGCGGTCGGAGGTATTACTCTCTCCGGTACCCCTCTTTGTCTCTCAGTCTTGTTTCTCTTGCAGAATCCTGATTCGAACTGATTCTTACTTGCAAAGGTTACTCTGACACGGCACCGTAGATCCTTCCACTCGCAAAACCCACCCATTTTCTCTGGTAAATTTGTCACCTGGGTCATGTTGCCCTCCATTATTGTTTTCATTGCTTGCCTTCAATCATTTTTTTCTCCTCCTGTTTTATATTTCTTCAAAAGTTGGCCCCCTTGGTTCTGGAGCCCGTACACAAAAACTGACCTCGCCCTTTCCTCATCCCATGAGTCTCCATCTGCTTCCTCTGAGGCATTTTGTTCCTTCCATTGACATGTCTCTTGCCTTCAGTCCCTCGTCATATCTGCAACCATTCTATTCTCAGTGGACTGTTCTTTCCTGGCCAGCTGTTCCTTGCTACTGCAGTTGGCTGTTAGAACCTCTGCATATAAACAAACCTTCATTGTCTTCGGACCTGTTCGCTTGATCTTAGTTGTGCTCATCGGTCTATTCCCTGGCCCCACGTGGGTCTGATAGGTCTTCGTGTACGGCTGTTCTCCGTTGTTGACTTACCATTCCCCTTGTCTGGCGCCCCCTGACTTTGAATTTCCATTCATTGTTTCAGACCTGTCGGTTTGTATCTCAGTGTGCTCGTCGTCTTTACCTGGCCCCACGTGGGTCTGATAGGGCACTTCCTGTACGTTGTACGGCATGTCTCTGTAGTTGCTACCATCCCCTTGTCTGGCCTGACTTTGAATTTCCCTGATGTCACGTCTGAATTGTCATTTGTCTCTCTAATCTGTTTCAGGCTTTTGCAAGTTTCTCTTTAAGCCATGTATCCTTAGCTTTGCTGCTAAGACCTGTCTTCCCACTTCTTCACTATTAAGCTATCGGCTTCCTCCATTTTCTTACCAAGCCCTCTATTTCCTTCCCACTCTTCCTCCCTTTTTTGGAGCTCTAACTCCCACGTTTCCCTCCCCTGGTTTTCTACCAGGATCTCTGCGTTTTCCGTCCTCTAAGGCACCCATATTTTTTTTTTTTTTTTTTTTTTTTTTTTTTTTTGTTACCGCAGACAGAAGGCTAGAGAGGGGGGGGGTGTGGGGGGAGAGAAATGGGATTGATAGAGAGAGAGGAGAGAAGAAAGGGTAGAAAGAGGGAGAGAGAGGAGAGAGAATGGGTAGAAAGTCAGGGGTGAGTGAGGAGTGAGTATAGGGGTGAGGGATTAAGACCCAAGGGGAAAGAGTGAGAGGAAATGTGCAGGGGGGGGAGAAAGATAAGTGTAGAAGAGGGAGTAAGAGAGGGAGCAGAGAGGAGAGGGAGAGAAAAGAGAGAGAGGGGAGTAAGGCAGGGCGAGGGCGGAAAGGCTATGAGTGAGAGAAATGGAGAGAGGGAGCATTATAGAGAGAGAGGAGGGTGAGAGGATTGGGTTATGGGAGTGAGGGAGAGGGGAGAGAGAGAGGAGTGATCCATTGAGACATACATACCCAGGATGGACTCGAGTAGTGGAAACACATTCGTACAAGATAATGATGTGTCCAACGACGATAAAGCTTCAGCGATTTCAATGAAAATGCTGGCCCACACATTGGCTCCAACTCATCCTGTTCGCCTACTTGTATGTCTCATAACAATAAAAATGCTTTCAAATGAGCTGATGTAGTAACAGCTCTTAGCTTGCCAATTAAAGTTAGAATCCTTAACTGTAAATAGCTTGTCAGTAAAGGTTTAGGGAATCCTAAACCTTAGTCAAAACCCTGGGTAAATAAAAAAAAAAAAAAAAAAAAAAAAAAAAAAAAAAAAAAAAAGAGGAAGAGAGAGCCAGGGACGAGAGAGAGCGGTAGAGAGAGATGGCATGAGAGAGAGGAGGAGCGAGAGAGGGGGGTGAGAGGGAGGGGTGAGAGGGGAAAGGAGGGGGGGTAGGGGGAGAGAGAGCGGAGAGAGAGGGGGAGAGGAAGAGGGAAGAGGGGGGAGGGAGAGAGAGGGAGAGAGAGAGGGAGAGAGAGGTGAGAGAGCGAGGGAGAGAGAGAGGGAGAGAGAGGGAGGGGGAAGTGAGGGAGAGGGAGAGAATGAGGGGAGAGAGAGAGAGGAGTAGGGAGAGTGAGGGGAGAGAGAGAGGGAGGAAGGTGGGAAGAGAGGGAGAGAGAGAGGGATGAGGAGAGATGCGAGGGCCGAGGAGAGAGAGGGAGAGAGTGAGGGAGTGAGAGGAGAGAGAGAGAGGGAGGAGACGAGGGAGAGAGAGAGGGAGAAGGAGGAGATGCGAGAGAGAGTGGAAGAGAGAGAGGGAAAGGAGGAGAGAGACTGGGAGAGAGAGGCAGAGAGAGAGAGGAGAGAGAGAGGGAGAGAGAGAGGGAGAGAAGGAGGGAAGAGAGAGAGGGAGAGAGAGAGGGAGAGAGAGAGGAGAGAGAGCGGGATGAGGTGAGGGAGAGAGAGGAGGGGATGAGAGAGGGAGAGAAGGAGGGAGAGGGTAGAGCGGACCGAGGAAGGAGGGGAGAGAGATGGCCAGAGAGTGAGGAGAGGGAGAGAGGAGAAGAGAGGGAGACCAGAAGTGGGGAAGAGAGAGAGAGAGAGAGGGAGAGAGAGAGGGAGTGAAGGAGGAGATGAGTGGAGATAGGGAGAGAGAGGAGGGATGAGAGAGAGAGGAGAGTGAGAGGGAGGAGAGAGCGGAGAGAGGAGAGGGAGAGGAGAGAGGGAGAGAAGGAGGGAGAGGGAGAGCATGCAGAGAGAGAGGGAGAGAGAGAGGCGATGAGTAGAGGGAAGGAGATGAGAGGGAGAGAGAGAGATGGGAGAGAGGTGAGGAGAGAGAGAGGGGAGAGAGAGAAGAGGGAGAGAGAGCGAGGGGAGAGAGAGGGTGTAGAGTGTGAGAGGGAGAGAGAGAGGGAGTGAGGGAGAGAGGGGAGAGAGGGGAGGAGAGAGGGAGAGAGAGAGAGAGATGAGAGAGACGGAAGGGAGAGAAGAGTTAGAGAGCAGGGCGAGAGAGAGAGAGGAGAGAGAGAGAGAGAGAGAGAGAGTGAGAGGAGGAGCAAGAGAGAAGAGAGAGAGGGGATGAGAAGTGAGAGAGCACCGAGAGAGAGGGGGGAGAGAGGGAGAGAGGGAAGAGGATGAGAAGAGGGAGATGAGGGAGGAGGAGAGGAGAGAGAGGGAGAGAGCGGGCTGAGAGAGGGACGAGAGAGAGATGGAGAGAGAGAGAGAGAGAAGGAGAGAGAGAGCGAGAGAGAGAGGAGAGAGTAGGAGACGAGAGAGAGAGAGAGAAGAGAGGGATTGAGGAGAGAGGGAGAGAGCGTGGAGAGAGAGAGAGGGAGCGAGAGAGAGAAGAGAGAGAGGGAGAGGGATGAGAGGCGAGAGAGGGAGAAGAGAGGCGACCGAGAGGGAGAGAGAGGAGAGAGAGGGATGAGAGGGAGAGAGTGGGGAGAGAGAGGGAGAGAGAGGGAGGAGAGGAGGGAGAGAGAGGGAGTAGAGAGGGTAGAGAGAGGGAGAAGAAGAGGTGGAGAGTGAGAGAGGAGGAGAGGGAGAGGAGAGAGAGGAGGTAGAGAGATCAGGAGGAGAGACGAGGAGAGAGAGATAGAAAGAGGGAGGAGAGAGACCGAGAGAACGTAGGAGAGATCGAGAGAGAGAGAGCGATGGAAAGAGAGAGGGAGCTTGAGAGAGAATGAGTGGAGAGAGGGAGAGAGTGGAGAGAGGGAGAGAGGGAGAGAGGGCGAGAGAGGGATGAGAGTGGAGCAGAGAGAGAGGAGAGAGAAAGCAGAGAGGAGAGATTGACCCCCTGGAGAGAGAGCCAGAGGGATAGAGGAGGGAGAAGAGAGAGGAGAGAGAGGGAGGAGGGCGAGGAGCACGGGAGAGAGAGAGAGAGATGATGAGAGAGAGTGAGAGAACGAAGAGGTAGAGATGAGAGAGACGTGAGAGAAGAGAGGGAACCGAGAGTGAGAGAGAGCATGAGGATGAGAGAGAGAGAGAAGGCCCGAGAGAGAGGGAGAGAGAGAGAGAGAGACCGAGAGAGAGAGAGAGAGAGAGGAGAGTGAGTGAGTGAGTGATCGAGTACGGGCGGGAGGGAGGGAGGCGAGGGAGGAAAAAAAAAAGTAGGGAGTGAGGGGTCTGTGGGGGGTTCTGTGGGTGGGGCGCGTCAGATTATCCAAGGATCTGGTCTGTGTGTACTCACCTAGATCGTGGTTTCAGGGTGTCGAGACCAGCTCCCGGCCCGCCACTGGTGTATGTGTGTGCGCCGCGTTCGTGTGTTGTGTGTGGCTCCGTCAGTTGTTTATATGTCCAGAAATTACAACTCACTTCGGTTGTTACCTCTAATACTAATGAGAGGAATACCATTAACACTGAGAGTAGTTCTAATAATTATAATCTAGCGTGTCCGGTAAACAGTCACTCTATTCACTACCTTGTTACTTCATGTGTACCCAATACTTGCTTCTCAGATTGTACTGTCTTTGTGTTCATAAAACATTTACTCTCGAAACTGTTGTCAGGGCTGTAGTCCCATTAGTCCTTGCTCTACAAATTTTATTCTTCCTTATATGTATGTGTTTTGTGTATATGATAATCGCCCTGGAGCAGGGTTTAGATAGCGCAGCTAACCAGTGTCCGCCGGGCCGGTTCTACCCTCAGACTTCCCGCCACCACAAACAAGTGATTTTGTACGTTACTCACGAGGGGACGTCATCTAGATGCCTGATGCTACGATGCTCGCTGTCCGATGCTCGTTGTACGAATGACTCATTACACCTCGCCTTCCGCCTTGACTTCTTCGGCCATTTACTTGTCTCTGGCCCTTTTGAGTCCTCATTTACCAACTTATCACTGTTATACTGCTACTTTTATAATTTTCACTCCACTTTTGGTAAGTACACTACTTTTTTTGTGTACACCCAACCTGTTATGGGGGGCCTACCCCTCACTACTGCGCCACCCTCTGCATATAAAATTTATGTATACAAAATTATACCCCTTTCTGGCTACTTGTTCACGCTGTGGATACATCACATTTTGTCGTCCCCCTCTCTTAATTCTATTTGGTCTTTTCCTTAGTCACTCTCTTTGTATTTGTATATATGTAAAAATGTGGCAACAGGTGCCCACTAGGCTAAACGAAGGGCATTTCAAATTTTTTTGTTAATTTCGGTTTTCTCTCGCCTTTACTTTATTTATTTTTTCTAATACATTGGTTATCACTTGTAGGGTTGTTCACTGACGTTGTCACTAACACTGGTTGCTTTTAGCTGATAAAACAGCCCTAAAAGCACTAAGATCCCGGGCCCTGGCGCTTGTGACCCACTACACTGTGTGTGTGTGTGTGTGGTGTGTGTAGTAAGATCACAGTAAACAGGTAATGTCATAATATTTAGAACAACCAGTGTAAAAAAATAGTTGAATTCCAAGAGCTAGATTTATTGATGTTTTATTTCTAATACCTAAAAATTAGATATAAACCTTTTAAAATTTAAAATTTAAAAATAGTCTGGCTCTTTCTTTTAAATTTTTACTGTTGAATTTGAAAAAATTTTAATCAGTCCCTTTTTTCTCGATGTTTTTTTTTAAAAAGGTTTAAAAACCAGGGACTTTAAATTTTAAATTTACAGAAAAAACCACCAAATAATTGTTGCTATAGGGCACTAATATTTTTTCACCCCATAAAAAAGAGTTTAAATTTTTCTATTTTTTTCCATCAGGGGTTTTTGGAGTTTTTGAAAGCCCAGAGTTCACCCCGATGAAAAAAATCTTAAAAGTTTGTGATATAGCTAATGATCTAACTACTCAAAGCACTTAATTGATAAAATTTTTTAAATTGCTATAAATACTTTTAAAATTTTTAAAAAAGGAAAAAAATTTCCCTTATTCAGTTAAAAATGTTAGTTCCCCCTTTAACCGTCGACCCCAGGGCCCACCCCTTCTAGGGTAGGGTGGGTTTCCCTGACCCCGAGCCTTTAGTTTCAAAGACTGTTTTTTTCCCATTAGCCCCCTTGGGGGGGGGGTGGCAGCCCCGGGAGGCCAAAGCTTTTTTTGGTGGGCCCCTGGGGACAATTTGGGTTTCCCAAAGAGGAGGGGTGTTTTGTCCCTACTCCCAGGGGAGACTTAGGTCTCGGGGCCCACTCCCTAAAGAGGGACCCAAGGGCCGGGGGCCACCATTTGGGAAAAAGGGCCCGGGCCGGGAGAATCCCGGGCCCTAATCTTTAAAATTTTAATAATAATAATAATAATAATAATAAAAAATCTCCCTTCCCGGGCGAAAAAAAAAAAAAAAAAATCTCCCTTCCCCATGAAAATTTGCGGGGTATCCCCTTTTTATATTTTAAAAATTTTTTTAATAAAAAATTTGGTTTTTTAAAAATTTTTTTTTTTTTTTTTTTTTTTTTTAAAAAAAAAGCCCCAAAAAATGTGTGTGTGTCTAAATTAAAATAAAAAAAAATACAGGATTCCTTGTAAAAAAATGTAATTTAATGTTTTTTATAGTCAAACTGAGAAAATCCGGGAATTAGTTTTAAAAAAACAACATAATTATAGCATTTGAAAGTGGCAGGATTCAAATTTGTTTTGGGTTTATTTCATGTGAAAATTTTTTTTAACCACCCAAAATTGTTTTTTTAAAAGGGTTTTAAAAAAATTTGGTATAAAGGGAAAGGTCCTGGTTGATAGAAAAAAAGCAGAATTCTATAAAATTTTCATAAAAAAAGTTTTGAAAATTATGAATTTTGGCTTTTGGATTATCCCAAATTGGACTCAAAAAAAATTTAAAATAAAAATTTGGGAAAATTTAAGAAAACATAGGAAATTTTTAAAATTTTTTGGAAGTTTGGGTGGAATAAAAAGCTCGTGTGTAAAAGATCCTCGAAACACCTATATCAAAAGGTGTTGTAAGGGGACCCTGAGATTTTGTTTCCCCCTTATAGGGTTTTTCCTATTTTTTATTTTTACATTCCTTCTTTAATTGTGGGGAAATAAAAAAAAGCTTTTGGGAATTCTACTGTTTTTCACAGTGGCTTTTCTGCAAAATTTTTTTTTTTTAATTAACACTCGGCGGGTTCCCACCAAAGCCAGAGTGGGCCGGGAAAAAGGGAAAAACTTGCTCTTTCATTCACTCCCACCCACTGTTTTCAGGGGCGGCTTACCCTACAGTTAAAAAAAATTTGGAAACCATTAAAAAACCCCCCCTTCAGATTTGCGACCGTATTTCCCCAATCCCCCAGGACTAAAGCCCGGGCCCTCCCGGTTTTCCCTAAAAAATTCCCCTTCCCTAGAATTTTTCCCTTTGCTCACACCCCCAAAAGCACGTCAAGGATTAAAAAAACCCAAATTTGGTCTCCATTCCCCTCCTTCAAAATACGCTCATGCACGTTGCGGGAAAGGGCCCAAGCCCCTCGCACCCCCAAATTTCCTCCTTTCCCCCCTCCCCCCAAACCCCTTTTTCCTACCCCCGACCATACCCCCCCTCCCTTTTTATTTCAGATTTATACACACTCAAAGTCTTTTCTGTTTTGTTCCTTTCCTCTACATGTCCAAACCCAACCTCAAAAAAACCCTCCCCCACACCTTGGATAAGGGTTTTTTTTAATCCCACCCCTTCTCCTAATTTTCCAAAAACTACAAATTTTCTGTGCATTAAAATTCACACCAAACTTTCCCCAACCGGAAATGAAATCCCCAACGGGCCTCCACCCTTCTTTTGTTGAAACTTTTCATAAACCCATGCTTACACCCTTAAAAAGTGTTGGTACAATTACTTTTCATACTTTTTCCCTCTTTGTTTCCCAATGGAAAAAGTTCTTTGTCTCCACAGACTCCTAAAGTGCACCACTCCCCCTTTTCCCCGTAAATAAATTCTTTTGTTTTCAACCTCATCTTTTCATAAAACCCATCCGGCTGACCGTCCACTCCAAATATCTGAAAACATTACCTCCTCCATACTCTCTCCCCCCCAAAAACCCGGGTTTAAAATTATATTATTAAAATATATATATAAATTTATATATATATATTTATATATATATATATATTTTATATTTTTTATATAAATATATTTTTATTTTTGTTTTGTGTGGGGTGCATTTATCACTAACTTGAGTCACTGTTCAAACTGCCAATTTTTGTGTTTTTGCATCTTTCTAGCTGTAGTTAAAGTGTTGACTCTGATTTGGGTTTGGTTTGGGTCTGTGTGTTGTCAGTAAACAATGGGTTTTGTAAACCCAGAAAAAACCTCCATCTCACATAAAGTTTTTTGCTTCATTTTTCCCCTTTTCCCGGGGATTTTTCAGCTTTTTCCCCTATTTTAAAAATCTTTGAAAATACACCAGAGGTAAAAAAATTAGTAAAAACCCTTTAAAGTGTTAAGCAGAAAAAGGCCCTTTTTTTAAAGAATTATATTTTGTTCATTTGCTAAAATTCGTCCCAAAATAAAGTTTTTTTTGGGAGAGGATTCAGATTCCCTAAAAAAATTTAAAATTTTTTTAGTTTAGAGAGTGAAGATTATAAAAGAAAAATGTAACAGCATTAAATGATTGTAAAAAGCATCAGGTAGTTTTTTTCAGGTATACAAAAAATACAGTTACTTTAATTTACATAATAAAAAACATAGGGTGCAGAAAATCCTGGGATAACAAAGAAAAAGGGTGACATATTTCCGTGGGGGGGACCTTTTGATGCCCCCACCACCTCCTCACTCGCTTGTCACTTTTCCCAAATTCTCTGCTCACTCCTGCTCATTCATCGCTCGCCGTAAATTCACTCTTCCCCTCGTCGCTACCGCCATTCACTCGCTCGCTCACCGTATTACTCGCTCGCTCATTCACTCGCTCGCTCATTCATCTTTCACTCGCTCGCTCATCGTCATTCCTCGCTCATTCACTCTTCCCTCCTGCTCTTTCATTTTTCCCCTCGCTCGCTCTTTTCCTCGCTAATTCTTCCCCTTGTCACTCACCCCTCATTCACTCGCTCCCTTGCTATTCACTGCACACTCGCTCGCTTTGCTCATTCACTCGCACACTCGTTCGCTCATTTCCCTCACTTGTCCTCGCTTTTCTTTTCCCTCTTTCCCTCGCTCGCTCATTCACTCGCTTATCTTCCCTGCTCACCACTCGCTCACTCCCGTCATTCACTCTTCATTCCCCGCTCACCCTGCTCATTCCCTACTTGCTTTTTCCCTCACTCGCTCACTGTTTTTTCATGCTCATTCCCTGTCTCACTCGTCACTCCCCCCCTCTTTACTCACTCGCCATTCACTCGCTCATTCACTCCCCCGCTCACTCACTCGCTATTCACCAGCCCTAGCTCATCGCTCATTCATCCCTTTCCTTTCCCCTTGCTATATCGCTCATTCACTCTCATTCCCCTCGCTCATCACTCCTATTCACTTTTCCCTCGTCACTGCTCGCTCTTCCTCACTCCCCCACTCGTTTTTTATCGCTCGCTAAATTCCCTCGCTCTCACTCGCCATCCTCCCCCATTTCATCGCTCGTCACTCGCTCATTCACTCGCTCTTCCCTCGTCACTCGCTCGCCATTCCCCCCCTCATTCACTCGCTCATTCACTCGCCATTCCTCGTCACTCGCTGCTCACTCCCCCCCTCTTCACTCGTCATTCCTCGCTCATTCATCGTCTTTTCACTCGTCTTCCCCTCGCTCATCGCTCGCTCATTCCCTCCCTCATTCACTCGCTATTCCTCGTCTTTCCCCCTCGTCTCACTCGTCACCCCTCCCTCATTCACTGCTCATTCACTCGCCATTCCTCGTCTTCCTGCTCACTCGCTCGCTCTTCCTCACTCGCTCACTCGTTTTTTTTTTTCACTCGCTCGCTCATTCCTCGCTATCACTGCTCACTCCCCCCCTATTTTCGCTGTCACTCGTCATTCACTCGCTCATTCATCACTCGCTCACTCACTTGCTATTCACCCGTTTTTTAGCTCACTGCTCATTCACTCGCTCATCGCTCCTCGTCATTCACTGCTCACTGTTATTACTCATTCCCTGTACTTCATTCCCCACTCGCTCATCTTTCCCCTCACCCCGCTCACTCACTCGCTCACTCACAAACCCTTAGTTTTTTTTCACTCTAAATAATAACTTAAAAATTTGTACAAGTTGGTTTTAATTAGCTTTTCAAAGTTGTTATTAAGGGACTCTAATTAAGGTAATTAACTTACCCTCTGTTTCCCTTGGGATCCCATGTTTATTCCATGCCCTTGGAGCTGTTTATCCCTTGGGGTTTTACTCTTTGCATAAATTTAATTTTGGTCTAAGTTTTTATTCATTATCAATTTATGTGGTTGCGCTAAACCCCTGGAGAGAGGCAATCATTGGGACCTTGGGAAAAACGGGGAAAAAAAAAAAAAAAGTAGCTAGTTTCATGGTCAAGGCCTTTCGCCAGTATAAAGGTCCTTTCTTGAAAGGAGGTAAAAATTATCAAAAAAATTCTTTAGTTCTCCAAATAAGATTTGCACGAAGAATATAAAAGGTTCGTGCTGAGTGAAAAAAAAATTTCATAAAGCACTAAGTCAAGATTTATTTAGTGAGTTCATTGTTGGTTGCCCCAGTCCCCAGGACCCCCTTGGTCATGAAGTTTCCAGTGCCAAGGCCCCTTTGGTCAGAAGCCCAGTGCCCCGAGCCCCCCTTTGGTCATGAAGTCAGGCCCAGGCCCCCTTGGGTCACTGAAGTCCGGCCCCAGAGCCCCCCCTTGGTCATGAAGTCCAGGGCCAAAACCCCCCTTTTGGTCACTGAAGTAGTGCCCAGGGGCCCCCCCTTGGTACTGAATTTCCAGTGCCCAGTGCCCCCCCCTTGGCACTGAAGTCCAGTGCCAGAGACCCCTTTGGTCACTGAAGTCCAGTGCCCAGAGGCCCCTTTGGTTCACTGAAGTACCAGTGCCCAGAGACCCCCATGGTCATTGAAGTCCAGTGCCCAGAGACCCCCATGGTCACTGAAGTCCAGTGCCCAAGAGACCCCTTTGGTCACTGAAGTCCAGTGCCCAGAGACCCCTTTGGTCACTGAAGTCCAGTGCCCAGATACCCCCTTGGTCACTGAAGTCCAGTGCCCAGAGACCCCTTTGGTCACTGAAGTCCAGTGCCCAGATACCCCCTTGGTCACTGAAGTCCAGTGCCCAGAGACCCCTTCCTCACTGAAGTCCAGTGCCCAGTGACTTCCTTGGTCACTGAAGGTCCAGTGCCCAGTGACCCCCTTGGTCACTGAAGTCCAGTGCCCAGTGACCCCTTGGTCACTGAAGTCCAGTGCCCAGAGACCCTTTGGTCACTGAAGTCCAGTGCCCAGAGACCCCGTTGGTCACTGAAGTCCAGTGCCCAGAGACCCCCTTGGTCACTGAAGTCCAGTGCCCAGAGACCCCCTTGGTCACTGAAGTCCAGTGCCCAGAGACCCCCTTGGACACTGAAGTACAGTGCCCAGAGACCCCCTTGGTCACTGAAGTCCAGTGCCCAGAGACCCCCTTGGTCACTGAAGTCCAGTGCCCAGAGACCCCCTTGGTCACTGAAGTACAGTGTCCAGAGACCCCCTTGGTCACTGAAGTACAGTGCCCAGAGACCCCTTGGTCACTGAAGTCCAGTGCCCAGAGACCCCCTTGGTCAACTGAAGTCCAGTGCCCAGAGACCCCCTTGGTCACTGAAGTCCAGTGCTCAGAGACCCCCTTGGTCACTGAAGTCCAGTGCTCAGAGACCCCTTCTCACTGAAGTCCAGTGCCCAGAGACCCCTTTCTCACTGAAGTCGTGCCCAGAGACCCCTTCCTCACAGAGTCGTGCCCAGGGGCCCCCTTCCTCATAAAGTCCAGTGCCCAGAAAACCCCCTTTTCCTCACTGAAGCCCAGTGCCCAGAGACCCCTTTTCCTACTGAAGTCCGTGCCCAGGGCCCCCCTTCCTCACTGAAGCCATGCCCAGGGGGAACCCCTTCCTCACTAAAAGGTCCAG